>LR738714.1:411291930-411370086 GCA_902687465.1 Secale cereale
AGGGGGGCAAAAGACTTATCTGGGTTCTGTAGCTCCTAGCAACCTTGTTTTGCCATGGTTTGATCCTTGGTTGTGCGGCCTCCGGCAGCCTTGGCCTTGCCGGAGTCGGAGCGTCGGCCCGCCCCTTTCTTCCAAACGGCTCAGCAAGGACGCCCGTGGATCCTGTGAATCAAGAGGACAGAAAGGAGACAGAGAGACGCAAACTCGAGATCTATGCTAGGGGTTAGCCGCTGCTAAGCTCTATCAACCCTAACAGAGAAAGAGACTCAACCTAGCATGCATGCTAAAGCTTAGGGCGCCAGCACTTCATTTTTTTATGCTCAGGGTCTGCGCCTGACTTTGTTCAAAAGGTTACAGGCCTTGCCGGCAAGGCATGTACAAAAGGGTGGCTTGCCGGGGGGCCCGACAACCGCGCCTTACGGGTAAAACTTGCGAAGATGTTCGATGTTCCAAGAATTACTTACTGGGATCTCATCTTTGGTCTCTAGGTGGACTGCGCCATGCCTGGTGACTCGTATTACCCGATAAGGGCCTTCCCACTTTGGCGTCAACTTGTTGGAATTCTTGGCCAACTGAACGTGCCAAAGAACAAGGTCGCCTTCCTCAAAGCTTCGGGCATGAACCTGGGGGCTATGATAGCGGCGCAAGGCTTGTTGGTAGCGTGCTACTTGTACAGCCGCCCGAAGAAGATCTTCCTCGAGGAGAGTTGCGTCATCTTGCCGCAGTCGCTCTTCCTCAAGCTCAACATAAGCGAGCAATCGGGGAGACCCGTATGTGAGTTCCGTGGGGAGAACTGCCTCCGCCCCGTAAACGAGGGAGAAGGGTGTCTGGCCGGTGGCTCGATTTGGCGTCGTTCTTATCGACCAAAGAACCGTCGGCAATTAGTCGATCCAGTGCTTTCCGCACTTGTGTAGCCTGTTGAAAGTCCTTGTCCGGAGGCCACACAGTACTTCAGTATTTGCCCTTTTTTGCCTTGCCGTTGCTTCGTGGTTGTTCGACAGAAGCGAAACCGACTTTGCCGCCGAGGTCTTGCATATATTGCATGAAGGTGTGGCTTGTGAACTGCGTACCATTATCGGTGATAATTCTGTTTGGTACACCAAAACGGCAGACCAAGCCCTTGAAGAACTTGACGGCCGACTGTGTTGTCACCTTTCTCACTGCTTCCACCTCCGGCCACTTTATGAACTTGTCGATTTCCACGTACAAGTACTCAAAGCCCCCGACAGCACGGGGAAAATGGCCCAATATGTCGAGCCCCTAGACCGAGAAGGGCCAGGAGAGAGGGATTGTTTGGAGAGCTTGAGCTGGTTGATGAAGTTTCTTAGAATGGAACTGACATGCTTCACACTTGGTTACTAGTGTCGTTGCATCCTGGAGGGCAGTGGGCCAAAACAAACCTTGCCAGAACGCCTTGCCAGCAAGGGCTCTTAACCCTATGTGGGAGCCACATACACCTCCATGTATCTCTGCCAACAATTCCAGTCCATCCTCCCGGGTGATACACTTCAATTTCACGCCATTCGGTCTTTTCCTGTACAGGACGTCGTCGACAAACTGGTACATGGCGGACCGACGGGCTACTTTCTCCGCTTCTTCCTCCTCTTCAGGAAGTTCCTTGGTCTGGAGGAATTGGACGGTATGTTGCACCCATGTCGGAGCCTGGGGCTCGACGGCAAGGACCAAAGGCATTTCCTTTGCTATGGAGCGATTGCCTCTATGGCTAGGGCTTGACGCCCCGCTGGAGTCTGTTGCCCCACGGCAGGCTCAGCTTCTTCGACAACACTCTTGCCCGCCACCCATGCGGGTTCGGCAGGAAAGTACTTCTCGGGGCCTGATTTCGTTCGCTTGCTCGGCTCAGTCGATGGTTCGACAGATGGGCGAAATAATTGGAGCACAAAGGTACCTGGTTCCATAGGTAGCTTGAGGGCGGCGCGTTTCGACAAGTAGTCGGCGATGTCGTTCTCCGCTTGGGGGACGTGTTCAACTTGTATACCATCGAAACGCTCCTCCAGTTTCCTTACTTCATCCACGTAGGCTTCCATCAACGGGCTCTGGTAATCATTGTTTACTTGCCTGATGATGAGCTACGAATCTCCTCTGACGATGAGCTTCTTGATCCCGAGGTCCGTCGCGATCCTGAGACCGGCAAGCAGTCCCTCGTACTTGGCAGTGTTGTTTGTTGACACCTCCCTGGGGAAGTGCATCTGGATCACATACTTGAGGTGCTCTCCGGTAGGTGCAACGAGCAGCACACCAGCACCGGCGCCTTGTAGCAAGAAAGCCCCATCAAAGTACATAATCCAGTCGCGACTCTCACCCTTGCCGGGGACAGTAGTCTCCTGGATCTCCTCGTCGGGCGTTGAGGTCCATTCCACAACAAACTCTGCCAAGACTCTACTCTCAATCGTCGAAGTGCTTTCAAATTTCAAACCGAAGCTTGACAGCTCCAGGGCCCACTCCACAATCCTCCCAGTCGCATCTGGGTTATGCAATATTCGTTGCAACGGGAGGCGGGTGACGACGGTGATTTCATGCGCTTGGAAGTAATGACGCAGCTTCCTCGAGGCCATAAGGAAGCCGAAGAGCAATTTCTGCACGCCGGAGTACCTTGAGCTAGCCCCGTGTAATAGGGACCTGACAAAGTAATCCGCGTGCTGCATCATCTTCTTCTTCTACATCACTCCATCCGGTTGCACCTCTTCGGCCCCATCGGCGTCAGGTGTTGTTGCTGCGATCGCTTCCATATTGACCTCCCTCAGGGCCACTAGGGCGGCAGTGACCACTTGGTTTGTTGCTGCTAGATACAGCAGCAACGGCTCTTGTGGTTTAGGCGCGACCAGTACCGGTGTAGAGGAGAGGTATTTCTTCAAATCTTGCAGTGCCGCTTCGGCTTCTGGGGTCCACTCTATCGGGCCCGGCCTTTTCAAAATTTTGAAAAAGGGGAGGGCGCGCTCGGCAGATTTGGAGATGAACCTGCCCATGGCGGCAACGCACCCAGCAAGCCGACGCACATCCTTGATCTGCCTAGGCGCTTCAATCTGCTCGATGGCCTTGATCTTGTCGGGATTTGCTTCAATTCCATGGTGTGACACGAAGAAACCGAGAAGCTTGCCGGACGGGACGCCGAAGACACACTTTTCAGGGTTCAGCTTAAGGTTGATCTTGCACAGATTCGTGAATGTCTCTTCCATGCCTTGCCCGAGCGTTGCTTTGTCCTTGGTTTTGACCACTATATCGTCCAAATAAGCTTCCATATTTCTATGTAGCTGAGGCTCAAAACCAATCTGGACCGCCCTCGCAAATGTTAAGCCAGCACTCTTCAATCCGAAAGGCATCCGCATAAAGCAATACATACCACATGGGGTGATGAATGTTGTCTTCTCTTCATCTTCTCTCGTCATGAAGATCTGGTGGTATCCTGAGTAAGCGTCGAGGAATGATAACAAGTCACACTCGGCTGTGGAGTCCACAATCTGGTCAATGCGTGGCAATGGGAAAGGGTCTTTTGGACAAGCCTTATTAATGTCTATGTACTCTATACATAGCCTCCACTTCCCATGTGCCTTACACACTACCACCGGATTGGCCAACCACGTTGGATGGAGCACTTCTCTCACTAAGCCGGCTGCTTCCAACATTCTAGTTTCCTCTCTGATGAACTCTTGCCGCACCAGAGCTTGCTTCCCGACCTTCTGCTTGACGGGTCATGCATGAGGGCAGACAACAAGATGGTGCTCAATCACCTCCCCGGGAACGCCGGGGATGTCAGACGCTTTCCACGCAAACACATCGACATTCGCCCACAGGAAGGTGATGAGCGCGTCTTCCTATTTGCTGTCGACGGCGGAGCTTATGGTGAAAGCCCCTCCCATGCCATCCTCCTCGAAGGACACCTTCTTGGTTTCTAGTGGGGGAGCCCTGGATTTCTTGCTCTTGCCAGTGGAGCTCTCTGGCGTGTTCTCGATGGGAACACTACACTCCGAATAGGAGCGCTTGCCGGAGTAGGCACGAGATGTCTCAATGGTCTTCTTTCCTCCCGGGGCTTCAGTGGCAGGAGCATGTGCCTGAGCGACAGTTGCTGCAACTGCCTCCCGGTAAAGTTGGTCAGTGTAGATCAGTGCATCCTTCTTGTCGGAGGGGACGGTGATGATGGACATCGGCCCAGGCATCTTCAGCGTGTTGTAGGCGTAGTGCGACGCCACCATGAATTTGGCCAATGCTGGGCAGCCGAGGATCCCGTTGTAAGGCAAGGGGATCTCGGCTACATAAAAAACAATCCTTTCCATCATGTAGTTTAGCTCGCCCCCGAATGTCAAGGGCAGCATGACTTTACCCTTAGGCTGGCTTCTTCGTAGGTTGACTCCTTGGAACGAGCCCGTCTCCTCGAGGTCTCCATCTAGGATTTGCAGCCTTTTGACCATGAAGGGTGAAATCAAGTTTAGGCCGGCCCTGCCATCAACCAGCATCTTTGTCACCTTGAGGTTGCGTATCGTTGGTGATACCAACAATGGCAAACACCCGACCGCAGTCGTGCGGTCAGGGTGATCCTCGGTGTCAAAGATGATAGGAGTGTTGGACCATCTCAGTGGCTTCTGGACATCGAATGACGGCTCCGCTTCTGTGATCTCATGCGCCCACTGTTTATGTTGGAGGTGGGAGGAATGCACGGAGGCACCGCCGTCGACGCACATGGCCTCCGTGGCCTTCTGGAAATCTTGTTCGCTGGACTCGTCATCCTCATTGTGATCATCATCTTATCGCTTTTTGTCATGGCCCCGGGTGGGTCGTTCTTGTTTGTTATCTTTGCCGCGACGGCCAGGCTGGCCGCCATGTTTCTTGCTAGATCCTTCTACACCATCTTGGCCCTTCTCTTTGTCTTGCCTTTCGTACTCGGCTTTTTGCTTCTCCGTGAGCTGCTTGACTTGTCGGCAGTTCTGGAGGTCATGGCCTTTGGTACGGTGGATCTTGCAGTACTGTTTGTCAGAGCTTCCCGTCTTGTCGGTGGCTGCCAAGGCTCGGCACGCGACACACCCAGCGATTTCCTTGCCGGGGTTGTCTTCTTTGGTTTTCTTGGCGGCGCCGGCGTCGTCGGATACCTCAACAGCAAGCACAGCTTTGCCCTTGCGTTTCCTGTTACGGCATCGACCCTTTTTCCTTGGGGCGATGGCGTCTTCGTCCGAGGAACCGGTTTCCACACTGGCGTCTTCGCCAGGGTACTTCCTTCCCTCTTCAACCCGGGCGCATCTGTCGGCCAGAATGTAAAGTTCTACTACGTCCTTGACTTTGTTCATCGCCAGCTCTTCATGCATCTTGTGGTTGCGCACATTCTGGTGGAACACGCTGACGACGGCGGAGGATGAACATCTAGGATGTTATACTTCACTCGGCTGAACCTCTGTATGTACTTGCGTAGGCTTTCACCTTCCTTCTGGGGGATGACATGCAAATCGCTTGCCTGGCCATGGGCCTGGTGGCCACCCGTAAAAGCACCAATAAACTCATGGCACAAATCCGACCAGGAAGAAATGGATTTCGCCGGCAAGTGCATCAACCATGACATGACGTTGGGTTTGAGTGCCAGCGAGAAATAATTGGCAAGCACCTTGTCATCGCGTGTCCCACCAGCCTGCATCGCGATGGTGTAGATGCTGAGGAACTATGATGGGTGAGTCTTGCGGTCATACTTCTCGCCGACGTTGGGCTTGAAGGTGCGGTGGGTGGGCCACTGGAAACGCCGCAGCTCACGAGTAAAGGCTGGGCAGCCTACCTCGTAAGGTAAGCCTCCAGATCCTCCCGGTGCTGGGTTGTCCACAACAGGCCCCGCCCATCTATCCGACTGGTGGCGCGCCTCGCGTCGGCGCTCGATGGTAGTTCGAGCGTCCTCGTGGGAACGCTCTCGAAGAACTTGGCGCTGATCACGGTGGGTCCATGGGTCGGACGACGCGATGGATACGTCGTCGCAAGCGTTGTCCCGACGGGCCGGCACGCATGATAGCTGGCGAGAAGGAGGAGAGTGCACCGTAGCCGTGGCGTCCCCGGTCCTTCCACCGCTGGCGTGTGGTGGCTCGGGAGAGCATCGGCCCGAAAGCCCCGCCGGCCAAGGTTTTTCCTTGTTGGTGATGGCGACAAGGCTACAGACTGTAGCTCTCCACTTGTCGAGCTTATCCGCAGCAGGAGGGAAGTCGAGGAGAAACTGCGCGCGTGCTAGGGCTTCCGCTGGCGTGGGTGACGGGGAGAGCTGCGCGGATGGAGACACGCTACGACTTCTAACCATGTTAGAAGGAGCTCTATCACAGTCCCGCAGCTGCACGTCGCCCTCACCAGCGCCTCGGCGAGCATGCTAATCTTGTGCATCTTGCGACTGATGCGCGGGGCTCTTTCCGCGGTGGCGCCCGGGGTCCTCTGCGCGGCGATACTGCTCATCGCGCGCGACCTGGGAGGAACGCTCCGTGGGTGTCTTGGAAGTCGTCGCGTCGCCCGTTCAAGGTACGGCGCCGCTCTTGGAGGGGCCCGCGCCGCCCGCGGGGGGGCCGGCTCCACCCTTGGACTTGGTGGTGTGTGGCTTGTCGTCTCGCGCACGAACGATGGCGCTTGCCAGGCTTCGGCTGCTAGAACAGCGTGGGTGTTCGTGGATCCCGCCTCGGCTCCCACCCGCGACCACCCCGTCGCCAGCCTGCACCGGCATGGGCTGTTCGGCGGCAGATGAACCCACCGCCGCGATCGTCTTCTTCTTAGGAGCCATGGGCACGGGGAATCGCTACCCTAACTACTAGACCAGATTTTCACAACCGACCCCCTACCTGGCGCGCCAAAGATGTCGGTATGAAACGACACCTATGGGATCATCGGAATCCCTTCTACGGTTGGCGGTCGCGGAGTTGTGCAAAGATCAGGTCTAAGAGCCAGCACATCGGTCGTTTACCCAGGTTTGGGCCGCGAGGATGCTTAATAGTCTAGTCCTGCTTTGATGTATATTTGAGTGTTCTTGAGTTCTTCAGCTTGCTACGGTGCCAATCCAGCTTTCCAGGATCCGAATCCCTCTCCAGTATGTCGCGGGCCTCCTTTTATAGTTAAAAGGGGCTGCCAGAGTGGCACCAAGGAGGAGGAAAGGTGTACAGTGTATGGGCTTATCCCACGCCATTATGGGACAACGCGCATTCAATGCGCTGCTTAGGTGTCTATTTACTTCATCGGGGACGAGAAAGAAGCCTGTCCCGTCCGTGGCTGCTCTATCTAGCCGTGACACGCATCTAGGCCAGCGAGGTAGGCAGCTGAGGTGGTGTTGCGGTAGGGTCTTCAGGAATATCTGCATGCCACCACGCAGGTGCTTGGCTAGCTGGCCCGGGAAGCACGTATCGCCACATGGGTGCCTTCTTGGGCCAGCGGGTCAGCCGCCGAGCTGGGGCGGCAACGGGGCAGCAAGAGCTTGTCGCAGACATGCTTTTGCTTCCGGCAATGGTCTTGCCGGGGCCTCCGTGAGTGCCCTGTGGCAAGAGGCTTGCCAGGGCTTTGGGGTGTCCATGGCAAGGATCCTTGCCGGGGCCTTGCGGGCGTCCTCGGCAAGGAACCTCGTGACCGCCATGTCTTTTGGTTCTTATCTTGGGAGTCATAGATCTTTGACTTCACAAAGATCTGCATGCCATCACGTGGGCGCTTCCCGAGCCTGGGTTCTAATGTTGTTGGTATCATTGGTGCCCATAGGCTTCAAGGGTGGCTGCGACGGAGGCGTCTCAGTGGATCGCCCCGGCAAGAGCCCTTGCCGGGTGGCGCGCAGGCCGCCTCGGCAAGGGTCCTTGTCGGGGGAGCCTATCTCCTTGCTTGGTCTTCTCGTGCTGTCTGTCTTGGCATCGTTCTAGTAACTCTACGTTCCCGGATTTCTCCTTCTGCCCTATTATGTTTGGCCACAGGCGTGGCTCTGACTGCCCGTGCACAAGTAATGGGTAAAAAAGAGCGGCCCTACTTTTGTACACTGACAAACGGGTCCCAACAAACACACCGCACAAAGTCATTACATCAAATATATCTCCAAGAGACCATTGTATTGAGAATTAAAAAGAGATAATAAGCCATCCGGCTATTGCCTACGGACCCGTAGGTCTGAGGCGTACTACTCACGCTTCATCGAAGGAGCACCAATGAGGATGATGAACCCGTCCGTGATCGTGTTCCCCTTCGGTGGAGTGCTAGAAATGGCTCAAGATTGGATCTCATGGTTCTGGAACTTACGGCAGCTAAAACAATTTTTCGTGGACTCTCCTAGGGTTTCTAGAATATTTGGTTATTTATAGAGCAAAGCTGCGGTGCGGGAAACCTCTTTGGGCCCCACAACCCTCCAGGGTGCACCTGGGCTCGTAGGCGCGTCCTGGTGTCTTGTGGTCCCCATGGGGCTCCCCTCTGGTCCTTCCTTGGCCCATAAGTTGTCTTCTAGTCCAGAAAATATCACCAAAGACTTTTGCTGCGTTTGGACTCCGTTGATAGGAATTTCTATGAAGTAAAAAACAAGCAAAAAACAACAATTGTCACTAGGCACTGTGTCAATAGGTTAGTCCCGAAAAATGATATAAAGTTGCTATAAAATGATTGTAAGACATCAAAGATTGATAATATAACTGCATGGAACAAGCAAACATTATAGATACGTTGCATACGTATCAATCAAGCCGCATGATCCATGGTGCATAGAATTTCATGCCAAAAAGATCAATGCCCGATGATGCTAACTGCCTGATGAAGAAATCATGAGTGTTGAAGTGGATGCCATGGAGGATGTAGAAGATCTGTGTCTTCATAGTGCCTTCAAGCTGTGCAAAGGAGGAGTGCCCTTTGATTGTCCATGGAGTATGCCACACAATATGGTAGATAGTGATAGAAACATGCCCTAGAGGCAATAATAAAGGTTTTTATTATTTTATATTTCCTTATTCATGATAAAGGTGTATTATTCATGCTAGAATTGTATTGGCCGGAAACTAAAATACATGTGTGAATACATTAAAAAAATGTGTCCCTAGTGAGCCTCTACTAGACGAGCTCGTTGATCAAAGATGGTTAAGATTTCCTAATGATGGACCTGAGTTGTCATTTTATAACAGGATCACATCATTAGGAGAATGATGTGATGGATAAGACCCATCCATTAGCTTAGCATTTGATCGTACAATTTATTGCGACTGCTTTCTTGTATGTCAAATACATGTTCCTTAGACCATGAGATCATGGAAGTCCCGGATACTGCATGAATACCTTGTGTGCTATCAAACGTCACAACGTAACTGGGTGATCATAAAGGTGCTCAATAGATATCTCCGAAGGTGTTTCTTGAGTTGGCATGGATCTATATTTGTATTTTTCACTCCGAGTATTGGAAGGTATCTCTGGGTCCTCTTGGTAATACACATCATAAGAAGCCTTGCAAGCAAATGACTAATGAGTTAGTTACGATATGATGTTTACAGAATGAGTAACGAGACTTGCTGGTAATGAGATTGAACTAGGTATAGAGATACCGATGATCGAATCTCGGGCAAGTAACCTACCAACAGACAAAGGGAATTACGTATGTTGTCATAACGGTTCAACCGATAAAGATCTTCGTAGAATATGTAGGAACCAATGTGGGCATCCAGGTTCTGCTATTGGTTAAATACCGAAGAGGTGTCTCAGTCATGTCTACATAGTTCTCAAACCCGTAGGGTCCCAACGCTTAACGTTCGATGACGATATAGTGTTACATGAGTTAGGTATGATGGTGACCGAATGTTGTTCGGAGTTTTGGATGAGATCACGGACATGACGAGGAGATCCGGAATAGTCAGGAGGTAAAGATTAATATATGGGATAATAGTGTTTGATCTCCGGAAAGGTCCCGGATTTCACCGGAAGAGTTTTGGATGTTTCCCAAAATGTTTGGGCATGAGAACACTTTATTTGGGCCAAGGGGTAAAGCCCACGAAAGTTTTGGAAAGTACAAAAGGAAGTTTTGCAGAGGCTAGGGGCCAGACGCCAGGGACCCTGGCGTCTAGGGCTAGATGCCAGGGAACCCTGGCGTTTGGGCCGGGAGTCCGAGAAGGACACTTGCCTTTCGGGCAATACCGACTTTGAGGAGGCTTTTACTCCAAGTTTCGACCCTAGGGCTCAATGATGACCCACAAGTTTAGGGGATCTATCATAGTCCTTTCGATAAGTAAGAGTGTCTAACCCAACGAGGAGGAGAAGTAAATGATAGGCAGTTTTCAGTAAGGTATTTTCTAGCGAGCACTGAAATTATCGGTAACAGATAGTTTTGTGATAAGGTAATTGGTAGCAAGTGACAAATAGTAAAAGTAAATAAGGTGCAGCAAGATTGCCCAATCCTTTTTGTAGCAAAGGACAAGCCTGGACAAACTCTTATATGAAGGAAAGCCCTCCCGAGGACAAACGGGAATTATCGTCAAGCTAGTTTTCATCACGATCATATGATTCGCGTTTGGTACTTTGATAATTTGGTATGTGGGTGGACCAGTGCTTGGGTGATGTACTTACTTGGACAAGCATCCCACTTATGATTAACCTCTATTGCAAGCATCCGCAACTACAAAAGAAGTATTAAGGTAAACCTAACCATAGCATGAAACAAGTGGATCCATGTCAGCCCCTTACGAAGCAACGCATAAACTAGGGTTTAAGTTTCTGTCACTCAAGCAACCCGTCATCTACTTATTACTTCCCAATGCCTTCCTCTAGGCCCAAACAATGGTGAAGTGTCATGTAGTTGACGTTCACATGACACCACTAGAGGAAAAACAATATACATCTCATCAATATATCGAACGAATACCAAATTCACATGACTATTTATAGCAAGACTTCTCCCATGTCCTCAGGAACAAAAGTAACAACTCACAAGACATAATATTGTTCATGATCAGAGGGGTATTAATATGCATAATGGATATGAACATATGATCTTCCACCAAGTAAACCAACTAGCATCAACTACAAGAAGTAATAAACACTAGTAGCAACCTCAATGTACCGATCTGAGGTTTTGATACAAAGATTGGATACAAGAGATGAACTAGGGTTTGAGGGGAGATGGTGCTGGTGAATATGTTGATGAAGATAACCCTCCCCAAGATGGGAGAGTTGTTGGTGATGAGGGTGGTGACGATTTCCCCTCCCGCAGGGAAGTGTCCCCGGCAGAATAGCTCCGCGGGAGGCCTAGATTGGTTCCGCCATGGTTCCGCCTCGAGACGGTGGCGTCTGGTCCCGAAAGCCTCCTTATGATTTTTCCATGTCAAAACACCTCATATAGGAGAATATGGGCATCGGGGGGTCACCGGCTGGCCCATGAGGCAGGGGGCGCGCCCAGGGCGCGGGCGCGCCCCCACCCTCGTGGACAGGTGGTGGCCCCCTGGCAGATCTCTTTTGCCGGATATATTTTATATTTTCTGAAACGGTGTTTTGTGGAGTTTCGGAGCTTTTTGAGTTGTGTAGAATATGTCTCCAATATTTTCTCCTTTTCCAGCCCAGAATTCCAGATGCCGGCATTCTCCCTCTTCATGTAAACCTTGTAAAATAAGAGAGAAAAGGCATAAGTATTGTGACATAACGTGTAATAACAGCCCATAGTGCAATAAATATCAACTTAAAAGCATGATGCAAAATGGATGTATCAACTCCCCCAAGCTTAGACCTCGCTTGTCCTCAAGCGAAAGCCAATAAGTTTAGAGATAGTTGTGTTGATAAAAATAGAATACGGACATGAGGGCATCATGATCATTCTTATAACAGCAACACACATATATTGACGTATGATTCTTATGCTAAAGTAACAATTCATTCACAATGTCAAGTATGAATCAGAAAATTCATTGAAAACCAACAAACTATGATCTTGGTCATTGAAACAATTGCAATTTATCGTAACATCAGAAAGAGTCGATATAAGAGCCTTTCAGCAAGCCCATATACTCAACTATCATATAGTCTTTCACAATTGCTTACACTCACGCAATACTTATGGGTATGGAGTTCTAATCGGACACAGAGAAAGATAGGGGCTTATGGTATTGCCTCCCAACCTTTTACCTCAAGGGTAATGTCAACAGTAATAGATCATAATAACTTACATCCAAGTGGGTATATATGTCAGGATCTTTCCAACACAATGTGCTTGGAAAAGGATAAAATGTAAAAAGGAAAGGTGATTTTCACCTTGACTCTTATAAGGAAAGAATAATGGATAGGCCCTTCGCAGAGGGAAGCAGAGGTTGTCATGTGCTTTTATGGTTGGATGCACAAAATCTTAGCGCAAAAGAACGTCACTTTATATTGCTACTTGTGATAGGGACCTTTATTATGCAGTCTGTCGCTTTATTACTTCCATATCACAAGATTGTATAAAGCTTATTTCCTCCACACTAATAAATCATACATATTTTAGAGAGTTTGCAACAATGACAACTTACTTGAAGGATCTTACTCAATCCATAGTTAGGTGTGGTGGACTCTCATGGCAAAACTGGGTTTAAGGATGTATGAAAGCACAAGTAGTATCTCTACTTGGTGCAAGGAATTTTGGCTAGCATGAGGGGGAAAGGCAAGCTCAACATGTTGGATGATCCAGGACAATATACTTTATTTTGGATATAAGGAAACATAACCCATTATGTTGTCTTCCTTGTCCAACATCAACTCTTTAGCATGTCATATTGTAATGAGTGCTCACAATCATAAAAGATGTCCAAGATAGTATATTTGTATGTGAAACCTCTCTTTCTTTATTACTTCCTATTAATTGCAACGATGACCAAAACTATGTTTGTCAACTCTCAACAACTTTTATTCATCATACTCTTTATATGTGAAGTCATTACTTCCCATAAGATCAATATGATCTCTTTGATACTTTTTATATTTTCTTTTATTCTCTCATGACCAAAGTGAGGAAATCAAGCCCTGGAATCAACGCTAATCTTTATTATATAGCTCACGGACTCGGTTACAAAGATAAAGATCATAAAGCAAAAACTCACAACTAGATCATGCTAACTTTATTCTCCTAGATCAAGATATTACCAAAAGGATCGAACTAAGAAAACAGTAAAGATAAGAGTGTGATGGTGATACGATATCGGCGCACCTCCCCCAAACTTGGTAGTTTCCAAGGGGGTGCCCATACCCATATGATTACTTGCGCCTAAGGACAGAATTTTGCTCCCTCAGGTCATTGATCTCCTGCTCGAGGTTTAATACCTTCTAGCATAGTGCCTCCTTGTTTTCCTGCAAGAGGCGAAAAGGGATAAACCCGATCTTAGGTTTCTTTGCTCTGTCGGGGAGTCTTGACTTTTTGAACTCCACACGCATGTCCCCAGGTTGAGGTAGTGGGACTTCATCTTCATCTGAGCTGGTCCAATCCTTTCCCTTTGGATCATGATTTTCTTCTTCCTCCGTGGTCCAACCATAACGCTCCCTGTCCCCATAGGTCTTAGGGTCAGCAAGGAGATTAGCAACATATCTTTCTCCCTCCGAATCCTGGGACGACATATCGCTCCAATCTACGACAGAAATAGTTCGAAACAAAAACAGATGATTTTTGCGTGATACGGTGGTCAAAACCTTCGGGAGAATATATAATGATTTTTTATCGACCAAAAGGAGTAACGTGCAAGAAATCGGAGTCCGGGAGGCACACGAGGTGCCCACGAGGCAGGGGGCACACCCAGGAAGGTAGGGCGCGCCCTCCACCCTCGTGGACGCCTCATGTCCTTTCCGGACCGCCTCTTATTTTTTATTTTTCTAAATATTCCAAAACAGTGAAAAATTGCCATTAGAACTGTTTTGGAGTCGGTTTACTTACCGTACCACATACCTCTTCCTTTTCGGGTCTGAATCGTTCTGTAAAGTGTCCCTTATGTATTCCTCCAGGGTTACGGTTTCAATAACATTGGTTTCAACATTTATAGGGTTACCTGAGATATAATGTTTGATTCTTTGATTGTTCACCACCTTCGGATTTGTTGCTTCGAAGTTGTTGTTTTTTATGGCACCGGAATGATAGACCTCCTCGATAACGTAAGGACCTTCCCATTTAGAGAGAAGCTTTCCTGCAAAAAATCTTAAACAAGAGTTGTATAGCAAGACATAATCACCTACGTTAAACTCACGCTTTTGTATCCTTTTTTCATGCCACCTTTTAACCTTTTCTTTAAACAGCTTGGCATTCTCATAAGCTTGGGTTCTCCATTCATCAAGAGAGATAATGTCCAATAACCTCTTCTCACAGGCAAGTTTGAAATCATAATTGAGCTCTTTAATAGCCCAATATGCCTTATGTTCTAGCTCAAGAGGTAAGTGACAAGCTTTTCCATAAACCATTTATATGGAGACATACCCATAGGATTTTTGTATGTAGTTCTATAGGCCCATAATGCATCATCAAATTTCTTGGACCAATTCTTTCTAGACCTATTAACTGTCTTTTGCAAAATTAGTTTCAGCTCTCTATTACTTAATTCTACTTGACCACTAGACTGTGGGTGATAAGGGGATGCAATTCCATGATTAACATCACACTTAGCAAGCGTTTTACGGAAAGCACCATGAATAAAGTGTGAACCACCATCAGTCATTAAGTATCTAGGGACTCCAAACCTTGGAAAAATAACTTCTTTGAGCATCTTAATAGAGGTGTTGTGATCAGCACTACTAGTTGGAATAGCTTCTACCCACTTAGTAACGTAATCAACAACAACTAAAATATATGTATACCAATTAGAGGAAGGAAATGGTCCCATATAATCAAAGCCCCAGACATCAAACGGTTCAATAACAAGTGAATAATTCATAGGCATTTCTTGGCGTCTACTAATATTACCAATTCTTTGACATTCATCACAAGATAAGACAAACTTACGAGCATCCTTAAAGAGAGTAGGCCAATAAAAACCAGATTACAATACCTTACATGTGGTTCTATCTCCAGCATGGTGTCCTCCATAAGCTTCGGAGTGGCACTTGCGTAGGATCTATTCCTATTCATGCTCAGGTACACAACGTCTAATAATACCATCTATTCTTTCTTTATAAAGGTGTGGATCATCCCAGAAGTAATGTCTCGAATCGTAGAAGAACTTTTTCTTTTGCTGGTATGTGAAACTAGGTGGTATAAACTTAGCAACAATGTAATTAGCATAATCAGCATACCTTCGAGCAGTAGAAGAAGCATTTATGACAACTAATTGTTCATCAGGAAAGCTATCATCAATAGGTTGTGGGTCATCAAGAATATTCTCTAGCCTAGACAAGTTGTCTGCAACGGGGTTCTCAGCTCCCTTTCTATCAATAATATGCAAATCAAATTCTTGCAGCAGGAGAACCATCTAATAAGTCTAGGTTTAGCATCTTTCTTTTCCATAAGGTATTTGATAGCAGCATGATCAGTGTGAATAGTTACTTTAGAATCAACAATATAAGGTCTAAACTTATCGCATGCAAATACAACTGCTAAAAATTCTTTCTCAGTAGTAGCATAATTTCTCTCGGCACTATCTAGAGTTTTACTAGTATATTGGATAACATTCAATTTCTTATCAACTCTTTGTCCTAGAACAACAACTACAACATAATCACTAGCATCACACATAATCTCAAAAGGTAAATTCCAGTTAGGAGGCTGGATAATAGGTGCAGAGATCAATGCTTTCTTAAGTATTTCAAATGCTTCTACACAATGATCATCAAAGACAAAAGGAACATCTTTTTGTAAGAGATTAGTCAGAGGCCAGGAGATTTTGGAGAAGTCCTTAATGAACCTCCTATAAAACCCGGCATGACCAAGGAAACTTCGTATACCTTTGATGTCCTTGGGACACGGCATCTTTTCAATGGCATCAACTTTAGCTTTGTCAACTTCAATACCTCTTTCAGAAATTTTATGTCCCAAGACAATGCCTTCATTAACCATAAAGTGGCACTTCTCCCAATTCAAGACAAGATTAGTGTCTTCACATCTCTGCAAAACTCGATCAAGGTTGCTCAAGCAATCATCAAAAGAAGTTCCGTAAACGGAAAAATAATCCATGAAAACCTCAACAATCTTTTCACAAAAATCAGAGAATATAGCCATCATGCATCTTTGAAAGGTAGCAGGTGCATTGCATAAACCAAAAGGACAAGTAAAAGTGGTCTTTTCTTGATCCCCTTTTGGCAAAGGTTTTTGAGAGAAACCAGAATAATCATCTAGAAAGCAAAAATGAGTATGTTTGGATAACATTTCTAGCATTTGACCAATAAAAGGCAAAGGGTAATGATCTTTCTTAGTAGCTTTATTTAATTTGCGGAAATCAGTTACCATCCTATAAATTGTAACAATTCTTTGCGGGATCAATTCATCCTTATCATTAGGAACAACAGTCATACCTCCCTTCTTTGGGACACAATGGACATGACTTACCCACTGGCTATCAGCAACTGGATAGATTATACCTGCCTCTAGAAGCTTTAGTATATCGTTCCTTACCACTTCTTTCATCTTGGGTTTTAACCATCGTTGATGATCAATAACCGGTTTAGCGTCCTCTTCCAATTTTATCTTGTGTTGGCATAGAGTGGGACTAATGCCCTTAAGATCATCCAATGTATATCCAATAGCAGCACGATGCTTCTTCAGAGTTTTCAATAATTTTTCTTCTTCCTGCTCTAAAAGGTTAGCACTGATAATAACAGGATATATCTTCATTTCATCGAGATAAACATACTTAAGATTATTAGGTAAAGGTTTAAGTTCAAACACGGGATCACCCTTGGGTGGAGGAGGATCCCCTCGAATTTCAACAGGCAAGTTGTTTTTCAATACGGGTCCTTGCTTAAAGAATATTTCATCTATTTCCCTTCTCTCATTCATATACATATCATTTTCATGGTTTAGCAGATATTGTTCTAAGGGATCATTAGGAGGCACAACAATAGAAGCGAGACCAATAATTTCATCCTTACTAGGTAATTCTTTATCACGGGGTTGTCTACGAAATTTAGCAAAGTTAAAATGATGAGACATATCCCCTAAACCAACAGTAACAATATCTTTTACGCAGTCTATCTTAGCATTAACAGTATTCAAGAAGGGTCTACCAAATATAATGGGACAACAATCATCTTGTGGGAAACTAAGAATAAGAAAATCAGCCGGGTATTTAACCTGCCCACACAAGACCTCAACATCTCTAACAATCCCAGCTGGTGAAATAGTGTCTCTATTAGCAAGTTTAATAGTAACATCAATCCCTTCTAACTCGGTGGGTGCAATATCGTGCAAAATTTCCTTATATAAGGAATGAGGGATTATACTTGCACTAGAAGCTACGTCACATAAACCATGATAGCAATGATCTCCTATTTTAACAGAAATAACATGCATGCCTACAAGAGTTCTCTGTTTATTCCTAGTATTGGGTTTGTCTATTCTAGCAGCTTCCTCTTGGAGGTAAATAACATGTCCATCTAAATTTTCAAGCAAGAGATCCTTAACCATAACAACACTAGGTTCAACTTTAATTTTCTCAGAGGGTGTAGGTGTTCTAGTATTACTCTTACGAACCACAGTTTAAGCTTTAGCATGATCCTTTATTCTAATAGGGAAAGGTGGTTTCTGAATGTAAGTAGTAGGAACAATAGGGTCAACATTATAAGTGATAGTCTTTTCTTCAACTTTAACATGTTCAACTACTTTTACTTCAATGGGTGGATGGTATTTAAACCACTTCTCCTTAGGGAGATCAACATAAGTAGCAAATGATTCACAGAAAGAAGCTACTATCTCAGAGTCAAGTCCATATTTAGTGCTAAATCCACGGAAGACATCAGTATCCATAAAAGCTTTAACACAATAAAACTTAGGGGTCATACCTGACTCCTTACCTTCGTCGAGATCCCAATCTTCAGAGTTGCGTTTAATTATTTCCAATAAATCCCATTTGAATTCAATAGTCTTCATCATAAAAGAACCAGTACAAGAATTATCGAGCATGGAGCGATTATTGAGAGAAAGCCGGGCATAAAAATTTTGAACGATCATTTCTCTTGAGATCTCATGATTGGGGCATGAATATAACATTGACTTAAGCCTCCCCCAAGCTTGAGCGATGCTTTCACCTTCACGAGGCTAAAAATTATATATATATAATTATGATCACGATGAACCTAATGCATAGTGTAGAACTTCTAATGAAATTCCAACTTCAGTCAATTATAGTTCCATGATCCAATATCATCGCATAGCCTAAACCATGTCAATGCATCTCCCTTCAAAGATAAAGGGAAAACCTTCTTCTTGATAACATCCTCGGGCATACCTGCAAGCTTAAATAATCCACAAACTTCATCCACATAGATTAGGTGTAAATCGGGATGCAGTGTTCCATCTCCTGTAAAGGGATTATCTAGCAGTTTCTCTATCATACCCGAAGAAATTTCAAAGCAAACATTTTCAGTAGGTTCAGTAGGTTGAGGAGCAACTCTTTGCTCTACTGTTCGGGTGAAGATACCCCGAACAAGCCCCTCAAAGTATTATGAGCCATAGTAACAAGTGAGAGTAAATTTCAGCACACTATATAAATTTTTCCTTACCAAATTCCACTTACCAAAGGCGCTTCACTCCCCGGCAACGGTGCAGAAAAGAGTCTTGATGACCCACAAGTGTAGGGGATCTATCGTAGTCCTTTAGATAAGTAAGAGTGTCAAACCCAACGAGGAGCAGAAGGAAATGATATGCAGTTTTCAGTAAGGTATTTTCTGCAAACACTGAAATTATCGGTAACAGATAGTTTTGTGATAAGGTAATTGGTAGCAAGTGACAAATAGTAATAGTAAATAAGGTGCAGCAAGATGGCCCAATCCTTTTTGTAGCAAAGGACAAGCCTGGACAAACTCTTAGATGAAGGAGTGCGCTCCCGAGGACACATGGGAATTATCGTCAAGCTAGTTTTCATCACGATCATATGATTCGCGTTCGGTACTTTGATAATTTGGTGTGTGGGTGGACCGGTGCTTGGGTGCTGTCCTTACTTGGACAAGCATCCCACTTCTGATTAACCTCTATTGCAAGCATCCGAAACTACAAAAGAAGTAGTAAGGTAAACCTAACCATAGCATGAAACAAGTGGATCCAAATCAGCCCCTTACGAAGCAACGCATAAACTAGGGTTTAAGCTTTTGTCACTCTAGCAACCCATCATCTACTTATTACTTCCCAATGCCTTCCTCTAGGCCCAAACAATGGTGAAGTGTCATGTAGTCGACGTTTACATGACACCACTAGAGGGAAAACAACATACATCTGATCAAAATATCGAACGAATACAAAATTCACATGACTACTTATAGCAAGACTTCTCCCATATCCTCAGGAACTAAAGTAACTACTGACAAGACATAATATTGTTCATGATCAGAGGGGTATTAATATGCATAATGGATCTAAATATATGATCTTCCAACAAGTAAACCAACTAGCATCAAGTATAAGAAGTAATCAACACTACTAGCAACCTACAGGTACCAATCTGAGGTTTTGATACAAAGATTGGATACAAGAGATGACCTAGGGTTTGAAGGGAGATGGTGCTGGTGAAGATGTTGATGAAGATAACCCTCCCCAAGATGGGAGAGTTGTTGGTGATGACGGCGGTGACGATTTCCCCCTCCCGGAGGGAAGTATCCCCAGCAGAACAGCTCAGCCAGAGCCCTAGATTGGTTCCACCAAGGTTCCGCCTCGAGACGGCGGCGTCTGGTCCCGAAAGCCTCCTTATGATTTTTCCAGGTCAAAACACCTCATATAGGAGAAGATGGGCATCGGGGGGTCACCGGCTAGCCCACGAGGCAGGGGGTGCGCCCAGGGGGAGGGGCGCGCCCCCACCCTCGTGGACATGTGGTGGCCCCCTGGCAGATCTCTTTTTCCAGATTTTTTTTATATTTTCTGAAATGGTGTTTTGTGGAGTTTCGGAGATTTTGGAGTTGTGCAGAATAGGTCTCCAATGTTTGCTTCTTTTCCAGCACACAATTCCAGCTGCCGGCATTCTCCCTCTTCATGTAAACCTTGTAAAATAAGAGAGAAAAGGCATAAGTATTGTGACATAACGTGTAATAACAACCCATAGTGCAATAAATATCAACTTAAAAGAATGATGAAAAATGGACGTATCACTCAACATGTAAATAGAGGGGCAGGATTAGAACCCAAGAGAGATCAAGATACACTAAGCCGTGTGCCGGCTACGCCGACCCTCTAGTTTATCCTCCGTCATAGTTTCTGTAGTGCTTGGCAGAGCCCTGCGGAGATTGTTCTTCACCACCACCGTCACCATGCTATCGTGCTGCCGGAACTCATCTACTACTTCGGCCCTCTTGCTGGATCGAGAACGCGAGGACGTCATCGAGCTGAGTGTGTGCTGAACACAGAGGTCCCGTACATTGTGTACTTGATTGGGATGGATCGTGAAGGTGTACGACTACATCAACCGCGTTGATAAACGCTTCCGCTTTGCGATCTTCAAGGGTATGAAGATGCTCTCCCCCTCTCGTAGCTATGCATCTCCATCGATAGATCTTGCATGTGCATAGATTTTTTTGTTTTTCCATGCAATGTTCCCCTCAATGGCATCATGAGCCAGGTCTTTGCGTAGATGTTATGCACGAGTAGAACACAAAAGAGTTGTGGGCGGTGATCATCATAATGCTTACCACCAACGTCTTATTTTGATTCGGCGGTATTGCAAGATCAAGCGGCCCGGACCAACATCACATGTCCATGTACATGAGACTGATTCCACCGACAGGCATGCAACTTGTTACATAAAGATGGCTAGTGGGTGTCTGTTTCTCCTACTTTAGTTGAATTGAATTTCACTGCGGTCGGTCCTTGTTGAAGATTAAAACAGCAAACTTGATAAATCACCCTTGTGGTTTTGTGCCGTAGGTAAGAAGAGTTCTCGTTAGAAGCACGTAGTAGCCATGTAAAACTTGCAACAACAAAGTAGATGACGTCTAACTTGTTTTTGCAGGGCTTTTTGTGATGTGATATGGTCAAGATGTGACGGATTATACATTATTGTATGAGATGATCATGTTTTGTAATATCGACAACTGGTAGGAGCCTTATGGTTGTCTCTCAATTATTGTATGAAATGCAAGCACCATGTAATTGCTTTACTTTATCGCTATGAGTTAGCAATAGTTGTAGAAGAAATAGTTAGCAAGACGACCACGACGAAACGATGGAGATCAAGGTGTCGAGCTAGTGACGATGGAGATCATGAAGATGCTTTGGAGATGGAGATCAAAAGCACAAGATGATGATGGCCATATCATGTCACATATTTTTTTATTACATGTGATGTTTATCCTTTATGCATCTTATTTTGCTTAGAACGGCGGTAGCATTATAAGATGGTCCCTTCATTGAATTTCAAAATAATAGTGTTCTCCCCGAGTATGAACCGTTGCTAAATCTCATCGTTTCGAATCACCTCGTGATGATCGGGTGTGATAGACTCTACGTTCACATACAATGGGTGTAAGGCAGGTTTGCACATGCAGAATACTTGGGTTAAAATTGACGAGCCTAGCATGTACAGACATGGTCTCGTAACACTGGAGGCCAAAAGGTTGAACATGAGTCATATTGTAGATATGATCAACATAGAGATGTTCACCATTGATGACTACCCCATTTCATGTGATGATCGGACATGGGTTAGTTGATATTGACCATGTATCCTTAGATAACCCGGGGGATGTTAATTTAAGTGGGAGTTCATTAGTAATTTGATTAATTGAACTTAATTTATCATGAACTTAGTCCTAATAGTATTTGCATATCTATGTTGTAGATCAATGGCCCATGCTACCATTCCTTTATATTATAATGTGTTCCTTGAGAAAGCTAAGTTGAAAGATGATAGTAGCAACTACACAGACTGGGTCCGTAACTTGAGGATTATCCTCATTGTTGCATAGAAGAATTATGTCCTTGATGCACCGCTAGGTGACACACTGTTGCAGGAGCTGAAGCAGATGTTATGAACGTCTGGTAAGCTCGATCAGATGACTACTCTATAGTTCAGTGTGCCATGCTTTATGGCTTAGAACCGGGACTTCAAAGATGTTTTAAACGTCATGGAGAATATGAGATGTTCCAGGAGCTGAAACTGATATTTCAAGCTAGTGCCCGGGTTGAGAGATATGAAGTCTCCAACAAGTTCTATAGCTACAAGATGGAGGAGAAGAGTTCTGTCAATGAACACATACTCAAAATGTCTGGGTATCATAACCACTTGACTCAGCTAGGAATTGATCTTCCACCTGAGAGTGTTATTGACAGAGTTCTTCAATCACTGCCACCAAGCTACAAAGGCTTCGTGATGAACTATAATATGCAATGGATGGATAAGACTATTGTTGAGCTCTTCGTGATACTGAAATTGGCGGAGGTAGAAATCAAGAAGGGGCATCAAGTGTTGATGTTTACCAAGACCACTAGTTTCAAGAAAAAGGTCAAAGTAACGAAAGGGAACTTCAAGAAGAATGGAACACAAGTTGCCGCTCCTGTGAAGAAGCCCAAAGCTAAACCTAAGCCTGAAACTGAGTGCTTCTATTGCAAAGGGAGTGGTCACTAGAAGCGAAACTGCCCGAAGTATTTGGCGGATAAGAAGGATGGCAAAGTAAACAAAGGTATATTTGATATACATGCTATTGATGTATTCCTTACTAGTGCTCGTAGCAGCGCCTGGGTATTTGATACTGGTTCGGTTGTTCATATTTGTAACTTGAAAGAGGAGGTGTGGAATAAGTGAAGATTGACTAAGGACGAGGTGACGATGCGCATCGGGAATGGTTCCAAGGTCGATGTGATCGCCGTCGGCACGCTACCTCTACATCTACCTTCGGGATTAGTTTTAGACCTAAATAATTGTTATTTGGTGCCTGCGTTGAGCATGAACATTATATTTGGATCTTGTTTAGTGCGAGACGGTTATTCACTTAAGTCAGAGAATAATGGTTGTTCTATTTATATGACTAATATCTTTTATGGTCATGCACCCTTGAGGAATGGTCTATTCTTTTTTAGTCTCGATCGTGGGATAGACATATTCATAATATTGATGCCAAAATATGTAAAGTTGATAATGATAGTGCAACATACTTGTGGCACTACCGTTTAGGTCATATTGGTGTAATGTGTATGAAGAAACTCCATGATGATGGACCTTTGGAATCACTTGGTTATGAATCAATTGATACTTGCAAACCATACCTCATGGGCAAGATGACTAAAACTCCGTTCTCCGGAACAAAGGATCGAACTAATGACCTATTGGAAATAATGCATACAAATGTATGCGGTCCGATGAGTGTTGGAGCACGCAGCGGGTATCGTTATTTTGTCACCTTCACAAATGATTTGAGTAGGTATGGGTATATCTACTTGATGATACACAAGTCTGAAATATTTGAAAAGTTCAAAGAATTTCAGAGTGAAGTAGAGAATTATCATAAGAAAAAATAAAGTTTCTATGATCTGATCGGGGAGGCGAATATTTGACTTACAAGTTTGGCCTTCATTTAAAACAATGTGGTGTAGTTTCACAACTCATGCCACCCGGAACACCATAGTGTAATCGTGTATCCGAATGTCGTAATCACACTCTAATGGGTATGGTGCATTCTATGATGTCTCTTACCGATTTGCCTTTATCATTTTGGGGATATGCATTAGAGACAGCTACATTCACGTTATAAAAGACACCATCTAAATCCGTTGAGACAACACCGTATGAACTATAGTTTGGCAAGAAACCAAAGCTGTTGTTTCTTAAAGTTTGGTGTTGCGACACTTATGTCAAAAGGCCTCAGCTTGATAAGCTCGAAACCAAATCAGAGAAGTGCTTCTTCATAGGATGCCCTAAAGAAACTATTGGGTACACCTTCTACCACAGAACCGAAGGCAAGTTCTTTTTTGCTAAGAATGGGTCCTTTCTAGAGAAGGAGTTTCTCTCGAAAGAAGTGAGTGGGAGAAAAGTAGAACTTGATGAGGTAATTGTACCTTCTCTCAAATTGGAAAGTAGCTCATCAGGGAAAACCATTCCCGTGATGCCTACACCAAGTAGAGAAGAAGCTAATGATGATGATCATGAAACTTCAGATCAAGTTACTACTGAACCTCAAAGGTCAACCAGAACACGTACCACACCAGAGTGTATGGTGACCATGTCCTAAGAATCATGTTAGACAACGGGGAACCATCAAAATATGAAGAAGCTATGATGAGCCCAGATTCCGAAAAATGGCTTGAGGCCGTGAAATCTGAGATAGGATCCATGTATGAGAACAAAGTGTGGAGTTTGGTGGACTTTCCCGATGGTCGGCAAGCCATAGAGAATAAATGGATCTTCAAGAAGAAGAGTAACACTGATGGTAATGTTACTGTCTACAATGCTCAACTGATACGTCCAAAACGTATCTATAATTTCTGCTTGCTCCATGCCACTTTTGGGTGATATTGCTATGATATTCATACACTTCCATACACTTTTGATCATATTTGGACTAACTTACTAATCCAGTGCACCCCAGTGCCAGTTTCTGTTTTCGGCTGTTTTTGTATTTCAGGTTTTCACGTTTCGAGAACTGCCCAGAAAAATCCCGAAAAATTATATAAAAAATCAGCGTTCCGGAAACAACACTGCGTCCGAAGGGCAGCCTGGGGGGGCCACAGGGGCTCCAGGCGCCCTGTGGGCGCCCCCCCCTGGGCCGCGCCGGGGGGGCGTCTGGGCCCCCCGAGGCTCCCCCGGTGCCCTACTTTGGCATATATTTAAAGGGTCCTCCGTAACCCTCAGAACAGGACTTCTTTTCGCGATCCCATCTCTGTTCCGCCGCCGCCGCCGCTTCCAAGATCGGGAGCACCAGGAGAACTCTTCTCGGCACCCTGCCGGAGGGGAGGATCACCACCGGGAGCTTCTCCACCACCATGGACGCCTCCCGGATGACTCGTGAGTAGTCTCCCTTGGACCATGAGTCCATGTCCAGTAGCTATGTGATGTTCTCCTCCCGTTCTTGTGCTTCACTAATTAGTCCTCGTGAGCTGCCCTACATGATCGAGGCACCTATGTAATCCTTATGCTGTTGCTATGTTGAGTTTGCTGGGATCCGATGGATTATGAGATTATGTTCAGATTTATCTTGAGTAATATATTTGATTCACCTCTTTTATATTTTAGTTCATAAGTAATTCTTGCATGTTCTCCGTTGTTATTTATTGCTTTGGCCGAGTAGTAAGTAGTGACTCCAAGAGGGAACGTTATGCTCGATTGTGGGTTCATGCCCCTCGATGACTAGCTTGAGTGACAGAAACATGAGTCTAGGGGATGTGCTGTTGCCACAAGGGGGGAAACAACGGTGGTTGTGCCCGCGGGTGCAAGGATTGTTTACTTTACGCAAAGTTCTTTTAATGCAGTTGTCTGTTGCATTGAGTTTACACTATGGGTGGGACTCGCAACTTAATACCAGCGAGATGTTCTGGATAGATATCTCATGGTGGATGATTATTAGTAGATATTGATGGATTTCGGTCTACTTACTTTGGCGTACCGCCCATGCTTTGAACCTCAACCTTTCTTGCAATGTAATCAGCATTGGTTTGCGTTCGTGGTCCTGTCAATTGCCCAGCTGTAATTTGTTTACCTCACATAGCTGTTTTATCGTCTTTTGGGAGAGAGACATCACTAGTGAACATCATGAGACTCCGGTCCATATTACCATCATTGATCACATCCACTATTTACTTTTCGCTATTTACTTACTATTGCAAAACACTATCTATCACTACTATCATATTGCTTTTAACCCTTTGTGAACTACAAGGCCGGAGAGATTGACAACCTCTCTGTACTCGTTGGGAGCAAAGTTATTTGTATCTGTGTGCAGGTCCACGTTGATTGCTAATTGCGCCGTTAGCAATTGACACCTACTTGTTGAACCTAGGAGTCTCTGGGGATTCGATCCTTGGCATCTTTGCTAGGGGAAAACACTTCTACTTACTGCATCTTACACCTTCCACTTGGGGTAACCAACGAGGGGTTCGAGGCCCATCAAGGAGTATTTTCTGGCGCCGTTGCCGGGGACTCCACTCTTCAGGATAGGGGAGTTGCATGCTATCTTTTACCTTTGCTTTTTAGTCTTGTTAGTTTACCTTTCATTTTTGCTTTAGTTCCTTTTTATCAAAAATCACAAAAAAAATTGTTTGTGTTTTTTTTAGTAGTCCTTTCTGTTTAGCCAAAAATGTTAGGATTTGGTGCTTTGAGGGAATCAGAAGTTCTAGATTTCCATCAAAGGGATGGAGAGAATATGAAGAAGGCATGGGACAGAATTTCTGATGCACATAGAAGAATTATGCCTTGGATACCTATAAAAATTGTGCTTAGGAATTTTTACCATGGTCTTTTTAAATGGTGTAAACACTCCCTTGACATTATAGCCGAGGGAGATTTCTTAGAATGTGATGAAGCTAGATCTCTTGAAATTATACATGGTCTATCTAGTTACTTTGTTTATGATCATAACTTTGATACTATCATAGATAGACTTGCTACTATTGAAAAGAGAATGGACGCTCTAGACTTAATAAAGGTAGATAAACCCAAACCCAATAAGAGAGATATTTTGGAAATAGATAATGACTGGGAGCCTCTTGTTAGGATTAGCATCTCTAATCAAGATTTCCTTGCTTATTGTGATATTGGATCTATGGTTTCTACTATGCCAAAAATTGTTCATGATTCTTTAAAATTTAACATGGACATACTACCATCTTATCATGAACACACTAATGCAGATATTTCTGAAATCCAGGGAAAAATAAAAGACGTACCGGTTAAATTCATTAAAGGGATTGCAATGATTGATTTCTTCATCGTGGAGCCAAACCAAGGAAACATAGTGCTTGGGAGGGATTTCCTCCGAGCAGTTAAAGGCTTCATCGATATAGGTAAGGGACAAATCCGCTTACGCGGGAAGGCAAAAGGTGTGTACCCCTTTCCTAGAAGGAACAAGAATGAACTTGTTGAGGAATCATTTGAACCAATTTATAACTCCGATTACTATAATGATTATTGATTCCTCTATGCATTATGCCTAGCTTAAAGGCATAAAAGAAAGCGCTTTTGGGAGGCAGCCCACATGAATTAATTTTTTGCTTTTGTTGTGTCTTGATGTTGTTTACTGCTGTAGCATCATCATTGTATCTTTGCTTTTCATATTTGTGCCAAGTATAGCCTCTGATTGCTAGAAAGTTCAAAAGTTGTGAGGTGATGTCCAGGAAACAGATTCTGTCCTTGGATAGAAAAATTCGTATAAAATCACCAGATCATCTTTTTGTTCTGAAATTTTTCGAGAGAGTTCTCTATATAATTTTCTTTCGTGCGTCAGTTCTGAGTTTTTTGATTTGAGTTGCAGAAGTATCCCGAACAGGTCAATTACTGCCTGCTGTTCTGTTTTTCACAGATTTTGTCCTGTTTTGCCTTACCTTCACTTTGCAAATTGAGAACTTGCTTTTTCTTTGCAAAAACCTTTTGTCAATCTTGAGAAACAGTAGAACTTCAAGAATATCCTTATTTCCAGCAAGGTATAATTATTTTATTAAGGGTACTAACCTCGCTAATCAGATTATGATGAGTTGTGTATGAAGGGAGTTTTCAAGTGTGCGAGGGAAGATGATAAAAAGATTCAGGAGTGTCAAGCGCTCAAGCTTGGGGATGCCCCCGTGCACCCCCAAGAAATATTCAAGGAGACTCAAGCGTCTAAGCTTGGGGATGCCCCCGTGCATCCCCTTCTCCATCAACATTATCAGTTCGTCTTTCGTTTCGCTATATTTTTATCACTTCATATGTTATGTGCTATGCTTGGAGCGTCTTGCTTTCAGTTTTCTTTTTAGTTTTTCATAACGAGTCGGAACCCAGCATTCCTTTATGTGGGAGAGAAACACACTCCACCTCTACCTAGAACATTACATAGAATTTTCATGTCTATCTATGTTGTGTGTGTTCTTTATCTTTTAATAGCTACTATCGTGCTCTCCTCTTAGTATTCATGCTTATCTTTTCAAGAGCTTTTGTTTAGTTGGTTGCTTGAACTCTCTTTAATTACCATGCTCACCTTATTAAGATAGTTTGCTTCCGTTGCATTGGTTAATGTTTCTATGATAAAGATGCTACTTTCATGATGGTGCTTAGTAGTTCAGGTTTTCTCATGGTTAATCTCAAATAGCTGGGGGTTCCCAATGTGTTATTGGAGTACCAACTTGGTTTGTTTGCCTATGATGTGGTATGGTTTAGTAATATCTTCCTTCGAGAATTTATTTTGATTGACTTGGCGTATGCTCACGCATATTCAAGACTGTAAAGAAAGTCTGTCAAGCCTTGATGATCTTTTGTTTCTAAGTAGCGATATAACTACCATGCCTGATTCAATATTGCTTTGTCGCTCTGCATAATTATGACCGTCATTGCTCTCTTAGTTGGTCGCTCCCAGTCTTTTGCTAACCTCCACCTGCACTAAGCAAACTAACCATGCAATACATAGCTCATGGGAAAGTAGCCTAAAAACTATTGTGGTAAAGAATATGTTGCCTATGTATCTTATTTCTTATAAGTTGCTTGCTGAGCGGTAACCATGTTTCTGGGGACGCCATCAACTGTCACACTTTTGTTGAATATCATGTGAGTTGCTATGCATGTTCGTCTTGTCTGAAGTAAGGGTGATTTACCGTGGGTTGAACTAATATGCATATTGTTAGAGAAGAACATTGGGCCGCCAACCGAAGCCATGCATCATGGTGGAAGTTTTAGCTTGGACCTTAATCCTCAATCTCTCATGAGAATATGCTTATGCATTAAAGAGGAGTCCATCATCTATTTTCTATGTTGTCCCGGTATGGATGTCCTCAAGTTGAGATATATCAAAAACGAGAAATCAAATGCGATCTATCTCCTTGGACCTTTGTACAGGTGGCATAGAGGTACCCCTTTGTGACACTTGGTTAAAACATATGCAATGCAATGATAACCCATGGAGATCCGAGCTAATTAGGACAAGGAGCGAGCACTATTGGTATTCGATGCATGAGGCTTGCAACTTATAAGATGTTTTATACATGACACATATGAAGTACTACTACCGTTGACACAATTGCTTCCATGTTTTCAAAATAAAAAGCTTTAGCACTTAACCTTTATTTTACCTTTATGATTGAAGCACCAACTACTGAGAGCATGATTGTCATTCTGAGTGTAATGTGCATTGTCCCAAAGTAGCATTGTCTTTTGCATGATTGTGATATCGTTTATTCTGAAATGATTGTATCTAGTCATCACTTAAACCTTGAAGGTGCCCTTGCATTTATGTTTTGCATCACTAAAGGGGGCAAGCTAGATATCACTTTATCATATTTGCACATCATGTTCATTGCAAATCTTTTTGATGTTTCAGTTTCATGTTGTAAAACTTTCAGTCATTTGTGATTCTCTCTTGAGACAACTTAATTACTTTAGAATCATTGTCTCAGTAAGCTTTTGTCATATGACTATGAGAAAGTCCTATATGGTTAATAGCATGTCACCACAGAAATTATTCTTGTTATCATTTACCTACTCGAGGACGAGCAGGAATTAAGCTTGGGGATGTTGATACGTCCAAAACGTATCTATAATTTCTGCTTGCTCCATGCCACTTTTGGGTGATATTGCTATGATATTCATACACTTCCATACACTTTTGATCATATTTGGACTAACTTACTAATCCAGTGCACCCCAGTGCCAGTTTCTGTTTTCGGCTGTTTTTGTATTTCAGGTTTTCACGTTTCGAGAACTGCCTAGAAAAATCCAGAAAAATTATATAAAAAATCAGCGTTTCGGAAACAACACTGCGTCCGAAGGGCAGCCTGGGGGGGCACAGGGGCTCCAGGCGCCCTGTGGGAGCGCCCCCCCCCTGGGCCGCGCCGGGGGGGCGCCTGGGCCCCCCGAGGCTCCCCCGGTGCCCTACTTTGGCATATATTTAAAGGGTCCTCCGTAACCCTCAGAACAGGACTTCTTTTCGCGATCCCATCTCTGTTCCGCCGCCGCCGCCGCTTCCAAGATCGGGAGCACCAGGAGAACTCTTCCCGGCACCCTGCCGGAGGGGAGGATCACCACCGGGAGCTTCTCCACCACCATGGACGCCTCCCGGATGACTCGTGAGTAGTCTCCCTTGGACCATGAGTCCATGACCAGTAGCTATGTGATGTTCTCCTCCCGTTCTTGTGCTTCACTAATTAGTCCTCGTGAGCTGCCCTACATGATCGAGGCACCTATGTAATCCTTATGCTGTTGCTATGTTGAGTTTGCTGGGATCCGATGGATTATGAGATTATGTTCAGATTGATCTTGAGTAATATATTTGATTCACCTCTTTTATATTTTAGTTCATAAGTAATTCTTGCATGTTCTCCATTGTTATTTATTGCTTTGGCCGAGTAGTAAGTAGTGACTCCAAGAGGGAACGTTATGCTCGATTGTGGGTTCATGCCCCTCGATGACTAGCTTGAGTGACAGAAACATGAGTCTAGGGGATGTGCTGTTGCCACAAGGGGGAAAACAACGGTGCTTGTGCCCGTGGTTGCAAGGATTGTTTACTTTACGCAAAGTTCTTTTAATGCAGTTGTCAGTTGCATTGAGTTTACACTATGGGTGGGACTCGCAACTTAATACCAGCGAGATGTTCTGGATAGATATCTCAAGGTGGATGATTAGTAGTAGATATTGATGGATTTCGGTCTACTTACTTTGGCGTACCGCCCATGCTTTGAACCTCAACCTTTCTTGCAATGTAACCAGCATTGGTTTGCGTTCGTGGTCCTGTCAATTGCCTAGCTGTAATTTGTTTACCTCACATAGCTATTTTATCGTCTTTTGGGAGAGAGACATCACTAGTGAACATCATGAGACTCCGGTCCATATTACCATCATTGATCACATCCACTATTTACTTTTCGCTATTTATTTACTATTAAAAAACACTATCTATCACTACTATCATATTGCTTTTAACCCTTTGTGAACTACATGGCCGGAGAGATTGACAACCTCTCTGTACTCGTTGGGAGCAAAGTTATTTGTATCTATGTGCAGGTCCACGTTGATTGCTAATTGCGCCGTTAGCAATTGACACCTACTTGTTGAACCTAGGAGTCTCTGGGGATTCGATCCTTGGCATCTTTGCTAGGGGAAAACACTTATACTTACTGCATCTTACACCTTCCACTTGGGGTAACCAACGAGGGGTTCGAGGCCCATCATCAACTTGTCGCAAATTGTTTTTGACAAGTTAAAGGAGTTGACTATGATGAGACTTTCTCATCCGTAGCTTTGCTTAAGTCTGTCTGAATCATGTTAGCAACTGTCGCATTTTATGATTACAAAATTTTGCAAATGGATGTCAGAACTACATTTGTTAATGGATTTCTAAAAGAAGAGTTGTATATGACGCAACCAGAAGGTGTTTTCGATCCTAAAGGTGCTAACAAAGTGTGCAAGTTCTAGCGATCCATCTATGGACTGGTGCAAGCATCTCGGAGTTGGAATATATGCTTTGATGAGGTGATCAAAGCATATGGTTTTATACAGACTTACGCTGAAGCCTGTATTTACAAGAAATTGGGTGGGAGATCTTTAGGATTTCTGATATTATATGTGGATGACATATTGTTGATTGGAAATGATATAGAATTTCTGGATAGCTTAAAGGATACTTGCATAAGAATTTTTCATTGAAAGACCTCAGTGAAACTACTTATATATTGGGCATCAAGATCTATAGAGAGAGATCAAGATGCTTAATAGGACTTTCACAAAGCACATACCTTGACAAAGTTTGAAGAAGTTCAAAATGGACCAGTCAAAGAAAGAGTTCTTTCCTTTGTTACAAGGTGTGAAATTGAGTCAGACTCAATGCACTGCAGAAGATAGAGAGAAAATGAAGCCATTGGTTCCATCATGTATGCTATGCTTTGTACCAGACCTGATGTGTGCCTTGCCATAAGTTTGGCAGGGAGGTACCAAAGTAATCTAGGAGTAGATCACTGGAGAATGGTCAAGAACATCCTGAAGTACTTGAAAAGGGCGAAGGATATGTTTCTCGATTATGGAGGTGACGAAGAGCTCGTCGTAAAGGGTCACGTCGATACTAGCATTGACACAGGTCCATATGACTCTAAGTCTCAGACCAAATATCTATTTATATTGAATGGTGGAGCTGTCAGTTGGTGCAGTTTCAAGGAGAGCGTCGTGGCGGGATCTTCGGTTGAAGTGGAGTACATGGCTGCTTCAGAAGCAGCGCATGAAGGAGTCTGGATGAAGGAGTTCATATCTGATCTATGTGTAATACCTACTGCATCGGGTCCAATAACAATATTTTGTGACAACACTAGAGCAATTGCCTTGGCAAAGGAATACATGTTTCACAAGAGAACAAAACACATCAAAAGACGCTTCAACTCCATCCGTGAAAAGGTAAGGATTGAGACAGATAAATTTGCAAAGTACATATATATTTGAATGTGGCAGACCCGTTTACTAAGCCTCTTCCACGGGCAAAACATGATCAGCACCAAGACTCCATGGGTGTTAGATACATTACAATGTAATCTAGATTATTGACTCTAGTGCAAGTGGAAGACTGAAAGTGAAGTATATCGACTAGAGGGGGCTGAATAGGAGATTTTTGTGAAATGCTTCAAAACATGGTAGTTTCAAAGACAAAGGGTAAATCCAATCCTATTTGTATGCAGCGGAAAGTAGACTACACTAGACAAGCCATAGTCATGTATTCAATAAAGTGAAAGCATGAAAACTAATAGCAGCTAGGCAGTAAGGATCAAGAGGGAAGAAGGAATGAAGCCAATCAGAACAAGAAGTCACACAGTGAAGTCAATCAGATAAGGAAGACAGGCAATGACATCACAACGTAAGACAGTAAGTAAAGGGAAGGAAAGGATAGAACCAGTAGCTCGGGGAAGACAGTGATTTGTTAGACCAGTTCCAGTTGCTGTGACAACTGTACGTCTGGTTAGGGAGGCTGAGATTCAACTCAGAAGACCGCGTCTTCACCTTATTCTCGTTGACCTAAGGACACCTAGTCCTCGCCCAATCACTCTGGTAAGTCTTCAAGGTAGACTTCCAAACCTTCGCAGATTTCGTTCACCGGCGATCCACAATGACACTTGGATGCTCAGAACGTGACGCCTAACCGGCTAGAGGAAACACAGTCCTCAAGTGTAATAAGTCTTCAGGTCACACAGACAGAAAGACTTCAGTGATGCCTAACACTCTTTTGGCTCTGGGTGTTTTGGCTTTGTCCTCGCAAGGATCTCTCTCTCAAATGCTTCGGAGGTGGGTTGCTCTCAAACGACAAAAGCCGTGCAATAACTCTGAGCAGCCACCAATTTATGGTGTAGGAGGTGGGCTATTTATAGCCACTGGGCAACCGGACCTGATTTGTCCGAAGTGACCCTGGGTCACTAAGGAACTAACACGTGTTCCAACAATCAGATTTCAAACACTCACACGGAAACTTTACTTGGGCTACAAGTAAAGCTGACTCATCCAGCTCTGGATAAGATTTGCTCTCATTGTCTTCGCTCGAAGACATATGATTTGGTCGAGCATCACTTCAGTCACTCTGACTTAGTTCACTTGGACCCCACTTAACAGTACGGTGGTTCCTATGACTCAACAAAGAAGAAAAGGAAACAACGAAACATCTAAGTCTTCGCGCTCCATAGTCTTCACACAATGTATTCTCCTGTCATAGTCTTCAGTAAGATTATCTTCATGTACCACCACTGTTGTCAATGTCTTCATACATTTTTAGGGGTCATCTCCGGTAGGTAAACCGAATCAATGAGGGACTACTACCTGTGTTATCCCGCAATTCTCACAAACACATTAGTCCCTCAACCAGGTTTGTCGTCAATATTCCAAAACCAACTAGGGGTGGCACTAGATGCACTTACAATCTCCCCCTTTTTGGTGATTGATGACAAACTGGTTCAAGTTCTCAACGGGGATAAAAGTATGTGAAATTTTAACGGATAAAGGTATTGTCTTCGTAAGTAGCAAAAGGCTCCCCTGAAGATGTGCATATAGTTGATTTGCCTTTGAATGCAAATGCACATGGCAGGTTGTACTTGTGGAGATCCCCTTCAACTTATGAAGACAATTCATCATGCACAATTGATATGTCGAATATAATGATATGCATAATGAGAAATGGATGTCTGGAAAAATGACTAAGTGCGGAATATAACGTAGCACATGCGTAATTTATCATCGCATTACAGAGTAGCAGAAAACGTAGCAGACAACCATCAGTTTAAGTGTTACAACTCAAAGAACCAAATGTAGCAAAAACGAGAGTTGTAAACACTAGGCAAAATATAAAGCACCCGCTCATATGGACCCGCTTGAAGACTATCAACTCATATGCTTCTCCCCCTTTCGTTAGTAAGGACCAAAAAGGTTTGAAGACATAGAGCCTCTACTCGTTCCCAGTTGGAGCAAGAGAGGATGCAGGGTCGGCGTTGGTGTTTGGCGGTGCAGAAGTAGTTGGTCCAGTGTCGACACGCGCTGAAGTAGGTGGTAGTGAGGTAGCATAATCTTGATCATCTATCACCCTGGCGTCAACCGTTGCAGCGGAGGAGGAGTAGTCAGAATCTTCAAGAGATAGAGTTCGACACAGAACAACATTCCTTGGAGGAGTGTGATCAAACTTGAATCTTTCTGTGAAGCCATCGTCTTGAAGATCCGCTTCAGCACTCAGCAAAGTTAAACTCTTCCATGACCGCAGACAGGTTTCATGAGCAATAAAGGCATTCTTGGTGGCAAGATTGCGAATGCGATTGGCGTCCACCAAGAGGCTTTGCATCTGACGCTTCAGCCAATAGTGATGCTTATCCTATTTCTGATGGGGGGCAACCAGAAGCTCTCGGTTATTGAGAACACGAGAATGCTTCTGAGGCCTTTGGGAAATGGTGCTCTCAATGGCTTCAGTTTCAGCATGTCGAGGAAGACGAGTACGGCCAGCCAGAGGATAAACGTGAGATACTGCTGGAACTCCTTCAATTTGCTGAGTGAAGCTCTGGTGATCAGCATTGTGAAGACTAACATGCTCTTTGGCAGGCTCTTGGTATATAGCTTCAGCTGACTTATCAACTTCTGGCAAGAATATATGATGGTTGCGAGCAGAAGGCTGATAGGTGATAGCTGAATGAAGCTTGATGAGGCACAAAATCCATGGAGCATAGAACTTCAGACCAAACAGATCAGAGCCAGACACAGCCAACTGCCGGATGAAGAAATCTTGAGCATTGAAGCTGATGCCATTGAAGATATAGAAGACCAATGTCTTCATTGTGCCTTCAAGCTTGGCTGATGAAGAATGCCCTTTGACAGGCCATAGAGTACGCCTGATGATATGATAGATAGTGCGTGGCAAATACTCTAGGTCTTCAATAAAGAATTCCTTTGGATATTCAGCATCGCTGGGCAAGGGCTTCATCATGCTCAGTATTTGGCTCATGTTGGGCTTGCGCTTCTGGAAGATACTCTCCAAAGCTTCATTGTGTAATTGACAGCTAGGTTCATACAATTCTCCTGGAGTGGGCAGGCCAGTAAGCTCAATGAGATCAAAGGCTTTGGCTTCATGATGGACATTGCCAGTCATCCACTCAAGGACCCATGTCTTCGGATCCCTGCTGTAGCCTCGAATGTGGAGGGTTGCATAGAATTGCAGAAGCAGCTATTCATTCCAATGCTCCTTGTGAGTCACAAAGTTGAGCAGGCCAGCATCACGGAATCAATCAAGAGCTTCCTCCCGAAAGAGCAGTCCAGCAATGGCTTCAGTGTCAAGACGCATATGAGGGAAAATGCGCCCCTGATCTTAGAGTACTGTTGAGTAATAACTGCACTGCGGATGGCTCCATAACCTATGTGATGATATTCTTGGCTTGGAATAGGGGTTCTTGGCGCTGTCAAAGAATGTGTTGTGTGTAGTGAAGCTATTGGCATTGAAGGACCCTTGAGAGGTGGCAATACCTGGAAACCTTGGCAGTCTTGGCTTAGGCTTCTGGACTTGAGGCCTGTGCTCAACATGATGGTCAAATTGAGGACCAGCAGCATGCGGTCCAGCAGCAGGTGGTGGAGTCATAATGGGCCATCGGACAGTGATGAGCTGATCATCTTGGTTGTAAGCTTGCTCAATTGTATGGTGCCTTGGAGGCGGAACAGGAGCAGAGGCAGAGGCTTCAGGCTGCTGATTTGCTTCATGTGCAGCACTTGCTTCAGGAGCCATCACTTCAGGCACCACTATGACTTCAGGTGCCACATTGGCTTCAGCCATGACCACATCATTGGCTTCAGTGTTGGTGGTGGCAGCCTCTGAATTTGTAACCTCCACTTCAGGAGCTGGAGGGTCGGACACGTTCTCCTCGAGAACAGGGGGTGTGGCAGCACATGCTTCTTCTTCTTGGGGTGGTTCTTCTTCGGCTGATGCAGCCGGAATATCTTCAGCCGGTTTGGCTTCAGATTCTGAGAGGTTCACAGTAGGAGCAGCGTCAGGAACAGATTGTTGCTCTTCTCCTTCTAGAACACTTGGGGTGACGACTTGAGGCCTTGGTCCTTTGCGAAGCCTGCGAAATGTTGGCGACGCCTGATGGGATGGAGTTTGTTGGGCCTCAAAGTCTTCATCTTCAAGCACCGAACTGGTGACTTGAGTTGGTTGGGGAGTTGTTGGTGTATCTTGTGGGTGATCAGCCCATGAGTCATCCTGTGCAATTGGCGTCAACGGACGACCAATACTGATGCGTTTGTTGTTCGTAAGAACAGGCGAAGATTCCACGTTGTATTCGATCTGATGAAGAACTACATCATCTTCAACATTGTCATGAGGACCAATGTCTTCAGCTGCGGTGGGGTCAACAGCTGGAATGTCTTCAGCCTCTGTGGGGGCAGGCTCATGGACTGTCATGCGACGTTCTCGGTGTGTAGATGCAGGGCGATCAACTGATATGGGCTCGACAAAGATGGGCTCTGTGGAAGCAGCCTTGTCCTTCTTTGTCTTGCGCTTCTTGGTGGGTGGAGCTTCATCAGTAGTTTTCTTGCGCTTGCGAGCTTCAACTTCAGCCACCTTTGTCTTCTTGAGATCTGAAGCGGCTGGGGTGACCTTAGGCTTCGTGCCAGTCATGCTGGTAGGGAAGACAACGCTAGGCATGTCCTGCCTGGATTCTTCAGCATCGGGCACAGGTTGCTTCTTCGTCTTCTTGGCAGCCATCCTATGGTCAATGCCAGGACGCCCAAGGGCCTTGAGATTTTCAGCTTCATTATATGCTTAAACGCATTTGGCAGCCAAGTCCTTGATTCGCTCACGAGAACCTTTGGCTTCTTCACGCCTCTTGCGAAAGGCTTCCTTGAGCTCATGCATCATGACTTTGAAGTTCTGAATCTCTTGGACGCTAAGCTTGTCCACATGCTTCTTGAACTGAGCCTTTTCATAATCAATCTTTTGCTACAGCTCAACAATTCTCTGAGCAAGAGCTAGCTCAGAAGCAATGGTGTCATGGAAGGAGACGCTTAGGCCAACTGGAAGTTGCAGATCGTCGAAGCTGAGGTTGGGGGTGTCAAACAATTCATCAATGAAATTGTTGAGCACTTCCACGTCGAAGAGCGGCAGATCATTGAAGATTTCTGCGTCTTGCTTGCTCTTGATCAATTGCTCCAGAGCATCGTCACCTAGATCTTCATCGCTCGAGAGATCAAAGGCTCCATTGGTAGTCTTGAGAACAGTGTCAGGAGTGGGAGCTGGACTGGGGTTGTGCGAGGGCTTCTTCCTTAGCTGTGTGCTCTTGGAGATGCGAGAGTGCTCCTCAGACTGCACACTTGGTGCTGGTGGAGCAGTGGCCAAAGGCTTCACTCTAGAAGCAATTGGTGGAGTGGTCTTCGATGCCTTGGATTTCTTCTTCTTCTTGGGCTTCGGAGTTGCAGGCGCTTCATCAGAATCAGCGTCATCTGTAGGTTGATCCACATCCGCCCCTTGAACCCTGATGTGACTGATGAGGCCTTCTAGGTTGTAGAAAGGCCCAACCAGGTTTGGTTTAGCTTTGCGCGTGCCATCAGCACGGGGCGCAGAGGGGCCAGGATTGAAGTCCAATCCCCAGTTCTTCTTGTTCTCTTTGGCTGAGTTCTTGGCATATTGAAGATTTCGCTTGAAAAAATTGTCGTCGCGACACCAGAGCAGAGAAGAAGGATCGGCATCAGCAGGTTGAGGCCCTCTGACCATGCAAGGGTAGAAGGCTTGAGCAATGGCTTCAGCTCGAGTCTTGGGTGGTAGATTTTTGTAGGTAATATCTCCCCATGGATGCTTGATGGCGTTCTTTTCAGCATACTCTTGGGTCACGAACCTGTACTTGAACCACTATTCAGCCCAATATCATCGAATCCATTGGATTCGTGTCTTTGTCTGATTGTAATCCTCCTCTGGATAAGTCCTGTACATCTCACTTAGATCTGGAGGCAAATCTTTAGAGGTGTTGCCACGGTGCTGTCTGCCACCCTTCCTAACTGACTTGTGAGTTGCCATTGGTTTCAATATGAAAGGCTTCAAGCTGAATGGCTTCAACACTGAAAAATGCTTCGGTCTGGTGGTCAGACAGGAACTGGCTTCAGGAGAGTGATTGTGACGCTGCAAGAATTCTGCAAATGAATGCAGACTATGAGAACCAAGGAATTCTCCCACGGACATGTACCTGTGATAGCATTAGAGATGCGAGGGAAGGGGAAGAGGTCATATGCATTCTCAGAAGCTTTAGAAGATAAATCAGTTTAGAAGACTTTGACCTCATAGCGCGAAGACATTCACTTATATGATGAGAGTTGGTTCCAGATTTGTACGAATCCATGAATAGGTACAAGTGAGGAATCTAACTATGTTTGAAGCATATGTGAATGTACTAGGCAAGATATGAGATGCAGACATGATAGATCTATATATGTGTAGGCAGAAACTTCTTGTGGTAAAAGTGATGAATCCTTCTGGATCAAGAAGATGGTAAAAAAGAGAGTTTAATTTACCACACGATGAACTGCTTAGACGCATAGGAATTGGATGCCGAGCAGTTCGATCTTCCGTGCCCTAACTTGGCGGCGGAGGACAGCTACAGCGACGGCGGAGTAGACGATGTCCGCGGCCGGTGTGAAGACGGTGTCGACGATGTCGCGACAGCGAAGCGCTTCGTCGCTGGTGTCGTCTAGAGCTAGCGGAGCCGCTAGGGTTGGTCGAGGTGGAGAGGTGGTAGAAGAATTTTTGACCGTGATGGGACGTGCATTTATAAGCATGGGAGATGGCACATCGCAATTACTCAGGTGCCCCTGGCGGTTCACATCTGAGGGACACGTGGCGGACATGTAACACATTGGGAGTTGTTCCACAATCCCACATACGCCACGACTGTCGGAGTGGTCGTTCCGGCTTCTCCGGGTTTCAGGCATAAAGGATGGAGCATTAAAATCAGATTTAAAGTTTGCCTCCGTATCTTCTGCTGACAAGGACACAGAGAAGATATTCGACGGTTCCAACAGAATGCATATGATTTGGATAGATAGAGTTTGAGGTGAGGAAGCATAGAGAGGTTAGGGTCCGATCACATTCATTTAGTTCAAAAGATTCAAATAAGAAGACTTAGCTATAAGTGAATGTTGTAGAGGACAGAACACAAGTCTATATTTGTCCTATATGAAGACAAAAACAAGTGTGAAGACTTTGCAAATGTAACGTCACGAGAAACACTTCAAACAAAGATTTGGTGGTGGCGTTACCCACCGTATAGGAAGTATTAGACCCAGACACGGCGCACAATTATCGTGGCACCGCGAAGTCAAATTCCGCATTAATGTATTCACACTTAGAATGTAAGTCTTCATTGATTGAAGATATACTTTACTTCGTGTGTTGCACATCTAAGTCATCAATATGCATAATTGTTAGGATGTGTGCCTGATTACATGACATTTGAGGATTCTAAGATATTTAGCTCACACCGCAACTTGCAAAACCTTTTCTCATCCAAGGGCTTTGTGAAGATATCTGCCAGTTGCTCTTCAGTGTTGACGTGTATGCTATCAATATCTTCCTTCCTGACATGATCTCTGAGAAAGTGATGACGCATTTCATTGTGCTTTGTCTTCGAGTGCTGAACTGGGTTGTTGGCAATCTTGATAGCGCTTTAGTTATCGCAGTAGAGTGGCACATGCTTCAAATGGACACCATAGTCCTTGAGCGTTTGCTTCATCCAGAGAAGCTGAGCGTAGCAAGATCCAGCAGCAATGTATTCAGATTCAGCAGTGGAGAGTGATACACAGTTCTACTTCTTTGAAGACCAACAGACAAGAGATCGTCCTAGAAAGTGACATGTGCCTGATGTAGACTTGCGATCAACTTTGTCACCAGCATAATCAGCATCTGAGAATCCAACTAGATCAAACTCTGAGCCCTTTGGATACCATAATCCTAGTGTTGGGGTGTAAGCCAAATATCGAAGTATTCGCTTCACAGCTAAGTGATGTGACTCCTTTGGTGCCGCTTGATATCGAGCACACATGAAAACACTAAGAATAATATCTGGCCTAGATGCACATAAATAAAGCAAAGAACCAATCATGGAGCAGTATACCTTTTGATCGAACTCTTTACCATTTGTGTCGGGACCCAGATGGTGTTTAGCTGGCATAGGCGTCGAGTACCCTTTGCAGTCTTGCATTCCAAACTTGTTCAGGCAGTCTTTAAGGTACTTCTTCTGAGATACGAAGATGTCGTTGCTTTGCTGACGAATTTGAAGACCAAGGAAGAACTTCAGCTCACCCATCATGGACATCTGATATTGCTCTTGCATCATGTGACCAAACTCATCACTGTATCTTTTGTCAGTGCAGCCGAAGATAATGTCGTCCACATAGATTTGGCAGACAAACAGTTCATCATCATATGTCTTCGTGAAGAGTGTGGGATCTAGGGATCTAGGTTTGAAGCCTTTGCTCTTCAAGAAGTCTTTGAGTGTGTCATACCAAGCACGAGGCGCTTGTTTGAGGCCATACAGTGCCTTGTTGAGTTTGTATACCATATCAAGAAGTTTTGGATCTTCAAAGCCAGGTGGTTGTGCAACATACACCTCTTCTTCAATCCTTCCATTGAGAAAGGAACTCTTTACATCCATTTGATACAGAAGTATGTTGTGATGATTTGCATAGGCTAGCAGTATACGAATAGCTTGTAGTCTAGCCACAGGAGCAAATGTTTCATCGAAGTCAATCCCTTCAACTTGAGTGTATCCTTGAGCAACGAGACGAGCTTTGTTTCTGACAACTTGACCATGCTCATCTGGCTTTTTGCGATAAATCCATTTTGTGCCTATTATGTTGTGCTTGCGAGGGTCAGGATGCTTGACAAGTTCCCACATGTTGTTCAGCTCAAACTGTTGAAGCTCTTCTTGCATTGCTTGAATCCATTTGGGTTCCATAAATACTTCAACAACTTTCTTGGATTCAGATATTGAGACAAAAGCAAAGTGCCCACAAAAATTTGCAAGATGTGTTGCTCTTGAACGAGTAAGTGGACCAGGTGCATTTATGTTGTTAATTATCTTCTCAACTTGCACTTCGTTTGCAACATGAGGATGAGCTGGACGAAGATTTCGCTCATGATGTACATTGTCATCAGGAGGGTTGTCTTCAGGCTGAGCATTGTCGTCAGGTGGATTTGGAGCAGAAATGTTGAGTTCCTCGTCAGGCTGTGCTTCAGAAGGCATGATCTCACCGGTTCCCATTAGCTTGATAGATTCATTTGGTGAAGCCTCATCTAGCACATTTGGCAGGAACTCTCTTTGTGAACCATTTGTTTCATCAAACCGCACATCCACAGTTTCAACTACTTTATGGAGAAAGATGTTGAAGACTCTATAGGAGTGTGAGTCTTTTCCATATCCGAGCATGAAGCCTTCATGTGCTTTTGGTGCAAACTTTGACTTGTGATGTGGATCCTTGATCCAGCACCTAGCTCCAAATACTCTGAAGTAACTTACGTTAGGCTTCTTTCCAGTGAGGAGTTCATAGGACGTTTTCTTCAGAAGCTTGTGAAGATAAACACGGTTGATGATATGGCATGTAGTATCAATAGCTTCGGGCCAGAACCTTCTTAGTGTCTTGTATTCATCGAGCATCATTCGAGCCTTCTCAATTAAGGTTCTGTTCTTGCGCTCAACGATGCCATTCTGCTGAGGTGTGTATGGGGCTGAGAACTCATGAGTGATCCCCATTGTATCCAGATAAAGATCAAGGCTGGTGTTCATGAACTCAGTGCCATTGTCACTTCTTGTATGCTTGATCTTGACGCCATAGTTGTTCATGGCACGATTGGCGAAGCATCTGAAGACATCTTGCACTTCAGTCTTGTAGAGAATTATGTGCACCCATGTGTATCTTGAATAATCATCAACAATGACAAATCTATAGAGACAAGCTGTGGTAGAGAACGTGGAGTAGTGAGTAGGGCCAAATAAGTCCATGTGAAGAAGCTCGAAGGGTTTGGACGTCGTCATGATTGTCTTCGAGGGATGCTTGGCCCTAGTCATCTTCCCAGCTTCACAGGCACCACATAGATGATCTTTCTTGAACTTGACGTCCTTGATGCCTACGACGTTCTTCTTTTTTGCGAGAGTGTGCAAGTTCCTCATGCAGGCATGTCCTAGCCTGCGATGTCAGAGCCAGCACTCTAAAGCTTTTGCTAGAAGACATACGGCCATCTGCGGTCCAGCTGAGAAATCTACCATATACAGATGACCTTTTCTGTATCCTTCAAATACTAGAGACTTGTTGGACTCCATTAGTACAAGGCAACGAAATTTACCAAATATCACAATCATGTTTAAGTCACAAAGCATTGAGACAGACATTAAGTTGAAACCAAGAGATACAACAAGCATGACTTTATCCATGTGCTGATCTCTTGAGATTGCAACTCTACCTAGACCCAACACTTTGCTTTTACCAGTATCAGAAAATGTGATGTGACTCTTGTTAGATGGACGTAAGGTTGAGTCCATGAGAAGACTTCGATCTCCAGTCATATGATTTGTGCATCCGCTGTCCATAATCCATTCTGAAGACTTTGGTGTCACTCCCTACAATGCAATTAGGAGGATAGGCTTCACGAAAAGCCATTGTGAAGCATAAACATTTGACGTACAAGTGGATTATGAAAGCTTAGATCCAAGTTAGGACTGATAAGATGATTAGCAATTGATTCATGAGCAGAATGGATAGTAAATCATTTGGGCATTTGATCTTGTGCCCTACAAGTGTCTTAGGTCCCCAGCAATAGCATCAGACGCCTTTTGTGAAATTGAAAGTGCAGTATATCGACTAGAACAAGGGAGTACCTTCCTATGATACCAATTGAAAGTGCAGTATATCGACTAGAGGGGGGCGGTGAATAGGCGATTTTTGTGAAATGCTTCAAAACATGGTAGTTTCGAAGACAAAGGGTATATCTAATCCTATTTGTATGCAGCGGAAAGTAGACTACACTAGACAAGCCATAGTCATGTATTCAATAAAGTGAAAGCATGAAAACTAATAGCAGCTAGGCAGTAAGGATCAAGAGGGAAGAAGGAATGAAGCCAATCAGAACAAGTAGTCACACAGTGAAGTCAATCAGATAAGGAAGACAGGCAATGACATCACAACGTAAGACAGTAAGTAAAGGGAAGGAAAGGATAGAACCAGTAGATCGGGGAACAAAGTGATTTGTTAGACCAGTTCCAGTTGCTGTGACAACTGTACGTCTGGTTAGGGAGGCTGAGATTCAACTCAGAAGACCGCGTCTTCACCTTATTCTCCTTGAGCTAAGGACACCTAGTCCTCGCCCAATCACTCTGGTAAGTCTTCAAGGTAGACTTCCAAACCTTCATAGACTTCGTTCACCGGCGATCCACAATGACTCTTGGATGCTCAGAACGCGACCCATAACCGGCTGGAGGAAACACATTCCTCAAGTGTAATAAGTCTTCAGGTCACACAGACAGAAAGACTTCAGTGATGCCTAACACTCTTTGGTTCTGGGTGTTTTGGCTTTGTCCTCGCAAGGATCTCTCTCTCAAATGCTTTGGAGGTGGGTTTCTCTCAAACGACAAAAGCCGTGCAATAACTCTGAGCAGCCACCAATTTATGGTGTACGGGGTGGGCTATTTATAGCCACTGGGCAACCTGACCTAATTTGTTCGAAGTGACCCTGGGTCACTAAGGAACTGACACGTGTTCCAACGGTCAGATTTCAAACACTCACACGGCAACTTTACTTGGGCTACAAGTAAAGCTGACTCTTCCAGCTCTGGATAAGATTTGCTCTCATTGTCTTCGCTCGAAGACATAGGATTTGGTCGATCATCACTTCAGTCACTCTGACTTAGTTCACTTGGACCCCACTTAACAGTACGGTGGTTCCTATGACTCAACAAAGAAGAAAAGGAAACAACGAAACATCTAAGTCTTCGCGCTCCATAGTCTTCACACAATGTATTATTTTGTCATAGTCTTCAATAAGATTATCTTCATGTACCACCACTCTTGTCAATGTCTTCATACATTATTAGGGGTCATCTCCGGTAGGTAAACTGAATCAATGAGGGACTACTACCTGTGTTATCCTCCAATTCTCACAAACACATTAGTCCCTCAACCAGGTTTGTCGTCAATACTCCAAAACCAACTAGGGGTGGCACTAGCACTTACAAAGACATATGGAAATATGCCACAACGCAATAATAAAGTTGTTATTATTTTATATTTCCTTATTCATGATAAAGGTTTATTATTCCTGCTAGAAATGTATTGACCAGAAACTTAAATACATGTGTGAATACATAAACAAATACTGTGTCCCGAGTGAGCTTCTACTAGACTAGCTCGTTCATCAAAGATGGTTAAGGTTTCCTAACCATGGAAATGAAATGTCATTTGATAATGGGATCACATCATTAGGGGAATGATGTCACGGACCAGACCAATCCGTTAGCTGAGCATTTGATCGTACCATTTATTGCTATTGCTTTCTTGTATGTCAAATACATGTTCCTTAGACCGTGAGATAATGTAACTCCCAGATACCGGAGGAATACCTTGTGTGCTATCAAACATCACAACATAACTGGGTGATCATAAAGATGCTCTATAGGTATCTCCAAAGGTGTTTGTTGAGTTGGCATGGATCGAGATTGGGATTTGTCACTCCGAGTATCGGAGAGGTATCTCTGGGCACTCTCGGTAATACACATCATAATAGGCCTTGCAAGAAAGTGACTAATAAGTAAGTTACGAGATGATGTATTACAGAATGAGTAAAGAGGCTTGCCGGTAATGAGATTGAACTAGGTCTAGAGATACCGATGATCGAATCTCGAGCAAGTAACATACCAACAAACAAAGGGAATGACGTATGTTGTCATAACGGTTCAACCGATAAAGATCTTCTTAGAATATGTAGGACCCAATATGGGAATCCGGGTTATTGACCGAAGAGGTGTCTCCGTCATGTCTACATAGTTCTTGAACCCATAGGGTCCGTGCGCTTAACGTTCGATGACGATATAGTATTATATGAGCAATGTATGATGGTGACTGAATGTTGTTCCGAGTTCCAAATGAGATCGCGGACATGACGAGGAGCTCCGGAATAGTCCGGAGGTAAATATTAATATATGGGATAATAGGTATTGATCTCCGGGAAGGTTCCGAAATTCACCGAAAGGGGTTTCAAATGTTTCCCGAAATGTTTGGGCACGAGAACACTTTATTTGGACCAAGGGGTAAAGCTCACGAGGGTTTTAGAAGTACAAAACGAAGTTTTGCGGAGGCTAGTGGCCAGACGCTAGGGACCTTGGCGTCTGGGGCTAGACACCGGGAATGCTGGCGTCTGGGCCTAGAGTCCGAGAAGGACTCTTGCCTTTTGGGCAAAACCGACTTTGAGGAGGCATTTACTCCAAGTTTCGACCCCAGGGCTCAACATATAAATAGAGGGGCATGGCTAGCTCCCAAGAGAGATCAAGATACACCAAGCCGTGTGCCGGCAACCCCAACCCTCTAGTTTATCCTTCGTCATAGTTTTCCTAGTGCTTTGCGAAGCCCTGCGGAGATTGTTCTTCACCACCACCGTTACCATGCCGTCGTGCTACCGAAACTCACCTACTACTTAGACCCTCCTACTGGATCGAGAAGGCGAGGACGTCATCAAGTTGAACATGTGCTGAACGCAGAGGTGATGTAAGTTTGGTACTTGATAGGGACGGATCATGAAGGTGTACGACTACATCAACTGCGTTGATAAACGATGTCGCTTAGCGATCTTCAAGGGTATGAAGATGCTCTCGCCCTCTCGTAGCTATGCATCCCCATGGATAGATTTTGCGTGTGCGTAGAATATTTTTCTTTTTCCATGCAATGTTCCCAATAGATATTGCGGGGCAGGTATTCGAGGTCATTGATGAAAAAGTGTATGGGGTACTAAGCATCTACAGGCAATGGATTCATCATGGATAGCATTTGGATCATGTTGGGCTCATGCTTCTGGAAGATGCTTTTAAGCTCTTTTTCGTAGAGCTAATAACCTGGCTCATAAAGATCACCAAGAGTGGGTAGGGAAGTGAGCTCGAGGATATCTTGAGCTTTGGCTTCATGATGGACATCTCATGTCATCCACTCAAGGACCCATGTATTTGGATCCCTGTTGCAGCCAGATATGTGTAGCGTGGCATAGAATTGTAGGAGCACCTCTTGCTCCCTTGTCGATTACAAATAGGAGCAGCCCAGCATCTCAAAAGCAATCAAGGGCTTGTTCCAGCAAAGACACTTGTGCGGAAAGATTCTGTCTTGGTTGTAGAGAATGCATAAGTAATAGCTTCATTGCATGTGACTCCAGAATTAATTCGAAGCTATCTTTGGCTTCTTGTAGGGGTTCTTGGCTCAGTCAAAGAATGTGTTATGCTCCCTCAAGCTTAACACACTGAAGGAGCTTGGAGTGGTGACCATGCTGGGAAGCCTTGACATGCTTGGCATGGGCTTCTGCGTCTAAGGCCTTTGTTCAACATGATAGTCATATAATGGCCCATGAGCTTCGGGAGGTGTAGGGACATGCCATTTGACACTAATAATGATCCCCTTCATGATTGAACGCCGTGGCCATGGTTTGTGGTACATGTGGAGCTGCAGCAACATCCGAGGTGGATGGTTGAATGGCTTCAGTGGCGTCTTCATTTGCTACAGCCATGATAACATCATTGGCTTCAGTTTGAGTGGAGGCAGTTGCTTCAAGTGTTGGGGGGTCACGCAGAGTCACTTCTGGTATCACAGCGGGTTCAACATCAGGTTCTTCTTGATGGTCTTTGGTTGATGCAGCTGGAATATCTTCAACCTCTTTGGCTTCAGACTCTTGATCAATATGTGATGGGATGGCTTCATGAAACTCTTCACATGCTATCAAGCTTGTGTTGTGCACATCCTCTTTGGGGATACTGGACATGGAGAAAGAGGGTCCTGGGCCTCTGTGAAGCCTTCGGAATGAGGGCGATGCATGTTGTGATGGTGTAGTCTTCTCCATGTCTTCTTGTGTTGCTTCGGGAGTCTCTAGTACTAGTGTAGTGACTTGAGTTGGTGGTGTTCACGGAATGACTTCATCTAGCAGGGTGTTGGGGCGTTTCTCTTCGCAAAACTCATCTTGTGCGATTGGCATCATGGGACCGCCAATGCTAATAGTTTCAATGTGCGAAGGCACATGCAATGATACTTGGTTCTGGGTCAGCTGAAGAAGGACTTCATCATCTTTTACATTGTCTTTCCGACCAATGTCTTCAGCTGCGGTGGTGTCAACAGTTGGAATCTCTACAGAGTCACGAGTCTCTGTGGGAGCAGGCTCATGCACAACCATCCTTCGTTCTTTGTGGGAGGAGGGAGGTAAGGCAACCGATATGGGCTTAACAAGCAATGTCTCCTGAGAAGCAGATGAGGATGCTGGTGCTTGTTCCCTTTGTGAAGCCTTCGAAGATTTTGTCTTCTGCTTCTTCTGGGTGGGAGCGACATCAGATTCTTATTGGTTCTTGCGCTTCTTGGCTTCGGCTTCAACTTGCTTGGTCTTCTTCCTTTTGGAAGCAATAGATTGTGCGGATGGCTTTGAAGAAGCAAAACTTTTGGGAAAGACAATCTTCGGCAATTCTTGCCGTGAAGCCTCGGCTACGGGTTGACGTGGCTTGAGACTGCGTCAGTATTCCCAAAAGAGGAAGGGATGATGCAGCACAATGATGGTAAGTATTTCCCTCAATATCAAACCAAGGTTATCGAACTAGTAGGAGAACCACACAACACTATGTAAATGGTTCCTGCACACAAATAACAAATACTTGCAACCCGACGCGTAACAGGGGTTGTCAATCCCTTCAGATAAAAGATCGGTAAAAAGGTAGATGGATGGATGCAAATAAACTAACGACAAATAAATTTCAGCGAGTTATTTTTGAGTTTTTTATAATATAGATCTGAAAATAAAAGATGCAAACGGAGAAAAGGCAAATAGAAATGTAGATCTGAAAGTATACGACAGGAAAATAGACCCGGGGGCCGTAGATTTCACAAGTGGCTTTTCTCGAGAAATAGCACATGGTGGGTAAACAAATTACTATTGTGCAATTGATAGTAAAGCAAATAGTTATGACGATATTCAAGAAAATGATCATTGATATAGGCATCACATCCAAGATTAGTAGACTGACTCCTACCTGCATCTACTATTATTACTCCACACATCAGCCACTATCCAGCATGCATCTAGTGTATTAAGTTCATGGACAAACGGAGTAATGAATAAGAACGATGACATGATGTAGACAAGATCTATTCATGTAGGAATAGACCCCATAGTTTTATCTTAATGACAATGGTACATGTGTGCCTTGCTGCCCCTTCTGTCACTGGGAAAGGACACCACAAGATCGAAACCATTACAAAGCTGCTCTTCCCATTGCAGGATAAGTAGATCAAGTTGGCCAAACAAAACCCAAACACCGGAGAAGAAATACAAGGCTATGACAATCAAGTATGGATATTAAAGCAAGACAAATCTGATCATAAACTCAAAATTCATCGGATCCCAACAAACACACCGCAGAAGTCATTACATCAAATAGATCTCCAAGAGACTATTGTATTGAGAATCAAAAAGAGAGAAGAAGCCATCTAGCTACTGGCTACGGACCCGTAGGTATGAGGTGAACTACTCACGCATCATCGGAGAGGCACCAATGAGGATGATGAATCCCTCCGCGATCGTGTTCCCCTCCGACAGTGTGCCGGAGAAGGGCTCTAGATTGGATCTCGTGGTTCTGGAACTTGCGGTGGCTGGAACAATTTTTCGTCGACTCTCCTAGGGTGTCTGGAATATTTGGGTATTTATAGAGCTGAGAGGCAGTGCGGGGGACCTCCGTGGGAGGCACAACCCATCACGGTACCTGGGTACCTAGGAGCGCCCTGGTGGGTTGTGGTCCCCATGGGCCACCCCTGGCTGCTTCTTTGGCCCATTGGATGTCTTCTGGTCTAGAAAAAATCACCAAAAAGTTGTGCTGCATATGGACTCCGTTTGATATGGATTTTCTCCGAAGTAAAAAACAAGCAAAAACATCAACTGGCACTTGGCACTATGTTAATAGGTTAGTCCCAGAAATGATATAAAGTTGCTATAAAATAGTTGTAAAACATCCAAGATTGATCATATAACAGCATGGAACAAGCAAAAATTATAGATACGTTGGAGACGTATCATGGGTGCAACTAGCTTCTTCTTCTTGGCTGCAAGCTTGGGATATATATCAGGACGGCCGAGAGCATTTCTCTTCAAGGCCTCTTTGCAACCTTGGAAGCACTTTTTAGCATAAATCTTTAGACTCTCATGAGATACTTTCGCTTCATCGCGACACCTTTGAATTTCCTTAAGCACTCAGTTTGTCAACGTGCTTCTTGAAGACAACCTTTTCATGATCAATTTTGTGCTTCTTCTCAGCTACCTTGTCAGCAAGAATGAGCTCTTTGTTAACGAAGCCTTGAAAGGACACTGATGCCAATGGGCAGTTGAAGGTCGTCAAGTGAGAGATATGGGTCATCAAAGCATTCATCAATGAAGTTGTTGAGAATGTCAGCATCGAACTGTGGCAATTCCTTGAAGATATCAACCTCTTCCTGCTTGTTCTTGATCAAAAGCTTTAGAGCATCATCTTCAAGATCTTCATCACTGCCCGTGAGCCGTCACTTCGTGGCTTGAAGGACTGGATTGAAGTTGAGACCATAGTCTTTCTTGTTTTGATTTGCTGAAGCCTTTGCATAAGAGTAATTGGCTTCAAACAGATCAACATCACGACACCAACATGTACTTGATACATTAGGATTTTCAGGCATAACTAGTTTGATCATACACGGGTAGAATCCCAATTCAATGGCTTCAGTCTTAGTCTTTGGGGCAAGATTTTTGTACAAGATATCCAACCAAGGCGATTGAACATCATTTTTAGCAGTGTATTCTGGTGTGATGAAGCGATAGAGATACCACTACTCAGCCCAGTATCTCGAATCCATTGGACTCAAGATTTGCGTTCAATGTAGGTTTCTTCAGGATCTGACTTGTACATCTCATACAGATCAGGTGGAAGGTCAAGAGCAGTACTAGGGCGTCTCTATCTTCCTCCCTTTCTTGCTGATTTGTCAACTGACATTGGCTTCACAAGAATGATTGGCTTTGCTTTACTCGACAAACAAGAACTTGCTTTAGGAGAGTCAAGGTGACATTGTAAGAAGTCTGCAAATGAATTCAGACTATGAGAACCAAGAGACTTGCCCGCAGACATGTACATGTGGAAGAATTAGAGATGCGAGAGAAGTAGGAGAGGTCATATGCATTCCCAGAGGGTTTTGAAGATAAAATCAGTTTGAAGACATTGACCTTATAGTGCAAAGATATTCACTTATTGGGATAAGTTGGTTCCAGATTTGTACGAATCAATGGATGGGTACAAGAGAGGAATTAATCTAGTGGTGAATCATAAGTGAAGGTACTTGGAAATCATGAGATTCGAAAGATGAAAGATCCAGATTCGTAAGTGATAGAACAACTTTCTGAAGAGTTAGAAAGTTTATCTGATCAAACAGACGGTAGAAAGTAAGACTTTATTTACCACTCAAGAACATATGAAGAACATCTAGACAAGTTTGGGGCGAAGGCCAAGCAGTTCGATCTTCCATGCCCTAACTTGGCGGCGGAAGATGGCTACGATGGCGACATGACGAAGATGACTGCAGCCGGCGTGAGTACGGCATCGGAGAGGTCGCGGCAGCGAAGCGCTTCTTCTCTGGTGATGATGAAAGCTAGCGACGGCACTAGGGTTGCGAGAGGGGCAGCAATGGAAGTAGAGGATTAAATGACCGCAGGGGGAGTTGTTTTTAATTATAAGGAGGAGGAGGATGGTGCGAATTGACTGCGCTACCCCTGGCGGTATGTATCTATGCGACACGTGGCATGCATACACAATTTAAGAACTGTGCCATGACCACACACATAGCTTTGATAACGGGTGGTCATTCCGGCTTCTACCGACTCCGATAAAAAAGGATAAGGATAATAAAAACGTTTTAAGTGTTGGTCTCAAAATATTCAACTGACAAGGACATAGTGAAGACAATCGACACGTGTCAAGTAGAATGCGTATGAAGATTTAGAGAGTGAGTAGGAGAGTAAAGCACATATGAGGTAAGGGTCCGATCACATTCACTTAGTGCAGAAAAGGCAACTTGAAGACATAGATAAAAGTGAATGTTGTACAGGAAATCGAGATTATGCATTCTGCCTTTATCGCCAAACAGATTCTTCGAAAATGCACTGCGTGAAGTACTTGAACTTCACTCTATTTTTCACGTGCTGTTTTTTGCCCGTAACTCCCCAACCACTTACCAAAATTGAGCAAATGGTATACCGATGGAAAGCTGTTGAAAACGCACAACTTTTTCATGCTAATCAATTTTTCATATTCGCGACGGTTCAAAATATTTTTTTGAATGCGTAAAAATGAGTTTTTAACGGTATACATAAAACTTTAAACCATTGATTGGAATGTAGCATATAATATACCGTTGGAAAGCTTATGAATAGGAGCAACTTTTTCATGTAGACAGCCGATACAAATTCATTGTCGTTTGAGAGCAGTTTTTAAATGGCAAAAACAACGTCGTTTTTGCCGTTTTTTTTACATGTAATTGAAGGTTGAATGTCTCGCACTTGATATCTTGAACATCACCTGGAGGAGCACATGAACTTCTTGCCACAAACCTTTTAGCTTTTAGTTTTCTATTCTTATATTCTTATCTGAAACATGTTTGTGTAGTAGTTGAACTTCCCGATGTTTTCACCTTGAACTTCTTTCATGTATTTTTGTTGAACCTCTCTCACAACAATTTTTTATCTTTCTCCGCCCGAGGACTTGAACTTCTAGCAACACAAATTTTGGACTTTTCCTTATTATTCATTTTTTCTCATACAAAACACACACCATGTAGTACATGAACTTCTGATTGTTTTCACTTTGATTCTTGGTTGTATTCTTTTAGTGATGAGAAAAATCTGTTTTTTTATAGACATCAAAGTTCATCATTTTTAACATTTGAACTTCTTAGTTTCATTGGGTAGTAACATGGAAAGTCCTATAAACATTGAACTGAACCATTATTTTAATTTGAACTGCTAGATTTTTTTATAATTCGGCAAATCTTTTTTGATAAATTCTTTTGAAATGTTCCTCTTTTTTAATTTGAACTTCTCTGATTTTTTATGAATGAGATAAATCCCTTTTTTATAAAGATTTTTGAAGTACTTTTTTATTTGAAGTTATTGGTTAATTTATTTTTAACTTTTAGATTTTTTAAATATCAACATCCTCGTAATTTTTTGTAAATCTCTATTTTTTTAAATGTAATGTGATAACGAAAACTCTTATTTTCTCAAATGGAAACAAACACCATGTAGTATGTGAACTTCTGATTGTTTTTAGTTTGAACTGATCTCTATTTTTTTAGCAAAATCATGATCGGTTAAGAACGTCTTTTCACCACGGTAAAACTAGTTTTGAATGATATACAAAAAACATTCAAATTATATTACAGGAATTACGTGTATGATATAATGTTGGAAAGCTTATGTTTCTACAAGCAATTTTCCTTCTCTACTAGTAGTAGCAGGACTTCGCACATTCACCAAACATGCTAGTTAATAGAGAAAATACCATGCATGCGCAAGAAGTAATGTTTGTGTGTGTGTGTAGCGCTACCGCTGTGAATGCCACAATGCGGAGCTCAACCTTACACATCCTATACTTTTTTTGTACACCCATAATATTTTCCTCGAGCACTATAATTAATTAAATTTGAACTGCGAGAGTTAACATTTTCTAGGTGACGCTTGTTTTATTCCTTGTATATAAACATCGAACTACTCTCTGATTTTAATTTGCACTTCTAGATTTTATTATTTATTAACGTGAAAGCCGTGTTTCATTGTAAACATTGAACCGCATGGTTATTTTAATTTGAACTTTTAATTCTTTTTATTTATAAATGGTGGAAATTCATTTTTATAAACTTTTATTCTCGTGAATTTTTTTGGGGTTCACAAGTTAAACTTACTAAAAATTAATAATTTGTTTTAGGGATTTTTATTTCTGTGCCCCTCGTTCCTTAGCTCTACTCATTCATCCCCACTCTATTAACTTTTGCTCACTTTTCCCCACTCCCTTGCCCGAAACCCTCAGAACAGGTTATAACGGACGTTGCCGCCGGGTCAATGCCTTTGACCGTTAACTCTGACGAGTGGGGCCGCGTATACGTGGGCACATACAAGACCGCGGTTCTGCACGGTCGTGGGTTAGCATATGTCAATGGACATGCCCGAAACGTCCCATCATATAAAGAGGGGCAACCACCTCCATCGCCCCTACCGTTTCCCCCAAATTCCCTTCCTGCCGCATGATCTTCCTCTCCCCCAATGGCGTCGTCTCGCTCTCCTCCACTGCCTCCACCGCACCGTCTCGCTCTCCCCCACCCCATCCTCTTCCTCACCTTCATCGCCTCCATCTATCCGATGGCCGAAGCTCGTGGCGACGCCGGCGCAGCGGCCGGGGATGTGGTGAAGCAGCAGGGCGCGGTGACCGCGGATGTCGGCGGCGTCCACGGCGCTGCGGGGAAACTCGCAACTGCTGCGGATGTGGGGAAGGAGGTGGCGGGATCCGCCTCAGTGCTCCAGAAGGTGACGACGACGAGAGGCGCAGTCCACCCCGATACCCCCCATGCGCAGCCCGGCGAGGAGCAGGAGGTATTTGCACTTGCTTTGCTTTAGGATGTTAGCTTGTAGAGTTAGTTGCATTGGTTAGATGTGGATTCATACGGTAGTTCAGATGGTTAGAGTAGTTGGTTTGACGGATGGGCCGGGGTGATGGGGGTTATTGTACTAGGGTTTGTTGGATAAATTCGTTGCAAAAAGATAGATCTGTTTATTAGATGTGCTTCAATGCTACACAGATGTATGCTTATTAGATTTATTTTTAATGCTCACAGATTGGGGTTTTTAATGCTACAGACATGTATGCTTATTGGATTGGGAGATTGGATCCCTGTTAGATTTTTTTTGAATGATACTCACATTGGGGTTTTGAATGTCATATGCCCAAATGGAATCCATTGATTAAGAAGTTACTTGATTCATTAGTATATAAATTTGTCCACAATATGTAGTTATATTAGCTCTGTTCTTCAATGTGTGTGCATGACCAATGATCAAGGGATGTGTTATTTGAATGTCATATCTAAATTTTCAATTGTATCTTCAGAAGGATGATGGTTGGGGTAGAAAGAGGAAGCTGACCCAGTACAACCTGTATGATCCATAGGAAAGTGATGAAGAAGAATATGAGGTAAGCCTACTTGAAATTTAGATTGTTCATTTAGTTCCTTTGACATAGTGTATCCATGAATCTATAATGTATTAACGTAACTCATTCATGTGTGTAGTATGATTCTTGAGAAGAAGTGTACATGGGCATAGTCGCATCCTTCACAGCGAAGGAGGTGGAGAAGATCAAGGCCAAGGGAGTTGCTTCCTTCTACAAACGCAAGTTCAAGAAGTGGCGCTGCCCCTACTGCACCACGAAGCCAAAGCCCAAGGATGGCTGCTTCGATCAGCTTCTGTCTCATGCAAAGGATGTAGCGATCTGTGGGGAGGGCTACATGATCAGGGGGCAGCATGCTGCGCTCGCGAAGGCCCTGACCCCGGCGTGAAGTGATGTGATGATGTGATGCTGTGATGCTGTGAACTGAATCTTAATCTTTTAGGTACTTTGGTCCGGTTACTTTTGGTAAACTTAATGTGGTTGTTTATGGTGTGAACTGAATCTATGGTGATGGTATTAATGTATTATTCTATCTATATTTGTTTGTACTTATATTTGCATGTGGTGTATGGTTAGTTCTGTTTAGATGTTGTGAACTATGAGTTTAGGTGTTGCAATTGTCACACATGTTGTTTCAGTGTTGCTTCACTGATCATATATGTTGTTTCAGTGTTGCTTCACAGATCACTTTAGTGTTGCTTCACTGATCACACATGTTGTTTCAGTATTGCTTCACTGATCACACATGTTATTGGTCTCATGTTTATTAATCAAATCAAATACATGCTTGTAGGATCGAAAGTATGTCCAGAGGGGGGTGATAAGACTACTTGACCAAATAAAAATCTATCCTTTTTCCCAATTTTAATTCTTTGCAGATTTTAGCAACTTAGCACGAGTAAAGCAATCAACCTACACATGCAATTCTAAGAGTATAGCAGCGGAATGTAAAACAATTGCATATGAAGGTAAAGGGAGGAGTTTGGAGGGAGCAAACGCAAGTGTAGACATGGATGTTTTTGTCATGGTTCTGATAGGTGGTGCTATCGTACATCCACGTTGATGGAGACTTCAACCCACGAAGGGTAACAGCTGCGCGAGTCCACGGAGGGCTCCACCCACGAAGGGTCCACGAAGTAGCAACCTTGTCTATCCCACCATGGCCATCGCCCAGGAAGGGCTTGCCTCACTAGGGTAGATCTTCACAGAGTAGGCGATCTCCTTGCCCATACAAACTCCTTGGTTCAACTCCACAATCTTGTCGGAGCCTCCCAAGTGACACCTAACCAATCTAGGAGACACCACTTTCCAAAAGGTAATAGACGGTGTGTTGATGATGAACTCCTTGCTCAAATGTTTCAAATGATAGTCTCCCCAACACTCAAACAACTCCTCACAGGTTTGGATATGATGGAAGAATGATTTGAGTGGAAAGCAACTTGGGGAAGGCTAGAGCACAAGATTCATATGGTAGGAATGGAATATCTTGATCTCCACACTTGAGTAGGTGGTTCTCTCTCAGAACATGTAGATTGGAAGTGTAGGTATGTTCTGATGGCTCTCTCCATGAATGAAGAATGGGTGGAGGGGTATATATAGCCTCCACACAAAATCCAACCGTTAGACACAATTTACCAAACTCGATGGGACTGATTCAGAGAACTCGGTCAGACCGATTCAGTTCATAATGTGACCGTTAAGTATTTCGGTGGGACCAATATGATCAACTCGGTAGGACCGATTTCATTAGGGTTAGGGCATAACGTAATCTCGGTGAGACCGATTACACAAACTTGGTGGACCGATTTTGGTAATAAGCACACCAGAGAGTTGGTCAGGCAAACTCGATGAGACCGATTCGCTCGTTTCGGTGGGACCGAAGCATTACAAAGGGGAAACAGAGAGTTTGCATTGCGAACTCGGTGGGACCGATCACTCATCTCGGTGAGACCGAAATGTTACGAAAGGAAACATAGAGTTTGCAATCCCATCTCGGTGAGACCGAAATGATTAGGGTTTAGTGGTAGTGGCTATGTCAAATGATCTTGGTGGCGCCAGATAGAGCCTTTCGGTGGGGCCGAGTTTGACTTTTGGTTTGGGACATATGTGGATGTGAGAAAGTGGTTGAGGGGTTTGGAGTATATCACTAAGCATTTTGAGCAAGAAACCCATTAAGCAACACCTCACCCCCTTTTAATAGTATTGGCTTTCCTATGGACTCATTGTGATCTTGGATCACTAAAGTAGAAAATGTAGAGTCTTGAGCTTGAGTCAATATGTGTCCTTAGCATTTTGAGGGGTCCACATTCCTAATCCATGCCATGCCAATCATTGAACTTTCCTGAAATATTTATCTTATGATAGCATTAGTTCAATGAGCTATATGTTGTTAGGAATTACCAAAACCACCCGGGGATAGTTGCACTTTCAATCTCCCCTTTTTGGTAATTGATGACAACATATAGATCAAAGCTTCGACAAAGGATATTAAGATTTTGAGAAGTATGTGATAAACAAGAGCTCTCCCTAAATTTGTGCATTATTTAAAAATTTGCGTTTGAATGCAAATGCACAATCGATTAGGATAATGGGTTACTCTTCCATGTCACATACATCTTGGTGGAGCGCTCAAAATGATATAAACTGAAAACTTGCACTCATCACCAAGCAAAGTGAATGATCATATAAGGATATAAGAGATAATATCATCCAAGCAACCATTAAGGTAGCATATGATAAATCAGATGATCAAACAAGTATCTCACACACGGACATAGAGTATCAAGCAAACACACAAATAATTTCAACCAAAAGCAAGAGAGACCAAGAAGCAAAACACTCTCTCTCGGAGCCTATGATCTATACATATTTCTTCCCCTCTCGAAACAAGTTACCAAAAAGTTCGCAAATTCCTAGTGCTATGCATCTCTCAGGCTTGGTCTTCGGGAGGTGGTGTAGAGAAAACTCCAAGGACGAAGGCTTCAGGTGACGTAGTTGGAGCTGGTGGAGGTGGCACTGAAGCTGTGGCTGCTAGTGCTGATGTAGTAGCTCTCGTATCAGGCACTGGCACTACATCAGACCTCTGACCTCTAGGCACTCGCTGAAATTCATATGTGCTAGCCTGCCCTCTCCTGTCCCGTGCTTCCTTCTGGAGCTGCTCAACTGCAGACTGGATCTCTGTCACTTTCACATCAAGACCATAGAATTTAGTTTCAACGATCCTCTCCAAGCTCTCCTGATTTTGAGTCAGGGTGGCCAATCCCTTCTCAATCCTCATAGTGGCTTGAATCAGATATGCCATTTGATCTTGTTTGGACTTGAGGGTCATTTGAGATGCCTCTGCAACACTTGGCATCTTGGAAGCTTTCTCAGCTCTAGCTTTCTCTCTCTTCTCATGTGCTTGCACTAAAGATGGCTCATTTTCATCCATGACAACTGTGTTGTCCTAAAAGTCTGGTTATAGGGGCAGATGTTTCTTGTCCAACAAATATATGCATGTGCCCATCTTAGAGTTGATGAGCTCTTGAATGTGTGGAGCATACCCACATGATCTCTTCTGATCAGTAGCAGTCCTCTTGATTGTTTCAACAATCAGACTCATGACTTTGAAATTTTGAGGGACATCAAATATATGCAGCAAGTTGATTGAATGTCTTCTTATCATCTTGTGATCTCCTGACTTGGGCAAGAATGTATGCCTCAAGATTGTGTTGATGGTGGGTAGACCAGACAATAAGAAATGCACAGATCCAAACTGGTCTCCTTGTACAGCAGTCCTTGTACATATTTGCCATAGATTTGGTATGAAACCTGTAGTCCACAGCAGTACTTCTCCTCACAACATATGGATCACTTTGTCTCCATCTTCTGAGACCTGCATCTTTCCTCAACTTCATGTCCTCAGCCACACGATGAGTATTGTCATGGTCAGGGATCTTGGGCTTGAGCTTCCTAAGCACTTGGACCTCAGCATCTTCATCAACCTCAGGCACTGGGGCCTTGTTCTTCTCTGAAGCTGGAATGTTTCTTGTGCTCCTCTTGGGTGCAGACTTGGTGTCTTGAGCAGCTTTAGGAGCAGTCTTCGGTTTTGAAGGGGCAGCCCCATACTTGATAACATCTCCCATGAGCTTCTGAGCTTTAGGTGCTGGTGCAGCAACCTCTTCTTCTTCTGCTTTAGCCTCATCATCATTCCTCATGGATAGCTTGCCAATAACTCTGGCTGTTGTCTTTCTAGCTCTCTTCTTAGTGCCTCCGGGCTCATCATCTCTGGTTTCAAGTGCGAAAAGCATAGTCTCTTGAGTGGATGATCTGGCCTTTGACATAGGAAACCTCTTGGCAGGTGCCATCTTTTTCAAGCCTGGCTTTGTTGCAGCAGTTGTCCCATACTCCTTCCCGAGCACCTTCTTCTTTGAGGTGGCCTCATTAGCAATAAAATCCTCATCCTCGGTATCTGAGGTTCTCTTCTTTCTGGTGTTGGTAGCTGCCTTGGGTAAGTTGCTAGGTGTGCTCCTGCTACCCTCATCAGAGCTGCTAGAGGGACTAGTACCCTCACTTAGGTTGACTTGCTCCTCAAATAAATTCTGGCTATCACTCTAGTCAGACATCTTTGCACTGCAAACTGAAATCTGACCCTGTGAATAGATGTAGATGAGGTAGAGTGGATGAGCATCACAAAGTGCAGAATTTTTGCAAAACAGATGACTCAGAAACTTAGTTTTAGTTCTCTACAAAAAGCATTTCGGAGCTACTGATTTGTTAAACTCGATGATACCGAAGCAATTCTGGAACCTAAACTAGTGAACTCGGTCAGACCGAGTCACAGTTCCGTGGCACCGAGATTGCTAGGGTTTCACAGAAAGTTGAACTCGGTCGCACCGATTTGCAATTTTCGGTCAGACCAAAAATCACTAAAATCACTTGTGCAATGGTCTAAGCCAAATCAGTGAGACCGATTTCTACAACTCGGTCGGTCCTAGATGAGTTTGGCAGAGACCTAACCCTAAACTTTGGAATCAAAACTACTTTCTACGGAGTTTCTTCTGGATAGAATGATTTCAATCGTGGAAAGAAACATGGCAAAGCAATGTGCTACGAATCGGAGTTAAACAATAGCACAAAGGATCAAGTTCATACCCTAACTCAGCGGTGAACTTGCTACAGCGGCAACGGCGGCGGAGATTGACATTGACGACGACGGAGACCAGCGGCAGGAGGTCGCTGGCGGCGAGGAGACAATCTGAGGACCCGATGGGGCAGAGCAAGTTATGCGCGAGCAAAGAGGGTTTGGAAAGTTTTCCAAAATTCAACATGTCGGTATATATAACCTGACCCTGTCGGTGTGACTAAGTGGAACAACTCGGTGGCACTGAGATGCAAAACTGCTAGCAGTTGCTGCAACTCGGTGTGACCGAAAAGTTGAAATCAGTTGCACCGAGATTGGAAACCTATATCAACTTAGTGAACTCATTGTGACCGAATTGGTTGACCCGGTCATACCGAAATGCACAAACAGGTTTTGGTAGTTTAAGTCTATGACGAATAGGGGACTTTGAGTGCTCCTCACACAGAGTGGTTCGAATTTGACTTGATCAATCTTTGTGATATAACATGAATAGAGTTTGAGATGAGAAAAGCATAAATATCTAGAGGGTGTTCTTAGGCATTCTTGTTCGTCCATTTAGTAAAAGAAAAAGAGCCAAACAATCAAAGCAACAAATGGATGTCCTCGAATGAGAAAAATATGCAGTCAACATTCTCACACAATAAGATAGCAAATGAAACATGTGGCAAAGCATGCACAATCATTCTAGCATCTATCAAGCAATTGGTGATGACTAGGTCATCTATAGATAAGTATATTGACTTAGGAGTCAAATGAGAACATTTGATCATAGGTCATACTCATCGTTTAAGCACAAGTGGGGTTACCAATTTTACATAAAGCATTGTTGTGATCACATCATTAGAGTTGCTCTAGCTCAATTGATTAGAGTAAAGCTCCCCCTAGATGTGATATCCCCCCTAAGAGGGATGAACTAACCTTTGGTTTTGTCGATGATGACTTCATGTAGGTCTTGAAGATGTAGATGCTCAATGTTGTTGTAGATCATTTGGAGCAATCCATTGGAGAGAGTTGCACTTTCAATACCTACACGGGTTAGACCCACAAGGAACAAACAGGGATATCCATAGACATAGAGTGAATTGCACACATGATGATGTCCATGAAAGCATTAGGTTACCTTGTCCCTTGTCTTACCAACAAGATGGTTTGTGACTCCTTAAACTTAGTGTAAGATATGGAGGTTGTTTGTACTTGTCCTTGCCAAAATGATATGAGTGAAGTATGTTGGCGGAGTCATCCTCAAGAACTCTCTAGTTCTTCTTCTTCGGGATCCACACCATCTTGATGGGAATCCTTGGTGTTGTAGTCGTACTTGATGAGGTAGAACTTGAAGTAGTCTTGGGAACCCACTTGACCATGGCCTTAGGAACTTCTTCAAATGCATCAATCTCTTCTTGAAGCTTGTCCTTGTCCTTTAGCTTGTGGTCTTGTGGTGGAAGATCATCTTGTGCTTGTGTCCCTTGAAAAGAAGTACTTCTCTTGTTGAGGAACAAACTTTGTCCTGGGGTATTGATCTTCTTCCCACTCAACTCCATTGGCATTGAACTTTCATTCAAAACCAACACCTTGATTGTTCCCGTGTCTTCCTTGCTTGCGTACAATCTCCTCAAATTGCTTACTTCCGGCGAGGCTCTTGTGAACACCTTTCTCTATAATTCCCTTCAATAAGCTATTTTCTTGCTCAAGTGTAACTTGTCTAATAGAATCATTAGTGGAATCAAGAGAACTACTAGAAGCAACATCATTGGATTTAGCATGATTGTTATTACTACTAGAGGAAGAATCTTTCGTCTCTTGTTGCTAGGTTTTACTTGTGGCATGTAAGTAGACAAGAGTAAACTCTTAGCAATGTATGAAGAACTTTTATTGCGAAGATCATCATTGATTTCTTTTAAGAACTCATGCTCTTGCTCAAGGTTGAGCTTTTCAAAGCGTAACTTCTCATGAGTCTTTAAAAGTTCTCGATGATCTTCCAAGGTAGTTTCATGAGCTAACTTAACCGTGTTTAATTCTTTAATTATTCGCTCAATCTTATCCTTATCATTGTCATTCGTTTTATCTTGATTAGCATGATTAATAGCAATTTCATCACAGTTTTCATCAAAAGTTTCATCACTATTGCTACCAACAAGTAAATCATCATCTCCTATCAAGTCATCTGCATCACTATTAATATCAAGATACTCGGGGTGTGATACCTTAGGGCCTTTAGCCATGAAGCATCTTCCAATTCCTCCATTTGGTGAGTCAAATATGTCATATGAGTTGGTTGACACAAGAGGAATTCCGGCAACACCTTCATTTTGAGTATCTTTGGAGTCGGTGTAATAGCTTCTCTCGGAGTGGTCATCGAAGTCGGAACCGGATACCCATTCACCAACATGAGCTTGATGTCTTCGTCTTGTATAGCTCCTTGATGATTTGTCCTTCCTTTCTAAATATTTGCTTCTCCGAGAAGGTCTTCGTTCATAACGATCATCTCTACTCCTTCTCTCTCTTCATGGTGATTCTTCTCTTCTACTTCTCCTTTTAGGTGAGTCTTCTCTTCTCTTGTGGGGAGCTGTACACTCATCGGAGTAGTGTCCGGGTCTTCCACAATTGTAGCAATTCTGATCACGACTTGAAGATCTCTTGTCATTGTAGGACCTTGACTTGGAACTTCTCTCTTTGCTTCTATTATTGTAGAACTTGTTGAAGTTCTTCACCATTAAGCTCAATTCTTCATTTAGGACTTGTTTCTCACTTGATGATGCAGGAGCATCACACGAGACTTTGTAAGAACCACTAGACTTGTTGTGAAGCTCTTCTGTATCTTTGAGTGACATCTCATGAGCAACAATTCTTCCAATGACTTCCGTTGGCTTGAGATCTTTGTAATTGGGCATCATTTGGATCAATGTGCACACGGTATCATATGTTCCATCCAATGCTCTTAGGATATTCTTGATGATGAATCTATCGGTCGTCTCTTCACTTCCTAAGCCGACAATATCATTTGCGATGAGAGCAAGCCTAGAGTACATTTCAGCAGCACCTTCACCATGCTTCATCTTGAACTTGTCAACTTGACTTTGAAGCACATCCAACTTGGATTTCTTGACGGAGTCGGTACCTTTTGCATATCAATCAAAGTATCCAAATTTTCTTTTGCATTCTCAAGACTGCTGATTTTGTTGAATTCTTTAGGGCACAATCAGTTGAAGAGGATATCGCAAGCTTGAGCATTGTATTGCGGCATCTTCAACTCTTCCACGGATGCTTCACAATTCGGTTCCTTCCCATCGAAGAATTCACATTGCAAACCAATACAAATAATAGCCCAAACGGTGGGGTTATGTCCAAGAATATGCATTTTCATCTTATGCTTCCAACTAGCAAAATTAGTACCGTCAAAGTAAGGACCTCTACGGTGGTAACTTCCCTCGCTAGACGCCATACTCTCCTAGGTTGTGAAACAAAGGCTATGATCACCAAAGCTATGGAAATCATGGTAAATTGAGTCCAAAGCTGTGATACCACTTGTAGGATCGAAAATATGTCTAGAGGGGGGTGATTATACTACTTGACCAAATAAAAATCTAGCATTTTCCCAATTTTAATTCTTGGCAGATTTTAGCAACTTAGCACGAGTCAAGCAATCAACCTACACATGCAATTCTAAGAGTATAGCAGTGGAATGTAAAACAGTTGCATATGAAGCTAAATGGAGGAGTTTCGAGGGAGCAAACGTAAGTGTATACAAGGATGTTTTTGTCGTGGTTCCGATAGGTGGTGCTATCATACATCCACGTTGATGGAGACTTCAACCCACGAAGGGTATGCGCGAGTCCATGGAGGGCTCCACCCACGAAGGGTCCACAAAGTAGCAACCTTGTCTATCCCACCATGGCCATCGCTGACGAAGGACTTGCCTCACTAGGGTAGATCTTCACAAAGTAGGCGATCTCCTTGCCCATACAAACTCCTTGGTTAAACTCCACAATTTTGTCGGAGGCTCCCAAGTGACACCTAACTAATCTAGGAGACAGCACTCTCCAAAAGGTAATAGACGGTGTGGTGATGATGAACTCCTTTCTCAAATGCTTCAAATGATAGTCTCCCCAACATTCAAACAGCTCCTCACATATATGGATATTATGGAAGAATGATTTGAGTGGAAAGCAACTTGGGGAAGGCTAGAGAACAAGATTCATATGGTAGGAATGGAATATCTTGATCTCAACACTTGAGTAGGTGGTTCTCTCTCAGAACATGTAGGTTGGAAGTGTAGGTATGTTCTGATGGCTCTCTCCATGAATGAAGAGTGGATGGAGGGGTATATATAGCCTCCACACAAAATCCAACCGTTACACACAATTTACCGAACTCGATGGCACCGATTCAGAGAACTCGGTCAGACCGATTCAGTTCATAATGTGACCGTTAGGTATTTCGGTGGGACCGATATGATCAACTCGGTAGGACCGATTTCATTAGGGTTAAGGCATAACATAATCCTAGTGAGTGAAAGTGCAAGTTATCGACTAGAGGGGGGTGAATAGGCGATTTTTATGAAAGTCTTCAAAGCACGAGGGTTTTGAAGACAAACGATAGAAATGAACCTATAGCAACACAGCGGAAGACAGAACTAACATAGATCAAGATGGAAAATATAACTGAAGCTAAACAGACAGTGGTCTTCACATAGTGAAGACAAATAGAGCAGGCAGATAGGCAATGGCTTCACGAAGATAAACTGAAATGCAAGAGAGAATAAGGATAGAACCAGTAGCTTGATGGAGACAAGGATTTAGTAGACCAGTTCGAGTTGTTGTCTCAACTGTACATCTGGTTAGGGCGTCTAGGTATTCAAACCTGAGGACACACAGTCCCGGACACACAGTCCTCACCATATTCCCCTTGAGCTAAGGACACACAGTCCTCGCCCAATCACTCGAGTAAGTCTTCAAGGTAGACTTCTGGACCTTCATAGACTTCTTTCACTGGCAGTCCACAATCACTCTAGGACGCTCTGAACGTGACGCCTAACCGGCTGGAGGAAGCACAGTCCTGAAGTGTAACAAGTCTCAGGTCACACAGACAGAAAGACTTCAGTGATGCTTAACTCTCTTTGGCTTTAGGTGTTTTGGGTTTCGTCCTCAAAAGGATCTTTTCTCTCAAAGGTTTCAGAGGTGGGTGGCTCTCAAACGACAAAAGTCGTGCACTAACTCTGAGCAGCCACCAATTTATGGTGTAGGGGGTGGGCTATTTATAGCCATGAGGCAACCCGACATGATATGTCCAAAATGACCTTTGGTCACTAAGGAACTGACACGTGTCTAACGGTCGGATTTTGAACACACGCGGCAGCCTTACTTGGGCTCCAAGTAAAGCTGACTTATCCATCTCTGGATAAGATTTGCTCTCATTTGTCTTCACTTGAAGACATTGGTGTTTTGGTTGAGCATCACCTTAGTTGTTCAGCTGTGTTCACTTGGACTCCACTTAACAGTACGGTGGTTCCTATGACTCAAGAAGGAATAAAAATAACAACGAAAGAAACTATGTCTTCGCGTTCTATAGTCTTCAATGAATGTCTTCATAGGCCATTATCTTCGCATGACTGTCTTCACGTGCCACCATGAACTTCAATGTCTTCACACATTTTTAGGGGCCATCTCTAGAAGTTAAACCGAATCTGTGAGGAACTATTACCTGTGTTATCCTGCAATTCTCACAAACACATTAGTCCCTCAACCTTATTTGTCGTCAGTACTCCAAAACCAACTAGGGGGCACTAGATGCACTTACAATCTCCCCCTTTTTGGTGATTAATGAAAAATAGGTTGAAGTTTTCAATGGGGATAAAATACGTGATATTATGGATAACCCGATCGATGGCTTCATAAAGTTGAGAGGGCTCCCCCTGAAGATGTGCATAATAGTTTTGATTTTTAATGCAAAGGCACATGGCAGGTTTTGCTTTGTGGAGATCTCCTTCAATTTTATGATGACAAACCATCATGCATACAAGGATGAAGTGAGGATAATGAGATGCATAATGGTAAATGGGCGTCTTCTGAATGACTTCATGCGCATAGGATACATATTTAACCAAGCAGAAGAAATATCAGCAAATGTAGTGGACGCCCATCAAGTTGTAAGTGTTACAACTCAAGAGCCAAATGTTCCAAAACGAGAGTTGTAAGTACTTATCAAAAATAAAGCACCCGGCCCATATATAGACCCGCTTGAAGACTATCAACTCATATGCTTCTCCCCGTTCTGTCAGTAAGGACCAAAAAGGTTTGAAGACATAGAGTATCTATGTGTTCCCAGGCGTAGAAGATACTGGGGTAGCCGGGTCGACGCTGGAGTTTTGTGGTGCAGAGGGGCCTGACGCAGAATCGTGATGCAGCGAAGCGATTGCTGGGGAAGTGGCGTCATCTTCTTCATCGATGACTCAAGCAACAACAGTTGCAGCCGAAGATGAATACTCAGAATCTTCAATAGATGGAGTTGGACGCCAAGTCGCAGCTTGCGGAGGGCTGGAATCAAACTTGAAGTGCTCAGTGAAGCCATCGGCTTCAAGATCACCTTTAGAGCATAGTAGGGTAAGGATCTTCCAGGACCGCTGACATGCTTCATGTGCAACAAACGAACTCTTGGTTGCCAAGTTGCGAGTGCGATTGAAATTTGTGAGAAGACTTTGCATTTGGCGCTTCATCCAGTCATGATGCCTATCTTGCTTCTGGTGAAGTGAAACAAGAAGCTCTCGGTCATTCAGGACACGAGTACGCTTTTTCGGCCGTCGAGTAATGGTGCTTCCAGTGGCATCAGTGTTAGCACGATGTGGGAGAAGAAGTTATCCAGCCAGAGGATAAGAAGGCACATTTGCATTTGGCACGTACACACTGTCATCCTACTGTGTGAAGCTTTGGTGATCAGCATTGTGCAGGTGTATTGGTTGCTTGGCTGGCTCAGCATAGACGGCTTCATATGATGTATCAACCTCTGGCAAGAAGACAACATGGTTTCGTGCAGAGGCTTGATAGCTGACAGTAGAACGAAGCTTGATGAGTCTCATAATCCATGGAGCGTAGAGCTTGAGGCCAAACAGATCTATTGTAGAGGCAGCTCGTTGGCAAAGGAAGAAGTCATGTGTGTTGAAGCGAATGACATTCACAATGTGGAAGACCAAAGTCTTCATGACACCAGTCAGTGCAGCCTCTGATGAGTGTCCCTTCACAGGCCAAACAGTATGCCTCGGGATATGGTATATATATGGTGCGATGCAGGTACTCAAGGTCTTGGACAAGGAATTGCTTTGGAAGATCAGCATCAGGAGGCAAAGGCTTCATCATGCTGAGCATTTCGCTCATGTTGGGTTCAACTTTCTTGAAGATGCTCTGAAGCTCTTTCTGGTGTAGAGAACAGCCTGGTTCGTATAACTCACCAGGAGTGGGCAGGGAAGTAAGCTCAAGTAGTGTTTGAGCATTGGCTTCATAGTGATTGTCACCTGATATCCACTCAAGGACCCATGTCTTCGGATCCCTGCTGTATCCTCTGATATGCAGAGTGGCATAAAACTGCAGTAGAAGCTCTTCATTCGAATGTTCTTTGGCAGTGAAAAAAGGAAGTAGACCAACTTCTCTGAAGCAATCAAGGGCTTCTTAAAGGCAGGGCAATCCAGCAATGGCTTCACAGTCAAGACGTTGATGCGGAAAGATCCGGTCTTGATTATACAGAATGCATGAGTAATAGCTTCGTTGCTGAAAGCTCCAAAACCTATCAGAAGAAATCTTGGGCTTCTTGTAGGGGTTCTTAGCGGAATCAAAGACTGTATTGTTGGCCCTGTAGCTAAGCACACTGAATGACCCTTGTGTAGTTGTGGTGCTGGGAAGCCGAGGCAATCTGGGCTTTGGCTTCAGAGTCTGGGGCCTTCGCGCCACATAATAATCATATTGAGGTCCTGGGCAGCAGGAAGCTTCAGAAGTGGCCACTTTACTGTGACAAGCACATCATCTTTGTTGAAGGATTGGGCCATTGTGTAGGGCACAGATGAAGTAGAAAGTACTTCAGGAGCAGTGACTTCAGGTGCAATCACTTCAGGGGCAATGACTTTAGGCACAGTTACTTCAGGGGTACCAGTGGCTTCTTCCTGCACAAAGGCTTCAGTCATGACAGTGTCATGTGCTTCAGCAGTCACAGATGTATCAGCCACATTTTCGTCAGGTGCAGTGGCTTCAGGCTGAGTGGCCTCATGTACAACAGTTTCTTAGGGAGGAAGTTCTTGCATGACGGGCACTTCTTCTTGGGAAGCAGAGGCTTGCGGAGGGGAAGTGACTTCACGAGTTTCTTCTTGTGCTCCATCAGTTGATGCAGCCAGAATGTCTTCAGCCATCTTGGCTTCAGATTCATGAGCAGACTCTGAAGGAATGTCATCAGGGAACACTTGACGTGCCACTGAGCTAGAGTTTTGCTCTCCATCTTCAGGAATGCTTGACATTGAGGCCCGAGGCCTGAGACCTTTGCGAAGCCTACGGAATTTTGGCGACGCAATTGGTGAAGCACCTGCATTGACATTCTCCATGTCATCTTTTGGTGTTGCGGTTGGAGTCTCAACTACCGGAGTGGTAGCTGAAGGCGGTGGAGTGCGAGGAGTAACTTCATGTAGGGCGGTGTTCAGATGTTGCTCTTCCCAGTATTCATCCTGAGTCATTGGCGTTGTGGGACCGCCAATGCTTATGAGTTCACTGCTCGTGGAAGCAGGGGATTGAACAGGCTGGGGTTCAAGTTGAGGAAGAACTACATCATCATCGACATTGTCGTCATGACCAATGTCTTCAGCTGCAGGTGAAGCAACAGCTGGAATATCTTCAGTCTGAGGAGCCTTTGTGGGAGCAGGCTCATGTACAACTAGACGTCTTTCTCGGTTGGAGGAGGCAGGTAGGGCAACAGAGATAGGCTCAATGACCAATGGCTCTGAGGAGGAAGGGTGAGGCTGCTGTGAAGCCTTTGAAGCCTTGAGCTTTTGCTTTTTCTTGGAGGGAGCAGCAGCAGAGGCATCATGATGCTTGCGTTTCTTTGCTTCAGCTTCATCCCGCCTCGTCTTCTTTTGAGCAGAAGCTGCTAAAGGGACCTTTGGCTTCGTGCCAGTCATGCTGTCAGGGAAGACAGTGCTTGGTCTTTCCTGCCTTGGAGGTTCAATGTCTTTTACAGCAGGCTTCTTGTTCTTCTTGGGCTTCTTGGCACCCATCTTAGGATCAATGCCAGGACGGCCAAGGGCTTTTCTCTTTAGAGCTTCATTGTGATCCTGGACACATTTCTCGGCATAGTGCTTCAGACGATCCCTTGAGCCTTTTGCCTGCTCACGGCGCCTGGCAAATTCATCCTTGAGGTCATTCATCATGGTCTTGAAGCCTTGGACTTCTTTGGCACTGGGGCCAGCCATGTGCTTCTTGAACAGAGCCTTCTCATGATCAATTCTGTTCTTTTGCTCAATCACCTTCTGTGCAACAGTCAGTTCTTGAGCAATGTACCCTTGAAAGGTTACACTATTGTCAATTGGAAGCTGAAGATCATCAAGTGAAAGAGAGGTATCTTCAAGCCACTCATCAATGAAGTTGTTGATAATTTCAGTGTCAAAGAGAGGTAGATCATTGAAGATCTCGGCCTATTGCTTGCTTTTAATCAGCATCTCCAAGGAATCATCAACAAGATCTTCATCACTGGACAGATCTATGATATCATCATCATTGCGCAGAATGCTCGCAGGAGTGAGTCCTTGGCCAGATGGCTTCACAAGCTGCTTGGAGCGCTGGGAGATGCGAGAGTGTTCTTCAGACTGTACACTGGATTCAGGAGGTACAATTTTCAGAGGCTTCACATTTGAAGCTTTTGGTGCTGCAGCAGGTTTGGAAGCCTTTGATTTCTTCTTTGGCTTCACAGACTCAGGAACAACTTCAGGTTCCATGTCTTCAGCTGTATCTTCCATAGTTTCCCTTTGACCAGCAATGTGGGAATGCAATTCATCGAGGTCATTGAATGGACCAACACGATTTTCATTGGCTTCTCGTGAGCCATCAGGCCGTGGCCGAGATGGGCCAGGATTGAAGTTGATGCCCAGTTATTTCATGTTCTGAGTGGTAGAGTTCTTGGCAAATTTGTAGTTCTCTTCAAACAATTCATCTTCACGACACAATCGAAGACTGGATGGGTCAGCATCTGAAGGCATAGGTCCTCTGACCATGCATGGGAATAAGATCTTGGCAATGGCTTCAGACTTAGTCTTGGGCTGGAGCTTCTTATAGATGATATCACCCCATGGAGGACGAATGGCATTCCTGGAAGCATACTCGGGGGGTAACAAACTTGTACTGAAACCATTGCTCGGCCCAATATCTTCGAATCCATTGGATTCGAGACTTGCGTTCGCCATATGATTCTTCCGGGTCAGACTTGTACATTTGAAATAGATCAGGAGGAAGATCTTTGGCGGTGTCAGTGTGTCTCTGCCTGCCACCCTTCTTGGATTGTTTCTCTGAAGCCATGTGGTTAAGACTGAAAGGCTTGACACTGCAATTTGTCTTCCTGCGACTAGTCAGACAAGAGTTGGCTTTAGGTGATTCAATGTGACGTTGTAAGAATTCTGCAAATGAATGTAGACTATGAGAGCCAAGGGATTCCCCCACGGACATGTACCTATGATAGAATTAGAGATGCGAGGGAAGGGGAAGAGGTCATATGCATTCTGAGAAGATTTTGAAGGTTAAAGAGGATTGAAGACATTGACCTCATAGTGCGAAGACATTCACTTATATGTAGAGAGTTGGTTCCAGATTTGTACGAATCCATGAATAAGTACAAGTGAGGAATCTAACTAGTAGTGTCTCAAATGTGAATATGTTTGCAATGTATGAGAGATGAGTAGCTAAAAACAGATCTCAGAAAGAACATAAACCACTTATGGCGAAGATTTATGAAGTCGACCGATCAAAACAGCGGTAAAAATAGAGATCTACTTACCGCAACGAAGAACTGCTTGACGGGAAAGGTGGGATGCCGAGCAGATCGATCTCCCGTGCCCTAACTTGGTGGCGGAAGACACCTACGGCGGCGGCAGAGAGACGAGGTCCACGGCCGGTGTGAAGACGGTGTCGAAGAGGTCGCGGCAGCTAAGCGCTTCATCTCCGGCGTCGACTGGAGCTAGCTGTGGCGCTAGGGTTGAACGAGGTGGCGAGAGGTGGGAGAAGGAAATAATGACCACGAGGGGTGGAATATTTATAAGGAGAGGCGACGACATAGTGCAATTATGCAGGTGCCCCTGGCGGTTCACATTTGGTCGACACGCGGCAAGCGTGCATCTTATGGAGAGATGAGCCACGACTCTACAAAAAAATACACTTCCGTGATGATACGTGTTTGTCACAGTAGGTCACATTTTCTGTCATGCATGTACATCCATGACAATTTTATGAAAGAATCAATATAGTCATACATGTGCTGTCGTAGAAGTGTTCCATGACATTACCAAAATTATCATCACGGAAGTGTCCACTTCCATGACGATAAATCGCGCGTCACGGAAGTGCTTTCGTCAAGGGTGACCGACACGTGGCATCCATCGTAACGGAACGCCATTAAGCTATCAGCTCCGGTTTTGGATCCGATAACCCGTTAACATCCCCGACCAATCGGGATTTTCCACGTGTAAAATCATCATTGGCTGGAGGGAACACGTGTCGGCTTGCCGTTGGAACAGATGTCATCCACTCATTGGACCCATAGCGCATATGATACATCAACACGTGGCACGACCCAACAGAGGCCCATTCCTGTGAAAAGGCTGGCCTGTTTGACTTGGTCAAAAGATGGTGGGCCGGCCCACGGCAAGCCTGTTAACGGCATGTTCGCATATAGCCCATTTACAGCCCGCTAACCCAGGGCCCGTTTACGGCCTATCCGAATTAGGCCCAGTAGTGTCATCTACTCATTTTAACCAAAGCACCTATGATACGTCAACACATGGCACGGCCCAATAGAGGCCCGTTACTTTGAAAAGGCCGGCCCGTTTGACTTGGTCAAAAGGTGGCGGGCCGGCCCACGGCAAGCCTCTTAACGGCCTATTCGCATATAGCCCATTTACAGCCCGCTAAACCAGGTCCCGTTTACGGCCTATCCGAATTAGGCCCAGTAGCGTCATCTGGGCCGTCCAATATAACTCCAGCCCGTTTTAACTTCTGGCCCATGTATGGCCCATGACGTCTTTTGGCCCATATGAGGCCCTTAGTAACAGTCGCCCATTAACAGCCCGTGGTAAAACTGGCCCGTAATGAAGTGTATCACTTTATAACCATTAACGACCCATTATTCTGTTGGGCCGTTTCCAACCCATGGTATCTTTCGGCCTTCCCAGGGCCCATTTATTCTTGGGCTCATTTCCAGCATTCGTTTACTTTCGGCCCGTTACTGTCATTTTCTGCTTGTGGGCCAAATTCAGCCCGTGGTCACAGTCGGCCCATTTGTGGCCCGTTAATACGTTGGGCCATTTTCATAGTATCATCAAATACGGCCTATTAACGGCCCGTTATGGTCAGCCCATAAAACATATGATTTCCACTCTAGCCTGTTTACGGCCCCTTATATGGCACGTACAAGGCCCATAGATGAGACGGCCCGTAGAAGGCCCATGGATCGTACGGGGCGTAGAAGGCCCATTGACCCAACGGCCGACAGAAGGCCCATTGATCTGACGGCCCACAAAAGGCCCATGGTTCCACTGGCCCATAGAAGGCCCATGCATCCGTCAGCCGATAGAAGGCCCACGGATCCGACATCCCATAAAAGGCCCACGAATCCGACAGCCATAGAAGGCCATGGGTCGTCCGTCCCATAGATGGCCCATGGATCATACGGCCTGTGGAGGGCCATGGTCACTACAACGTTTGGGCGAGTTGGCCCCCGTTTGAACAATATAGCATATTCAAAGAATTATCCTACTCTATACTATCACCTCTAAAAAACATACACTATACAATAAACAGACTAAGGCATAGAAACATAGAGTAATCCTACACTATACAATAAAGAAATTACAGTCGATTATACCCACTGGGCATTATTGTTCGGGACAACTGATAATAAAGCATACACAAAGAGAAAACTACATACACTGGGCAAATACAGCTCATACATCATGGACGCGCATCAACATAACTTACCATTTGAACTATAATCTCTTCAGAAAAAAGGATTGGCTGGATTTAGATAGCACAAATTTTAGTCTGCAAAATCTCCAATTCCTTCATTGTTACCTCAGTGTCTTGTTTCATTTTTTGACTCCTGCATCTAATACCTGCATGTCCAGTCTCAACTTGTTGATTGTACGTTCAGAATCATGTACACGTTGTCTTGCCACCTCTAGTTGATGCTCGAGAACATCAGCACATTCCAATTCTAATCCATAATCATTTGGTAACGGCCATGCCGTACTGCTCGCAGATCTTTGTGTTGATGTCACTTCAGCCTGAAATGTTTCTGTAAGTACACATGACTAGGCAAAAATATAGTTACAACAGTGAAGTGAGCAAGACAGACTATTTTGTACATGGCAAAACAGGACTAACAATAATGTTACATGTCATGAAGCATAAGGAGGTGACATTTTAAAAATTATAAAAAAGGTAGTCTGTGCAGCCTGCATACAGAAATATCTCTTAGCTCACGAGAGGAGCATGATGTTGGGGCCCAATCCAAAACACAGACAACTTACAAATTTAGACAACACGTTGCATAGAAGTAAGCAAGCAGTTGGCCATTCTGTAGCTCAATTAAAATCTTAGGGAGCATAAAGCACAACATATGATTTCATAGAAACATACTATAGCAAGCAAAACTATGCAATCATTAGCCTAGTAGAAACTAGATTGTGAGCCTCATTCAATAATAGTTGGTTAATAGACTTCAAAGCTTCAGGACACTTCGGCAGAGTATTTAAATGGTAAGGCCTTTAATTATGTCAACTAATAGTTATACAAGTACCCAACATCAGGCATCATTCTTTGGGAATCTCATTAACTGAGGACAAATAAAGCAATTGAAAAGAGCAAATTAACTATGCCTGAAACAAACAAGGAATTGAACTATTGAGTTGGATACAGCGACTTACCTTAACAGGTTGAAGAGGCTCAGCGCAGCTCCTACTTCTCTTGCAAGGCTACTTCCTAACATCTTGTAATTGGAAATCCCCAATCTTATATTCATTGCACCCCCTCTGCAAGGTGACACAAACTAGTTACTTGTCTCCTTGGAAGGTAAATATGAATACTTTCCAGTCTGTGAACACAAAAGGATGAGATTATAACAAAACAACACCACATAATGAAACATGCCACATATCTTGCACTTGCACACAATGAAATGAGCATTTACTATGTATGCACTATGTAAAAACTAGGCATACCTTTGAACTGGATCTCCTGGTACTCTTGGAGAGCCTACTGTAGTGTACAGCCAAACCTTTATGTCACCTATGAGTTATAAAAGGCCCCACTACAGCAGCCCTTAGTGTTTAAATCGTTGACAAGCTCTGTAAGAGTGTTAGATCAAGAACAACAAGTAATCAAAGCAAACACTGATGGTCATGCGTTTTTGTTTAAATTAGGCAATGGGATCTCTATGGAAAACATTGACCAAAGTAGATTGTGCCAAGTAGATGGTATCTTTGTATTTGCATTTTGAGCAAATAGTGATGGTCTGTTTTCCTATCATATTAATTACTGCACTGGGTTCAATTTGTGATGTTTGCAAAGTCAAATTAATATTCATATGGGCAGCAAAATGAAAAAATATAATGCAATCTAGACTTTTCACTGATCATACCAAAGATAAGCTGAAAACACAATGAAAAGAACTGGTTGGCTTATTACATGGAGCTTATATTCACAGGTGCTTATTTTCTTAGGATAACTTGTAATAACAGGCCCTAAGAAACTTGGCCAATAGAACTGACATACAAATAACATGTCATGATGATTGTAATGGAGGAGTGACGTATCGTAGCACACTGTATAGGATCACCACTGGCTCTCCTTTTTTTGCAATGTTGCATGAAATTGCCACATACATCTTGTACTTTTTCATTGTGTAACCCTATCTGCAAGTTGACACAACTAATTTCAGACATCTCTACATGATAATACATTGCATATCCCTTGTGCATATTTAAACCACCAATTAATTATTGTGTGCATAGCACAAACTAGCCATGACTCTGTGTGCTGGAATAGCAGGCACTCTAAGGGAGCCTAATGTAGTGTACTTGAATTCCTACATGCCACCTACGATTTTGTGTAATGTACTGCCTCTGTTGCTAAATATATGTCTATGTAGAGATTCTAGTATGGACCACATACAGATGTATATAGATACATTTTTGAGTGTAGATTTACTCATTTTGCTCCGTATGTAGCCTATAGTGGAATCTCTAGAAAGACTTATATTTAGGAACGGAGGTACGAGGTAGTATCATGTATGACCTCTACATATCTAATTTAGCAGCCAGTAGTAGAAATCATTGTTTGCACAAAGGGATTACTGGTCGAAAATCCTAGCAAAGCACGCTGGCAGGCACTGAACAATACAAGAGAGAGAGACACGCTTACAAGATCATAGCAATGCCTCGGTCCATGATCTTTGTTGGCCAAGCTGTTAGATCCAGAAGAAACATCGTCCTTGTAGTTTTTGCTAGCTGCATAACAGGTAACAGCGACCTATTAGTATATTTGAAGTACATCGGGCAGGTGATGCTGGACGGGTTTAAAGGTGACAAGTACCTTGGGCGTGGCGGGTGCTTGGCATCTTGCCCAACAGTGAGAATCAGGTTAGAAACGTTAAGGGTGATGATGCTGCACTGGCTGTCGGGGTCCGGTAAGGAGATCTAGAACCGTCAAGTAGGGTGTTTGTGGAGCGGCTCCGGTAGGGTGGACTACGGTGTGGGCGAAGTGGATCTGTGGCCGTGGACAAGGGCATAGGTGAAGCTGGTCCGGTGGTTGGGTTATGGATGGTGTCGACGATGCAGATCTGCGGCTGTGGACGAGGCGTCAGAAGCTGCTCCGGTAGGTTGGATGAGGGTGCGAGGAAGTGGATCTGAGGCCTTGGACTTGTGAGTTGGCAAAGCGGCCCCGGTTGGGTTGAAAATGGTATAGGAGAAGCTACTCCGGTGGGGTTGACGATGGTGTCGGTGAAGCGGCTCCGGTAGGGTTGAGGAAGGTGTCGGCTAAGAGGATCAGAGGCTGTCGACTGGGGCGTCGGTGGGGCGGCTCCGAGGGGTGTGGACGAAGCGTCTCCGATGGGGAGTATGAATGAGCCGCCGCAGATGCGTTGCAGTTGACGAGAGTACCAGCGAAGCAGATCCGGCGCCGTGGACAAGGCCGGCACTGAATGGGTTGTGGTAAAGTGGTGGATGAGCAGTCTACTTGTTTCTAGGGGAGGTGGGAGGGGTAGATGCGGCTGCAGAAGCAGATCCGGTGAGGTGGACGCTGCTGGCAGTGAATGGGCTCTGGTACGCCAGTGGATGAGCAGTCTAGTATTCCGAGAGGGGAGGGGAGAATGGTCGATTAAGTACGAACGACGTGATGTGAGATGATATGGTGCTGTCGAGTTAGTCGTTTTAGCGGGAGGGGGAGAGGAAATGGGGGTGCCGTGTAGTGGGGGGACCGGAAGTTACCAAAGCAGCCCCGACCTATTATGTAGATGAGGGCGGTATTGTAACTGTTGGTCTCCGTGCACCAAGGAAAAAAGGGGAATTTCGCATGCTAAAGACTAAGGTGGCAGAAATTTTAGGAGGCGCGAGATTTTGCCGCCCGCGGGATCGTTCGTATCCAGTTTCAACTAATTTTGGACCGTGCTAGCGGGAAGGTCATGCGAGACTGTGTACACGGGGAACGCGTCAGCAGTTAATAATTGGTGTGAAGTCCACCCAAGAAAAAAATACAATAACTCAGGATGATGCGCCGATAACTTGGACGTTCACACGGGCGCGACCAATCGTACTGGTGTAGAGGTGCGTTCACAAAAAAAGGGATCAAACGCTCAGCCTATGTATTTCTCGTGTAAATAGATAATTTAGTGCAATTGGTTATTTACTTTAAACATAATGCATTGACGTGTTAGTGTAGAGGCGCACAAAAAGAAATGGATATTGTAGTCCGCTATTTAAAAGTGTTACCTCATATGATTACATAGCCTCCATTTCATAAAATGCGTTCTCGTTGAATTCATATATGAATATTACATATATTACTTCATAATTGAACCTTAAATCATCCAATACTAATGATTTTGAATGCAAGAGTAACAATGGTGTAGGTACATGATAGCTACATTGGTTGTTTGAAGAAACATCACTGTAACTTTGGCATTCACAATTGAAAAGGTTTATTTAAATAGACAAAAATGTGATATGTGAGTGTCCAATCTTTATACTGTTGAATCGATATTGGACCTTTGGCCATGATACGAAGTAGATATTGATTTCTGTTCAAGCGATGCACGTCCACGATCGCTAGATAGTGATACGTGAATGAATTGTGCAGTCTCTCTCACACGCAAACATATCTCATTTCCCTGTGGTCATCGGAATCACACACGCGCACTTCGTGTATTTCTCTCCCTCCGTCAAGGTCAGAATTTGTCTTTCTACCCCATCCTACAAGTCTCTCACACAGAAACACACATGCTCTCTCTGTCGGACACGCCCACCCCTTTAATTCCGCCCACCCACAGCCACTATTGTCTCAAAGTATAATAATGTCTCTCACACATATGCCTAAGGTTAACTCGATTTCCGGAACCATATGAATACAAACAGTGGGATTCCAATAGAGCACCTTTTGTTTTGAGATTTTGCTCTCTCTCTCTC
>LR738714.1:411370200-411388982 GCA_902687465.1 Secale cereale
TCTCTATCTCTCTCTCTCTCTCTCTCTCTCTCTCTCTCTCTCACACACACACACACACACACACACACACACACACACGCGCACACACACATTGTTTCTCGCTTCATTTTTTTAGGCACTTGCATGCACACAATTTTTTTATCCTCGTGATACTTTAAGTATGCCTCGGACAAATGCTATCTACCTATCCCTTAATATAGCTCGATATGTGTCACAGAAACTCCTTCTCCCTACTAGCAAGATGCCCATGCGTTGCACCGAACATCAAGATGCATTTGTATGAGTAGTTTATCTTGTGGGAGAAAAGGATGAACGAGGGAATGCCTTATTTGCAAATGCGGAGAGGGGTGTGGGTATCTTTTTCCAAAATTGCCACAGTTTCCTTCCTATCCGTCGGGTATAAATTAGATGGCCTATATTACAGGATGGCAGGAACAACATCATCACCAACTCAGTTTTTTATAAGATTAGGGATATGTAAGTGTCACTGCCCCCCCCCCCGACACACACACCCACACCCACACAACCACACACACACTTCCCAACACCGAAGGAGTAGGGTGACACCTCGATCTTGATACTAATCTATCGACTGGCTTCTCTCTCAAACACGCACACACACTACCCGACACCGAAGGAGTAGGGCGGCACCTCGATCTTGATAGTAATCTATCTACTACTCTTTCAAACACACACACACATACACACACACTCGCTAGTTGTGCCTCTGTGCCTACCGCGCACACTCTCGATACGTCTTTCTCTCCCTCCCCCTCCCCCCACCCCAACAATGGCAGCAGAAGGGTGACCACTCGATCTGATCGTAATCTGTCATTTGGTTTCTCCCTCGAACATTGTGTATCTGTGCCTCGCTCAGTAGCCCCTTCGATATGTAGACTTCTCGCATGCGCACAACTGTAGTGACGATGACGCTGAACCCAGTGTGCCTCGTTAGTACCGCCTCATGTGATAGTTTTCACCCTGTTTTCTGTTAATTAACAAGGCAGCCTTTTCTTTCTTGCTACTAGTGAATCTGAAATCATTTGGGGCAGACATAAAATATATCACTTCAACCCAATTATCGCAGTAACTATTTTAAAAGAAACTAGCTAGATGCCTGTGCGTTACACGGAACATCGAGATGCATTTGTATGAGTAGTTTATCTTGTGAGAGAAAAGGATGAACGAGGGAAGGCCATATTTGCGAACGTGGAGAGGGGTGTGGGTATATTTTTGCAAAATTGCCATAGTTTTCTTCCTATCCGTTTGAAATAAATCCGACGGCCTATATTGCAGGATGGCATGCACACCATCATCACCAACTATGTTTTCTACTCCCCCCGTTCCTAAATATTTATCTTTTTAGAGATTTCAACAAGTGACTACATATGGAGCAAAATGAGTGAATCTACACTCTAAAATAGGTCTACATACACATCCATATGTGGTAGACCATTTGAAATCTGAAAAAGACAAATATTTAGGAATTGATGGAGTATAAAAGTATACATGGAGATATATCTCCAGCATGGTCTACAACAAAAATGTGTTGGACTGGTTAGCGCAGATGCTCGCAACGCGATGACATGTGTTCAAATTTTGTATTTAAGTTTTGATTTTTATATTATATATTACTTATTTAATATATAATTCTTTCGCTCCTGTACTGACAGTGGAACCCACAAAGTACTTAGAATACAAGATTAAGGATGGACTTGTTTCTTTTTAACTTTCTGTACGAAGTTGTAGCCACCCTGCAAGTCACGTGTACACTGTACATGCAATTAACTTTTTATAGAGGGACAATCATACACGCAATTAACTCAAAAGGATTGGATGTCACTATGTTATTTTCAACATAAGAGCATCTCCAACGGCAGCCGGAAAATTTACTCCCGCTTCCTTCCGCGGAGGACGATATCAAACGTCAGTGGCATACATTTTCACAACTCTAACCAATGAGATGAAATTCGTGCAAACACGAACTGATTTCATATAAGCATGAAGGATTTCGTATAAAAAAGCTGGATCTTCATATAAACATGATGGATTTCATTACATTTACATGAACTAAGCGGTGCCAATCTGGCTCAGTAGGTATAATTAATACTCCCTTCGTTCGCTGGAGAGGGAGTACATAATCTAAATGGCTACCCGCGGATCCCTTTGTCTTCCTCATGTTGGGCAGACACTTTGTAGGGTCGACGAAGGTCCTTAGAAGAGACGAAGAAGCAAAGAAACCACCTGAATGCGCAGTCGTCGCCTCGGCGGTGGCCTTCATCAGACCCAAGTGGCGGCAGCCTCCCGTGTTCTACTTCTCCTCGATGATGGTGGCGGACACAGAGAAGCTGACCCCGACTCGTCGCTCTCCACGCACCCGGCTTCTGTCTCTGCCTGCATGGCGCTACCGCTGGCACGGGAGGTGCGCCCACAGACACGGGAGGCACAACAGCGCAGACACTGGTGGCACGGTACGATGCGGCAGCGACGACACCCGTACCGGCGTGGAGCAACTCGCCACTCCTGATCGAGCTGAACTGGAGTGGCGATTTGCTGAATCACGCGCCTGCTTGGGGCGGCAACTGATTCTGTTGGGCCAAGCGAGGTTGGTGAAGCACCGGGCGGCCTCTCCCGTATCCCGAGGGCTCGACGGGCCACCCATCTCGGTAATATGTCGTAGAATGGCTCCTCGGAAGCCATCGGAAGAGTGGAGAAAATGGTGTAGGAGGAGATGGGGAAGAGGTGGAGGGGTGCGATTCTTGCCCGCTGTCTGTCTGGCCTTGTGTAAATAGAGGGCGGACGGTAGGAGCTTGGCCGGCGTCTGGCCTCGTTTAGAGCATGGTTAATAATATAGCCAGCTGCTGTTTTTAACATGTTGCCATGTCATTTACAGCCAATGTAATAGCTAACACGTAATAGTTGGCTATAGGAAAGTACTACTACTTTGTCAACATATGGCCCAGCTTCCACTCTCACAAAGCTTCTTGGACCTCGTCTACAGCCGGCGGTAGGTCTATAGCCTGCTTCCCCTCTCTCTCCTCTTCTCTCTCATCCAACTAAGCAATAATACAATATTTAATTCCTTACAACCCGCTTATATCACCCTATTAGGCCCTGCAGGAACAGGGTGGGACAAAGTCAAAACCTACAAGCTTGAACTTGGAGGAATTTTTCTAACTAGTGGAGCTCGGAATGCAGGAAGCTATGCCAGCTGTAGAGGAGATAGAATGCACTTATGGCTGGATTAAAAAAATCAAGGGCAACTTGTTGTGCATGCGACTGGGTGAATCGTTGTTACATGTGAACATAGACCACATACTCCACCACCGTTTTAGCAACACAGGTCCATGCATGGTCGATGTAAACCAAGTGTATGCCACTTCTGGAGCCAGACATGTCAAATCTAGTGCTCCTGCACTAGGCCAGTTTGCCTAGGGCCTAAGCGAAAAATGAGCTTCCGGCACATGTTTCAGTTCCCGTGAAAAGCTCAGGTTAAGAAGCATTTCCTATGAAATCGCCTAGGTTGTTTCCTTTGTACCGAACGCTCCTAAAGAAAAAAAATACCGAAGGAAAGGAAACCACCACAATTCCCGTAAAATTCCTTCGTCCCGAAAAGGGCCTTATACTTGCTCTTAAATTGAGGGCGGACGGGAGGAGCTCGACAGGTGTTGCGTTAAATTCCGGCCCGCTCAGGAACGGACGTGTGGCCAGAGTAGGTTTCTCGGTTTGCATGCGGGTTTAATGGAGGGGTTTGATGGAGGCAAGGAGGCGTGTTCAGCTGGGCGTGCAGCAGGCGACGCAGTACTATTCGATTTGATAGCGGAGGCGCAGTTCCCGATACAGCTTTAATGCAGACGAGTGGGGGAGTAGCGGTTCCCCAAATGTTGAACGGACAATGCATCCTCCTTCAATTTATGCATAAGGGAAGTAATGGGAGGAGGACCGGGAAAATAGGCTGCACTATGTGAATGCAACGCGGTTCTCCCTCATATAAAGGCGCCCCTCCATTCCAATGCATCTACCACGTCGTAGCACCTAAGCATTTGCCTAAGCACCTACACTAAGCGCAAAAGAACTCACTCCAGACCCATGGTGGCGATGCGCGCAAGCGGCCAGCGGCTGTGACAGATGGTCCACGACGTCGGCCTGCGGCATGGCGCCGAGGATCGTCTCCAGACGATGTTGGAGACCGGCTGGTGGATGGCCGCCGTCGATGCCAACTACGACTCTCAGTTGGACCAGATGATTGTTGCCACCACTAACAAGTTCACCGTCCTCAAGAAGCTCACGGACGACATCTCCGTACTCCTCCAGCGCGCGCGCCCGGGCTCCTCAATTCCTACCACCCTAATCGGCCTCCATGGCCGGAACCTCTTTGAAACACTGGTGGCCCTACGACTGCCCGCCGACGCCCCGAAGAATATCCACCTAGAGGCCGTGCTCGTCGCGAGGCGCCTCACCCTACAAGAATTCATCGACCTACACATCCATGTGAACGAGCAAATCATGTACATAGGTATCTACAAGGCCAGTGAGGACGCTACCACGTTGGGCTTCCACAACCGGCTGAAAGCCTTGGATGCCTTTGATGAGAAGCACCTCGACCTCGCCACAAAAGCCGCCGGTCGGTGGCCCGGCGCACTAAGTTGAGGAGGAGAAGGTCGTACATTGATGGATGCATCTTTCTTCTTGCCTTCTGTAACCACCACTTCCATCGCATCATCATCGTGGCCTTAACTCTTATTGTGCTGCTGCATTCTCGTTCCAGTCAATACCGACATGTGCGATCCCTTTGCTTAATTATATGCATCAGTGTAACTAGTACTTCATCCGTCAATTTATCATTTGTGCTTACCTTTTCCATCAACTTCGTGCAACGCACGGGCATCTTGCTAGAAACACTAGTACATGTCGGACCGCGTGTGACTAAACCGACGATGCGCCAACCTAGCTACTAGGTACCCTGCTTATCTGGCGGAAATAGCCCCGCCCTAGCGTTTCCAATCGTTATTTCTATCTATCGATCGTGCCAAGGAGCAGAACCAAAATGTTACAATTTATACATGTTTCTCTACTCCTACTCCTATAAAAGACTCAGTTGGTGATGGTGGTGTGTCTACCATCCGTCGTTTCTGACCATTAGATCTGCATCTAGCGGCTGTGAGGTAAGTTATTGCATTTTTGCAACAATAGCCCACTTCTCTGCTCCAATTTGCAGAAAACCCCTTATTATCTCAAAAGCAACCACATCCCTCCCTCACCTCATCAAAACATCGTGAGAAATATATATATATATACTCCTATAAAAGACTCAGTTGGTGATGCTGGTGTGTCTAACATCCGTCATTTCTGACCATTAGATCTACATCTAACGACCGTGAGGTAAGTTGTGGCATTTTTGCAATAATAGTCCACTTCTCTGCTCCAATTTGCAGAAAACCCCTTATTATATTGAAAGCAACCACATCCCTCCCTCACCTCATAAAAATAGCCTGAGAAATATATATATTTACTCCTATAAAAGACTCATTTGGTGATGGTGGTGTGTCTACCACCCGTCGTTTCTGACCATTAGATATGCATCTAACGGCTGTGAGGTAAGTTGTGGCATTTTTTCAACAATAGCCCACTTCTCTGCTCCAATATGCAGAAAACCCCTTATTATCTTGAAAGCAACCACATCCCTCTCTTACCTCATCAAAACAGCGTGAGAAATATATATACAGCCGGTCTATTCTCAAAACATTATGAGAATAATATTCTCATAACACTTCCGAACTGCATTGGAAAGCTATGCGCACTGCTTCCTTCTTCTGCTGCGAACCACATAGAGGTGCAGAAGGAAACATTCATTTAGCAGCGTTTCTGGCTAGTTTGATTGATTTCTACTGGTTTATTTGTGCGTGCGCTAATTTAATATGTGGTTAAGCACTGAATTCAGCGAGAAAACGACAGAAATCCTTGGATTTGGCGGATCTGCGTCCGTTCTTCCGTTGGTGGAGGAGTTTCGCATCTTGCTGTTGGCTGTTCGTATTCTATTGATGTTTGTGTGTTACCATTATCGCGTTGATGTTTGTGTTATTCCGCAACAGATTAATCTGCTAATAGGATTGAAATTTCAGTATAATTTGTCGAGTATCTATCTGTTCTAGCGGAAAAACCTCTGTTCTCTGTTCTTCCCCGTGCGGATTGAAATTGTTGCGTTTTGTATGTAATATTCTGTTGTTTTCGGCAATTACGGGCTGCTTTTGACCTATCCGTATGAATTGGAGCGGATTAAGTTGTTAATTTTGACGAATTTAAGTTTTTTGTCCATGTTTTTTTGCGGCGCGACTGGCTCTGGTCGTTTCTCAAAGATGTTTTTTGAGATTTTTTGCATTATATAGTTGTTAGAACTGCATTGTAGGCTGTGTTTTTCGTCTGTGAATCGTGGTCAAGAGCAGTGGACCGCAGTAATATGCAATGCACGGTGAATTTTTGTAGTGTGGCGAACTGCATTAATATGCAATGGGAGCCTGTATGAACTGCATTACAGCCACGGGGGTGTGGGGGGACTAGTTTGATAAGTTTTTTTGATTGGTCAAGCGCGGTGGACTGCTTTTTTGCGTTTCTTCTAGTGTATTTTCTTTATGAGAATTCTGAGTATAAGTGAACTGCTTTTTTACATATAGTTTTTCATGTGCATCCTATCAGCAGCAGCAGTTGAAGAACATCCATACTGGAAACCCCCACCGAGCTTTTCCTTTTTTTTAACCCAGATACGGAACTAGAGTTTTTTTAATAAAAGAGGACTGCATCAACCTTCTTAATAGCAGCAGTTTTGTGAAAGAATTATATATGTGAACTGCTCTGATAGTTTTGTTTTTTATGTGTATCCTAGCTACAGCAGCGGTTTTGAAGCAATATACATACTGAAAACAGACTACTGAGAACTGCATATAGTTGATAGATAGAAACCAAGGTTCTGCGCTCATAATTAACATAGTACATCATCAAGCAATCTAACGCAACATAAGCAAACGTTGTCCCAAAGCAAACTACAACGAAAGCAAACTAATCTACATACGCAGAGGGAAACTAATCGAGCACTTCCGACATGAATCCTTGGCTTTTCAGCATCTGTCCTGCTTCACTAGTTCCACCCGTTGGAGTTGGAGGTGGAAGTTGATGCCCCCTTGCCCCACCCTCTCCAGGACGACCTCGGGCGCTTCCTGGTCTTCTCTGTTTTAGCGTGCACGAGGCCTTTCTTCGTCGTGGTGATTCGGTTCCATATCTCGAATGCAGCGTAGGCGTCCTTGGCAGCATACTCGACGTGCTTGGTGCTGAGAATCGAAGTCCACAGGCTGTGGTCGTGGTCTGTCATCTTCATCTTCATGTTTGCGTACTCGTCGTTGATGATGGCAGCAGCTACATCGCCAAGCGAGTCCAGTGGCTTCGTTCCATCAGGCACCCTCCAGTTCGTCTGGATGACGACGAAGTTGGGGATGTGGAGGTTGCAGCGTGCGAGCTTCTCCTTGTCCTGCTTGATGGCGAAGCCAGCGAACTCGAACCTAAGGAAAGTGAACCGCAAGTTATACCTTTCGGAACTGCATTCATAGGCATATAGAACTGCAACACGTACTCGGTAGAGAGAATTGCTTACCTTCGGTCGCTGAGGAACCTGTCGAAGGGGATGCATCTCTGGCCCAATGTACCACATACCTGGAAAAGAAGCACTGGGTGGTACTTGCCGATGGATAATTGAACCAGGGCCGCCCTCACGTGGTCGGGTGTGTACTCCACGTCGACGCCGACGATCTTCTAGCGGCGCCGCTGGAGAACTGTCTTGAACTCTTCGACGTACGTCGCCATGGCGGCGACGTCGGTGGTGTAGATCACCTTCAGCTTCGTGTTCCCGTGCGCATGCACGTCGTCGTAGGTCCTGCTGAACCCCATGGCTGCAAAGAGGAGGAAGAGGATGAGGAAGGGGCAGCGTCGTGTGTTTTGTGCAGACGTTCTGGTTGATGGAGCGCGGGATATAAATGGGAGCGGCAGCAACTTCTGCTGAGGCCACGATCTCGTCTCCCAACCGTGTTGGCGATCATGGGTTCGTGATGATCATTGCAGTTCGTGCGGCGTGCAACCGGCGGGATAGAGGAGGGGTGGGGGGCGCGGGCGCTTCGGGCGATAGTGGGCGCATTTATTCTAGGGCAGGCGAACCGAATCGTCCGCCGTAAGAGAACTGCATCGCTTCAGAAGCGGAATCGTCCGCCGTAAATGAACTGCAACGCTTCAGAAGCCGAGGCGGTTTCCCGTAAGCGAACTGCATCGTGTTACAACACCGAGAGGTTTTTTTATTTTTTGTCTCCTGTGGGCCTGTCGGACGGGCTTTTATTCATTAAGTCTCTCTTGCAGCCCCCTTGCCCGCTTCCACTTCCCTCTCCCCCGTGCCCGCACAGAAATCCCCCTCGCGCTCGTGCTCTTGTGGTGGAGAGCGACGACGCCCGCAGCCGTCGCCGTCCGTAGGGGCTCTCTGGTGGTGGAGGGCGACGACGCCCGCAGCCGCCGCCGTCCGTAGGGCGCTTCCTCAGCCGTTGCCGTCCGCACCCGCCTCGTCCGGCCGTCACTTCGTCCCACGGTGAGCCCCAAATCACCCCTAATCCGTTCCAGATGTTGTGCTAGGGTTATTTTTCGTGCCAGCATTCTCTTCTTAAGGTTGTTTTGTATGCTTGAAATTGGAACTCCCTATGGATTGAAAGTTTTTCTCTGCCTGAATTTGGGGTTTGCTGTATAGGGTTTAATTATTATCCCTTGCTGATTGGAGGCATAGTATGGCTTCTTCCTCACCAATTGATGCGTCGCCAGTTAGAACGGCTTCCCCATCTGGTAACTACATCATAGTGAACTGCAGTTTTCATTCAGGGTCAATTTACTTCTTTTTGTTGAACGAAATAGTGCACTGCATCTTAGATTCCTTTTTAGTAAGGCCTTTTTTTAAGACACGCGTGGCAAACTGATATGAACTGCGTCAAGTTAATTTTTTTTTACTTTTTTGGAAGGACATTAAGTTAGATGTTATGTTTTTTTGTTAAACATAAACTGCTAAAAGAGCACTGCATTTTGGACACTGCTTTGTATTTTTTTTGTCTATCCACTATGCGGTTTTGCGAAATCGATATGAGCTGCATTAAGTTTTAGTTTTTGCCTCTCACAGAACTGCATGAATTTGTTTTGTTTTGCATATCTAAGCGCACTTCTTTTTTTTATATGCGGTCAATTGGTCACTTGAACGAATTAGTGCACTGCATCATATAACCCTGTGCCAATGTCCACTTTCAGACACGCGTGAATATGATATTCAAGCGACATGAACTGCATTTTTTAGGTTTACTGTTATGTTTTTAATTGTTAAACACAAACTGCTGGAAAAGTGCACTGCATTTCTACATTTTTTTTGTTTTTCCAAGTTGATATGAGCTGCATTAAGTTTAGGTCTTCATCTCACACACACATCTTTTCTTATGTTTTTTCTCACCCACAGTTTTATCTCCTGGTGGGTCAGGGGGTGGTGGCGTTAACTATTTGATTACACGTTATTTCACAGCCGATGTTGTCGGTGGCCGTACATCTGATCAGGTCAACATTCCACCTGAGTTGAGTGAAACCCAGTCGCAATCTGTTGATGGCACAGAGCCAGTTACACAGGATTGGATGGTCCCTGATCAGATTGCAGCCGATGTTGAGAGGAGAAGGCAGAAAGCTATTGTGCTCGGTAATACTTTCGTGGAGGCTCATAGGGCGAAGCAAGTAAAGTTAGGGGAGGGTAAGGAGATAGGAAGGAGGATTGGAGATTCAAAGAGGTCTGCTAAATTTGCCCCCGCAGAGAAACCTGTGAAGAGGAAACTCAACACTGTCGCAGAGCAAGGTTTAAGTTCTCCACGCCGGAGACCGCGTGTTGATTACTCAAAGAGACCTAATTACGCCGAGGTTGATGTGGGTGGGATTCAAGGAAAGCGGAGACGGGCGGACGATCACTCTCGTGTTGATTCTGAGCGTCGATCTAAGCTTGCGCGGGAAAATGCAGCTGAAGAAGCTCTGGACAGTGATTCTGATGAGGAGGATGTTGATGTTAGTAAGGTATACGCTGTTTATTTACTTTTTCTTCTGTTTTTTAAGTTGTTTTTGAATGAGTTTGCTGATGTGAACTGCATTTTTTATTCTTTGTTTTTTTTGTAGGCTGCTAAGAGTACGAAGAGGAAGAGGTCTGAAGACGATGTTGCGCACGAATGGCGTTTGAACAAGACTGTTCGGCTGTCCATTCCAAATGTAATCAAAGCTGTCGCTTTGCTGGGTGAGGTGCACAGAACTTTGGTGCGGCAAGCAGGTTTTGGCATTGTCTTTGACCTGAAATTAGAGAAGAATGTTTCTCGTGTTTTGATGTGCAAGCTGATGGGAAAGATCGACCCCGACACGATGAGACTGGACTGTGGGCCAAACAAGGTTCTGGAAATCAATCGCGAGGCTGTCCATCACATTTTTGACTTCCCTATGGGTTCTCACACTGCTCCCAGGCCTGCTGCCAGCGGCCATGATGACTCGCTGACTAACCTGAAGGATGAACTCGGGTTCAACCGTTCTCGTAGCATAGATGCGAAGGACCTACTTACCTTACTTCGCACGCTGGCTGCGGACCCTGCGAAGGTTGACAAGACGGTGAAGGTTTTTTTTCTCATTGTCTTCCAGTGCATGCTTTATCCTAGCCCCGCAACTCGGTTGTCCAGGGTAGCTGCTATGGTTGAAAACTTGGATATTGCATCTATGGCTAGCATGGATTTTTGTCAGCTTGTTGTCGACGAGCTGCAGGCCGCTGTGTACAAGTGGAATTCTACAGGGAGCAAGCAGAACTGCGCTGAGGGTTGCACCATCGTTCCCCTGTTCATGTACCTGGATTCCTTGAACCTTCAAAAAGTATCGGTGATGGATAAACGCACTCCACGCGCCGCAATACTGTCCCATGTGCAGTTGAAGAAGATTCACAACGCCGACATCGTTGTCAGGGGAAAGATACACCTGGACTCTTACAAGTTTGGCAAGCTACCAGTGAGTGCATAGCCATGTTTTGTTTTTGTTTTTATTCCTTTTTTTCGCGCATGCTAAATGTGAACCTCTTATGTACTTTTTTTTGTGAACTGCATCTCTTTTTTTTTGTTAATTTTTTTAGTGGAAGGCGGAAGAGGACATTGTGTATAAGCGGACTGCAGTTGCGGAAGCCCCTGAAATGTTTTTTGAGCCTCTTGCTAGGGCGGCTCCAATTTGACGGGGTCGTGGTTTTGCTAGGGCGGCTGCTGGAGGTTTTTCTGGCCATGCTTCTGTTGATCGTAATAAATTTGTTCAGGTCGATGAGCTTCTCGATAGGGTCATCAATATAACTAGTGATTTCCCAACATCCGGCTCCAGGATGAGGAATATTGTCGGTTTGTTTCCTGAAGGCAAAGGCCCTTCTGAAGCAGAAATCGAGGCCGCTCATAACTTTGACCGTGGGCAGCTTGAATTCCTTAAGCAGGCTGTAACGAATATCAGATCTTCATTCGTTCAGTTTAAGCAGTCTCAGGATGACAGGTGTGCTACGTATGAGCAGGAAGCGGATGCAATCGTGAAGGAAATGAACAGGCATGAAGATGTTGTCCGGCCTTCTCTGCCCGACCCCGCAGATGTGGATGTATGTCATTTTTCCATATGTGAACAGTTTTTTTACCCATATTTTGTTATCTATTTTTTCTGTGCCTTTGTGGCATTGACTATTTGTTTTTTCTATCCTTTTGTTCTTTTCGCAGTGTGTTGGAGAATCTTCCAAGTCTAACGCTGGTCGTGTTGATGAGCACCAGGACCACGACGGTGTTGATTCTGATTACTTGTTTGACAGGCCATTATCCCCCGTTGACGAAGCTGCCAAAGACAATCCTATTGACGAAGTTGTCATCGACAAGGTTTGATTTCTTCCTTTTTTTGTTACAGTGAACTTCATTATTTGATTTTTTTGTAGTGTCCAAAACAAACAATCATATATTTTTTTTGCAGCAGCAGTGGCAGCGAACTGCAGTTTTTAACTTTTTTTTTGTATTTTTGTGCACCAGAAGTGGTAGTGCACTGCAGTTGTTGTTTAGAGAACAAGCATCATCTTTTTTTTAGAAGTGAACTGCATGATCTGGTGTTGGTTTTTTAGTTGTAGAACTGCAGATTTGGATAATGGTTTTATTTATGTTTTAATGTTTTTTAGGTTGCCGAATCAAACGTGGAGATACATGGGAAGGAGGCAGATGGTGACGACGCTGGCAAGGATGAGGAGGCTGAGAAGTGTAAAGAGATGGAAGGCGACGACGCTCCCCTGGTGAGTATAGAGAATTTTTGCATTTTTGTGTTTTATTTTTTATTTTTCGTGGTAGCTCCATGGTCCGTTTGTATTAGTGAACTGCATTCTAGCTTTTTTGTGTAATGTGTTTTATTTTTTAACTCATCAGAACTGCGAATTAAATGTTGAAATCCAAGCGGAGCGCAACATTGGGGATGATAACGTGGAAGGGAGAGGAGGGCAGGAGCCTGATGCGGAGGTTGATAAGGCAGAAGGTAGAGAAGGAGGGGAGTGTCCTGTTGAGGCTGATAAGGCACATGAGGGAGAAGGAAGGGAGGACATCGTGGATTGTGATAAGCATGAAGAGAAAGAAGGAGCTCCTGTTGTTACAGTTGAAGTTGCAGAAGAGACAGAAGGAACTCGTAGAGTCGGATTTGACGATGCCGGGACATCCGCTGGCATCGATGGTGTTGTTGGGCCTACTGTTTTGTTGGTTGGCGACGAGGTGCCTGAGAAATTTTGTGTGGTCCCTCGCGCCCCTGAGCAATCTGTCGGCAATCTGGCTTTTCCAGCCGATACAACCAAAGTCCCATCTGAGACAGTTTCGATTGATTCTGAAGAGGAACAACCAAGACTCTCTCAGGACATGAGCAATCAAGCGCCGCTTGACGATGATATTACCGGGCTGGAGCACTTGACGCTCAACGAAGATGTATACGAGCAGCAGAAGGAAGTTTATTCTGAAACCGAAGGTAAGCGAACTGCATTATTTTTTGTTATTTTTCCCGGGGGCGAAATGGACCGTGTGTGTTTTATAATCTGATATCGTTCCCACTCTGTATGCAGATGAGGAATTACCTATTCTTACTCCTTCGAGGATTGATCCAGCTCTTATGAGGAGATACAATGAGTTGTATGATGCTGTTACGAGGGCTAGGAGGGACAAGAAGAAGCAGCATGAAATTTTTTGTCTTACGCCCCGGTTAATTAATATGTTATTTTTTCAGGGACGCTCCCATCTTATCACTTTTTGCTGTGCTTTTTTCTTCTTGTCTGAAGGCATCTAGTTGCGTTCAAGGGCGAGTTTGGTGATATTACTATCGGCCATGTTGGCGAGTCTTTTTGGTCGTATGGAACGCTGAGCACGCGCCTCGCAAACATTGGCGTCTCTATGCTAGCTGAAAGGTTCAAAGGATCTCAAACTATGATTGTCCCGTACAACCTATGTGTAAGCATTTTCATTAATTTATATTTTATCCCCTCGTCCAATTTTTTATTTGTGCTATAACCATTTTTCATTAACTCTCTGGTTTTGTCTTTTTTGCAGAATTCCATATGGAACGGCGGTGCCACAAATAGGGCTTTGAAAAAGATGTTTTCTTCGAGCGCAGAGGAACGTGTGGACAAGAAAAACTTGGTAACGCATCCTGACCATTTTTCGTCATCTTGAAAATAAGTTTTCTGTTTTTTCTATTTTTTCTCATCTGGTTTGTTTTATTCTTTTTTTTATTTCAGATTATGTTTGCAACATTTGACCCTCCTCCCGCAACAATGAAGGACGCGATAGGCCACTACTGCTTGGTCACTTTGAACCTGCGAGAGAAGCGTTTTGAGCTTCTCGACTCATTGAACGAAGGAGACAGCGCTGCTGCAAGTGTTGTCTTCAGGAAAATTGTCAGGAACATCAAAAAAGTCTGGAAAGATGGCAGCGCAAGCTGCGATGAGCCGTTGAAACCTCTCACCCTGGACGGCTTTGCGCTGACTCATATTAATGTCCCGCAACAGGGAAACGGGTTTGTACCTGTTCTCCTTTTTTCTTTTTCCCCCTTCATTTTTTGTGTGTAAGTGAGCTGCATTGTTTTTACCAAATTAGAAGCACCTTTGCCCTTGAGCGAACTGCATTACTAATGTGTTATTGGTTGTTCTCCCTCGGTCTCTTGTTTGTATGGAGCTGCATTGTTTTACTAAAATCAGTAGCACTTTTATTACTGAGTGAACTGCATTGTTAATGTGTTTTGTGTTGGTTTTCTTTGCAGGCATGATTGTGGATTTTACATGTTCCAGTTCAGGCAGACCTGGGATGGTGAAACGATTGCCAAGTTTGGGAAGGAGCACATTGGCTACATCAGGAAGGCTATGCTCTATAGTTGGCTGACCTCGTCGCATTGCTGTCTGGACCTGACATCACTTTTAATTTTTAAAGAAGGTTATTACATTTTTTTTCAGTCACACACCTTTTTTTATTAAGTGAACTTCATTGGTACAGAGAGGGGAGGTCGACTACTTTTGTTAAGCTTTTTAGTAGAACCCCATTTGTGTGTTTAAAATGACTTTTCCTTAGGGAACTTGATGATTCTTTTTCACTACTTTTGCTCATTATCCATTTTTTTGTGCAAGCTTTGATGAAGGCGCACACCAAGGTGGTATTTCCTTGTTTGAAACTCAGGTTCATACTCCAACTATTCAGAAAGTTGTCCTTGATGAACCTCCTGTTAAAGTTGTGAAAGAACCTGTGTGTAAGATGTTGAGGAGTGGCACCGGCACTTCGAATGAAAAAGCTCTTGAGAAATCTCCTGTCAATGTCAAGCATGGGAAGAAAGCTGCAAGCCCTCCGAATGCTGAAGATAGCGATGATGATTTTGAGAGGCCACCACCAGTGCCTAGGAGGACCAGGAGCACAGCTGTGGAACGCCCGACGGACAGCGAGGCACTAATTCTATCAAATAAGAGGCCTGTGCAGAAGCCATCAAAGTTTCGATCTCCTGTATAGAAGTTGAATCCTGCGAGATTCAGCCATCTTGTGGAGATGAGGAAAGTCTTGCAACTCATCACGAGCACACAATTCAGGCAGAAATACAGCGAGTCAGTTCTTTTTTCGTTAGTTTTCTATATTTTTTGATTTTTAATGTGTGTAATGTTCTTTCTGTGTTTTTGCTTTTGTGCTACTAACCCCCTCCACCTTCGCCGTTTCTTTTGTGCAGGTGCGCGCTTTTCATGCACAGGAATCCTATCGAAGTCTACACCATGACTGTGGACTACTTGTTCTTAACTTTCACCAAAGGTGGTTTTATGGACTCGGAATTGATGGATCATATCATCAGGTTCTGGAAGAATGACGAGAGTATGAATGTGGTTTATCGATCTGGCGAACGCGTTCTGCTGTCCCCTTTGTTTATCACGGTATTTCTCTTTGTTTCTCATTTTTTTTCTGCTCGAGTGAACTGCAGTAAATAGTGTATAATAATTTGTTTTTAGAATGTACTGAACTGCATACATTTTTTTTGTGTCTTGACCCATGCATCTTAAAACGAAACAAATTATGGTGAGAATTTGTGAACTGCATACTGTTTTTTAGAGAAGCGTGATCCGTTTTTTTATTAAGCGTTGGAGCGAACATCTTTAAGGTGAACTGCATTAACTTTCTTTTGTGAATTACCCACACGCAGTATGTGCTTCAAATGAATGATCACGCGGATAGAGATGAAGATGGAAATGTTGTGTTGCCTTTTGTCCACGGCAAGTTTAACGTCGAAGATGCAGCACAGCAGTTCGAACTCTATGTTCGTGATGACGAGAACCTTCTTGATTGCAAATTAGTAAGTTATCAGATTTGCTTTTGTTCAGCCTTTTTGTATTTATTTTCTCTCCCAATTTTTCCCATTAATCCTTTTTCACTCATCAAACCCATAACAAATTTGATGAAACAAAATCAGATTCTGTTACCACGGATGAAAGACCAGCATTATTCGCTATACACGATGAATAGGCACCGCGAGACCCTTGACATTCATGACACTAGGAGGTACAGCGGACCGGTTGATCAAACGACGAGGTGGCATAAGTCTGAATACCACAGCGACCGCACTGAAATGGTAAATTTTTTCCTTTTTTCACCATTCTTGTTTTGTTTTTTTCATGCGTGCGCGTGTTGAACAATATTTTTGTTGTGATGTGTATTTTTTTTATTTTCCACCAGATGATCAGGATGACTGCATTGTTGACGAAGGTTTATGGAGAAAAGGAGTACAAGAGAAAGGAGTCGGTAGACTGGGTCGATGTTTCAAAGAAAGCTAGCTATTTGGGCACCCCTGAGCAGGGCCCCAACGAGTGCGGCTTTTATGTTCTGAAGATGGCTCAGTATTACGACGGCAAAACCTTTGTTGTGAAATTCGCAAAGCGTAGTGTAAGTATCTTCTTTTTAACCCAGCAATAACTCCTCATTCCTTGATTTTTTTTTTGTCAGCTTCTTGTTTTGTAGATGATGTTGTATATTTGTTTATTTTATTATTTTCTTCATCGCAGGAAGCTATTATTCAGGATTGGAAGGCTGAGTTTTTGTTCCAGATTCTGTTCCACCCAGAAAACATGGTCGTTGTCACCGAGTTCCCGGAGGATCTAAGAAATCTCTGCATTTCTCTTGGCTTCTCTCCAAGACTGCATTCGCAGGAGCAGGATGAGGCATAAATGATAGCAGATCTTTTTCTACGTGTGTTGATGTCTTTTTCTTGCGTGCTCCAGAACTTTATGTAAACAGTAATGTATGGTCGCTGTGTGTAGTTCTCGATGTGCAAAGCTGTAAACACCATGCTGTGTGCTTTTGTATATATCAGTCTAGTTAGTTTTTGTGTTTTTTTTGTGGCAGATGGTGACAATGTCAAATATGTACATAATGGAGCTTTCGGCCAACTCCTCCTTGCGAGTTGTAACATGTTCGCAGCGCACTGCATTCTCCCATATGCGTAGCAGCCAAGTTTTTTTTATATATATGCATCCGCACTGCATCTCACCTTATCACATGGGACTGCAAAGACGAATTCAACGTGTTTTTCATCGAGTTTCAAAATTCATCCGCACTGCAGCCAAGTTTTTGTTTTCACATTTTTTGGCACTAAGCGCACTGCATTGTGTACTCGAAGCGTACTGGAGTGCAAGCTTTAAACGCACCACGCACGCACCGCAGTGTACGCGAATCCTAGTCACTCTACATTTTTTGTCTTCTAACTGCATTCTGTATTGATTCATGGTCATGTCAGATTCTATACGATGAAGAGAACTGCATTCTCCAAATGACATTCCGATCTCAGAGTTTTTATACAGAAGAGAACCGCATTCTGAGATCTTATTTTCTTTTTCATATAGCAGAAAACTGCATTTTATCAAACATATTACAAGTTAATATGTTTTTTAAAATGTAAAACTGCATATGTGTTGATCTACGTCCTTTTCCTGGTGCTTCTTCTCAGATTGTGCACTGCAGTTCGCATCCACGACGAATGCGATGGAGTAGTCATCCTTGCAGTTCGTTTTCCCCTGTCATGCATGACTGAGGCAGGATGCTTCAGCGGCAGATCCCCCAGGTGGTCTTGGGGCGAAGGTGAGGTGCGCCGTCGCTTCCTAAACGCCGCCGCGGAAATATCGTCGCCGCCGGACTGCATTGCCGGCCGTTTGGCTCGCGCTCCGTGGTGCTTGGCGCGGAAGAAGGCGGGGAGGGGTGGGGGTGGCCGCCGGCCGCCGGGGCGGTGGCGCGGAAGAAGGCGGGGAAGGGTGGGTGTCGCCACCGGCCGCCGGGGAGCTGGCGCGCTAGGAGGCGGGGAGGGGTGGGGGAGGAGGCCCGCCGCCAGGGCGCTCCCGCGGTAGGAGGCAGGGAGCGGTTGGGGAGGACGCCGTCGTCGGGGCGCTCCCGCGCTAGAAGGCGGGGAGGGATCGGGGAGGACGCCGGCGTCGGGGCGCTCCCGCGCTAGAAGGTCTGTAGGGGTGGGGGAGGGTTGTTAGGAGAATAAGCCAGTTGTATATATATATATATATATATATATATATATATATATATATATATATATATATATATATATGACTCCTCTTTTATAATCCTAGGAGTATGTACTCCCGTCCTCAATATACCTCATATACGCATTAATTATACATCTTTATCATTCTCAATATACTTCATTAAATATTTTAAGATACCCCAATACGAGTTTTGTTGGAAAAATATCATCTGCGACGTACTTTTTAAAATATACCTTTTTTCACGTACAAACACATCAGTATATACGTAAACATTTAAAATATGTAGACTCGAATGAATTTTTTCATTAAAATCATTTTGGGGTATCTAATAATTAGTAATGAAGTATATTAAAAATAGTAAAGAGGTATAAAAGATTCATCTATATGGTATATGAGGAGCGGGAGTACGTACTTCCAGGAGTACACAACCATTTTCCTATAAAAGACCCAGTTTGTGATGGAGGTGTGTCTGCCATCCGTCGTTTCTGACCATTAGATCTGCATCTATCGGCCGTGAGGTAAGTTGTTTTATTTTTGCAATAATAGCCCACTTCTCTGCTCGAATTTGCAGAAAACCCCTTATTATCTTGAAAGCAACCACATCCCTCCCTCACCTAATCAAAACAGTCTGAGAAATATATATATATATATACTCCTATAAAAGACT
>LR738714.1:411390527-411411234 GCA_902687465.1 Secale cereale
CACACACACGCCCAAGAATCGGGGGTACTCCACGGCTCGTCCGGCACGACACATAGCTTAGGGAAGGCGTGTTGCCTAGCATTTTCACTTTCATGTGGGACCGCCGTTGAGGAAACCGACTATTGTTAAATAGCACCCCACCCGCCGCCGGGTTGGAAAATAGAAATGAGGGGAAGATCTAGCTATAGCACGAAAGCCAGGAAATTTGGTATCAGACGGGGCTCGTTGATAGAGTAGGAGCATTCCGTACAACTCTACTCCTAGTAGTACCACTATACAGCTAGTACTACCACTATACAACTAGTAGGTACGTGCACAGCACAACATCTTAGGAACAAAAAATGGGAAGATCTTGTTTTGGGTGATTTATCATTTTTTCTATCAACGTAGCTTGAATAATATGATGTGGGGGGCACCCATGAAGCTTAAGTGGCTTGGTTGCATGGCTACGAAATGTTAGAGAAAAATAAATAGATAATGTGTTTAGAGTGCACTCCACTAAACAGATATACTTTGGTTCCATTGCAACGGGCTGGGACATCTATATCTATACCCCCAATATAGTGTGTGAATAACTTTGAAAGTTGGTTGTTGGATGAAGCCAATCCGATGGTACAAAGATGGAAAATCCGAGCACTACTGGCCGTTGGATATCATTACATTCCACCAGATCCTAACACATGTAGAATCTAGAAGACTCCACATGTAGAAGCATAATGCACAAACCACCAAAATATCATGCGTGCAATGCACATGTACCCTACTAGTACGTAGTTGGTAGTAGTAAGAAACAAATTCCGGGTTTGGCACAAGCTCGTACTGTGGAGCACCACAAGGCCTGCTGCAGGAGTTACATTTCCCTCTCGGGGCCCATGGGACAGAACTTCAGTGGCTTAGTGCCCGGCCTATGAGTCATTGACATGCGGGACTTAAATGCGGCTAGCCCACATGTCATTCTCATGGTGGTGGTGTGGTTCGCGACTCACCAGTTCGAGATGAACCGGTCGGTGGTGGTGTGGCTGTGGCGAGGGTGCCACAGCTAGGCGTCGGGGCGTTACGAGGCGTAGATGGCCACACCGGCGGGTACTACCTGTAGTACAGAAGTACTCCAGCTGAGGATTGATGCCCGGGACGAAATGTGTCACAGCCGCTAGATGAAAATTCGATGGTGCGGGACGTGTGGTGTCATGGGTTTGTGCGGCGTCGTGGGAATCGCGTGTGGCTGTGGTGGAAACTTGATGCTCGCCGCATTTAAGGTGGCCCACAAGTCATGCACACAAAGGCAGAGGGGTGGTGCTGCCGAGAGGGGTGAGTTGGATGAAACGTGACGGCAGCCATAGTTGAACTTCCATGGAGAAGATGTCATGTCTACGGACACATGCTTTGCATACCGATCACTGGAAGGAGTAGTAGAGAAAGCTAGGAAGACAAATAGTTCCTTATAGTCAAGCGGACCCACGCTACTACTTGTTCCAAAGACATGCACACCATCGAAATAGTCCATCTATATCAATATACATAGAGTGGGAATATTTTTTTACAAGAGAGGAAATAGTTCATCCATCCATAATGCCCTGCTGCTGGTGCATCGTCTTCTTCTTCTTCTTCTTCTTCTTCTTCTTCTTCTTCTTCTTCTTCTTCTTCTTCTTCTTCTTCTTCTTCTTCTTCTTCTTCTTCTCATTTTCTGTGCGAGACGGCTTCGCAACAATCTCTCTGGACCTTGCAGCTATCTCGAAACTCACACGGGCATCGAGGGCAGCATATTTTATCTGCTCGTACGTCAAGGGATAATTCTCCCATCCACAGGACCTTAATGCCAGCGTCTCGTCACCCTTCTGAAGATTTATTCCTAGCAAAAAAAATTGCTACATCGAATAGGGATTGTGTCGGTTTATCACAATCTTCTACATGAATTTTTATTCTGGTTTGTAGGTCAGCGATGCTATTCAAATCAAGGTTGTACGGCTCCAACTTCTATTTGTCCCCTACAATGGCTGCCCCACAGAAGTATATGTCCTCCCGAGAAAAGAAATCATGAAGCTCACCTAGTATGGAGGGCGCTTGTATGATGTGGTACACCAAAACATCATCTTTGAGGCACAACTAAAGGACGGCGGTGCGTTGGATCTTCCTAGTGGCACGCTCCGTGTACTCTGCGTCGAGACCGATGACATTCATCTCCACCTTTTGGAGGTGGTTGGCTACATTGTTGATCCACTTCCGAACAACCCTTGGGTGGTCGGTGACTGTGGCAACTATGCTCAACGAGCCTTCGACGAGGACATGTTGGATGCTAAAAACCTGCATCTCGATCTCTTTCACCATTTGGAACCGCTGGACCGGAGGGCTATGGTTTGGAGAATTAGGATTAGATGGCTAGTCTAACTGAAGAAGATGATTATTTATAGGGGCTTCAGAATTACTCCAGGAGGATGTGAAGAGGTTAAAACAATGTGAGTGCAGTGTGGTTTGGATGCAAATGAACATCAAGGAGTAGTGAAGAAGCCGAGAAAAATAAGTTCCAGATGGAGAAGTAAATGGTAGAAGTGGCCTGCAGGCAGTTGATTAGACGGCTAGGTAGGATAAACGAAAAGGCTACACGGGTAGGCTGAGGAGTGGGGCATGTCCCTGTACGTGCCCATCCTTCTAGCGCTACATCTACCACTCGCTAGTTGAGGTCACTCTTTCGAATCACCGTGGCGAGACATTTTATGATTCCTTTTTATTTCTGCACCCCTCCTGACAGGTGGGACCTATGCAAACGAGAATTTGGTTCTGCTCGCAATATGGATGATACCTGGAGGATGAAGTGAACCCATAGGCATGCTAGCATGGGATTACTACTTATGTTCCTACTACTCCTACTAGTAGTAGTTGTACAACTGTGGTACACTTGATGGTCAAAATACTATTATTCATCCAGTCCTCACAATGAAGTGACAAGACCCTGCGCCCGAGGTGACACCAGTCCAGGCGGTGTGTCCGGGTTACCAAAGTGAGTCTCACCTTGTGCACTGTGCAGTCACTGTCATCGCCGCTGTATAGCATGACTTGCCTCGTCTCCCTCATCCCTAGCACCACTCCATCTCCATCTCCGTCTCGCCGGAGATCTTGAGGTCACTCTTCATTATCTCACTGTGCCCCCACACACCCTCGCCTCCCCTAGTACCACTATTCCCTCGCTAGCCGCTCCAGCACTGACAGCCTTCTCCCCCGTAAATCAAGCCCCCAAAACCCTACCTTCCAAACTCCACCATGGCCGAATGCGAACCGCGCAGGATCCATATGAGCCATGATTGGAGCAATCTCCCCAGTGATGTCCTCGACCTCTATTGTTCGTGTGTGGATATGTTGAGCGCCCTGCGGCTGGCTGCATGCTCGAGGGGCATGCACACGACCATCATCGAAGCGAGGACAAAGCTTTTCAAGACACCATGCTTGCTGCTATCTGGTCTTACGAGATTGGCTCACCATGATACAGAGGCGTACGTGATGCCCCTCGACTTCAATCCGATCTCCATTAGCCGAAACTTCTTTGCAGGTATGTAGTGGGTCGCCGTACATCATTTCCCTCGACTTCAATCCGATCACCATCGCCCGAAACTTCTTGGCAGGTATGTACTGGGTCGGCATGAACTCCCACTGGATGGTTGCCTTCAGAGAATACGGTAATAAGTAGGTGCTCGTGAACTTCCAGACCTCCCATGAGATTATCGTTCCTCCGTTGGATTATATAGAGTTTTACCATTGCGGTCCTAGTCATCTAGATTACCACGTCAGTTGGACGGACCTTGTCTTGCAGAAGATTGTAATCAGCCAAGTGCCCACAAGTCTGCGAATTACGCAGACTTCAAGCTAATTGCCTTGTTCGACCGTGGACTCGCCTATCTTTACGCCGGTGCCTTCTTTAGTTGGAGACAACTTAGCTCGCAGTGGATCACCGTCAAAGCTGATACACACTTCTGTGATGCTATTGAACATAATGGCATCATCTACGCGATCAACAAAGCAGATGGCACAATGTATTGCTGGGACGGCGCGTGTAAGTTGTTTCCATCTCATGTTAATGATGACACCATGACACTGTTTGAACTTTTTGTGATGATTGGCATATCTCTGTTTGAGCAGAATTTGAGTAGAACTATGGCAATGTATTAGAGACGCCGTAAATAAGCTATATTTGGAATGAGTTAATTCATGCGATTGTGATCATGTCATTACAGCCAATTTATACCCCTGAATAATCAAACGGTTAGGAATATATGGATATTCTCCTTATTTTACAGTAATCTATATACTACAACTAAATATGAGTGTGTATCAATGGCCATGTTAGTTTCCTCATTTTCATGATGTAGAAACATGCACCATACTGTTGGTTTCATCTAACCATACATTAAGGAAGTAAATGTGCATATGGAGAACTCTATATTTGGAACCTGTGAAATCCTGTAATGCTTACCATGTGTACATACCTATATTCGCCCTTGAGCAATCAATGGCTAGAATAATATCCTCACAAAAAATTTGCCCACAGAACACGAGTATATAACAATGCATGGTCTGTTAGTTACCTTGAAGAATTTGTTTGTGAGGACAGAACATGATTCCATAATGGGCATGACATGGTAGTTTCATGTGAAGAATCGATTGCAAGATAACATGAGTATAACCATGCATGGCACTTCTATATTTTTGAACCCAATATACATTTCCTTGTATTTTCCTCCCAGTTCCAATAGGGACATATCAATGATGTTTCTTGCATTATCCTACTCATACTCTGAACAATGCTGATCTTACATTAACAATGCTTGTCCTTTTTGATATGATGCAGTGTCTCAACAGTCACTGCCCTTTGTAATCACACCACCTTTGCCAAAAATAGGGAATCACAACTAGTTCCTCACTCGATCAGACGACGGCAAAAGACTGATGATCATTCAGACACATGAGCCGGAAAAGTTAAATTGCAAAACCCCCACTGTATACAAGCACCATGAAATACGTGAGTATCTGGATAGTGGTTGTTACGTCTATGAGCAGGATACTAGCTTGTTGGGGCCTTCAGGATTTTTTAGTTGGAGGCGGGTAAACAGCCTTGGTTCACACTCTCTGTTTCTCAGACTCAATTATCCAATTAACCAGGAGATCACCGTTGGCAAGGACCTTGATGGCAGAGAGGCTCTATTTGCTATGGAAAACTGTGTGTCTACACGGCGAGCCCTAGGAGTTTGGGAGCAACCTCCCCTGATTGTCAACGATACAACCTGCAGCCAAAAGGAGGTGAGAATGACAAAGGCATCCGGATTAACTTTGATCCTAGGATGTCTCAATTACGAGAGGCAGTGATGTGGTTCAAGCCTTCAGGTTGATAGGTAATTGGGTTGTTGCATTGAAATGGTGGAGTACTGGTGTCTCCGGATCATTGGTCGCTGAAGCGGGGCTGCAAATTATGATGGTGTTGGATCATCTATTCGAATGACTTTGTTGTCTTTGCTGCTTGTTCTGGATGGGTATTTCTTTCTTGTGTTATGCATATTCCTTGTCATTAGGTCATCCTCGTCTATGTCACTCTTACTATGTAATAGTTGGCTCTATTTAGAATGTCATATTCATCTGGATCACGAGAGTTTGAGCGCTACAGATGGGTGCGTTTTGGTGGTGTAGCAAGACTTCATATGAACTATCATGTCTTGTTGTTTATGTCAGTAGTAGTCACTAGTCAGTGTTTGAATGTTGTATATATCATTGTTTCGAACTATTTATTGTCTCAAACTACTGGTGGGCTAAATGAGGGCATCACCATTCTCCAGTGTTGCAGAGTGTATCTCCTTTTTTCAAGTTATAATTTTTGAGCTCAGTGTCTTTTCGATGATGTACACTTGTTTGGGCCAGTGAGGTGTCGTTGAATATGGGCCGAGTAGTAACGCAATGCCAAACAGGTCAATTATGACTTTCATGCCAGGCTCTGAAAAGATCCTCAAGGCCGGGCTCTCCAAAAAAGAATGAATAAGGACTCTTAGGCCGACATGTGGGCGCCACCGGTGTTTTCGTGCGCTTGCGCGCAGAGAGCATATTGGCGCGTGTTCGAAATTCAAGCTACCTTTTCATCCCCAATCTCTCGCCCCTCCCCCACCTCTGGAATCTCGATTCCTACTCTAGTTCCCCCAAATCCCCCTCTTCTACTCCCTGTACTCAAGCTAACTATCATGTCACCGGTCAACGCGGATCTCCGAGCCGGAGATCCTGAGGTCCGTCCTGCCTTCGGTCGCTGCGTGTTGTCGCTCAATAGTGGCATGGCGGCGCTTGACGACCAGCTTGCCGACAAAGTGCTGATGGTAACCATCAATGGCGACCGGCCTCCCGTCACACCGGACGACCTTGTCAAAGCTCTTGGCATTGCGCACGACATCCAAATAAGTGAATTGCTCGTCGAAGTCTGTCTGCCACCGGCTGATTTCTTCGTCAGGTTCCGGACAACTTTCGACTACAGTCGTGTGTTCAAATCTTCCCCGTGTTTGTTCTGTGATGGCGTGCTGGTGAGCTTTGATCGGTGGCACCCAGGATGGGGCTCGGTGCCTTCTGAGCTTGAGTTTTTAACAAAGCTTACATTCCACAGCATGTCTCGACGTGCTTGGAACAGCGAGTCCATGAATGAGCTTATCAACGACCTTGGAAGTGAGCTCGTAAGTATGTTTGTTCCTCCAGACAGCTGGGCTCTGACGGTTATGGCTTGGATGAAGAAGCCGTCCACCATACCGAAGGTGATTGGTGTTGAGATACCGGTGCAGGAACCGGGGTTGTACTATTCGTCTCCACCAAGGCCACTGCAGACAACGTTAGGGATGTACCTGTATCGAGTGTTCATGCATGTCGAAGAAGTGGTCAATCCATCAATCAAAGTCCTGCGTCGTCGCTGGTGCCAGGGTCCGTCGACGACATCCATTACAGGAGTCAACGTCAGACTTTCCCCGTGTTGCTCGGAACGATGGATGGCACAGGGCCTACTCCATCACGCGGCGGAGACCACTGCTTCTTTTGGAGAAGAGGCAGGGCTGGCTGCCTGGATGTGCTCTAATTTGAGGTAACAATTGAATCTTGACAGATACTAGTTAAATCCTAGCTATGGGTGTGAAGCACTGATGTGCTAGTACATTTGATTGTGACATGTTCTAATTTTGTACCTGAACTTTTTTAGAAAGGGCTGTACGTCAACTTAATGTGCTAGTAGAACTTATTGTATGGTATGTCTGTTTTCTTTGTACATCATTCAAGATATTTTCCTGTCATTGATAAAGATGATGAACCGTTATGTATGAGTTCATTGGTTTCAACATAGGCCTACCCGTAGCGATCCACTTCTTCCATCCTGATTGTGCCGCCTGCGTGAAATTTTTGTATGCAAGTTCAATGTGCTATGATGTTCTATATGATTGTGTCAACTATATAAGTTTTTAGTGAGCATCAGCAATGCATATGGCTGAAAGATGTATTTACGAGCATCGACCGATGGGTCTCACACACACACACACACAAACACACACACACACACACACGCGCGCGCGCGCGCACGCACAATTTGGACACGTTGAATTATTTCTTTGCTCGTGACAGCTTTTAATTAGGTCCCACTGTAATATACTCCCTTTGTAAACTAATATAAGAGTGTTTAGAATACTAAAATAGTGATCTAAACACTCTTATATTAGTTTACCAAGGGAGTAACTTTTTTCTTATGTTATTAATTGAGCTCAATGACTTCAAAAAGTTGTATAGAAGCCTTGTTTGGGCCTTTTCGGCGTCGCTGAATGTGGGCTGAGTAGCCATGGTAGGTTGTACTGTACTACACATGCCTTTTTTTCAACATCAACAATGCAACTGGACTGACAGTTGTACACAATATCCGGGTCAAATTGTTATTCTTTGCCCCGCTGGGCTGCAAACTTTCCTAGGAGGTATGCATTAGGCTTAACAAGAAAATGGACTTTTAGAAACAATAAATAGGATGTAATTATAATAACTGGGCAATAACTATAAAAAAATGCACCAAACGCGTAATTAGTTTAAAAATATATTATTTTCGAAATTTCAAAATTTTAATTTCATTACTTATTACGAGCGCAATATTTCGTTGGATTTTAACGTAATACAACTTTATTTTGAAGTTACATTTAATCTGACTAGAAATTTTGGATCCCATAAAAATGTGGGATTTTTTTTAATTCTGTATTGAGCGGTTGGTTGAAATTATTAATCGTTGTCCTAGTTAGAAAATGGGCTGCACTTTTAACAAACTGTAAATGGGCTGTAGAAAATTCCATTATAATTAAAAAATGGGCTGTACATTCTTACAAATCGCAAATGGGCTATATGTTCTCTGCCACACACTTGTCGGCCTTCTAAGTTGACGCGTCCCCTAAAAAAACTAAGTTGACGCGTATGCAAGGCTTTGTCAACAACACACGGTTCTGGCAACTGTGGCCATTGGATGTCCATCCAACGGATGTTGTGCTTATTCTTCAATCTCGGATATTCTTGCTTCAGCCGCCCAAAAAATGATTCCTCCCCCTGACATCTGGCGCGCACCGTTTCGGAGGCTGACCTGTGGGCCTACTAGGTTGACGCGTACCAAGGGCTTTGTCAACTTAGTCAATATAAACGATTCTAGCTGCAGTGACCATACGATGTCCATCCAACGGCCGTAGTGCTTCTTAAACCTCTGATCTTCTTGCTCCAGCCGCCCAAAGCAGCGTCGGTCGTGCCGCGAGCTCCTGCCTCCTGTGGCCGGCTGTGATGCCGCGGAGGCCTCACCGCCCCTACTACTCCCACCGCTGGCCAGGCCATCCCTTTACTCACCCACACCCCCAGTTATTCTGCGGCGACGGTGTAATGCCCAGGATGGGACTAAATCTCCTACGTGTCGAGGCACGACTTAGAGATTTAACCCCATGCTGGAATGATTGCAAGTCTGGTATCTTTGCACAACTCATGTAAAAGATGGGGATGGAAAACATAAAATAGTCGGCTTACACTCACCACGTCACACAAATACAATACATGTCTAAACCATCATACAATAAAACATCACAGCCCTCTAAGGGTAAAATCCAAATGGCAAGATACCAAACATAAATTAAATCCACAGGTCGGATCGAATCCTAGTAGAAGTCTCCACTACTGATCATCAGGATAACAAACATAGTATCGACTACGCTCCTCGTCATACTCCCAGTCAAGCTCGGTGTCATCACCTGGATAGCTCACAACTGGACCTGCATCTGGTGTGGTGAAGTAACTGTGAGCCACAGAGGACTCAGCAATCCCGTTCCCGGGTAACAAGACTATTTAAGCCTTGGGAAAAGATAAGGCTGAAGAAAAGAATAAGTGTCTGCAGCAGCAACTAGCACTAGCTTACGTGAGAGAGTGCGAGAAGAGAAAGCCTCATGTCGATAGATGATCACGAAGTGATCCTAGCTAAAGCTCAGCAAACATAACCCCACCGTGTTCAACTCCCGAATCCCTATTCGGAAATTGACAGTCACGGTACACACGCTGGTAGTGTATTGTAACATTGTGTCAAGTTATCTACAACTGGATATTAACAAGCTCCCATCTACCACATAACCGCGGGCACGGCTTTCGAAAGTTCATAACCCTGCAGGGGTGTTCCAACTTGACCCATTACAAGCCCACGATCCGCGGAGTCGCAACTCCAAAGTGGGAAGACCCGAGTATTCTCGGAATCCCGTGCTCAAGATACTCCGAACTAAGGTAAGGCTAATCCAGCAAATCTTCCCGGCGTGCCGACACCCTGACAATAGCCGCGCGTATCTAGTCTCAGGCCACGACCGGATGGGCGATGCTACAGGTTTATATCAATCCTCGAGTTTCCTCGTGGTGGCCCCGCAGGACCCCCGTTTCGGACCAACACTCATGAGGAGCACTGGCCCGGGGTGGTTGATTAAGAACTCGGGTTAATTACTCCCTATGCAAGTTATTTAGTTATTAGGCAAATAGTACCAATGTTGGGACTTGCTGGAAAAGACTTAGCACTTAGCGGTTTATCGAGGGGGTCCCATACACCCCAACCGTGTTAGGAACGCATAATCAAGGAACGTAACACCGGTTTATACGGTTCCTAACGGCATGAGTGGAACAAATCACCAAGCAAAAGGCTTAGCCTTCCACCCTTGCCAATATATAGATGATTTCATTTTAAGCATTTATATAGTGTGATATAACCCAACAAAACTTCAACATGAAGCAAGCATCTTCGATCTTCACCTGCAACTAGCAATGCTATAAGAAGGGCTGAGCGAAGCGTACTTAGCCAAGCAACGGTTTGCATAGGTAGGGTGGTTAAACATGGTAATGGTTACAAGTAGAAGGCTGACATGAAAGACATGGGCATCGAGGCAAAACTATAGAGCGGAACTACTAGCAATAGGTAAAGATAGTAATGTTATCGGGGTTCGGTCATCTTGCTTGAAGAGTAGCCGTTCGGATCGTAAGAAGGGTTCTCGTGCTCAACCTCATTGGTAACCTCGTTCTCGTACTCGTACTCGGTCTCAGCTTCCGGCTCTAAACAATTCAATCACACAAGGCACGAATCAACAAGGATGCACTAAGGATGCACACGGAGCACGGAAAATAGCACTCAAGCAAAACACCTCAAAACATGATAACAATATGATATTATGAATCTACACAGAAAATCAATCAAGTTTCATATAAGACTCGCTGAAATCGGAGCTACGGGCTAAAAGTTATGCCCGAAACAAGAAATAGGAGAAAGCTGAAAATTACAGCAACATAGCAACTTTGGAGGACTATAAAAATAAGCTACAGCACTCAAACAACATGGCAAAGAGCATGAACATAAACTAGACATATCCTAAAGAAAATAAGTCCAAAGGTGCACCCCCAAAGGAGCCACGGTTCAATAGCGACAAGCTTGGACATATTGAACTTGGCAATAAAATTCTGACAGCAGAATTTTATTGAAACTTTGGAGCAAAAGTTAAACATGCTACAACCACTTAAATAAGCATGTGAGAACATGAATGGAAAGCCAATAATATATACTACAAGGAACCATCAAGATCCACTCCAAAACTATCAAGGTTTGTCCTAGGGCAGCAAGCAAACATGGCATCGAAACGTTACAGATTTCAGACTTAGTGAAATCCACTAAGTGTTAAAACAGCAGTTTCATCATGGCATCTAAAAGTGCAAGTTTAAGTCACCTCGAAACTAAACATGGCAAGTGGTAAGCACCACATCAAAGTACACATGATGGTGATTCCGAAACATACAAGCATGCATCATGGAGATAAACACAACGATAGCAATGAGCTCAACAAGATGGCATCTCATAACGAGTTAAACAACATCACAGCCACATGGCACTTTGCAACGAGGATATACATGGCAAGAATACATCTATCATGCAACCTAACACAAGCAACATGTAGAGCATGGCAAGACGAACACGTGGACATATCATTTGCATCATTCGGACAAACGAGCTAAAAGATATCACATAGCAAAGATGGCATAAAAACATCACATAGCAGCAGTTTTATCACGATGCACTATTGCAACAGAAAAACAAGAACCTAGATGATCTCTAACATGCATGACACAAAAAGATAAAACGTAGTGCTAATCACCACGAACGTCTGGACATGCTATTTGCGCAAAACGGATCACCACACTAAAAGTTATCGCAGATCTAATATAGCATCAGACAACACAAAACAGGGGACTTAGGATTAGAAATAACCTAGATCTCAGATCTGAGAAAGTCAACGGGCCCGGGGCGTGGATCCGGCCCGGCGGATCTGCGGCGCTGGAAGGAAGGGCGGCCCGGTGCGGGCGACTGGGCCTTGGCGGAGGGTCCAGGCGGGGCGCCTGGCGGCTGGCTGGAGCGGGCCTTCGGCGATCGAAGGAGGCGAAGTGGTCCAGCGGCTCGGGGCCCTGGCGCTGGCGATGCGGTCGAGCGCTACGCTGGGGGAGGCCGTTGACCTCGATCGATCCACTCGATCGGGACAGCGCGGCGGCGGCGCCTGGATCCTTCGCTGCGGGAGGAAAACGAGGAGGGAACAACCAAGTGGCTATGGATGACTGTCCAGATCCGAAAAATGAGGGGAGGAGGAGCTAGAGGTAGGTCGAGGGAGTTTAGGCTGCCAAAAATGGCACGGGGGATGATTATATAGGGTAGGAGCTAGGGTTTGAGGGTTTGGGGTGTTTTAGAGCCCTCCGATCGCGATCCGACGGATCCGATCGCGAGGGGAGTTAGGTTGGGCCTTGGGGAGGCTAGTGGGCTGTTGGAGGGTGTCTTGGGCCACAAAGTGGAGGCACTTTGGACCCATACGAATAACTGTTGGGATAGCAAACGGACTCCAAACGCCACGAGATTTGACAGGCGGGTTACACACACCACAACAAGAACACACGACAAGTCTTGCGCCACACCGGTAACGTTACACGGCCAAACACCAAAGTAGGCCTACGGGACGCCACGGACACGTGAGGGAGCTCCGGAACGGGAAAAGGACAACGGGAAGAAACACGCGGAACCGGATGCAACCGACAACACAAATGCAATGCGATGCACATGTCTACATGATATGAATGAATGCCACACACGCACACAACAAAACGTCAAAAACCCGAAAGACAAGGAACCCGAAATGGAATAGATGAAGCCGGAGATATATTATATGCCCAAAAGGGAAAGTATTACATCCGGGGCATTACAAACTCTCCTCTACTACAAAATGATCTCGTCCCGAGATCTAGGACTGGAAAAAGGAAGGGTACTCGGAACGAAGATGATCTTCTCGTTCCCACGTAGCCTCTCGGTCGGTGTGATGTGACCACTTGACTTTCAAGAATTTGATGGACTTGTTGTGGGTCTTGCGTTCGGTTTCTTCGAGAATAGCAACGGGATGCTCTCGGTAGGACAAGTCTTGTTGAAGATCAATCTCCTCAAACGGAATCATGCGCTCAGGTGCCTTGAAGCATTTGCGGAGTTGAGACACATGGAACACATCATGAACATTGGCGAAGTTTGAAGGGAGCTCAAGTTGATAGGCTAGGTCGCCTCTTTTGCCAAGAATCTTGAAAGGTCCGACGTATCTAGGAGCAAGCTTTCCTTTGATACCAAATCTTTGGGTGCCTTTCATCGGAGAAACACGGAGATAGACATGATCACCAAAGTTGAAGGCCAAATCCCGATCCTTGCCGTCATAGTAGCTCTTCTGACGCGACTGAGCGGCCTTGAGATTCTCACGTATGACTTTGCACATTTCTTCGGCTTCTGAGATCAAGTCATTGCCAAGAAGTTGACATTCGCCTGTTTCAGACCAGTTGAGAGGGGTACGACACTTTCTGCCATAGAGGATTTCAAACGGAGCTTTGCATGCACTTGCTTGAAAGCTGTTGTTGTAAGAGAACTCGGCAAATGGAAGGCAGTCTTCCCATTTCATGCCAAAAGATATGACACAGGCTCTGAGCATGTCTTCTAGAATCTGATTCACTCGCTCAACTTGACCACTAGTTTGAGGGTGAAAAGCAGTGATGAACCTGATCTTAGTGCCCATGGCGGACTGAAAGGAGTCCCAGAACCTTGAAGTGAACAAACTTCCACGGTCTGAGGAGATAACTTGAGGAATGCCATGTAAAGACACAATTCTGGAAGTGTACAGCTCTGCCAATTGAGCTGCATTGATGGATTCTTTGACTGGAAGAAAGTGAGCGACTTTGGTAAGCTTGTCGATCACCACGAAGATAGAATCATTCCCTCTCTTGGACTTAGGAAAACCAGTGACGAAGTCCATTTCAATGTGGTCGAATTTCCACTCGGGAATAGGGAGAGGTTGGAGAAGACCGGCTGGACGTTGATGTTCTGCTTTCACTCTTCTGCAAACATCACATTCATTCACGAATTGGGCAATCTCCCTTTTCATGCGTGTCCACCAGTAAGATTGCTTGAGGTCTTGGTACATCTTGGAGCTTCCAGGATGAATGGAAAGGAGAGAATCATGTGCTTCTTCCATTATGAGCTTCCTGAGATCACCTTTGGGAACAACGAGTCTGTCCTCGAAGAACAAGGTATATCTCTCATCAACACGAAAGCACTTGTATTTTGGAGTGCCCTTTGCAATACCATGTTTCACCTTCTTCACCATGGTATCCCTGAGTTGGGCCTCATGGACCTGATCTTCCAAGGTAGGAGCAATTAGAAGATTTGCAAGAAAACCCTGCGGAACAACTTGGAGGTTGAGTTTCCTGAATGCTTCACAAAGCTCAGGCTGGTACGGCTTGATAAGAAGGCTGTTGCAATATGCCTTTCTGCTCAAAGCATCTGCAATCACATTCGCCTTGCCAGGAGTGTATTCAATGCTGGGATCATACTCTTGGATCATTTCAACCCAACGAGTCTGGCGGAGGTTCAGATGCGGCTGTGTGAAGATGTACTTCAAGCTCTTGTGATCAGTGAAGATGTCGACCTTTCTGTCCAACAACAGATGTCTCCACGTAATCAGAGCATGTACCACAGCTGCTAGCTCGAGATCATGTGTGGGATAGTTCTTCTCACTTGGCTTCAGCTGACGATAAGTGTATGCCACAATTCTCTTATCTTGCATAAGCACACCACCAAGGCCTTGAAGAGAAGCATCACAGAATACTTCATAGGGCTTGGACTCATCTGGAGGAGTCAGAACTGGAGCAGAGACGAGCTTTTCTTTGAGAGTTTTGAATGCCACTTCACACTCTGGAGACCAAAAGTATTTGACATTCTTCTGAAGCAAGTTGGAGAGGGGCTTGGTGAAAGCACATTTGCTCTCCGGGTGGTTTTGGTAATTAATGACAACATACTTTGTGGTTGGACTAATGCTTTTATCAAGTATGTTTCAGGAAACCCAATCACATTGGTATGGCAAGATGACTGAAGAAGTGGACCCCTCAAATGCTAAGACAAGCATTGGCAAAAGCTCAAGACTCCATTTTTGGTTTAGTGATCAAAGATCACATTGAGTCCATAGGAAAGCCAATACTATTAAAAGGGGATGAGGTTGTGTTGATGATCTGGTTGCTCAAGTGCTTGGTGATCTAACTCCCTCAACTATCAGCACTATTCACTACTTAACACACACCCATAAGTAATCTCGGTCAAACCAACTCTATCTCACCGAGATGAAGTTATCTCTACAAACCCTAACATCTCGGTCACACCGATTCTTTCAAATCAGTCCCACCGAGATGAACCACTTCTGCCATATTCCAAACCCTAGAAAAATCGGTCACACCGAGTTTGAGATCGGTCTCACCGAAACTGAACTGCCAACCTTCTGTAACCACTTCACATCATATCGGAATTTCCGAGTTTGCATTATCGGTCTCACCGAAGTGGGCAAGGTTCTGCCTTGACTCAAATCGGTCGCACCGATAATTCATTTTCGGTCAAACCGATTCTGGCATGTTCCTATTCTTTCTCAAATCGGTCCAACCGAGTTTTCTTTCTCGGTCTCACCGAAATCTCCAACGTTCATATCAGATACACCTTCGGTCTCACCGAGATGGTATTTTCGGTCCCACCGAAAATCCCAACGTTCACTATATTTGAACTTTCGGTCTAACCGAGTTTTCACTTCGGTCTGACCGAGATTGGTCAAATGTGTGTGTAACGGTTGGATTTTGTGTGGAGGCTATATATACCCCTCCACCCCCTCCTCATTCAGGAGGAGAGCCATCAGAAAGTACCACCACTTCTACCATACACTTTCTGAGAAGTGAACCACCTACCCTTGTGTAGAGATCAAGACATTCCATTCCTACCATATGAAACTTGATCTCTAGCCTTCCCAAGTTGCTTTCCACTCAAATCTTTCTTCCACCACAGCCATATCAGTGAGGAGAGTTGAGTGTTGGGGAGTTTATCACTTGAAGCACAAGAGCAAGGAGTTCATCATCATCAACACCGTCTATTACCTTTTGGGGGGTGGTGCCTCCTAGATTGGTTAGGTGTCGCTTGGGAGCCTCCGTCGTGATGTGGAGTTGAACCAAGAAGTTTGTAAGGGCAAGGAGATCGCCTACTTCGTGAAGATCTACCCCGAGTAAGGCTAGTCCTCCGTGGGCGTAGGCCGTGATGGAATAGACAAGGTTGCTTCTTCGTGGACCCTTTGTGGGTGGAGCCCTCCGTGGACTCGCGCAGCCGTTACCCTCCGTGGGTTGAAGTCTCCATCAACGTGGATGTACGATAGCACCACCTATCGGAACCACGACAAAAATCTCCGTGTCACCAAACTGCGTTTGATCTTCTCCACTTCCATTTACTATATATGCAATTTACTTTCCGCTGCCCATACTCTAGAATTGCATGTGTAGTATGTTACTTGACTTGATCTTAATTGCAAAACTGCCTAAAACTTTGCACAACCAAAAGGCAGTTTTTTATCTCATCAAGTAGTCTAATCACCCCCCCTCTAGACCTACTTCTTCGATCCTACAATTGGTATCAGAGCTTTGGTCTCCATTGCTTTGGTTTACACACCATTGGAGGAAGATGGACGTGTCTACGGATGGGAGTGTTAGCCATAGAGTGCCTGTTCTTGATGGAAGGTTTTATAACTCTTGGAGGTCTGAAATGCTTAGTATCTTTAAGGTGTACAATTTGTGCAAATATGTTAAGACCCCCTATGTGCCTCCTGTTGATCCCTTGCACCCTACCATGGATGAAGAGCTTGATTTGCTTCGTAACCTTAGAACTGTGAATCTTATCATTAGAGGGTTACCTGATGACTTGCTTAGTCTTGTTACAAATTTTGAGTGTGCCTATGCTATGTGGAAATTCTTGGAAGAACTTTATCCGGACTACTCTATGAGAGGTCTTGATGAAATTCTACACAAGACTATTGAATTTGATAGGTTGCACCCCAATGATCCTAACTTTGATAAATGCTTCTTTGAGCTTCGTGATCTTATGAAAAAGAAGGGTGATCCCGGTCTTATCAATATTAGAGTTAGAAATGCTCTTGCATTGCATTCCGAAGATTATTATTCCATTAACCAAACTAATGCAAATACTTATCAAATTGACCTAGGTGTTGATGATGAACAATCTATGGGTCAATATGATGATGAGCATGAGCATGATGATGATTACTCTGATTCGGACACCGAGCTAGACAAAGTCATGAAGAGTCTAAATCTCATGGCAAATATGAGAGACTACATGTCTGGTGGAAAAGAGTGGATTCTTGATAGTGGATGCACCGATCAGATGACCGGAGACAAAGACATGTTTCGAGAGCTTGCAAAGAACGATGGTCCACGCAAGTATGTGACTTTTGGAGACAACTCCAAGGGTAAGGTACTTGGCCTTGGTAAGGTGGCCATATCTCATGATAGCTCAATTCAAAATGTCATGCTTGTAGAATCTCTTGGATACAATTTACTTTCCGTGTCTAGATTAGCTGACTTTGGATTCAATGTGCTATTCACCAAAGTAGATTGCCAAGTCTTTCGTCGTGATAATCAAAACATGGCTTTTACTGGTATTCGTAGAGGTGATCTATACATTGTTGATTTCACTAAGAAATCCCAACCTAGAGCTTGTTTCATTGCTAAATCCTCTAAAGGTTGGTTATGGCATAGAAGGCTAGGACATGTTGGTATGCGTAATCTAGATAAGCTAATCAAAGGTGATCATATTCTTGGTGTTAAAGATGTTTTCTTTGACAAAGATAGACTTTGTAGTGCTTGTCAAGCAGGAAAACAAGTTGGTGGAAGTCATCCCGTGAAAAACATCATGACCACAAGGAGACCGCTTGAGCTTCTTCACATGGATCTCTTCGGTCCCAATGCTTACAAAAGCCTTGGTGGTAACTCCTTTGGTCTAGTTATAGTTGATGATTATTCCAGATTTACGTGGGTATTTTTCCTTGATGATAAATCGCAGGTTCAGAAAATCTTCAAGACCTTTGCCAAAAAGGCCCAAAATCAATTTGAAGTGAAGATCAAGAAAGTTCGGAGTGACAATGGAACGGAGTTCAAGAACGCCAATGTAGACTCTTTTCTCGATGAGGAAGGAATTCTACATGAGTTCTCGGCTACGTATACTCCTCAACAAAATGGAGTTGTTGAGAGGAAGAACCGAACGCTCATAGAGATGGCAAGAACGATGCTTGATGAATACAAGACACCGAAGCATTTTTGGGGAGAAGCGGTCGAGACAGCTTGTCATGCTATCAACAGGCTTTATCTTCATAAGCTCCTCGGCAAGACATCATACGAGCTTCTCACCGGTAACAAACCCCAAGTGGGATACTTTCGTGTCTTTGGTTCAAAATGCTATATCCTTGATAAGCATCGTCGGTCTAAATTTGCTCCTAAATCTCATGAAGGCTTTCTTCTTGGTTATGGATCAAACTCCCACACCTACTGTGTCTACAATAATTTCACCCGAAAGGTTGAAGAGACGGTAGATGTGAAGTTTGATGAATCTAATGGCTCGCAAGTAGAGCAAATGCCTATTGATGTAGGAGATAAGGACCCATCGGAAGCAATCCAAGATTTATCTATTGGAAAGATTCGTCCCATGGAAGTGAAGGAGAGTACCTCATCTACATATGTGGAGCCACCTACCTCACAGAGAGATGAACCTCAAGGCAACATGGAGGCCTCCACAAGTGGAACTCACCAAGATGAGGAAATACAACAAGAAGATCCACCACAACCTCCTTCTCCACCGCCTCAAGACAACACCAACAACAATGAAGAAGAAGAAGAGGAAGATGAAGATGATGAGGAAGCTGAGCCACAACATCAACAAAGGCTATCCCGAGTTCGAGCAAGAGTCAAGAAAAATCATCCCGTGGAACAAATGATGAACGACATCAACTCCGGGAGAATTACTCGCTCTAAAACTCGCTTAGCTAACTTTTGTGAGCATTACTCATTTATCTCTAGTATTGAACCTATGAAGGTAGATGAAGCACTTGAAGACCCGGATTGGGTGAACGCTATGCACGAAGAACTACACAACTTCGAGAGGAACAAGGTGTGGACTTTGGTAGAGAAGCCCAACGATGATCAAAACATCATTGGAACCAAATGGGTGTTTCGCAACAAGCAAGATGAAGATGGACAAGTCATCCGCAACAAGGCTCGTCTCGTAGCTCAAGGTTACACACAAGTCGAAGGTATGGACTATGGTGAGACCTATGCCCCCGTTGCTAGACTTGAGTCCATTCGCATTCTTCTTGCTTATGCCAATCATCATGATATTACTCTCTATCAAATGGACATCAAAAGTGCTTTCCTAAATGGTGAAATTGAGGAGGAAGTATTTGTTAAACAACCTCCCGGTTTTGTGAATCCCAAAAAGCCTAATCATGTTTACAAGTTGCATAAAGCTCTTTATGGTCTTAAACAAGCCCCTAGAGCTTGGTACAAATGCTTAACTAGCTTTCTTCTTGAAAAAGGCTTTGAGATTGGAAAGATAGACTCAACGCTGTTCACGAAAAGGGTTAATGGTGAACTATTTGTGTGCCAAATATATGTTGATGATATTATCTTTGGTTCAACTAACCCCCATTTTAGCAAGAAGTTTGGACAGCTCATGTCGGAGAAGTATGAAATGTCCATGATGTGTGAACTCAAATTTTTCCTTGGGTTGCAAATCAAGCAATCTAAGGAGGGTACCTTTGTCTCACAAACAAAGTACACCAAGGATCTCTTCAAGAAGTTCAACATGCAAGAAAGCAAAGGTATGAGTACCCCCATGCCTACTAGTGGACATAATGACTTGACAAAAGATGGAGAACCCGTTGATCAAAAGGTTTACCGTTCTATGATTGGTTCTCTACTATATCTTTGTGCTTCTCGTCCTGACATAATGTTGAGTGTATGCATGTGTGCGCGATATCAAGCAGCCCCTAAAGAATGTCATCTTAAAGCTGTTAAAAGGATAGTGAGATACTTGATACACACACCAAACTTTGGCATTTGGTATCCTAAGAGAGCTTCTTTCGATCTTGTTGGCTATTCCGACTCGGACTATGCCGGTGACAAGGTTGATAGAAAGTCAACTTCGGGTACATGTCAATTCCTTGGTCGATCCCTTGTATCTTGGTCCTACAAGAAACAAAATTCGGTATCATTATCCACTGCCGAAGCAGAATACATTGCTGCTGGTTCGTGTTGTGCTCAATTGTTATGGATGACACAAACGCTTAAAGATTATGGGATACATGTGAGACGTGTTCCCTTGCTTTGTGACAATGAGAGTGCAATCAAGATTGGACACAATCCTGTGCAACACTCTCGAACAAAGCATATTGAAGTTCGTCACCATTTTATTCGTGATCATATTGCCAAGGGTGACATTAATCTTAAGCATGTTCGTACTGACAAACAGCTTGCTGATATCTTTACAAAACCTCTTGATGAGAAAGTGTTTTGTCGCTTAAGGAGTGAGTTGAACATCATTGATGCTTCAAACTTGGAGTGATAACTCCATTGATGCATGCAAGGCATGAGCCTCTTGACTAATCCTTGATATTTCTCTTATGATGATGATCATATGTCTTGGACACATTTGCCTCCTTGTATTGCATCTAACTCCTTGCAGGTACTTGGATGATCTACATTCCACAAGATTACCACACACTCAAATCATGAGTAATCTTGTCAT
>LR738714.1:411420366-411443085 GCA_902687465.1 Secale cereale
ATATGTATACAGAGAAAACCAATCAACACAATATTGAGAAGATGAGTTTTGAAGATAAACAATGTTGAAGACAAACACGGTGTGAATATAAAGCTGGTATGACGTCAAATGAAATCTTCAGAAAAGTTTGGTGGTGGCGTTACCCACCGTATAGGAAGTATTAGACCATGACATGGCGCACAATTATCATGGCGCTCCAGAGTCAATTTCCACATTAATGTATTCACACTCAGAGTGTAAGTCTTCATGAATTGAAGACATACGTTACTTAGTGTGTTGCACATCAAAGTCGTCAAAATGCATAAGCGTTAGGATGTGTCTCCAATCACATGACATTTGAGGATTCTAGGATATTTAGCTCACACCGCAGCTTACAAAACCTTTTCTCATCCAAGGGCTTTGTGAAGATATATGCCAGTTGCTATTCAGTGTTGACATGAATGATTTGAATATCCTTCTTGATCACATGATCTCTGAGAAAGTGCTGACAAACTTCAATGTGCTTTGTCTTCGAATGCTGAACTGGATTGTGAGCAATCTTGATGGTGCTCTCATTATCGCCGTAGAGAGGCACCTTTTGCATGTTGAAGCCATAGTCCTTGAGAGTTTTCTTCATCCAGAGGAGCTGAGCACGACAAGATGCAGTAGCAATGTATTCAACTTCAGCTGTGGAGAGGCACACTAAGTTCTGCTTCTTTGAAGACCAACAGACAAGGGATCGTCCAAGAAAATGACAAGTGCGTGTGGTGGACTTGCGATCAACTTTGTCACCAGCATAACCAACATCTGATAATCCGACTAGATCAAATATTGTGCCCTTGGGATACCATAATCCTAGTGTGGGGGGTGTGAGCCAAATACCAAAGAATTCGCTTCACAGCGAGGTGATGCGATTCCTTTGGTGCCGCTTGGAATCGGGCACACATGCAAATGCTAAGCATTATATCAGGCCTAGATGCACATAAATAGAGTAAAGAACCAATCATGGAGTGGTATACCATTTGATCGAACTCTTTACCATTGTCGTCGGAGCCCAATTGACCTTTAGTTGGCATTGGCGTCGTGTACCCTTTGCAATCTTGCATTCCAAACTTCTTCAGGCAATCTTTGAGGTATTTATCTTGAGATATGAAGATGCCATTCTTCTGTTGGCAAATTTGGAGACCAAGGAAAAACTTCAGCTCTCACATCATAGACATCTGATATTGCTCTTGCATCATGTATCCAAACTCATCGCTGTATCTTTTGTCGGTGCATCCAAAAAGTTATGTCATCCACATAGATCTGAAATACGAATAGTTCTCCATCATCTGTCTTCGTGAAGAGTGTGGGATCCAATGATCCAGGTTTGAAGACTTTGCTCTTCAAGAAGTCTTTGAGTGTGTCATACCATGCACGAGGAGCTTTTTTGAGTCCAGACAGTGCTTTGTTTAGCTTGTCAACCATGTCAGGATGCTTTGAGTCTTCAAAGCCTGGAGGTTGTGCAACATACACTTCTTCTTCAATTTTCCCATTTAGGAACGCGCTCTTCACATCCATTTGATACAGAAATATGTTATGATGGTTGGTGTATGCTAGCAGTATGCGAATGGCTTCAAGTCTGGCAACAGGAGCAAAGGTTTCATCGAAGTCAATCCCTTCTACTTGAGTATAGCTTTGAGCAACAAGACGAGCCTTGTTTCTGACGACTTGTCCATTTTCATCTTGTTTGTTGCGGTAGATCCACTTGGTGCCAATGATGTTATGTTTCCTTGGATCAGGACGCTTTGCCAATTCCCAGACATTGTTTAGCTCAAACTGTTGAAGCTCTTCTTGCATTTCTTGAATCCATTCAGATTCCTTAAAGGCTTCATCAACTTTCTTGGGTTCAGATATTGAGACAAATGCAGAGTGGCCATAGAAGTTTGCTAGCTGAGTTTCTTTTGAGCGAGTGAGTGGACCAGTTGCATTGATGCCATCAAGAATCTTTTAAATTTGAACTTCATTTGCGACTCGTGGATAAGCTGGGCGAAGACTTTGCTCATTCTGTTGATTGTCTTCACGTTCAGTGTTGGCTTCAGGCTGAGCATAGTCTTTGGAGTTGTTGGGTGGAGAGATGATGATTTCATCTTCAGTTGGTTCCTCGGTGGGTATGATTTTGCCTGTACCCATTTGTTTGATAGATTCACTTGGAGAGGCTTCATCTAGCACATTTGACAGGTGCTCTCTTTGCGAGCCGTTAGTTTCATCGAACCGCACATCTACAGTTTCAACCACTTTATAGTGAAAGAGATTGAAGACCCGATATGTGTGCAAGTCCTTTCCTTAACCAAGTATAAAACCTTCATGTGCTCTCGGTGCAAATTTGGAAGTGTGATGCGGATCTTTGATCCAGCACTTAGTACCGAAGACTCTGAAATAACTTACGTTTGGCTTCTTACCAGTCAGTAGTTCATATGATGATTTCTGGAAGAACTTGTGAAGATAAACTCTGTTGATGATATGACATGTAGTATCTATGGCTTCAGGCCAGAATCTTCTTGGTGTCTTGTATTCATCAAGCATAGTGCGTGCCATCTCAATGAGAGTTCTGTTCTTGCGCTCGACGATGCCACTCTGCTGTGGAGTGTATGGGGCAGAGAACTCATGCATAATACCCGATGTATCAAGATAGGTGTCGAGCCCAGTGTTCTTGAATTTAGTCCCATTGTCACTTCTAATGTGCTCGATCTTGATGCCATAGTTGCTCATGGCCCTATTTGTGAAGCGTATGAAGACATCCTACACTTCAGTCTTAAACATGATTATGTGCACCCAAGTGTATCTAGAGTAGTCATCAACTATCACAAAACCATATAGGCAAGCAGTAGTAGTGAGAGTAGAGTAGTGAGTGGGGCCAAATAGGTCCATGTGAAGCAGCTCGAAAGGACGTGTTGTGGTCATGATTGTCTTCGAGGGATGCTTGGCCCTAGTCATCTTTCCAGCTTCACAGGCACCACATAGATGATCTTTCTTGAACTTGATGCCCTCAATGCCTATTACATGCTTCTTCTTGACGGGAGTGTGTAGGTTCCTCATGCCAGCATGACCAAGCCTTCGATGCCAAAGCCAACATTCTGAAGCTTTTGCAAGAAGACATACCGCGAGTTCTAGTCCTACAGAGAAATCTACCATATACAGATCACATTTTTGATGTCCTCGAAGACTAGAGATTTGTTAGCTTCCATAAGCACAAGGCAACGATACTTTCCAAATATCACAATCATATTTAGATCACACAACATGGAGACTGACATTAAGTTGTATCCATGTGATTCAACAAGCATTACTTTGTCCATGTGTTGATCCTTTCAGATAGCAACTCTGCCAAGTCCCAGTACCTTGCTTTTACCAGTGTCAGCGATTGTAATGTGACTTTTGGGAGATGGACGTAGAGTTGAGTCCATGAGAATACGTCGATCACCAGTCATGTGGTTAGTGCATCCACTATCAATTATCCATTCAGTGGCTTCCGAAGCAGTACCCTACAGATCAGTTAACGACATAGTCTTCAAAAAGAGAAGTGTGAAGCATAAGCATTTGACGAATAAGTGGGTTATGGAAGTTTAGATCTTGGTTAGTCATGATAGGAAACTTGTCAAGAAACCATGGGACAAAATACATGGTTAAACCATTTGGACATTTGATCTTGCGTCCCAAAAGATGTTTAAGGTCCCCAGCATTGGCGTCGGAAGATGATTTTCGGCTGGAGACCCTTCCCTGCAAGAGAAGTTAATTTTTCTTAACCACCCACATCTTTAGGGGTGGTTTAGAAGCAATAAGTCTAAGAGAAGCATCTGAGAATTTTGGCTTAGGAGCCCTAGCAAATAGCCTTGGAGGAGGTGAATAATACTCATATGAATAAGCTGGAAATTTCTTCGTTTTATTAACATAGTGGTTTGATGAAACACGCTCATATTCATAGGTCTGAGTATGATTTCCCTACAAAACATTTGCGTTAGGGTGACTCTGTTGAGTCCTCAGTCTGTATGTAGCCTTTGAACCATATGAAGCCTTTGGTCTGGGGTTTGTCTTCTTCCCAGGTGGTGTCATGATGACATTCATAGGAAGATTCTCAAGACAACTTTTGGGCACCCAGATCTTCTTCATTGGTGGCCCATTCCTGCAGTTAGTACCAATATACCTGGAAAACACTTCACCATTCTACTTATTAGACAGTTTATAGTTTGCATCAAATGATTCATCAATAATGATTGGGTTAGCACAAGTGAAGCCAGATAAGGCGGATGGATCTACTGGTTGTCCTTTTGCAGCAGCCCATGTGGTTTTGGGATACTGCTCAAGCATCCAGTAGGAACTATCAACATTCATTTTCCTTTCAAACCCAACACCCTCTTTCCTAGGATTTCGGTTCAGAATCTGTTTCTTTAGGACATCACACAGTGTATGATGCCCTTGAAGACTTTTGAACATTCTTGTTTCAAGCAATGACTTCAACCTGGCATTCTCATCAGCAATAGAAGTGGTATCCTCCTTAGAGGGGTTAGTTACCACATCAGCAGTTGAAGATATTGCAATAGTAGCAGCAGTAGAACATTCAGCAACAGAATTAGTGTTATCACTCTCAAGGCATTTTAGACATGGTGGTTCAAATCCTTCCTGAGCGGGACTGATCTGTTGAGCACAAAGTGACTCACTCTCTTTTTGAAGATCTTCATGAGCCACTCTCAGTTTCTCAAGTTCTTGCTTTCTTTGAAGATAATCATAGGAAAGCTTTTCACGAGTAGTTGAGAGCGTTTCATGACGACTTTCAAGTTCTTCGTACTTAACATGAAGATTTTTAATGTCTTCAATTAAGGACTGAGATCGGGTCATTTCCGCATCCAACAAATCATCGCTTTTGTCTAACAGTTTTTGAATATGTTCCATAGCTTTCCGTTGTTCAGTTGCAATTTTAGCAAGTGTTTTGTAGCTAGGTTTGGATTCACAATCAGAGTCATCTTCAGTTGAGGTTTGAAAGTAAGTGTCGCGTGAGTTTACCTTGGCACCATGTGCCATGAAGCAGAAGGTGGGAGTGGAGTCATCTTCATCTGTGGCATTTGTGTTGGTGACAAGGCCATGGTCTTCAGTGTTGAAGATAGACATGGCAACATATTCTGAAGCCAGAGCCAGGCTTGCCACGCCTGAATCAGACTCCTCTTCGGACTCCACCTCTGCCTCCTCAGAAGCAAACTCCTCCTCCGAATCCATCTCCTTTCCAACAAAAGCACGAGCCTTGCCAGACGCGCTCTTCTTGTGAGATGAAGACTTTGACTTGGAAGAAGACTTTGGGAACTTCTTTTTCTTTTTGTCATCAGAATCATATTCCTTGATCTTCTTCTTTTTCTTGTTTTCGTTGTCCCACAGTGGACACTCAGAAATGTAGTGACCAAGTTTCTTGCACATGTGGCAAGTTCACTTCTTGTAATCACGAGAGGAAGCTTCATCGTTTCTTGAGTTAGATCTTGAAGACTTTCCGAAACTTTTCTTCCTTGAGAACCTTTGAAACTTCTTCAGAAGCATCGCTAGTTCTCTACCAATGTCTTCAGGATCGTCTGAACTGCAGTCCGATTCTTCTTCAGATGAGGAAACAGCATTTGCCTTCAAGGCGCGAGTTCGGCCGTAGTTTGGTCCACCGATGTCTCTTTTCTCAGACTGCTGAAACTCATGTGTGTTGAGCCTCTCAAGTATGGCAGACGGATCGAGAGTCTTGTAGTCATGACATTTTTGAATCATCAGGGCAAGGGTGTCAAATGAGCTGTCAAGTGATCTCAGGAGTGTCTTCACGATTTCATGCTTTGTGATCTCAGTGGCGCCGAGTGCATGAAGCTCATTGGTAATGTCAGTGAGGCGATCGAATATGACCTTGACATTCTTATTATCGTTTCTCTTGAAGCGGTTGAAGAGGTTGCAAAGCACACTGATCCTTGAGTCTCTTTGGGTTGAGACACCTTCATTGACTTTGGAGAGCCAGTCCCAGACTAGCTTCGACGTTTCCAGAGCACTCACACGGCCATACTGTCCTTTGGTCAGATGACCACAGATGATATTCTTAGCAGTTGAATGCATCTGGATGAACTTCTTGACATCAGCAGGAGTAACACCTTCACTAGCCTTGGGAATGCCATTCTTGATAACATACCAGAGGTCGACGTCAATAGCTTCAAGATGCATGTGCATCTTATTCTTCCAGTCGGGGTAATCAGTGCCATCGAAGACAGGACACGCAGCGGAGACTTTGATTATCCATGCAGTCGACATAGCTAAAACTCCAGGTGGTTAAACCGAATCACACAAAACAAGGGAGCACCTTGCTCTGATACCAATTGAAAGTGCAAGTTATCGACTAGAGGGGGGTGAATAGGCGATTTTTACGGAAGTCTTCAAAGCACGAGGGTTTTGAAGAAAAACGATAGAAATGAACCTATAGCAACACAGCGGAGGACAGAACTAACATGGATCGAGATGGAAAATATAACTGAAGCTAAATAGAAAGTGGTCTTCACATAGTGAAGACAAGTAGAGCAGGCAGATAGGCAATGGCTTCATGAAGATAAATTGAAATGCAAGAGAGAATAAGGATAGAACCAGTAGCTTGATGGAGACAAGGATTTGGTAGACCAGTTCCAGTTGCTGTTTCAACTGTACATCTGGTTAGGGCGGCTAGGTATTCAAACCTGAGGACACATAGTCCTCACCGTATTCCCTTGAGCTAAGGACACAAAGTCCTCGCCCAATCACTCGGGTAAGTCTTCAAGGTAGACTTCTAAACCTTCACAGACTTCGTTCACTGGCAGTCCACAGTCACTCTAGGATGCTCTGAACGTGACGCCTAACCGGCTGGAGGAAGCACAGTCCTCAAGTGTAACAAGTCTTCAGGTCACACAGACAGAAAGACTTCAGTGATGCTTAACTCTCTTTGGCTTTGGGGGTTTTGTGTTTTGTCCTCAAAAGGATCTTTTCTCTCAAAGGCTTCAAAGGTGGGTTGCTCTCAAACGACAAAAGCCATGCACTAACTCTGAGTAGCCACCAATTTATGGTGTAGGGGGTGGGCTATTTATAGCCATGAGGCAACCCGAAATGATATATCCGAAATGACCCTTGGTCACTAAGGAACTGACACGTGTCTAACGGTTGGATTTTGAACACGTGCGACACCCTTACTTGGGCTCCAAATAAGCTGACTTATCCAGCTCTCGATAAGATTTTCTCTCATTTCTCTTCGCTTGAAGCCATTGGTGTTTTGGTTGAGCATCACCTCAATTGTTCAGCTGTGTTCACTTGGACCCCACTTAACAGTACAGTGGTTCCTATGACTCAAGAAGGAATAAAAAGAACGACGAAAGAAACTATGTCTTCGCGTTCTATAGTCTTCAATGAAGGTCTTCATAGGCCATTATCTTCGTGTGACTGTCTTCATGTGCCACCATGAACTTCAATGTCATCACACATTTTTAGGGGTCATCTCTGGAAGTTAAACGAATATGTGAGGAACTATTACCTGTGTTATCATGCAATTCTCACAAACACAGTAGTCCGTTAACCTTATTTGTCGTCAATACTCCAAAACCAACTAGGGGCACTAGATGCACTTATAGTGAGACCGATTACACAAACTCAGTGGAACCAATTTTGGTAATAAGCACACCAGAGAGTTGGTCAGGCAAACTCGGTGGGACCGATTCGCTCGTTTCGGTGGGACCAAAACATTACGAAGGGGAAACAGAGAGTTTGCATTGTGAACTCGGTGGGACCGATCACTCATCTCGGTGAGACCGAAATGTTACGACTGGAAACAGAGAGTTTGCAATCCCATCGCGGTGAGACCAAGATCCCTTTTAGTGAGACCAAAATGATTAGGGTTTAGTGGCAGTGGCTATGTCAAATGAACTCGGTGGCGCCGGATAGAGCCTTTCGGTGGGTGTAGGATCGAAAGTAGGTCTAGAGGAGGGGTGATTAGACTACTTGACAATATAAAAAATCTGCCTTTAGATCATGCAATGTTTTTGGCAGTTTCACAATTAAGACCAATTCAAGTAACACCCTACACATGCAATTCTAGAGTATATGCAGCGGAAAGTAAATTGCACATGTAAAAAGGAGGTGGAGAAGATCAAACGCAGTTTGGTGACACGGAGATTTTTGTCGTGGTTCCGATAGGTGGTGCTATCGTACATCCACGTTGATGGAGACTTCAACCCACGGAGGGTAACGGCTGCGCGAGTCCACGGAGGGCTCCACCCACGAAGGGTCCACGAAGAAGCAACCTTGTCTATTCCATCACGGCCTACGCCCACGGAGGACTAGCCTTACTCGGGGTAGATCTTCACGAAGTAGGCGATCTCCTTGCCCTTACAAACTTCTTGGTTCAACTCCACATCTCAACGACGGAGGCTCCCAAGCGACACCTAACCAATCTAGGAGGCACCACCCCCCAAAAGGTAATAGACGGTGTTGATGATGATGAACTCCTTGCTCTTGTGCTTCAGATGATAATCTCCCCAACACTCAACTCTCCTCACTGATATGGCTGTGGTGGAAGAAAGATTTGAGTGGAAAGCAACTTGGGAAGGCTAGAGATCAAGTTTCATATGGTAGGAATGGAATGGCTTGATCTCAACACAAGGGTAGGTGGTTCACTTATCAGAAAGTGTATGGTATAAGTGGTGGTACTTTCTGATGGCTCTCCTCACGAATGAAGAGGGGGTGGAGGGGTATATATAGCCTCCACACAAAATCCAACCGTTACACACACATTTGACCAATCTCGGTGAGACCGAAGTGAAAACTCGGTCAGACCGAAAGTTCTAATATAGTGAACGTTGGGATTTTCGGTGGGACCGAAAATACCATCTCGGTTTGTCCGAAGTGAGTCAAAGGTTAGGGTTTGCCATCTCGGTGTGACCGAAAACAACAACTCGGATATTCCGAAATGCTGTCATTTGGTTACAGAAGGTTGGCAGAACATTTTCGGTGAGACCGAGATTCAGAATCGGTTGGACCGAGAAGTTAGGGTTTGGGGAAATAACTGAAGTGGTTCATCTCGGTGGGACTGAGTTTGCAGAATCGGTTTGTCCGAGATTACTTATGAGTGTGTTGTAAAGTGAAGAGTGCTGATAGTTGAGGGAGCTAGATCACCAAGCACTTGAGCAACAAGAACATTAACACAACCTCATCCCCTTTTAATAGTATTGGCTTTTCCTATGGACTCAATGTGATCTTTGATCACTAAACCAAAAATGGAGTCTTGAGCTTTTGCCAATGCTTGTCTTAGCATTTTGAGGGGTCCACTTCTTCAGACATTTCCATACCCATATCATCGAACTTTTCTGAAATGATTCTCAAGAGAATATTAGTTCAATGATATATATGTTGTTATTAATTACCAAAACCACCCGGGGATTAGTTGCACTTTCAATCTCCCCCTTTTTGGTAATTGATGACAACATATAGATCAAAGCTTCGACAAAGGATATAATCAAAGAATAATATCGTCGCTTTGAGAAGTATGTGATAAACAAGAGCTCCCCCTAAATTTGTGCATTATTTGAAATTTGCGTTTGAATGCAAATGCACAATCGATTAGGATTATGGGTCACTCTTCCATGTCACATACATCTTGGTGGAGCACACAAAATGATAAGAATGAGTAACATGCACTCAATCACCAAGACAAGAGTAAATAGCCATACAATAAGAAATAGCATATGATAAGCAAAAAGCACACATTAAGGCATTGTATGACTAAGCACTCATTAAGGTAGCATCAAACGTAGTAGCAAGCACACATAAAGTATCTGGAACCAAAAGAAACCAATGTATCTCAAAGAAAACCGGCAAAAGAACGAAAAGACGAAAGAGCACTCTCTCTCTCGAAGCCCTATGATCTATAACAATTTCTCCCCCTTTGGCAACAAGTTACCAAAAAGTTCGAAAAGGTATAGAGCTAAGCGTCACTGCGGGCTCTGCTGGCGGCTCCCGTCTGGGTAGATGTCGGTGTAGAGATAGCTGCATCTGCGAAGACCTCTGCTGATGTCTGCGGTGGAGGAGTGGATGCTGGAGCTGAAGGAACTGCTGGAGCTGTAGCTGGTGCTGAAGTGGTAGCCCTGGAGTCTGTCACTGGGATAGCTGCAGATCTAGATCCTCTGGGAACCTGAGCAGTCTGGCGATGAGAGTCCTGGACTAGATCATCCTGCATAAGCTCTGCTCTCTCCTGCCTAGTCTCCTCCATGTCTGCCTCAAGCTTGTTGACAGACACCTGAATCTCAGTCAGCTTCACGTCCAGAGCGTGGATCTTGTCCTCGACAATCCTCTCAAGGCTCTCCTGAGATTGCTCAAAGCTGGCCAGGCGTTGTTCAATCCTTTGGGTAGCTTCAAGAATTTGTTCTCCAAAGCTCTTTGGCTTAGCTGCTGCTGCTGCTGCCTCTTTGTCAGCTTTAGCTTTCTTCGCAGCTTCAATTTTGGCTTGCCCTTCAACTGAGGTGGGATCCTATTCATCCATCACAACTACGTTGTCCTCATGCTCTGGCTGCAGTGGCAAGTGCTTCCTATCCAACATGAATTTGCCCGTGCCAAACTTGGCGTTGATGAGCATCTGTATCTGCGGTGCAAACCCACATGACCTCTTCTGGTCAGCTGCAGTCCTCTTAATGGTTTCTACCATCAAGTCCATCACCTTAAAAGGTGCCTTCTCATCGAGAATGTGCAGCATGTTGATAGAATAGCCTCGTATCATCCGGTGGTCACCTGACTTAGGCATCAAAGTATGCCTCAGAATAGTGTTAGTGGTGGTCAGACCTGCCTGGAGATAATACACTGAGCCGAGCTTCCATCCCTCTAAATCAGCAGCTGGGATCTCCTTGTACATATTCTTCATGGAATCATGACTCTTCTTAGGAATCCCATAGACATCAATGTCGTCCTCTCTCTGCACTGGAGCGTTCAGAAGTTCTGCCCATTCTTCAACAGTCAAAGAAAACCTTTGACCTTCAGTCATCCAGGTGATCTTGCCATCAGGGTAGAAGTGGGCAGTGGCATAGAACTGCATGATCATCTCGTCATTCCAGGCTGTCAGCTCTTGACCCACGAAGTCAGCAACTCCACATGCAGTAAAGCTCTCATGCACATGGGGAAAGAAGTCCCGGTGCTCTTCACTGTCAATGTACTTCCAGTCAACATACCTGGTGTCAGCAACAATGGGCTTCTTATCCATTAGCACGGTCTCATAGAAATCATGCTGCTCTCTGGTGTGGAATCTGGGGTCCACAGCAGTCCTTCTCCTTACGGCATATGGATCAGACTGTCTCCATAGCCTGAGACCTTTGTCCTTCCTTGCCTTCATGTCCTCAGCTTGAGGATGAGCATCATTGTGGAGTGGCAACTTGGGACGGAGCTTGAGCAACACATGCTCTTCATCTGATTCAGACGGTGGCATCTCTCCTTTGTTCTTCTCAGAAGCTGGAATGCTTCTGGTTGTTCTCTTGGGCTTGGCTGGAGCTGCTTTGGAAGGAGCAGGCTTCTTGGGCTTAGAGGAGGCTTGAGCCCGAATAGCATCACCCATGAACTTAGCTTTCTGAGGAGGAGGCTGGGGTGCTTCTTCTTCTTCTTCTTCAGCATCAACTTGAGGTTCAGCATAAACAACCCTCTTCCTTTTGGAAGTCTTCTTCACCTTGCTTGGAGCAGGCTCTTCCAAGTTGAGCTTCTTAGCAACTGCTGACTGTTTTACCTTGCTTGTACCTTTCCTTGGCTGCTGCCCTTGGTGCTCTTTGGCAACCACATTCCTCTTGGGCTTGGAGGTAACTTCCTCAGCAACAAAGTCGGAGTCCTCATCATCAGAAGTTCTCTTCTTCCTGGTTCTCATAGCTGCGGGAGGCAGACCACTAGGGGTGCTCCTCTCACCATCATCACTAGAGCTGCTTGCAGGACTTGTATCTGCCTCTGGAATTTCAGCAAACGGTGATTCAGACCTGTTCTGGCTGTCACTGACATCTGACATGGCTGAAAGACCTGTGAAAAGATAAGGTATAGGCAGAATGGAAGAGTTATCACAACTGCAGAAGTTTTTGCAAAAAAATGAGTTAAAAACTTAGTTTTGAGTTTTCACAGAATGTATTTCGGTCAAACCGATTTTAGGTTTCGGTGCAACCGAAGTGCTCAACAGAAACCTACACACCACTTTCGGTCAGACCGAAGTGGGTTTCGGTCCTACCGAAAACTTAGGGTTTCACTGAAACTTCTTTTCGGTCGTTCCGATTGGCACAACTCGGTTAAACCGAACTATGCAGTGCAATGGCCAGAGGCCAAATCGGTCATTCCGATTTTCAAAAATCGGCTTCACCGAGATGCATTCCGTGGAAACCTAAACCTAAGAATTTTCCTCGAAACTAGACGATCTGAACTATTGTGTGGGGAACATATCAAACATGGATTGAATCATGGCAGCCTATCGTGCAAGAATCAGCAGTGGAGCACGAAAAGGGATCGGGACACACCCTAACTTGGTGGTGTTCCTCTACGGCGGCAACGGTGGAGATGATTACCGTTGACGGCGGCGGAGACCTGCGGCGAGGGCGCACAGGCGACGAAGGCGACGATCCGTAGACCAGGACGGCGGCAGCAGGGGTCTTGGGGGCGAACGGTTTGAAGAAAGAAATCGCGCGCAGCCCCTCAGGTATATATAACCCCGTGCTGTCGGTGGGACCGAGTTGAAAAACTCGGTGTCACCGAGATGTATATCTGCTGTGCAGTTACACATATCGGTCAGACCGAGAGTTTGAACTCGGTTTCACCGAGATGAAACCTAGATCAGTCTAAGCGTTTCGGTTGGACCGATATTGAGAAACCGGTCAGACCGAAATGGACTTAGAAGGTTTTGGAAGTCAGCCTTAGACGAATCGGTGGTTCCGAGTGCTCCTCACTCGGACTATCCGAAAAAGACTTGTTCAAAGTTGTGATATGAGCATGAATAGAGTTTTGAGACAAGAAAGCATAGATAGCTAGGGAAAGGTGCTTAGGCATTCTTGTCCATCCATTTGGCCAGAAAAAGAAACCAAAACAATCAAAACCACAAATGGATGTTCTTGAATGAATAGAATCATGCATTCAACATGCTCACACAATAAGATAGCAACTGAAATATGTGTCAAACATGCACAACCAATCACTCTAGCTACTAGCACACAATTTGTTGATGACTAGGTCATCTATATATGAGTATATTGACTTAGGAGCCAAATGAGAACATTTGATCATAGGTCATACTCATCGTTTAAGCACAAGTGGGGTTACCACTTTTACATAAAGCATTTATGTGTTCACATCATTTGAAGATGCTTTAGCCCAATTTTTTTGAGTAAAGCTCCCCCTAGATGTGAGAACCCCTTTTAAAGGGTCAAACTAACCTTGGGTTGTCGTAGAAGACTTCATGTAGATGTTGAAGATGTGGATGCTCAATGTTGATGTAGATCATCATGAGTTAGGAGCAATCCTTTGGATTAGGGCACTTTCAATACCTACATGGGTTAGTCCCACAAGGAACAAACAAGAATATCCATAGACATAGAGTGAAGTACACAAAAGATGATGTCCATGAAAACAATGATTACCTTGTCCCTTGACTTACCAACAAGAGGGTTTGTGACTCCATGAACAAGTGCATGATGTGGAAGTTGATTGCACAAGTTCTTGCCAAAAAGAATATGAGTGAAGTTTGTTGGCGGAGTCACCCTCAAGAACCTACTAGTTCTTCTTCTTTGGGATCCACATCATCTTGATGGGAATCCTTGGTGTTGTAGTTGAGCTTGACGAAGTAGAACTTGATGTGTCCTTGGGAACCCACTTGACCATGGCTTGAGGTGCTTCAATGAATGCATCAATCTCTTCTTGAAGCTTGTCCTTGGCCTTTAGCTTGTGGTCTTGTGGTGGAAGGTCATCTTGAGCTCGTTCCACATTGGAAGAAGTAGGATCATACTTCTCCTTTTGTGAGACAAACTGTGGAGTAGGGTATTGACCTTCTTCCCACTCAACACCTTCGGCGTTGAACTTTCGCTCAAAACCAACCCCTTGATTCTTCCGGTGTCTTCCTTGTTTGCGAACAATCTCCTCAAAGTTCTTGCTTCCGGCAAGACTCTTGTAGACACCTTTCTCTATGATTTCCTTCAATAAGCTATTTTCTTGCTCAAGTGTAACTTGGCTTGAAACATTGTTAGTGGAATCAAGAGAACTACTAGAAGTAACAACATTTGATTTAACATTGTTATTGTTACTACTAGAGGAAGAATTTTTCTTATGCTTGTCATGCTTAGTCTTAATAGGTGGCAAGAAATTAGACAAGAGAAGTCGTTTGGCAAGATATGAAGAACTCTTCTTTCGAAGATCGTCATTGATCGCTTTTAGAAACTCATGTTCTTGCTCCAGAGTGAGCTTCTCGAAGCGTAGCTTCTCATGAGATCTTAGGAGCTCTCTATGATCTTCTTGAGTTGTTTCATGAGCTAACTTAAGAGTGTTTAGTTCTTTAGTTAGACGCTCAATCTCCTTCATAGCATTGTCATTCGACTCTTCTCGACTATAAAGACTACTAGCATTTTCATCATTACTAAGCTCACTAGATTTATCATGCAAGAGCTCATCTTCACCAAGCAAGTCATCCTCATCACTATCAAAGTCAATGAATTCAGGGTGTGTTACCTTGGGGCCTTTAGCCATGAAGCATCTTCCAATTCCCTCATTTGGTGAATCAAATAAGTCGTAGGAGTTGGAGTTGGAGGATACGAGTGCAAGTCCGGCAACACCTTCATCTTGACTGTAGTCGGAGTGATAGCTTCCATCGGATTGATTGTCGGAGTCGGAGCCGGAGACCCATTCACCTACATGAGCTTGATGTCTTCTTCTTGTGTAGCTCCTTGATGACTTGTCTTTCCTCTCCGAATCCTTGCTTCTCCGAGAGGGTCTTCGTTCATAACGATCATCTCTACTCCTTCTCTCTCTCCGAGGTGACTCATCTCTTGCTCTTCTTCTTGGAGATTCTTCTCTTCTCTTGTGGGGAGCCGTACACTCATTTGAGAAGTGTCCGGGTCTTCCACAATTGTAGCAGTTTCGATCACGACTAGAAGATCTCTTTTCATCATATGATCTAGACTTTGAGCTTCTTTCTTTGCCTCTATTCTTGTAGAACTTGTTGAAGTTCTTGACCATTAGGCTTATCTCTTCATTGGAAATTAGCTTGTCACTTGAGGTAGTAGGAGCATCACTTGTAGCTTTGTAAGCACCACTTGACTTGTTGTGAAGCTCTTCCTTATTTAAGTGTCATTTCATGAGCAACAATTCTTCCAATGACTTCAGTTGGCTTGAGAGTCTTGTAGTTTGGCATCATTTGGATCAAAGTGCACACGGTGTCATACTTTCCATCCAAAGCTCTGAGAATCTTCTTAATGATGAATCGGTCGGTCATTTCTTCGCTTCCTAAGCCAGCAATCTCATTTGTAATGAGAGCAAGCCTAGAGTACATTTCAGCGACTCCTTCACCATCCTTCATCTTGAACTTGTCAAGTTGACCTTGAAGAATATCTAGCTTTGATTCCTTCACAGATTCAGTACCTTCGTGCATTTCAACCAAAGTATCCCAAATCTCCTTAGCATTCTCAAGACGACTGATTTTGTTGAACTCTTCGGGACACAAAGCATTGAAGAGAATGTCACAAGCTTGAGCATTGTTTTGCAACATCTTCAACTCTTCGGGTGTAGCTTCGCGATCCGGAACTTTTCCTTCTTCAAAGAAATCACCTTGCATGCCAACACAAATAATGCCCCATGCGGCTGGGTTATGACCAAGAATATGCATTTTCATTTTATGCTTCCAACTAGCAAAATTTGTACCATCAAAGTAAGGACCTCTACGATAATTACCCTCACTAGACGCCATACTCTCCTAGGTTGTGAAACCAAGCTTATGGAGTCCAATGCAATGGAAACCAAGGCAATGGAGACCAAAGCTCTGATACCACTTGTAGGATCAAAAGTAGGTCTAGAGGGGGGGTGATTAGACTACTTGACAATATAAAAAATCTGCCTTTAGATAATGCAATGTTTTTGGCAGTTTCACAATTAAGACCAATTCAAGTAACACCCTACACATGCAATTCTAGAGTATATGCAGCGGAAAGTAAATTGCACATGTAAAAAGGAGGTGGAGAAGATCAAACGCAGTTTGGTGACACGGAGATTTTTGTCGTGGTTCCGATAGGTGGTGCTATCGTACATCCACGTTGATGGAGACTTCAACCCACGGAGGGTAACGGCTGCGCGAGTCCACGGAGGGCTCCACCCACGAAGGGTCCACGAAGAAGCAACCTTGTCTATTCCATCACGGCCTACGCCCACGGAGGACTAGCCTTACTCGGGGTAGATCTTCACGAAGTAGGCGATCTCCTTGCCCTTACAAACTTCTTGGTTCAACTCCACATCTCAACGACGGAGGCTCCCAAGCGACACCTAACCAATCTAGGAGGCACCACCCCCCAAAAGGTAATAGACGGTGTTGATGATGATGAACTCCTTGCTCTTGTGCTTCAGATGATAATCTCCCCAACACTCTACTCTCCTCACTCATATGGCTGTGGTGGAAGAAAGATTTGAGTGGAAAGCAACTTGGGAAGGCTAGAGATCAAGTTTCATATGGTAGGAATGGAATGGCTTGATCTCAACACAAGGGTAGGTGGTTCACTTCTCAGAAAGTGTATGGTAGAAGTGGTGGTACTTTCTGATGGCTCTCCTCACGAATGAAGAGGGGGTGGAGGGGTATATATAGCCTCCACACAAAATCCAACCGTTACACACACATTTGACCAATCTCGGTGAGACCGAAGTGAAAACTCGGTCAGACCGAAAGTTCAAATATAGTGAACGTTGGGATTTTCGGTGGGACCGAAAATACCATCTCGGTTTGTCCGAAGTGAGTCAAAGGTTAGGGTTTGCCATCTCGGTGTGACCGAAAACAACAACTCGGATATTCCGAAATGCTGTCATTTGGTTACAGAAGGTTGGCAGAACATTTTCGGTGAGACCGAGACTCAGAATCGGTTGGACCGAGAAGTTAGGGTTTGGGGAAATAACTGAAGTGGTTCATCTCGGTGGGACTGAGTTTGCAGAATCGGTTTGTCCGAGATTACTTATGAGTGTGTTGTAAAGTGAAGAGTGTTGATAGTTGAGGGAGCTAGATCACCAAGCACTTGAGCAACAAGAACATTAACACAACCTCATCCCCTTTTAATAGTATTGGCTTTTCCTATGGACTCAATGTGATCTTTGATCACTAAACCAAAAATGGAGTCTTGAGCTTTTGCCAATGCTTGTCTTAGCATTTTGAGGGGTCCACTTCTTCAGACATTTCCATACCCATATCATCGAACTTTTCTGAAATGATTCTCAAGAGAATATTAGTTCAATGATATATATGCTGTTATTAATTACCAAAACCACCCGGGGATTAGTTGCACTTTTAGTGGGGCCGAGTTTGACTTTTAGTTTGGGACATATGTGGATGTGAGAAAGTGGTTGAGGGTTTTGGAGTATATCACTAAGCATTTTGTGCCAGAAACCAATTAAGCAACACCTCATCCCCTTTTAATAGTATTGGCTTTCCTATGGACTCAATGTGATCTCGGATCACTAAAGTAGAAAATGTAGAGTCTTGAGCTTGAGCCAATATGTGTCCTTAGCATTTTGAGGGGTCCACGTTCCTAATCCATGCCATGCCAATCAATGAACTTTCCTGAAATATTTATCTTGTAATAACATTAGTTCAATGAGCTATATGTTGTTACGAATTACCAAAACCACCCAGGGATAGTTGCACTTTCAATGCTTTTTCCCACCAGCATTTTGTAAATTCAAGAAAATGCAAAAAAAAAACCTTGGCAAACTATCTATGTTTGTGTAGGAGATCACGTGTGCAAAATTTGAGGTGATTTAGAGGAGGTCAAAGAAATTTGAATTTGAGAAATGTGCTTCAAATGAGCTCCCAGGCTAGGGTAAACAACCCATTTGTAATCAATTTTTTTGGACCTACTCTAAATGAGCCAAATGTTTTTATTAACACCTATATAATCTATATAGTGTAGATTCGAAGTATCACTATTTTTTGAATTAATCTTCATATTTTTACATTTTCTTTTAAAAATATGCTTTAATATAAAAACTATTAAAAACACGTTTAAAATATGAAAATGGAAAACTAAGTTCATATACTTATTCACTTTGAAATAAAGCTTTGGTGATTTTTTTTAAACAGAAGGTAACCCTACCTCCTCTCCTTGAACTCTATGAAATCTTGTATGTGATAGCTCATATGTGTGAAGGTTTTCTCATGAAAATGATCATAGACCAAGTTTAAGATTTTTGGTTGGTAACATGTCGCATAAGACAACATTATGTGCATGTTTCATATTTTTTTTTATTTTTTAAAATTAATGGTGTTCATTTGACCTCGATCGTGCTAGCTAGTTTCTTTTTCATGAAAATGACCGTAGACCAAGTTTAGTATTTTTCCACGTTGGCGTGTCTTGTAAAATGACGAACAGCGAAGGTTTCTAAATTAGTTATGCTCAGTCAAAGCCTTCGAAAGCCCATTGACCAGCTCAAAACCCCTCTCAACCCCGCGGGGTTTTGCCTAACCTTAGCTCCGAATGTCAGTCGTCCGATCACACCCTACGCCAAGCGACGGCCCTCAGATCTGGTCTTCTTGAACGAATTAGGTGGGTTTGCTACGTGCAGGCTCAGCGCCGTTGGATCACATGGACGGATCCGCATCGTTGGATCGTGAGGCAATCTGCGAGAGGCGATCCTATAGGTTGTGCTCGGCTGCTCGCCCACCACTGACTCAGTGAAAAAATGTTGTTATTGGGCCCAAAAGGAAACCAAGCTCTGGTTGGGCCATCAAATTGTGTCGTTACTTTTTGCATCGTTTGCTCTGTTTTTTGTGAACGTGCTGGCTTTGTATTTTTGCATCATTTTCCCACGCGTGCAATTAGCTTCTTTTTCTTCTTCTTTTTCAAACCACCGTTTCCCATGCGTGTACACTCCCGATGCTGCGGTGGGTTTGAAAATGGGCTACTTCACATTTGACCCTGTTATTGCCACGGCCAAAATAACACGTAGCACTATGGCTATTTAAGCCACCCTCTGCCTCTGCCATCCCTCATCCATCTCCCATCATCTCTGCCATCTGCCCTTCTTGCTCTCCGCCCACTTCTCCTTCTTCTCACTACTACAAAAAGGGCTGTTAATGGCGCACCGGTTTTGCCCATTAATGGCGCACTACCGGTGCGCCATTACTAGCACGCCATTAGTAGTTGGATACTAATGGCGCACCTCTGGTGCGCCATTAGTATCTGGCATACTAATGGCGCACTACTTAGAAGTGCGCCATTAGTTTTTTTTCAATTTTTTTTTCAAATTTTTTTATTTTTTTTCTTAATCTCAGATCATTATGGCTTAATCTAAGGTCAATTTGCTTAATCTCAAGTCAAATTGCACTCTGTGGTCAAACTTCCCATAAGGTCACCCATCCTCACACTACTCCAGCCCGAGCACGCTTAACTTCGTAGTTCTATCCAACCCCAGCACCAGCTCACTTCACACGCACTTGTTGATATATCTATCATATCAATCCTATTAACCCTTCTTGATGTCTAGGAGTTTGTTAATGTTCATGAGTATGATGAAATTTTGAAAATATATTTCAAACTTCCCGGTCATATTACGTATCATATTTTGGAAAAAAAATTATAAATTTTTTTTTCGAAAATTTTATATTTTTTTTCTGTTACTAGTGGCGCACCTAGCAAACGGTGCGCCACTAGTAAGTTTGAATTTTCTTGAATTTTTTTACCTGTAGATCTTAAAAGCCCCGTAACTTTTTTTCTGTTAGGTTTTTGGGGATTTAGAAAATGTTTAACGGGGTTCCCCCAGTTAAATTCGGATGTAACTTTTCGAGTAGATGATTTTTCATATAAAAAACTTTTTAATCCGAGTTCGTATGCAAAAGTTATACCCGTTTTACTAAATTCCAGAGATATTTTGCAAATAAAGTCAAAATTCATATTTGTAAATTTTCCCAACAAGTAGACCACATATCACATGGGAAACTTATTTTCTTTTATTTTTTTGACATTTACATCATTTTCTTTTATTTATTTTTTAACTGAAAAAGGCGGTCCAAGGGGGAGGGGGTGCAGTAATGGCCAAGTTATTAATGGCGCACCGTGGTAGTGGTGCGCCATTAGTATTTTTTGAAAAAAAATAAAAAAAATATGAAAAAAATACTAATGGCGCACCGTGGGAGTGGTGCGCCATTAGTAAGTTGAACTACTAATGGTGCACTACTAATGGCGCACCACTCCCACGGTGCGCCATTAGTATTTTTTGAAAATAAAATTAAAAAAATCAAAAAAAAATATGAAAAAAAATACTAATGGTGCACCGTGAGAGTGGTGCGCCATTAGTAAGTTCAACTTACTAATGGCGCACCACTCCCACGGTGCGCCATTAGTATTTTTTGAAAATAAAATTAAAAAAATAAAAATAAAATTTGAAATTTTTTTTACTAATGACGCACCGTGGATGTGGTGCGCCATTAGTAGTTGAATTACTAATGGCGCACTATCCAATGGTGCGCCATTAGTAGTTTTGAGAAAAATATGAAAAAAAAAAATTTGTTACTAATGGCGCACCACGTCAACGGTGCGCCATTAGTATTTGGATACTAATGGCGCACCAACACATGGTGCGCCATTAGTATATACTAATGGCGCACCGCATGTCTGGTGCGCCATTAGTGTCAATTCCATCTATAGCCCTTTTCCTAGTAGTGTCTAGCACATCCTCAGCCATGCAGCACACCGGACCAACCTACCACTTCCCTCCCACCGTGCCGGAGAGGCTCTACCCTCCTGGCATGTACGTTGAGCACACACTACATGTGTGGGCGATATCAAGGCGGAGGATTGCAAGGAACTTCACCGACTTCTTCCTCGCATCCGGCTAGCACCACCTCCCGCGGGGATCTCCAAGGATGTTCCGTGTCGTGGAAGTCATCCAAAATGGGGTAGTGGTTGCTCTCCTTGCCCACTTCACCAACACATTCGACGCCTTCTACCTCCTCGCCCGGGTGTTTTGGTGTGGCTGCGACTTCACCTATTTCACCACCCACAACATGTTCATGGAGTACACCAACATATTCCCCACCGAGTCGTGCATGCACACTCTTCCGTACCCCATCGACAACACCTCGAAGGAGTAGTGAAGGGCGCCCGGAGGAGGAGCGAGGTGGAGAAGGCGGCGTCTAGGGTTCTAAACCCTCTATCTATTTTTCTTTTTTTGAGTCTATGTTATGTTAAGTTGTAATTGAACTATGTTGGAGATGCTATGGGCTTGTTGGCCCTTTTATCAAGTTCTATTATTAAGTTTTCTATCTATTCTATTATGAAGTTCTTCCTAGTTTCAACTATGTGACCGTACTATGGGCTTGTTGGCCCTATCTCCATGCTTGTTGATTGTTTTATTAGAGAGCTCGCTTTGTTAGTAACCACCTATTGCATGTAGCCACCTAGCTAGTGCAAGCAGCCACAACATATTTTTCAATTTATTTGTCATAGAAAAACGAGTGCAGACGCGAGTGGATCTAAAAGGCCGCAACTGATCGTAAAAAATGATGCTCTAAATCGAGGAGACAACCGTGCGAGAAGACAGGAAACAGCGGCAGCGACCGTCGCTGCATCCGTGGCGGCTGGCGTGCATGAAAGCGGCTCAGTCAGTGCATCGTGGCGGCACGCATCATCGCATGCAGGCTCGATCGGCGCATGCAGGCTCGGTCGGCGCATCATGGCGGCGCACATTGACGCATGCAGGCAGGCTTGTTGGGTGCATGCATAGCAGGCTTCTGTCGTGGCGGTGCGCATAGGCATGCAATGCAAGGGATGGCCCAACGAAAGCAAGTCCCAACGGTCGAATAGCTACACCGCCCAACGCGGCCCCACTCGTCAGAGTTAATGGTCAAAGCACTGGCCCGACGGCGGCGTCCGTTGTAATCTCCTCTGAGGGTTTCGGGCAAGGGAGTGGGGAAAACTGAGCAAAAGTTAAGAGCGTGGGGATGAATGAGTAGAGCTAAGGAACCAGGGGCACAGATGTAAACAACCCTTTGTTTTATACTTCAAACTTACTATGTTTCATGGGGTGATCCTTTTTATTTTATTTTTGTGTCGTGATACTTTCTTCCTTTAGTTCTCGTTTGAACTTCGTCAATTTTTAATGCTGAGCTTCCTGCATGAATTTTTACTTGGTTTTCCCCAATGTGTTTTTGAACTTACATATTTTTTCTCAACTTCCAAACTGGAAATAGAATGCACACTAGATCTATGATAAGTCTCCAATGTATCTATAATCTTTTATTGTTCCATGCTATTATATTATCTATCTTGTATGTTTTATATACATTTATATGCCATTTTATGCTTTTTGGGACTAACCTATTAACCCAGAGCCCAGTGCCAATTTTTGTTTTTCCTTGTTTTTGAGTTCCGCAGAAAAGGAATATCAAACGGAGTCCAAACAGAACGAAACTTTACGGAGATTTTTCTAGGACCAGAAGACACCAGATGGACTTGGAGTACATGCCAGGGGACCCTCGAGGAGGCCACAAGGGTGGAG
>LR738714.1:411443109-411655716 GCA_902687465.1 Secale cereale
CCCCCCCCCCGAGCCTCCCCTGACCTACTTCTTCCTCCTATAAATTCACATATATCCCAAAAACATCAGAACATCCATCAAAACTACTTTTCCGCCGCCGTAACCTTCTGTTGTCGCGACGGAGGGTGAATCAACCATGGAGGGCATCTACATCAACCCTATTGCCCTTCCGTTGAAGTGTGAGTAGTTTACCATAGACCTACGGGTCCATAGCTAGTAGCTAGATGGCTTCTTCTCTCTCTTTGATCTTCAATACCATGTTCTCCTCGTTGTTCTTGGAGATCTATCCGATGTAATCTTCTTTTGAGGTGTGTTTGTCAAGATTCGATGAATTGTGGGTTTATGATCAGATTATAAATGAATAATATTTGACTTTCTTCTCAATTCTTTTATGCATGAACTTATATCTTAGTAATTCTCTTTGAACTATCGGTTTGGTTTGGCCAACTAGATTGATTTTTCTTGCAATGGGAGAAGTGATTTGCTTTGGGTTAAATCTTGCGGTGCTCAATCCCAGGGACAGAAAGGGACATGGCACGTATTGTATTGTTGCCATCGAGGATAACAAGATGAGGTTTTCATCATATTGCTTGAGTTAATTTTGCTACATCATGTCATCTTGCTTAAGGCGTTACTCTATTCTTATGAACTTAATACTCTAGATGCAGAATCGTTTCCACTACTAGGAAATGGGCTATAGATGATATGGCCACTAATGGCATACCAGACATGTGGTGCGCCATTAGTATATACTAATGGCGCACCATGTGTTGGTGCGCCATTAGTGTACAAATAATAATGGCGCACCAGACATTCGGTGCGCCATTAGTAACAACTTCTTTTTTTCTTATTTTTACACACATACTAATGGCGCACGGTGGCACAGTGCGCCATTACTAGTTTTACTAGTAATTGCGCACTGCCAACTCAGTGCGCTAGTACTAAATTTTTTTTAATTTTTTTTGCAAAACTACTAATGGCGCACCTCTCATTAATGCGCCATTAGTACCACTGGTTACTAATGGCGCATTGATGAGTGGTGTGCCACTAGTAAAGTGGGACCAGCTAGATATTTTGGACAGCCACACCTACACACTCACTTTCCCCACTTCATTCTCTCCACCTCCTCCTCCAAGCTTGTGTCGGCTTCCTCCTCCTACTCACGTCATTTGCACCATAGATTCATCAAAATTAAGTGGTTAAATTACCTTTTTTTATAGGTAAGTAAGGGGGGAAAGCTATCTTTATGTTGTAGATCACTTTTTCTCCCTCGAGCTCCAACAACCGTGCACATGCACTTTTTATGGGCTAGCTAGATCTATGTATGTTTGTGGTGTTGCATATGTTTGTGATGTTGCATATATGTTTGTGTTTGCAGGTACCGGTATTTGAAATGCGATAGTTGCCAATATTTTGCCGAAATGTTGATTCATTTCCGTTTCGGAGAGAATTTTGGCACTATGCATTCTTTTTGGTCCTATTTTTAGGGAAAGTCATGCCAAATTTTTTCTTGGTTCTAAAATATCGTTTTGCTCTACCCCGCAGGCGACCATGGTCCGCACGATGACCATAGGCATCGTGAATAGGTTTTTGAGCTCCGTGAAGGCCGAGATGCTTCAAAAGAACGAGACGGAGATAAGATGTCCGTGTCGAAGATGCAAGCTGAAGAGACTTATTGCGGACCCGGATTCTGGGCAGGTGCGGGACCACCTGCTCTTGCGTGGTTTCATGGATGGCTATCGGTGGAAAGGTGATGAATATGACTATGAAGTCATCCATGGCCGGGCAAGAAATGAGGAAGGCAGCAAGACAACCACCACGGCGAGGGCGGGCGAGAAGACGAAGAATCTCCAGGACATGATCATGACGGTGATGCTGTACACAGTCATCATGTAGAAGATGTCGGACATGATGATGAGGAAGATCAAGACGAAGGGCATGGTCATGATCTAGATGAAGATGCCGGAGCAGACGATGATGGAGGCTGGGTGCAGGACCCTCATATTCAAGAGCTGCTTCTCAAGACGGATAACGCAAGAGCTGCCGCCCGAGAGAAAGCCAAGCTGTATCAACTGGAGATAGACGCGGTTACTCCATTGTATGAAGGATGCAGGCCCGAGGATACCCGCCTAAAAGTAACGCTCATGGCTCTGGAGATGAAGGTAAAACACGAAATGACTAACGCATGCTTCGACGAGAACATGTCATTCTGGCACGAACGTCTTCCCAAGGGGAACAAGTGCCCGACTAGTTTCGAGGAGGCGAAGAAAATTGTGTGTCCTCCGGATTTACCGCACGTGAAATACCATGTGTGCATGAACAATTGCATCATTTATCGGGACGAGCATGCGGAGTCTACCATATGTCCGGTGTGCGGCGTCACTCGATAGAAGAAGCGAAAGAAAGCTCCTCGAAAAGTGGTGTGGTACTTTCCGATCACTCCTCGTCTGCAGCGGTATTTCGCGGACCCTAAGGTACAAAGCTCCTGCGTTGGCACGCGGATAGGGAGGAGAAGAAGCGAGAAGATGACGGAAATGATCCGGAGATAAATAAAAATGACAAGATGATGAGTCACCCTAAGGATGCGAGCCAGTGGCAAGCGTTGAACTTCAAAGACCTAGAATTTGGGAACGATCCAAGGAACATCGTGCTGGGCGCGAGCACCGATAGAGTCAATCCGTTTGGCAGCCAGAGAAGCACACATAGCACCTGGCCTGTGTTTGTGTGGATGTACAACCTTCCCCCCTGGTTGTGCATGAAGAGGAAGTACATTCACATGAGTATGCTAATTGAAGGGCCAAAACAACCAGGGAACGACATCAATCTGTATCTGGGGTTGTTGAAAGAGGAGCTAGACACGCTGTGGAAAACGCCAGCCAATACGTGGGACGCCGCAGAGAAAGAATATTTCCCTATGAGAGCCGCACTGCTCACGACGGTGCACGACTATCTCGGTTACGGATATGTCGCGGGGCAGGTGGTCCACGGATTTTCTGGATGCGTCAGGTGCATGGATGACACAACGTATCGCCAGCTAGATAGATATCCCGGGTCTTCGAAAACCGTGTTCATGGGACATCGAAGGTGGCTTCGCGAAGATGACCCGTGGAGGAAACGCAAGGATCTGTTCGATGGTGAAACTGAACCCCGAAGACGCCCGCGTACAAGGAGCGGCGAGGAAATAGAGGAGCTGTTGAAAAATTGGAAAGATTGCCCACTGCCGGGAAAGAAGCAACAGGCGCCAGAACCTGGAAATAAGCGAAAGGCGCCAGAGCCGCTGTTGAAGGTATGGAAAACAGGGTCTGTTTTCTGGGACTTGCCGTACTGGAAGATCCACCGTGTGCCTCACAGCCTTGATGTCATGCATATCACAAAGAACGTGTGCGAGAGTCTGCTTGGTACCCTGCTCAACATGCCAGAGAGGACCAAAGATGGGCCGAAAGCAAGGGCAGACTTGAAATCAATGGGCATCAGGCAGGAGCTTCACGCTAATGATGATGATGATGATGATGATGATGATGATGATGATGATGATGAGGCGAAGCAGGACACGAAAAGTTGTGGAAAGGCAAAAAGGCCAAGAAGACCGGAAATGACTACCCTCCCGCGTGCTTCACTCTAAGTCTGGAGGAGATCGGGCAGTTTTTCACGTGCCTCGTAGGAGTAAAACTTCCTTACGGTTACGCGGGGAAGATAAGCAGATACCTAGACCCAGCGAAGCAGAAGTTCAGCGGGATGAAGTCTCACGACTGTCACATGCTGATCACGCAGATACTTCCAGTTGCAATCCGTGGGATTACGGACGCGCACGTCCGTGAAATGCTATTTGGCCTATGCAGCTTTTTCGACATCATCTCTTGGAAGTCGGTTGGCGTGAGGCAACTCAGAAGGATACAGGAAGAGATCGTGGTGATACTATGCGAACTTGAGATGTACTTCCCGCCCGCATTCTTCGACGTTATGGTGCATCTGCTGGTCCATATCGTGAGGATATCATCCAACTCGGGCCGATGTTCCTGCACAACATGATGTCGTTCGAAAGGATGAATGGTTTCATCAAAGGATACGTTCGCAACATGTCACGTCCAAAGGGAAGCATAGCCAGGTGCTTTTTGACCGAAGAGTGCACCTCCAACTGCACGAATTATCTAGGCATCGAGAACCCCGTTGGTCTTCCCGTCAACAGGCACCTCGGCAGGCTCGCTGGATGGGGTCACCGAGAGGGTCGCCGCGAAATGCATGTCGAATTCGAGGGTCGACTCGCCGACTTTGAAAGAGCAAACCTAGTCACGCTACAACACATAGACGTGGTCGATCCTTGGGTGGTAGAGCACAAAACCTTTAGTGAGAAGACGTACAATGACCGAGGCCAACAGAGGACGGACGGTGATATAATCAAAGAGCACAACTCATGTTTCACGCGTTGGTTCAAGCAGAGGCTTCTGTCATACCCTTTACAAGAGGATTCTTCCGCGGAAGAAAATCTCATATTTGATTTGTCACAGGGCACCGAGCACAACCTGATGACCTATGAGGCGCACGATATCAACGGGTACACGTTCTACACCGAGGACAAGGACATGAAGAGCGATGGTTATCTGAACTCCGGGGTAACGATGGAATCCTACACCGGTAACGATAAGGACATATACTACGGAAGGATCGAAGAAATCTGGGAGCTGAGCTACGCTGGAGAGAAGTTCCCGATGTTCCGTGTCAGATGGGACAAGGGCGTCCTAAAATAAGACCGGTATTTCACCAGCATGGTTATACCCGAAGCCAAATCCAAGACCGCGGGCGCAAATGTCACCGCGAAAAATGAGCCATGGGTACTCGCTTCCCAAGTGGACTAATGCTTCTTCATTACCGACCCATCAAAGCCCAGTCGTGTTGTCGTGAGGAGAGGCAAAAGGAAGATCATCGGAATGGATGGAGTCGCCAATGAGCAAGACTTCGACAAGTACGGCGACCCGAAGATGGAACATCACGACGATGAAGTGCCATACACCACAAGAAGAAGCAGGACCACCCTACCTAAAGGACGTCCGTTCAAGAGAAGAATTCCATTTGCAAAAAAGAAGGGCAACAAGATTGTGAAAAGATAGCTAGCTAAGATTGATTATATTTAAATTGTAGCCTTCATTTCTCGATTGTATTTCGACATATTCATAAATGTTTTTTCATGTGCACTTTTTGAATTCATGAATAATTTTTCAAATTTGATGATATTTTTTCATATTCATAAATGTTTTACCAATTCACAAATGAATGCAACTAAAAATCCAAAAAAAGACTAGTTGTGCTTGGTTATATGTTACTCCCAAAAGCATATAAAGTTTGTCAAATCTGGAGAAATGGATATTTAGTTATGATTTAAACAAGTTTGAACATATTTAAACACAAATAAATATCAAACATCATTTTAAATGTTGTTAACATGGCAACAAACTGCATATTATTTTTCTACATGAAATTCTCAGCATCTAGCATATGTGACATGTTATATTTGGATGCATGGATAAAAAGATATGTGCAAAGAAAAAATGCATAAAAACAAAAAATGGGGAGCCTGGGAATCGAACCCAGGACCTCCCAGTGGGTTTGCTCCGTGCTGACCAGCAGGCTACTGTAAGTTGTCTGATGTAGATGGGGTTGGGTGGAACATAACCTGTGGGCTCGAACAGAAAAAAATTTACTAATGGCGCACCACGACGAGGTGCGCCATTGCTATAGGTGTACTTATGGCGCACCAGGGGGAGGTGCGCCATTAGTATTCTCCCCCCATCCATACTTTGTCCCCCACTCCACCTATTCGCTCTCTCCCTCGCCCTCGCCCAGATTGATCCCCTTCGTCCCACTCCCTCGTGCGTTGCCCCGACGCCGCTGCCCCGCCGCCGCCGCCCCCGCGCCACCCCCGCCGGACTCTACCACGCCGCTCCCTCCCTCGTCCCTCCCTCCACCGCCGCCGCCCCCAACGCCCCCTCCCCGAGCCGAGCGCCGCCTCCCTCGCCTTGCCCCCTCTGCCCGCGCCCGCGCGCTTGACCTCATGCTCGCCGTCCAACACTGCGCGGCCTGCCCAGGAGGACCGCCGCCGTCTTCCTCTTCGACTACGAGTACCCGGATGAGCTCGGACGCCCTCGAGCCATCCCTTCGACGCCCGCCGATTTCGTCCGCCTCGGCCACCATCGCCACCGCTCGACACCGAATTCGCGCCGCCGCGACTAGCTCCGGCTACCTTGAGTCGCCCTTGACCTCCCTAGTGAGCACCCGAGCCGCTTCCCCCTCTTCCCCCTCTTGATTTCCTTCTGATGTGTTCTAGGGTTGGCGGTTGGAGAATTTTGGACAAGGAAAGGGGGTTGGAGAATTAAGTAGCTAGGGTTCATGAGTCCTAGTATGTGGTTTGGCCATTTCATCACTTAATAAAGAAGAAAGCATGGCATGCTATGAACTTGTTCATCCTTATGTCATGTTGGCAAACATAGTGAAACTAAGGGTGTGAGATCAGGTCATTTTGCAGATGCATTGAAATCTCAGTGAGTAGTATATCTGCACTCTTGATATCATTCCATGAAGAAAGGCCCTCTATTTGGCCATGGAAATGATACAAGATAGTCCAATTTGAATTGAACTCCTAAAATTTCCCTTTGAATGACAAGTCTAGACCCTTCTTTAAACAATTTTGGACTTGTTGATGGCCAGAATATGTTAATCACCGCTGACTGCCGAGGATGCAGTTTTGATCTGGTTGTTGGTTCCTTGCTCTAGTTCTTGCAAGCTGAAAATACCTGTTCTTTCTGCATCATTTTTGTTTGAAGATATTAACTGTTGTGAAAGTAATTCATGATTCAATAGTTTCTAACAAGCCCCCCCTCCCCCCTTTTTTCCTCCTATATTTCTGAATGGCCAGGCTGTTGCTTTCAGTTCTAGGCACAATTGATCTGAAAACTAAATAAATGCAGTAATACAATTTCTGTATATGGCCTACTATCTCCCCCAAATACTATGGCTGGTAAAGAGTAAGCCACCTTGGATCGGCACCAATCAAAGGGCTAAATGTGTTCCTTCTATATGCCTAGCAATGCAACTGCAGTAGATTACTCAATATTCTTGCCATTTGTTGATAGGTTATAAATATTGACCATAAATAAGAATGAATATTGACCATTTGTTGCTGCTAGCACATGTTGAAGTGTACCTGATGATGCTTCTATAGAAAATTCAGTTTTCCTTCTCAGGCATGTGTTGTGTGACCTGACAAAATATAAATGTGTTGTGTGCCCTGTGTTGGTAATTTAGTAAAGTCAAACAAGCACTGAATTTAGACATGTTGCTTGCTGAAATTGTAGCAGCAACAACAACTATGGATGAATGATAAACAGGTTAGAGTGGTCAGATTAGTTCAACAACAATAGCTATTTTAAGTTTGTCTTATGGGTCATTTATAGTGGTCAGATTAGTTCTGCATTTGAACGAGTCCCAATGGACCTACTGCCAGCTTATTTGTTCTAGGAAAATTTATCTAATTTTGTTTACTATGGGGTCAATTAGCATGTAAACATTCTTTCAGTCCCTAAGGGCATCACAGACAATTTATGCCAAATTTGCAGTTTCATAGTTTCACAGTCACTAAGTGTGTGTAGAACAGCGATAACTTACACTAGTTTTGTAGCCTCCAGCAAGTTTACGAGCAAACAGAATTTTCCTTCTCTTTTAGAAATATGCAGGCAGCTACCTGATCAGTGTTGTTGTTGGTAGCTGTAAAAAACTAGTTACCAATGCACAAATGAGTCCGAGACATGCCAAGCTAATCTACTCACCATTTGAACTTCAAAGTACAGTTTTACAAGCTTCTGCAACTTTTTCTTAACTGTTGCTGCTGCTGTTATGCCTGTATTCACTGCTGCTGCTGCTGTACTTGTGATGATGTTGTACTTGTGATGATGCTACTTGTGATCTTCTGAAATGACCCATTGGTGACTTCATTACGCGGGGATAATGATTTTGTAGGTAACCCGAGAGGCCCTTGAGTTTGCTGGAATGTCGATTAACTTCCGTTCCGGCAAATTCGGGTACTCCATATGTCCTATTTTCAGCAAAGGTCATGCTGAAATTTTCCATGAATTTTAGCATGACTTTGCTAAAAAAATAGGACATATGGGGGTACTTGTGACTAATGCATGGGCCGGGGTATCTTAATACTTAATTAAGTACGATCAACGACCCTTTTATTCTTGCTGCATTAAACCATAGGAGGCAATAGAGCCAAGTGATTAGGCCCAACTTAGAATTCTCCTTCCAAGCTTAGCTTTTAGGATGCCTCGCTGTCGACAAACCATAAATTATAAAACCTTGGCTTTTAGGGTGCCTCGGTGTCGATAAAAACCGAAATGATGAAAGCTTAGGCTTTTAGGGTGCCTCGGCGTCGAAAAACCCTAAATGTTAAAAGCTTAGCTTTTAGGATGCCTCGGTGTCGACAAACCCTAAATGATGAGACCACGATCTTGTTCCTTGACAATAACCAACTTTTTGACCAAACTTTTTTCCTATTTAGAGAGAAACATGGCCCACAATGATGAGGCCGGCGGTTCGGGTGGCAAGGCATTCTGGGAGCTGTCCCAGGAGATGGAGGAACAACCTCACTTCTATGAGGACGCCGCGAAAGACACCGATCCTGACACCACTGATGGTGCCGCCGAGGATGACCCCACTGATGGTGCCGTCAGGGATTACACCACTGATGGTGCCGCCGAGGATGCCACCACTGATGATGGCGACGCGCGCACAGATGGCAGCCAACCGAAGAAGCAACAGAAGGACTGGCGCCCGACCGTGCTCCGCACCGTCAAGGAGGAATTTACTGGAGTGGACTCCGACGGGAATCCAACGGCGCCAAAACAAATAGTCAAGGGGTACTCGGTTCAGCTCGGGTGCATTCTCCGGAGCACCGTCTCGATCAACACCAAGAACCTAAGGCATAAGGACCGAGGGAATTTGCGCAACCTCCTCTTCACAAAGCTGCACGAATGATACAAGTTCCCTACTAAATTTGAAAACAAAAGCCTCACAGGGAATAAAGTGAACAATGCCGCCCTCACGAGTATGAGCACGGCCCTGTCTACTTGGAAAAGCACGGTGAAGAGAATGATTGACAAAGGTTTTAGTTTTGAGAAGATCAAGGAGAAAAATCCTTCGATCACCAAAGATGACTACAAGGAGTTCAAGATCAAGTGCGAGAGCACCGCAACCTCCGAATCAAGTCAGTGGGGGAAAGAAATGCGGCAGTTGAACTTAGGGGAACACACACTCGGTCCCGGCGGTTACAGAGTGGCGGAGCCTATATGGGACAAGGAGGACGCCGAGCGCGCCGAGCAAGGCCTACCGCCCCTCTTTGATAAATACGGTGACAAGCAGACCAGGAACTTTGTCAGGGCTTGGTACAAGGAGGACCCGGTAACAAAGGAGCTCACCACGGATCCGAAGACAAGGGCCCTTGAGCCTGTTTTGGTAAGGCATACAGCCCCGCGTAATTAGCTCCATATGGTTGCATTCTAATTAATGAAGCGAAATTTCTAAATGGTTCACATTCCTTCCGCAGGCAACTGAAAGCAGTAGCGCGGGGTCGACTCAAAGCACCCCTTGGGATACCACTCTAAATAGGGTGTTGAATGTAAAGAAAAAAAAGGATAAGCTCAGTAAGCCGTCGTCAGCTCGTCGTGTGGCCGGCAAAGGCTTGTCCACAAAATGGTCGTCATACTATAACGCTGGTGGGCGAAAGGAGAAAAAGACCATCTTGGAAAGCCAGGCGCGCGAGGTTCAAGAAATGAAGGCACAATTGGCGCAGATTCCGGAGATTGTCCAAGAGCAAGTGCAACAATAACTGGGATCGACGCTCACCGGCATTATGCCTACCTTGATTCAGGGGCTGACGACGTGGATTGCGGGCGGCCAATAGGGGCCGCCCCCGATTCCCAGCTTCACGGCCAGGAACTCGCAGAACGCGTAGGCGGGGTCATTGGTGTCTCCGGCGGAGGCGACATTGGTGTCTCCGACGCCGGCACGGGCATTGGACCTTAATGCACCGGGTGTACGCCGGCCGACACCTCTGCAGCAAGCGGCCCCTCCTTCAATTGCACGCCCGCCGTTGGCGGTGCCTCGACATTAGCCGAGCTCGACGCCATCATCACGGTAACTAATTAAGCCTCTCAGCCGAGGACTTCATCTCCTTGCCTTTGACTGGGCATCCCTGACGCCCTACATGTTTTCGCAGGGCGCCGCCGACGTTCCGTGCACTCTCCCGCACTTTGTGAACGACGAGTTGGTCGATGTCGCCAAGGGCAGAATCGTTCAACCGGGCAACCCCATGTTCTACGATAATCCGATGCCACCCGCCGTGTATAGGGTTCAACTGGTTCGGGTGCTGCCAGGCTGCGACGAGTTGTTACCTCCGATTCGACCCGCCGGGGCCGACGAAGATGATGTGATGACCCTCAGCGCCTGCCTAAGCTGGCCCCTGCTTTGGCCGAAGAGCCAGACTCGTTTGGGGGCGGGGGACACCACCCCAAAGACAACACCACCAGTCTTGCCGGCGCCAAGCCATGGCAAGACTGCCCCAACCCTGCCGGACATCCCTATGGCACAGGATCCAAACATGCATATGGCACAGGATCCGGACGACGACGACGACAACGACGACGGTACATTTGCGAACATCGATAAGTACTTTGCCGATCATGGGTATAATGGCGAATTCATGGGGCCTCCTTCTCAAGAACCCAACCCTACAAAAGACGACCGCGATCTAGCTGGTACCGCGGAGAAACCAAGTTGCAACAGGTGTCATCTGGTGTTCAGTTCCCAGGAGACGCCTCCAGCTGTCGACTTCACCGAGCCTTAGATAGCCGAGGTGCGAAATATTATCAGCCCCAACACACTCAAGAATGCGGTTTGTGAGCAGAACTCGGTCCCATTACAGGAGAAGAAGAAGGCACGGAAAAGAAAGAGTAACAAGGGTGCGAGCCAGCCGGCACCGAGTACGATCCGTGCTCAGGACGGGCCACCTTCACCTAAGTATATAATGAGGAGGGTGCATGTGGCGGGTAGGCCGATGCTACCGACTAATATGATCAATGCTGCAACCGGTGCTATGCAGAGTCTGCATGACAATGTTCTTTCTTAGGAGAAGCGGCGTCTCAGAGAGAAGGATTCGGCATACCCGGTTTTCCCGGCCAAGGTGCCAGAGGGCAAGGGCTTTGTGGATAACTCCATTGGGGGTACAATCGTCCTGCGGTTTGATGACATCTTCGCTATGTTTAACCTTCATCCGCGGCACTACACCTTCGTTCGGCTATTTTCGCTGAGTATTGAGATGCGGATCATTAGAGACAAGACCCCGTACATCGTGATATTCGACCCCTTCTACATGCGTGCCAAGATCTTGGGCAGCGCTGCGGACCGGCAAGTCGCGAGTTATTACCTCGAAGGCGTCATTCTGGCAAACCGAGATAAGGATAACTTCCTCGTGCCTTACTTTCCCGAGTAAGTCGTCCCCTCAACCGCCATGTAACATATGATTTCTTAGATTTCAATCGTTTTTCTTTTAACATTCCGTGTTTTGTGCAGTGACACACATTGCACACTCATCCTCCTAAGCCCGAAATATTCCATGGCCACGTATTTCGACTCGGACCGTCAGTCGAAGGTAGACTACACAAATGTCAAGAAAGTACTTGATGATGTTCTCCCCGGCTATGCCAAATCTGGAGGCACCATCACCAGGACAGTTCGTAAGTACCGCAAGCACGTGTTCGCCCACAATACGACGTTCTGCTGCGTCAAGCAGCCGCCTGGCGGTTAGAAGGGTGCCTACTACGCCATCCATCACATGCGGGCGATCGTACGGGACAATCATCACCTTCTGCTACCAGATAAACTCAAAGATTGGGCCGCGAGCTTGTAGGAAATCTAGGACGCGGACATATGACAAGAATTCTTTCGCATCCAGTCGGAGTTTGCGGAAATCATCCATCAAGATGTCCTTCATACCTCGGGGCAGTTCTACCTCAGAAATCAACCGTCGAACAGTGACATAGACACAATGCTACAAATGCAGGCTGACAACGCCCGCGATTTCATGACTCCCACGATAGACGGCGGCTTCATCCACGCTCCGGTCCCTTGAGTCGAGTCGAAAGTAGTGATGCTATGTCTAGTTTTGAAACATCGATTGGCTCATGTTGTAATTAAACTTAAATGAACTTGTATGTCTCTTTGGTTTGGACAGTCGTTCAACTTAGATGTAATCGATGCTATTAATGTCTTGCTTTTCTCTTCCGATCCTTTTGTTGCATACTTATATATTGCTTATGTATTGTCTGTGAATTGGTACTAACGTTTCATTTGGCTAGTGCATAGTAATGCCGTCGTATGTCGTGTACAAGGGTAAGGTTCCCGGAGTCTACGATGACAGGGAGGAGTGTCGGAGACAGGTTCACCGTTTCAGCGGTAGCATTTACAAAGGGTACACCACTAGGGTGGAGGCGGAATCTAGATACGCGAACTATCTAGCGGGAGAGAGGAGGGAGCATTGGAGGAACCGGATGAAGACGAGTTTCATCGCGATGATGCTCATCGTGATGACCGCAACTCTCTTCTATGTGATGGTAGTTTAGATGATCGATATCGACTTGTAATGTGAAGACAAACTCGCTACTCGCGCTCTCGAGACTTGTAATATAATGTTCTATCTTTGTTCGGTCTTTTGAATTCGGAGACTAATATGATGAATTGTATTCGGAGACTAATATGATGAACTGTTTTCAGAGACTAACCTTCTATTGTATTCGATGAATCTGGTGTTGTCTAAATTCTGCCCAATAATATATTTTGTATCCTGCGAAAATATAAGAAAAGAAAAAAAATCCCTAATATTCATACTAGTGGCGCACCACTCAAGATACTAATGGCGCACTGTCCAAATGAAACTAATGGCGTATCACCCATCAGTGCGCCATTAGTATGCCAAAGGACATGGGTACATATGGCCCCCTGGGAGGCATACTAATGGCGCACAGAGGGCTATACTAATGGCGCACTACCTGGTGCGCCATTAGTACACCAGATACTAATGGCGCACCAGGGGTGCGCCATTAGTAAAAAATCTAATGGCGTGGTGCTAGCGGTGCACCACTAGTGCGCCATTAGTAGGCAAAAGTGGTGCGCCACTAGCATGCCTTTTCCTAGTAGTAGATGTGTGGAGTAATAGTAGTAGATGCAGGCAGGAGTCGGTCTAGTTGTCTCGGACATGATGCCTATATTCATGATCATTGCCATATATGTCATTATAATTATTGCCACTTCTATCAATTGTGTGACAGTAATTTGTTCACCCTCCATAATACTTGCTATCATGATAGAATCCTCTAGTGAAACATGTGGCCCCCGGGTCTATTTTACATCTTATAAGTTTCAGATCTACTATTTTGCAATCTTTCACTTTTCAATCTATAAACCAAAAACCCAAAAATATTTACTTTACTAGTTCATCTATTTCTATCAGATATCACTTTTGCAAATAACCTAGAAGGGATTGACAACCCCTTTGTAGCGTTGGGTGTAACTTTGTTGTTTGTTTGTGTAGGTATTTGGTGACTTGTGTGTAATCTCCTACTGGATTGAAACCTTGGTTCTCAAAATTGATGGAAAATACTTACTCTACTTTGCTGCATCACCCTTTCCTCTTCAAGGGAAAAACCAACGCAATCTCAAGAGGTAGAAGGAAGAATTTATGGCGCCGTTGCCAGGGAGATCTACGCCAAGTCAAGTCAAGATTTGTCTTCATCAACTCGCCAATCTTTGGTGCCGCTGAGATCTACGGCAAGTCAAGACACACCAAGTACCCTTCGTTAAACTCTCATCCATTGTATTTACATTATGTTCCATTCGCCTCTTGTTTTCCTCTCCCCCACTTCTAAAACAATTTTCGAAAAGACTTACCTTTTCTTCGCCCTTCTTTTGTTCATTTTGTTCACTTGCTTTTTGTGTGCTTGTGTGTTGGATTGTCATGATGGCTCAAGAAAATACCAAATTATGTGACTTTTCCAACACCAATAATAATGACTTTATTAGTAACCCGATTGCTCCCACTACTAATGCGGAATCTTGTGAGATTAATGCTGCCTTATTGAATCTTGTTATGAAAGAACAATTTTATGGTCTTCCTTGTGAAGATGCCACTTCCCATCTGAATAATTTTGTTGATTTACGCGATATGCAAAGAAAAGAGATGTGGATAATGATCTTGTTAAATTAAAGTTATTCCGTTTTCACTACGAGATCGGGCTAAAACTTGGTTTTCATCTTTGCCTAAAAATAGTATTGATTCATGGAATAAGTGCAAAGATTCTTTTATTGCCAAGTATTTTCCTACCGCTAAGATCATCTCCCTTAGGAACGATATTATGAATTTTAAACAACTTGACCATGAGCATGTTGTACAATCTTGGGAGAGGATGAAACTTATGATAAGAAATTGTCCTACACACGGTTTGAAATTACGGATGATTATACATAAAATTTGTGTCGGATTGAACTTTACTTCTAGAAATCTTTTAGATTCGGCTGCGAGAGGTACTTTCATGGAAATCAAGTTAGGAGAAGCTACTAAACTCCTAGATAATATTATGGTTAACTATTCTCAATGGCATACCGAAAGATCTTCCACAAGTAAAAAAATGCATGCTATTGAACATATTAATGTTTTGAGTGGAAAGATGGATGAACCTATAAAATTATTTTCTATCAAGGGTACAAACCTTGATCCTAATGATATGCCCTTGTCCACTTCGATTGAGAATAATAATGAATCTATGGATGTGAATTTTGTTGGTAGGAACAATTTTGGTAACAATGCTGATAGAGGAACTTTAATCATAGGCATTTTCCTAGTAATTCCTCTAACAATTATGGTAATTCCTACAATAGCTCGTATGGATATTATAATAAGGTGCCCTCTGATTTTGGGAATAGTATTAAAGAATTTATGAGTTCTCAAAAGAATTTTAATGCTACGATTGAAGAAAAATTGCTTAAGATTGATGATTTGGCTAGGAGTGTGGATATAATTTCTCTTGATGTTGATTCTTTGAAGCTTATATCTATTCCACCCAAGCATGATATTAATGAGTCTCTTAAAGCTATAAGAATTTCCATTGATGAGTGCAAAGAAAGGACCGCTAAGATGCGTGCTAAACAAGAATGGTTTATAAAAACATGTTCTTCTAGTTCCCGTGAAAATAACTATGAAGACCTTAAAGTTATTGATGTGACTCATATTGAATCTTTGTTTTCCAAAATAAAACTTGATAAATATGTGACTAGAGATGAGTCTACTTTAGTTAAGGCGTCCCAATGATTTGGAGTTTTTAGATCTTGATGCAAAAATTGATAAAAGAGGGATAGATGAAATCAAAACCCTAAGTAGCAATGAACCTACTAGATTAGATCTCAAGGAATTTAATTATGATAATTTCTCTTTAATAGATTGTATTTCCTTGTTGCAATCCATGTTGAATTCTCCTCATGCTTATAATCAAAATAAAGCTTTTACCAAGCATATCGTTGATGCTATGATGCAATCTTTTGAAGAAAAGCTTGAATTAGAAGTTTCTATCCCTAGAAAACTTTATGATGAGTGGGAACCTACAATTAAAATTAAGATTAAGGATTATGAGTTCCATGCTTTGTGTTATTTGGGTGCTAGCGTTTCTACGATTCCCAAAACTTCATGTGATGTGCTAGGTTTCTGTGAAATTGATGAGTGTTCTTTAAATTTGCATCTTGCGGATTCCACTATTACGAAACCTATGGGAAGGATTAATGATGTCCTTATTGTTGCAAATAGGTATTATGTGCCTGTAGATTTCGTTGTTCTTGATATAGATTGCAATCCTACATGTCATATTGTTCTTGGTAGACCTTTCCTTAGAAGAATTGGTGCAATTATTCATATGAAAGAAGGAAACATTAGATTTAAATTTCCATTAAGGAAGGGCATGGAACACTTTCCAAGATATAAAATTAAATTGCCTTATGAATCTATTATGAGAGCCACCAATGGATTGCACACCAAAGATGACAATACCTACATATGTTTGAGTTTTTATGCCTAGCTAAGGGCATTAAACAATAGCACTTGTTGGGAGGCAACCCGATTTTATTTTTGCTTTTTACTTTTTGGTTCTGTTTTGAAAGTTTTACACATTATTACTTCTGTAGTAATTGTGTTTTGGTGTTTTAATTAGTGTTTGAGCCAAGTTAGACCTTTGTGATGGCTTACGGTGATCGTTGATATTATTTTGCTGAAAAACATAAACTTTTGCGCCCAGTGCATAAAATTCAATAATTCACTGGAACATCGAAACCTTCTGAAATTTTTACAAACAATTGATATAAAAATTCCCCGCGTCTTAGAATTGTTTCAGATTTTTTTGACAGTTATAGAAGTATGTAAAGTTTTCATATTGCTACAGAAAGTTCTGTTTTTGACATATTCTGTTTTCTATGTGTTGTTTGCTTATTTTGATGCATCTATGGCTAGTATCCGGGGGGGGGGGTATGAACCATGGATAAGTTGGAATACATTAGATATTACACCAATATAAAATTATAATAAGATCGCAACAGTATCTTGAGTGGTTATTTGCTTTGTTTTACTAATGGAGCTCACGAGATTTTCTATTGAGTTTTGTGTTGTGAAGTTTTCAAGTTTTGGGTAATGATTTGATGGACTATGGAATAAAGAGTGGCAAAATCCTAAGCTTCGGGATGCCCAAGGCACCCCAACTTAAAATTCAAGGACAGCCAAAAGCCTAAGCTTGGGAATGCCCCGGGAAGGCATCCCCTCTTTCGTGTTCATCTATCGGTAACATTACTTGATGCTATACTTTTATTCACTACATGATATGTGTTTTGCTTGTAGCATCATGTATGATATGAGTCTTTGCTTTTTATTTTGCCACAATCATCCTTGTTGTACCCACCTTTTGAGAGGGACACGCTTCAATCATGATTTATTAGAATACTCTATGTGCTTCACTTATATCTTTTGAGCTAGGCCATTTTGCTCTAGTGCTTCACTTATTCTTTTTAGAGCACGGTGGTGGTTTTATTTTGTAGAAATTGTTGAACTCTCTTGCTTCACTTATATTATTTTGATAGTCTTAAAGAACAGCATGGTAATTTGCTTGGGTTATGAAATTAGTCCTAATATGATAGACATCCAAAGGAGATATAATAAAAACATTCATATATAGAGCGTTAAAAATTATGTGAAGTTTGACTCCTTGTAATTGTTTTGAGATGTTAAGATGGTGATATTAGAGTCATGCTAGAGGTAGTTTGTGAGGTTAAAGAAATAATTGTGTTAAGGTTTGTGATTCCCGAAGCATGCACGTATGGCCTATGTAATCAAATTGGCGCGCAATGTATCTTGATTTTTTTCATCTTTGTGGGAAGGTCGGGGGCGCACGATGGTTAACTCTTACCAACCTCCCCCCTAAGGGCATGCATCGTAGTGCTTTGCTTTGAGGGCTAACTAGATTTATTGCAATAAGTATGTGAGTTCTTTATGACTAATGTGAGTCCATGGATTATACACACTCTCATCCTTCCACCTTTCTAGCCACCCTAGTGTCGTGCAACTTTCGCCAGTGCATAAAACCCTCCTTATACCTTCCTAAAAATAGCCACCATATCTACCTATTATGGCATTTCCATAGCCATTCCGAGATATATTGTCATGTAACTCCACTGTTCTGTTTATTATGACATTCTTCATCATTATCATATTGCTTTGCATGATCATGTAGTTGACATAGTATTTGTGGCAAAGCCACCGTTCATATTTTTCATACATGTAACTCTTGGTTATTGAACATCCCGGTACACCGTCGGAGGCATTCATATAGAGTCATATTTTTGTTCTAAGCATTGAGTTGTAATATCGAGTTGTAAGTAAATAAAAGTGTGGTGATAATCATTATTAGAACATTGTCCCGTGTGAGGTTATCAAAAATAAAAGAGGCCAATGAAGCCCAAATAAACAAAAGAGGCCAATGAATCCCAAATAAACAAAAGAGGCCAAAGAAGCCCACCAAAAAAATGTTAGACAAAGAGAGAAGGGACAATGTTACTATATTTTTCCACACTTGTGCTTCAAAGTAGCACCATGTTCTTCATGATAGAGAGTCTCCTATGTTATCACTTTCATGTATAACTAGTGGGAATTTTTCATTATAGACTCTTGGCTTTTATATAGCAACAATGGGCTTCCTCAAATGCCCTAGGTCTTCATGATCAAGCAAGTTGATGCACACCCACTAGTTGTGTTTTTGAGCTTTCATACACTTATAGCTCTAGTACATCTGTTACATGGCAATCTCTACTCACTCACATTGATATCGTTTAATAGGCATCTCCATAGTACATTGATTTGCCTCGTTGATGTGAGACTTTCTCCCACCTTTTGTCTATTACCACCACCATTCCACCCATAGTGCTATGTCCATGGCCCGCGCTCATATATTGCGTGAAGAGTTGAAAAGGTAGATTATGAAAGCAATTGGTCGGCTGACTCGGAGATGGGCATGAGGGGCGTTTTGTATTAAGAAAATGGAGCATAAGGACTATATGATTTGTAGGGATAACGTTCTTTAGCCATGTTGTTTTTGAAGCTTTATAGATTGCTTTTAGTATGATTTAAGTATTATTATTTTGATATTGATAACTTTTTATTTTGGGTCTTATGGATATGAAAATTCATACCACAATAAAGAATAAATACATTGAAAATATGTTGGTTAACATTCCAAATAAAAAATTCTGTTTTTATCATTTACCTACTCAAGGATGAGCAGGAATTAAGCCTGGGGATGCTTGATAAGTCTCCAACGTATCTATAATTCTTCATTGTTCCATGCTCTTATATGATCTATGTTGGATGTTTTATATGCATTTATATGCTATTTTATATGATTTTTGGGACTAACCTATTAACCAGAGCCCATTGCCAGTTTCTCTTTTTTCCTAGTTTTTTAGTTTCGCAGAAAAGGAAAATCATACGGAGTCCAAACGTAACGAAACTTTATGGAGATTCTTCTTGGACGAGAAGACACCATATGGACTTGGACTACATGCCAGGGGACCCTCGAGGCGGCCACCAGGGTGGAGTACGCGCCCAGGGGGGAAGGGCGCGCCCCTTACCTTGTGCCCCCCCGAGCCTCCCCTAACCTACTTCTTCCGCCTATAAATTCACATACATTCCAGAAACATCAGAACATCCATCGAAACCACTTTTCCGCCGCCGTAACCTTCTGTTCTCAGAAGATCCCATCTGGAGGCCTTTTCCGGTACTCTGCCGGAGGTGGAATCAACCACGGAGGGCATCTACATCAACCATAGTGCTCTTCTGATGAAGCGTGAGTAGTTTACCACAGACCTACGGGTCCATAGCTAGAAGCTAGATGGTTTTTCTCTCTCTTTGATCTTAAATACCATGTTCTCCTAGTTGTTCTTGGAGATCTATCCGATGTAATCTTCTTTTGCGATGTGCTTGTCAAGATCCGATGAATTATGGGTTTATGATCAGATTATCTATGAATAATATTTGAGTATCTTCTGAATTCTTTTATGCATGATCTTATATCTTAGTAATTCTCTTCGAACTACCAGTTTGGTTTGGCTAACTAGATTGGTTTTTCTTGCAATGGGAGAAGTGCTTTGCTTTGGGTTCAATCTTGTGGTGCTCAATCCCAGTGACAGAAAGGGACATGACACGTATTGTATTGTTGCCATCGAGGATAACAAGGTGGGGTCTTCATCATATTGCTTGAGTTAATTCCGCTACATCATGTCATCTTTCTTAAGGCATTACTCTGTTCTTATGAACATAATACTCTAGATGCATAATCGTTTCTGTCGATGTGTGGAGTAATAGTAGTAGATGCAGGCAGGAGTCGGTCTACATGTCTCGGATGCGATGCCTATATTCATGATCATTGCCATAGATGTCATTATAATTATTCTCTCTTCTATCAATTACTTGACAGTAATTTGTTCACCCACCATAATACTTGTTATCATGAGAGAAGCCTCTAGTGAAACCTATGCCCCCGGGTCTATTTTACATCTTATAAGTTTCAGATGTACTATTTTGCAATCTTTCACTTTTCAATCTATAAACCAAAAACCCAAAAATATTTAATTTACTAGTTCATCTATTTCTATCATATCTCACTTTTGCAAATAACATAGAAGGGATTGACAACTCCTTTATAGCATTGGGTGCAACTTTGTTGTTTGTTTGTGTAGGTATTTGGCGACTTGTGTGTAATCTCCTACTGGATTGATACCTTGGTTCTCAAAAATGAGGGAAATACTAACTCTACTTTGCTGCATCACCCTTTCATCTTCAAAGGAAAAACCAACGCATAGTAATCTACATATGTAGTCGTATTAATGAACTTTATCTCTTTTACTGAAGAAAAATGGAAGTAGACTCACGGAATGTAGTTCTTTCTAAAAGAAAAATGGCTTCCTGAAGAAAAGAACAACACACTCAAATTTCCAAAAGTAGTTTAGACTTATAAAAGTAATCAATGTGAGTTCAACTAGGCATAGTTGTGCGCACTACAAACTCCCTTACGCAGCTGACCATGCAACACTACTAGTCTACAACTATGGTCATGTATGTGAGATACAATCAACAAATATATGAGAACTGCAAAGAGAAAGAGACAGAGAGAGTACACCCAGGGGGAGAATGTTGCTTGCCCGCATGGACCCAATGACACCAACTGATGTTGTAGCATTTGTTGTTCACCAACAAACTTCAGAATATATGCTGCCAGATGTACCCATCAACACTTGTTTCAGAGTTAAGTTTTCACCATCGCCTACTGCCACACTAGAGCTGCTATTGTAACTGAACTGGCATGAGAAAATTACTCAACATGCAAGGATGTTCTACAGCCACGCGATCGTGAACAACATAAGCTTCAGTGACAACTGAACTTCAACCGGGGGCAAAGATGAACTTTTTGAATCTGATGTTGTAGAAAAATAAGTAAGCATCAAAATTTTTTATTTCTCTATTGTCCGGTGCCGTGGAGGTAGGAACCATCAAGCAGAGATATGGTAAAAGAGTGGACCATGGGGTAGCGACCACTTTTGTTTTTGTTTTTTGAGAGTGAGAGTAGTTCTTTGAGTTTACGGCTACAGATGCGGCAGGTGGACTTACCCATGCGCTCGAGTTGACCTACCATGCAACATGTAGCCAGCACTAGGAGTTGCGAAGACGGCACTAGAGAAGCTGTGGGAGAAGATCGGCGGTGGATCAGGGGAAGCGGGAGGATGACGACGTGTGACCTTGAGAAGACCGCCGGCAGGTCCATGAGATGAGGATGATGCATGGCCGCATGAGAAGGCTGGCTGAAGGGCTGTCACAGGAGGCCGACCTCGGGTTAGCAGGAGGAGACCATCGGATGGGTCCTAGGAGGAGGCCGCCGGTGGGGTTGCAGAAGGAGACTGGCGGCGAGACCACTTGAACCGTGGGTGAGGGAGGCGGGTAGGGGCGCTTTGAGGAAGATGGTGGCGGCGCGCTGGGGAAGATGGCGGGGGCGACGATGCTCGAAGAAGGGACGGCTGGACCTGGCACCCGTAGCTAGGGCAGAGCAGCAAGAAGGCGCGCGTGGCAGGGGTCGTCGCCGGAAGAGGAGTTGAGTGACGCCGGGGCATCCTAGGTGGCAGCGGAGGCACGGAAGCGGCCAGCAGGGTCGCGCGCCGACGCTTCGGCAGGTGGCAGCGGGATCTGTTGCTGGCGAATCCGGGGGATGCAGGAGGCTCGACGGCCAGATCCAGGGGCGGCGACGGGATCAGTCTTGACTATATCCGAGGGCAAAGGCGATGACCGATTATGGGAAAGAGGCGGCGACCGGATATGGGGGTGAAGGCAGGGGTGGTGCGTGGGTGTCGGTGGTTGTGTGCAGGGGAAGAAGGTGGACCGGGTGTTTTTTCTTGTCTTTGCCCGGTTCGGGATTTCCGGAATACCTCGTCAGGCCCTATATACGGGTGTTCTTATCAGAATAGTTATTATGATCCTGTGATCATAAGAGCATCTCTAATAGCTTGTTTATATGGATGTCTATACTCATTTTCCACGACGTGAGCCCAAAACAGGCGTCCAACAGCTTGTCTATATGGTCGTCCAAATATACACATCCTCTAAATCGACCTCGACAATGTCCACGCCTGGACAATGTGAAGGCGTTGTCTAAACTAAGCCGCAGTCATGCTTTCTTCCTCTCCCCAGCGACGACCCACCTGTCATGGTCCCTGTATATAGATGTTCTAATGCAAAACTGAACCCGTATATGAGGGAATATTTTTAGCCCATTATCTATATGAATATATAGACATCCAAATATACACATGCTATTGGAGATGCTCTAATAGTGCTACTATATATATATATATATATATATATATATATATATATATATATATATATATATATATATATATATATATATATATATATATATATATATATATATATATATATATATATATATATATATATATATATACATACATACATACATACATACATACACACACACACAATGGGATCAAAAGTGAGGTAAACGAACTCGAAGATATGTTGCGAAGATAAATCCAACGTTGAAGACAAACTGATATGAAGATAATGCACACATGATGCCAAATGAAAGACTTCAAGAACAGTTGGTGGTGGTGTTACCCACTGTATAGGAAGTATTAGACCCAGACACGATGCACAATTATCATGGCGCTGAAAGTCAAATTCCACATTAATGTATTCACACTTAGAGTGTATATCTTCATGAATTGAAGGCATGCATTACTTCGTGTGTTGTGCACCTAAGTCATCAACATGCATAAGAGTTAGGATGTGTGCCCATTCACTGGACATTCGAGGATTCTAATATATTTAGCTCACACCACGGCTTCTAAACCTTTTCTCATTAAAGGGCTTTGTGAAGATATCTGCCAATTGCTCTCCTGTGTTGACATGTATGATATCAATGTCTTCATCACATGATCTCTCAGAAAGTGATGTTTCATCTGAATGAGCTTTCTCTTTGAGTGCTTAACTTGATTGTGGGAAATCTTGATGGCGTTTGCATTGTCGCAGTAGAGGGGCAACTTCTTCATGTTGACGCCATAGTCCTTAAGAGTTTTCTTCATCCAGAGAAGTTGAGCGCAACAAGATCCAGCAGCAATGTATTCGACTTCAGCGGTAGAGAGAGACACATAGTTTTGCTCTTTGAAGACCAACAAACAAGGGATCATCCAAGGATGTGGCTGGTGCCTGATGTGGACTTGCGATCCACCTTGTCACCAGCATAATTAGCATATGAGAATCCAACTAGATCAAACTCTGAGCCCTTTGGATACCATAATCCTAGCATTGGGGTGTGAGCCAAATCTCGAAGTATTCACTTCATATCTAGGTGATGCGAATCCTTTGGTGCTGCTTGGAATCCGGCACACATGCAAACACTGAGCATCTTATCTGTCCTAGATGCACATAAGTATAATAAAGAACCAATCATGGAGTGGTATACCTTTTGATCGAACTCTTTACCATTCTTGACGGAGTCCAGTTGACCATTGGTTGGCATTGGCGTCTTGTAACCCTTGCAATCTTGCATTCCAAACTTCTTCAGACAATCTTTGAGATATTTTTCTTGAGAAATGAAGATGACATTGCTTTGTTGATAGATTTGAAGACCAAGAAAGAATTTTAGTTTCCCCATCATGGCCATCTTATATTGCTCTTGCATCATATGACCGAACTCATCACTGTATTGTTTGTTAGTGCAGCTGAAGATAATATCATCCACATAGCTTTAAATAGTTGTCTGTCATATGTCTTCGTGAAGAGAGTGGGATCTAGAGAACCTGGTTTGAAGCCTTTGCTCTTCAGGAATTATTTGAGTGTGTCATAACAAGCTCGTGGTGCTTGTTTGAGGCCATACAGTGTCTTATTGAGCTTGTAGACCATGTTAGGACGTTTGGGGTCTTCAAGACCAGGTGGTTGGGAAACTTAGATTTCTTCTGCAATTTTGCCGTTGAGTAAAGCGCTCTTCACATCCATTTGATACAGAAGAATGTTATTGTGATTTGCATAGGCAAGTAGTATGTGAATGGATTCAAGCCTAGCCACTAGAGCAAAGATCCCTCTACTTGTGTGTAACCTTGAGCGACAAGACGAGGTTTGTTTCTGACCACTTTTCCATGTTCATATTGTTTTTCGCGGTAGATCCATTTTGTGCCAATGATATTGTGCTTTCGTGGATCAGGACATTTGACTAGTTCCCATACGTTATTGAGCTCAAATTATTGAAGCTCTACTTGCATAGCTTGAATCCATTGTGGTTCCATGAAGGCTTCATGAACTTTCTTGGATTCGGATATGGAGACAAAAGAAAAGTGTCTACAGAAATTGGCTAACTATGTGGCCCTTGATCGAGTAAGCGGACCACGTACGTTGATGCTATCAATGATCTTTTCAATCTGAACTTCATTAGCCACACGAGGATGAACAGGGCGAAGATTTTGCTACCGTTCAGCATTGTCATCAGATTCAACATTGTCTTCAGGCTCAGCATTGTCTTCATGCTGATATTGAGATGGAATCACAACTTGTTCTTTTTCATGCTCTTCAGTAGGTATTATTTCTCCAGTACCCATTAGTCTAATAGCTTCACTTGGTGAGGTTTCGTCAGTCACATGTGGCAGGAGCTCTCTTTGTGAGCCATTAGTTTCATCAAACCACACATCCATAGTTTCAACCACTTTATATTGAAAGAGGTTGAAAAGCATGTAGGTGCGCGAATCCTTTTCGTATCCAAGCATAAAACCCTCGCGTGCTTTTGGTGCAAATTATGAAGTGTGGTTTGGATCCTTTATCCAACATTTTGCACCAAAGACTTTGAAATTATTTACATTTGGCTTCCTACCAGTGAGTAGTTCATATGAGGTTTTCTTGAAGAACTTGTGAAGATAAACTCTGTTGATGATGTGACAAGCAGTGTCGATTCAGGACACCACTTCCGTGGTGTCTTGTATTCATCAAGCATCGTACAAGCCATCTTAATCAGAGTCCTATTCTTGCGCTCCACGACGCCATTATACTGAGGAGTATAAGGAGCAGAGAACTCATGGGTGATGCTGAGAGTGTCAAGATAAGTGTCAAGTCTAGTGTTCTTGAACTCAGTGCCATTATCACTCCAGATATGCTTGATCTTCATGCCATAGTTTGTCATGGCATGGTTAGCGAATCGCCTGAAGACATCCTGCACTTCAGTCTTATACATGATTATATGCACCCAAGTGTATCTAGAGTAATCATCAACAATTACGAAGCCATAGAAGCATGAAGTTGTAGTAAGAGTAGAGTAGTGAGTAGGGCCAAATAAGTCCATGTGGAGCACCTCGAAGGGACGTGAGGTCGTCATGATTGTTGATAACCGACAAGTGTAGGGGATTGTTTGTAGCCTTTTTCGATAAGTAAGAGTGTCGAACCCAACGAGGAGCAAAACATAGAACACATATTCCCTCAAGTTCTATCGACCACCGATACAACTCTACGCACACTTAACATTTGCTTTATCTAGAACAAGAATAAAACCAGAAGTACTTAGCGAGAATAAAACTACGAGTACTTTGCAAGAAAATAAACTTAGTAGTGTAGTAGCAAGCTTTTTGTAACACAAGAGAGAGATTTGTCTCTAGGAAATCGATAGCTAGACCGGTAATCGTATTGCAATTTTATATGAGGGAGATGCGTGAGCTAACACACTTTACATACTTGGATCATATGCACTTATGATTGGAACTCTAGTAAACATCAACAACTACTAAAGATCATTAAGGTAAAAACCAACCATACCCTTAAGTATCAAGACCTTTTTATTCCCATACGCCATACCCCCTTACTTGGGTTTGTGCTTCTGTCACTCAGGCCACCCACTATAAGAGAACCATGAACATATTGCAACACCCTACGATGGGGACCCCTCACGTTTGCGCGAGACGGAGGGCACCATAAGACAACACTCCTTTTAGGTGAAGGAAGTATGACTGTTTTACCAATAGTTGAGACTCAATCTAGAGACATTTCCACCTATATTCCTACTAATTTAATCTCCATTACAGATCTGGTCGAATCGGGAGAAGCTGTAGGTATTATTGCACGTCAATCAATTGGGGAGCCATGGACTCAACTAACCTTAAGAACTTTTCATATGAGTGGACTATTCACAAGGGGTACTGCTGACCTTGTATGATCCCCTCGAATGGAAAAATCAAATTCAATGAGAATTTGGTTCACCCCACACGTACCCATCATGGACAGCCTGCTTTTCCATGTCATATAGACTTGCAAGTAACTATTCAGAGTCAAGATATTCTATATAGTGAGAATATTCCCTCAAAAAGCTTGATTCTGGTGCAAAACGATCAATATGTAAAATCCGAACAAGTAATTGTGGATATTCATGTCGGGACGTCCACTTTACATTTTAAAGAAAGGGTACAAAAGAATATTTCTACTTCTAATAGGCCATGAACTATAGATAGAGAAGAATCATTCTTGGCGAGTAGAAATCCATAATGGATTCCGACCACAATGACCGAATTAATTATCCTAATAGAGCAACTTAGACTACTAAATAGAAAAGATGCAAATGATAATCAAAATGTAGCTAATGAGGAAGAAATCACATCTATAATAAAATATACAACTCAAACCAACAATGATCACGATTAGCCCATAGGACAAAATAGATCTACTCAAACATCATAGGATGACCACATATCATTGGGTAATAATATATAGTGTTGAGCACCATGTTTAAGTAGAAAAATATAGTGGGAATAGAGAGGTTACACCACTTCATAGAGGGGGATAAAGTTGTTGTTAATGGTAGCAATATTGTTGATGTAGATCTCCATCACGATCCTTGCCCCGGCGACACTCCAGCGCCACCGGGAGAGAGGGGGAGAGAGTCTTCATCCTTCTTCTTTTCCATGGCCTCCCCGTAGATGGGAGGATGGTTTCCCGACTGGTCCATGGCCTCCATGGTTGTGGAGGGGCTAGAGCCCTTTCGAGATTGGATCTATCTCTCTGTCCATCTTCAATTTTGCGTTCCCTAGATCTGGCTGAAAACCGTTTCTTATATTCCACGAGATCCATAACTTCGATTACGCTGAGATTTTAACATGATTTTTTCCGAATATATGCTTCCTTGCACCCGAAGTAGAGCTCCAACAGACTTAGGAGGAGCGCACAACCCACCACCACGCGCCTGGGCTGCCTGGCGCACCCAGGTGTCTTGTGGCTGTTGTGGGTCCCCGTTTGTGTTGATTCCAACCCCCAAAAATCACATATAATCCAAAATAATTCTTCGTAAATTTTTACTGCATTTGGACTTTGTTTGATATGGATATTCCGCGACAAAAAAAACATGCAACAAACATGAACTCGCACTGGGCACTGGATAAATATGTTGGTCCAAATAATTCACATAAAATGTTGCCAAAAGTATATCAAAGTTGTATAATATCGGCATGAAACAATCAAAAATTATAGATATGACGGAGATGTATCAGCATCCCTGTCAGTGTCAAAACCGGCAGACCTCGGGGTAGGGGGTCCCGAGCTGTGGATCTATGATCGATGGTAACAAGGGATGACGAACACAGTGTTAACCTAGGTTCGGGCCCTTTGGAATAGATAAAAACCGACGTCATGCTTGATTGTGTTGATTGTATATCGTGGTTTACAGAGTAGATCTACCTCGAGATCGGCATGAGCTAACCCTAGGCTATGGGGGATGAAGATAGCTCTCCCTCTAATGACTACACCCTTCGGTTTATAAGGACACCGATAGGGTTAGGGTTACCTAAGATAGATTACAATAAGTCTCCCCTCTTGTCGGTGTCATGGTAATGGGGGTACCCAGACTTGCCTACCTGCGGCCCATGACGTGGCTCCATCGGTGGCCGAGTACGGCCCAGCTTCAGCAACTACAGCTCAAGACCCTCGCGAGGGGCCAAGCCTCTCGAGGCGGATGACGGGAAGACCTCCCTGGGGGTAGCCTCTCTAGGCTGGCTCCCGAGGAGCGGAGATATCTATGCAAGGCGCACCTCGCGAGGTTCACGTGACGTGAGCCATGACGACCAAGGCCAGAAGGGTGCCAGCGACCGCAGTGTACCAGTTTCCCCTTTGGTGCTAAGGGGGCAGGTGCAGGCACAGGCAGAGTCCCGAGGAATCAAGCAAAGGTTTCCATACCCGTGCAACAAGACCAAGGACCGTCATGGCGGCAGAATGGAAGTCATCGTGGAGCCCGGCGCGGCGTCACCACCAGAGCCTTTGGCAGGCGAAGACCACTTTTGTCAGGATAGCATATACTAGCCGTTCCCCTTCAAATTTGGCTGTTGTTGGATCCCTTCCCGCCGATATTTGGGAGACCAAGGCCATTATAAACAGGACTTAGCCACCACCAAGGAGGGGATCGGATCCATTCCATCCTACACACAACACAAGCTCATTCGAGCCCAAGAACACCTCTCCTCTGGAGGTTGTTCGTCCATTGAGCTAGTTCATCCTCAGCCCCACAAGGCAATCCACCACACACACCGGAGTAGGGTATTACACCACAAGGTGGCCTGAATTGGTATAATCCTTCGTGTCCCCTGTTCTTTGAGTTCGTCGAGCTAGGCTGTGGAATCGTAGGGCGAGCGCGCTGGGGAGAGAGTGTTCTTCGTGCACACCCCAGAGTTCGAACCCCTCAAGGGTTTGCGGAACCCGAAATCCGACATTTGGCATGCCAGGTAGGGGTGCGCCAATGTTCCGCCTCTCCATCCACCTCGCTCTCCATCCGCCAGGCTCCCATGGCAGGCATCACCTCTCTGACCGGCTCGGTTGGCGCACGCGGTGGTATTGCGGGCCACCTAGCCTTCACCCCCGCCTTGCAACAGGTGCAGTGGCCACCCAGGTTTAGGTCGGAAATGCCACCTCGCTACAACGGAGCGGCAGATCCGGCTGTTTTCCTCCAGGCCTACGAGGAGGCCATTTTGGTGGTCGGCAGCGACAACAAGGTCATGGCAAGCTGGCTCCCCATGGCCCTCGCCGGCGTACCACGCGCCTGTTTTCTAAGCCTACCAGAGTCATCTGTGGCCTCCTAGAAGGAGCTGCACGGTCTCTTCACCGCACGCTTCGCGGCGCCAATGCCCCATGCCATCGCGGCCCTCCTCGACGACTCTTAGGCACCGCCCTCGGATCGCCACATCAAGCAGTTCTTCCGCCAAGTGGGCACCACCCGAGCCTCGCAGGGAGTTCCTCCATGATGGGAAGCACCAGAGGCCGACCTCACGTTCGACTCCAGAGACCACCCGGCGATCACCGCAGGTGCAGGCGCACTCCCAATGCTCTGCACCCCCATCATCTGCAATGTGGCGGTAACCACGGTAGGGCTGGCCTCAACGTGCTCTCCGCGGAAGCATTCGGCATGCTCCATGTGTTGCTTGAACGACTCTGCCCCACCAGGCCATTCTCCGGGGTCGTCGACGGCTCCACCAGCCCCATGGGGCAGATCCGGCTCCCCGTCACCTTCGGCACCCGCAACAACTACCGCACCGAGCTTATCAACTTCGACATCGCCCACATCAGCCTCTCGTACAACGCCATTCTCGGGTACCCAGCCCTGGCCAAGTTCATGGCGGCGACTCACCCAGCCTATAACCTCATGAAGATGCCCAGGAGCATTGGCGTCCTCGCTATGGCCGGAAATACCAAGGAGGCCCTAGGGGCCCTCAAGCTTGCCTCAGGGCCGCGGCGGCAGCACACCCGGTCGATGAAGCAGCTCCAGAGGCCGTGGGGGCTGCGCCGGTGGAAAATAAGCAGCTTTTCTCTCAAGACCGAGCCAAGACGAATCAAGTGCTGGTTGACGAGGACGGGGCGTCGGAAGCCACATTCACCATAGGTGCCGACCTTCCCCCAGATCAAGAAAAGGCGCTGGTCAGTTTCTTGCGCGCGAACAAGGAGGTGTCCACGTGGGAACCCAAGGACCTGGCAGGAGTCCCAAGGGGGGTGATTGAGCATCACCTAAACGTATGCCCCAATGTGCGTCCAGTAAAGCAGAAAGCCCGGCAGCAATCCGTTGGGAAGCAGTCCATCATCGTACCAGAGACTCATAAGCTACAAGAAGCTGGTGTGATCCGCGAGGTGTGGTATCCGGAATGGTGAGCAAACCCGGTAGTTGTGCCCAAGAAAGGTAGGAAGGAGCGCATGTTTGTCGACTTCACCAACCTCAACAAGGCCTGCCCACAAGACCCGTTCCCGCTGCCGCGCATCGACCAGATTGTCGACTCCATTGCCGAGTGCGATCTATTGTGTTTCCTGGATGCCTTTTCGGGCTATCATCAAATCAAGATGGCGGTGCAAGATGTCGAGAAGACGGCCTTCCTTACCCCATGCGGGGTATACTGCTACACTTGTATGTCGTTCGGGTTGCGGAATGCAGGAGCGACTTTCCAACAATTGATGCACATTGCCCTGGGAGAGCAGCTCGGGAGGAACGTTGAGGCCTACGTTGATGACATCGTGGTAAAATCTCAGGAGGTCAAGACCCTCATTGATGATTTGGAAGAGACCTTCGCCAGCCTGTGCAAGGTAGACATGTGGCTCAACCTGGAAAAGTGTGTGTTCGGGGTCCCATCAGGCAATCTACTGGGTTTCCTTGTGTCACAAAGAGGAATTGAGGCTAACCCCAAGAAAATCAAGGCCATAGAGAAGATGAGTCCACCGAAGACACTCAAAGAGATGCAGAAGCTAGCCGGCTGCGTGTCATCGTTCGGGCGTTTCATCTCCAAGCTAGGGGTGTGTGCCCTCCCCTTCTTCAGACTGATGAAAAGGAAAGGCCCGTTTGAGTGGACCCCGGAGGCTGACGCTGCTTTTGAAGACCTCAAGAGATACCTCACCAGCCCGCCAGTAATGGTGGCGCCCAAACCTCAAGAGCCCTTGGTACTTTACCTAGCCACTACACCACACTCTGCCAGCACGGCATTAGTGGCGGTCCGGGAGGAGCGTTAGGACAAGACAACACATCCTCGGGACGGTACTCCCAGGGCTCCTGCTGGGCCAGCTGTCGATCAGGCTCCATGCAACGGTGCTCCTGAAGTTGTAGTTGCCCCATCTGGCGACCAAGTTCCTAAGGCCCCCCTTCCTCAGGAGGCGCCACAGCCCCAGGAGAGCCTAGTCTCCGCCAACACTTCCACCCTCGTCGAGCACCCGGTGTACTTCATCAGCACGGTGCTCCACGACGCTCAGGAACGCTACCCCATGCCGCAGAAACTTCTGCTCATGCTCCTCGTTGCTTCGCGCAAGCTGCGCCACTACTTCCAACGCCACCTCATCAAGGTCGTATCAGCTTACCCGCTGGAGAGGGTTCTGCGGAGCCCCAATGCTGCGGGAAGGGTCCCCGAGTGGAACATCGAGCTGCAAGCATTCCAGCTGGAGTTCAGCACCACTAGGGTCGTCAAGGGCGCCGTGCTCGCTGACTTCATGGCAGAATGGACCGAACCCCTAGAGCCCGGAGCAGGTGAGGATCGGTCCCTCTCGCCAGGGAGTGAAGCACCGGACAACTGGCTCATGTACTTTGACGGCGCCTTCGCTCATCTCGCCCACCAAATACAAGTTCTACTACGCCGTCCAGCTCTGCTTCCAGCACGGCGAGAAGGTCTCCAACAACATCGCAGAGTACGAAGGCCTAATCGCCGGCCTGAAGGCCGCGACCGCCTTGGGTGTGAAGCGCCTCACCATCAAGGGCGACTCCGAGCTCCTCGTCAACTTCTCCAACAATTTGTATGAGCCAAGGGATGAGCACATGGAGGCGTACCTAGCAGAGGTACGCAAAAATGGAGAAACAATTCTTGGGCATGGAGTTGCAGCACATGCCGCGCGGCATGAATAAGGAGGCCGACGACATCACCAAGAGGGCATCCAAGTGCTAATCATAGGAGCCCGACGTCTTCAAGGAGCACCTCTTCAAGCCCTCAACAGCCCCTCCGGCTGCGGAGCTGACACCGCCTCAGGACGAGCTTCCCCCTCCATCGACCTTGGGAGCTCCTGCCTGCGGCCCGACCTTAGGAGCGCGTCTACTTCTTGCACTTGAGCCTCAGTAGGGGTGCTGGACTAAGGAGTTCAAGGCCTACCTGCAACTGGGAACCGTGCCAGCGAAGGAGGAGGATGCAGAGCACGTGGCTTGGCAGGCCACGGCCTACTGCCTTCAGAATGGTGAGTTATATAGAAAACGGTCCAACGACGTTTACTTGTGATGCATCTCCAGGGTGAAGGGGTGTGAGCTGCTGACTGACATCCATGGCGGGAACTGCAGGCATCACTCATCATCGCGCACCCTGGTGGGCAAGGCGCTCCACAGTAGATTCTATTGTCCAACAATGCTCAGCGACGCGGCCAAGCTGGTGACATCCTGTGAAGCCTACCAGTTCCATGCCAGGAAAATCCACCAGCCTGCTCAAGGCCTTCAGACTATCCGCTCTCGTGGATGTTCACGGTCTGGGGGCTGGATATTTTGGGACCATTCCCTCGGACGCCCGGGGGCTACCGCTACCTCTACGGCACCATCGACAGGTTCACCAAGTGGGCGGAGGTGGAGCTAGTGCGCACCTTCCCCGCCGGCTCGGCGGTCAAGTTCATCAAGGGCCTCGTGAACCGGTTTGGGGTCCCTAATCGCATTATCACCCACAATGGCTCGCAGTTCCCTAGCAATCTCTTCAAAACATATTATGCTAACCTTGGAACGCAGATATGCTACGCCTCAGTGACACACCCTAGAAGCAACGATCTAGGTGAGCGTGCCAACACGGAGGTCCTGAGAGGCCTCAAGGAGATTGTTAGATTTCGGGTTCCGCAAACCCTTGAGAGGTTCGAACTCTGGGGTGCGCATGAAGAACACCCTCTCCCCAGCGCGCTCACCCTACGATTCCACAGCCTAGCTCATCGGAGTCGAAGAACAAGGGACACAGAGGATTATACTGGTTCGGGCCACCTTGCGGTGTAATACCCTACTCTAGTGTGTGTGGTGGATTGCCTAGTGGGGCTGAGGATGAACTAGTACAACGGATGAACTACCTCCGGAATGGAGGTTTTCTTGGGCTCGGATGAGCTTGTGGTATGGTCAGGGTGGAATAGATCCGATCCCTTCTATGGTGGTGGCTAGGTCCTATTTATAGTGGCCTTTGTCCTCTTCCCAAATATCGCCGGGAAGGGATCCCACAAAGACCAAATTTGAAGGGGAACATCTAGTACAAGCTATCCCGACAAAAGTGTTCTTCGCCTGCCAAAGGCTCTGGTGGTGACGCCGCACCGGGCTCCACGATGACCTCCATTCTTCCGTCCTAACGGTCCTTGGTCTTGTTGCACTGATATGGAAACCTTTCCTTGATTCCTCTGAACTCCGCGCCTGTGCTTGCCCCCTTGGCACCAAAGGGGAAACTAGTACACTGCGCCCGCTGGCGCCCGCCTGGCCTTGGTCGTCATGGCTCACATCACGTGAACCTTGCGAGGTGCGCCTTACATAGATATCTCCGCACCTCGAGAGCCAGCCTAGAAAAGATGCCCACAGGGAGGTCTTGCAGTCATTCGCCTCGTGAGGCTTGGCCGCTCGCGAGGGTCTTGATTTGTGGTTGTTGAAGCTGGTCCATACCAGGCCGCCAATGGAGCCACGTCACGGGCCGCATGCAGGCAAGTCTAGGTACCCCCGTTCCCAGAACGCCGACAGTTGCCCCCGAACCAAAGGCGTGCTCGAACTTGGCTTTGAGGCGAAGCCAGAGGGGCAAGGGCTAAGCGCCTCGGTCCTCAAATGCCTACGGACCTGGATCAACACGTGGCAATTGGATTAGACGTGGGCATCTCCACTTCCCCACGCTGCCTTGAAATCCGCCCGGCTTGGCGGCCGCCGTTGCCTACATAGTTTCGCCTCCCTCGCTGGCAGCGCGCTCCTGATATCTACTACAAAACCTTCTTCTTGTAGACGTTGTTGGGCCTCCAAATGCAGAGGTTTGTAGGACAGTAGCAAATTTCCCTCAAGTGGATGACCTAAGGTTTATCAATCCGTGGGAGGCGTAGGATGAAGATGGTCTCTCTCAAGCAACCCTGCAACCAAATAACAAAGAGTCTCTTGTGTCCCCAACACACCCAATACAATTGAGAAACAGTATAACGGAGGTAGCTACGAGCCTCCACAGCGATTTCACTGTTTTAGCCGTCCGATCATCGAACATACGGTCCAGATCAAATTCGGGCGTCGTTCCTCGCCCGAGCGCACGTCGCTCGCCGTCTCGCAGGCCGCTGCTCCGCGGAGCGAGCTCCTCTTTCTGTACGAAATTGGGCCGGCTAGCCCATGTTTCCCAGGCCCCGAACGAACCCCTCGATCTGTTCCTCCGCGTCGCCGTCCGCCCGTCCCTCTGTTCCTCCGCGTCACTGTCCCCTCTGTTCCTCCACGTCGCCGTCCTTCCTCCTGTCGATGCGGCGGACTTACTCCCTCCTCGATGCGCCGGTACGATCCAACCCCCCTCCCCTCTACACCTCCTCCATAGCCCCTTCGTTCATGTTCCCAATTTCTTCTGCCTTCGTTCCTGTTTTCAGATTTTCTGCCTTGCATCGTTCATGGCGGCTGCAGCGGCCTTGCGCACCATCGGCTTTCACCTCAGGCCTTCACTCTCCTTGGCCGTTCGATTTTGTGATTGGATTTCCCGGCCTGCCTTCTCCCCCCCTCTCACAGGACCTGAAAACCCTAACCAAGCTGGCGGCAGCGGCAACAAGCCGGCGGCGCCTCCCCGGCGGTTGTGGCGATAGAACCAGGGTTCCAGACTGCTGGGCGGGGCGAGCGTGCGTCATGGTCCACTGGCCGTTGGGACACATCTCCGTACGCATAAGCCGTGGCTCTGGCGGCGTCGTGGGCGAACAATGCCCCATCCTACCTTTATCCGTTGATGGTGGATCAACCCAACGGCAACGCACTCGCCCCCCTGCTCCACATCTTGGTGATGCGACCATGCCTTTCCTCATCTTATTTCAGATGAAAAACTAACTCTATTTTAGATTCAATACACCTCAGTTCTTCTTGGTTTTGGGTACTCTTGATGGGCAACTTCTTGTTCATGACATAACTCCGTCATTTTGTGTTTCATCAATTCCCCGTTCTTGATAGCATCTTCTATTCTAAAACCAGGGGTGCCTGTTGCTATCATAAATATATACTTTCGTACTATGTATATTTGACGTTGTAAATATTAGCAGCCGAAAAGTTTTTTGAGTGATTATTGCTGTTGATAAAGATGGTTTTAAGGTAGTATTCTTCTCATGCATGCTTGAGTTCCACATTTTTTGTGTTGTCCCGCCGTAAGAACGATTGTTTTTCCTTCAGAGTTTAAAGGGTGGCCCTGAAGGATTTGTTGTCACTGTTAGAAAGCAAGATATTAAGAAAGGAGATGTAGAAAAAATGTTTACAGTTGTTGATCATCAAAATAAGTCAATGTCCAATAACGACGCTGTTAAAGTTTTGGAAGGACCAGTTCAGGTGGAATTTTAATTTGCATTCAATGAGGAGTCAGCTATTATGAAGTCTTTCTTATTTTCTAAGCAATATGTGGAACTATGCATCCTTGTTCTTTTCAAGAATGTTCAATCATCTATTTGGTGTACTCAATGTAGTTTTGTCAAGTATATCTACTAATTGTTCCAGCCTTGTAGTTTATAAGATGAGTTTCTGTCCTATTGACATGCTCCATAGCTGTAAATTATGTTTTTGTAGTTCATGTAATTATATGTTAAAACAATTTCCTTTGTCTGGCACCCTTTCTGATCTGTTTGATATTATGTTACAGTAAAAGCAAGGAGTTGCTAAACAGAATACTTTTTATACATGATGAAAGTGAAAGTGGGAGCAGCGGATTTTTCTGTGCTCACTTCAGGTCATGTGAATATATCGAGAAAAGGAGAGAACTGGCAAATTCGGCATGTTTGATGCACTACGTACACTTGGCAGTGAATCAGAAGTGTTCTTTTGGTAACTTTGTTTTTTATGCATCAGGAGGACAACCCAATTCCCATGTTCTCGGAGTCGGCTTCCGTATCATCCGAGCAAAATGAACAACGGAATAGTAATAAGTGTTTCATGAAAAAAATTTCTATGTACTATTGTTATTTGAAAGTTTGTTGTCTGTCAGCAGAAGTTCAGTTCACAAGAGCTAGAGCCGTCCTCAGAGATGTTCAAGAAAGGGGCATCCAACCGAGTAACAGGAATGTACGTTATTGCAGTTTCTTCCATCTAAAAACAAACAACTTTTTTTTCGGGGAACAACTTTTAATTAACTGTGCTAACCTTCTTGGCTTGCAATTCTCCAGCCTTCAGTTTTACGGTGTGGACTCGGCGGTTGCTGTCATTCAAGATGGCAGAGCAATGCTGAAGGTTGACTCCTAACACCCGAGGGACATCAGTTTATGTGTCGGCTCCATGTTCCAGTTCATCGGCGAGCTCCTGATCCAGCCGAACGACGACATAACTCTCTGTCCTTTGTATTTTGTCAGTGAATGATACCAAGTAATGTGCTACCGCGAGCAACCATAGTAGATATTGGTGTCGGTTCACAACATTCATGTCGTTAGGAGCTGATAGTGTCAAAAAATCTTACATTTTGGATTGGAGGGAATACTATATTTTTGAGGAACAAGCAGGAGATCATATATGAATAGTCTTATCTAACATGTTATTAGTTGTCCAGCTGACCTATCTGTTACACTGCCAATTGAGATTTTGCCAGTCAAAATCATATTCGCTCTTGCTCATGGTGCCTGATATTATATAAATTCCTATTGTTACACTGCATAAATGGATGTGCGCAGCAACGCGCGCCATCAATGATCTAGTGGAAAATTGTATAGGTGCACTAGTTCAGTGAAGAGATGGTGATACAAGTGCAATAAGGATGGTAGACATAGGTTTTTGTAAACTGAAAATATAAAAACAGCAAGGTAGCAAGTGGTAAACGTGAGCATAAACAGTGTTGCAATGAGAGGAAACAAGGCCTAGGGTTCATACTTTCACTAGAGCAAGTTCTCTCAACAAGGATAACATAATTGGATCATATTACTAGCCCGCAACATGCAACAAATAGTCACTCCAAAGTCACTAATAGCGGAGAACAAACGAAGAGATTATGGCAGGGTACGAAACCACCTCAAAGTTATTCTTTCTGATCGATCTATTCAAGAGTCCGTAGTAACGTTCAATCTGTCATACAGTTCGTACTAGAATAACACCTTAAGACACAAATCAACCAAAACCTTAATGTCACCTAGATACTCCATTGTCACCTCAAGTATCCGTGGGCATGATTATACGATATGCATCACACAATCTCAGATTCATCTATTCAACCAACACAAAGTACTTCAAAGAGTGCCCCAAAGTTTCTACCGGAAAGTCAAGCCGAAAATGTGTGCCAACCCCTATGCATAGGTTCCCAAGGTCACGGAACCCGCAAGTTGATCACCAAAACATACATCAAGTAGATCACATGATATCCCATTGTCACCACAGATAAGCACGTGCAAGACATACATCAAGTGTTCTCAAATCCTTAAAGACTCAATCCGATAAGATAACTTCAAATGGAAAACTCAATCCATTACAAGAGAGTAGAGGGGGAGAAGCATCATAAGATCCAACTAAAATAGCAAAGCTCGCGATACATCAAGATCGTGCCATCTCGAGAACACGAGAGAGAGAGATCAAACACATAGCTACTCATACATACCCTCAGCCCCAAGGGTGGACTACTCCCTCCTCATCATGGAGAGCGCCGGGATGATGAAGATGTCCATCGGAGAGGGTTCCCCCCTTCGGCAGGGTGCCGGAACGGGGTCTAGATTGGTTTTCGGTGGCTACAGAGGCTTTCGGCGGCGGAACTCCCGATCTAGGTTAATTTTCGAAGGTTTCAGTATTTATAGGATTTTTAGCGTATGGCACAAGTCATGGGGGCTTCTGGGCTTTCCACGAGATTGGAGGGCGCACCCCCACCCTTGTGGGCAGCCCGTGGCTCTCCCGGCCCAACTCTTTTATTTCGGGGGCTTCTTTTGGTCCAGAAAAAATCATCAAAAATAGGCACGTCAATCTGACTCCGTTTGATATTCCTTTTCTGTAAAACCATAAAACAGGAGAAAAACAGAAACTGGCACTAGGCTCTGGGTTAATAGGTTAGTCCCAAAAATCATATAAAAGTGTATATAAAAGCCCATAAGACATCCTAGAAGGATAATATAATAGCATGGAACAATAAAAAATTATAAATACGTTGGAGACGTATCAAGCATCCCCAAGCTTAATTCCTGCTCGTCCTCAAGTAGGTAAATGATAAAAACAGAATTTTGATGTGGAATGCTAACCAACATAATGTTCAATTTAATTCTCTTAATTGTGGCATGAATGTTCAGATCTGAAAGATTCAACACAAAAGTCTTTGTTGACATATGAAATAATAATATTTCAAGCATACTAACCAAGCAATCATGTCTTCTCATAATTCTATGGCTAAAGAAAGTTATCCATACAAAATCATAGTCTGGCTATGCTCCCTCTTCATCACACAAAATATTCATATCATGCACAACCCCGATTTCAGCCAAGCACTTGTTTTCATACTCTATTCTTTCAAACCTTTCATTTTTCACGCAATACATGAGTGTGAGCCATGGACATAGCACTATGGGTGGAACAGAGAGGTGGTTGTGGAGAAGACAAAAAGGAGGAAGATAGTCTCACATCGACTAGCCGTATCAACGGGCTATGGAGATTCCCATCAATAGATATCAATGTGAGTGAGTAGGGATTTCCATGCAACGGATGCACTAGAGCTAAATATGTATGAAAGCTCAACGAAAGAAACTAGTGGGTGTGCATCCAACTTGCTTGCTCACGAAGACCTAGGGCATTTGAGTAAGCCATCATTGAAATATACAAGCCAAGTTATATAACGAAAATTCCCACTAGTATATGAAAGTGACTAAACATGAGACTCTCTATCATGAAGAACATGGTGCTACTCTGAAGCACAAGTGTGGAAAAAGATAGTAGCATTGTCCCTTCTCTCTTTTCTCTCATTTTTTTGGTGGGGCTTTCCTCTTTTATTTTAGCCCCTCTCCATTTTTTGGGCCATCTCCTTTTTTATTTGGCCTTTATCTTTCTTTTCCTCACACGGGACAATGCTCTAATAATGAAGATCATCACACTTATATTGATTTACAACTCGATATTACAACTCGATACTAGAAAAAAGTATGACTCTATATGAATGCCTCCGGCAGTGTACCGGGATGTGCAATGAATCAAGAGTGACGTGTATGAAAAATTATGCATGGTGGCTTTGCCACAAATACGATGTCAACTACATGATTATGCATGGCAATATGACAATATGAAGCGTGTCATATGAATGGAACAGTGGAAGTTGCATGGCAATATATCTCGGAATGGCTATGGCAATGCCATGATAGGTAGGTATGGTGGCTGTTTTGAGGAATAATATGGTGGCTGTTTTGAGGAAGGATATATAGTGGGTGTATGGTATAGGCGAAAGTTGCGCGGTACAAGAGAGGCTAGCAATGGTGGAAGGGTGAGAGTGCGTATAATCCATGGACTTAACATTAGTCATAAGAACTCATATACTTATTGCTAAAATCTATGAGTCATCAAAACAAAGCAATGAATGCATGCTCCTAGGGGGGGGGGGGGAGGTTGGCAGGAGTTAACCATCGCGCGCCCCTGACCTCCACACAAAGGTTGACATTTAAAATACCTCATGCTCTAACTTCATCACATAGCGGTTCACCATACGTGCATGCTACGGGAATCACTAACCTTAACACAAGCATTTCTCAATTTCATAATAACTCCACTAGCATGACTCCAATATCACTATCCTCATATCTCAAAACATTTATCAAGCATCCAACTTCTCATCATATTCAATGCACTTAGTGTGAAAGTTTTTACTACATTGATATTGGATGTCTATCATGTGAAGACTAGTTTTATAGCCTGTGCACATTACCACGCTGTTTCAATAGACTCTCAAAAGGATATAAGTGAATAATTAGATTTCATCTATTTCTTCAAAATAAAACCACCGCCGTGCTCTAAAAGATATAAGTGAAGCACTAGAGCAATATCAAACTACTCCGAAAGATATAAGTGAAGAACAATGAGTAGATGAATAATTATGTAACTATGTGAAGACTCTATAACATTTAAGAACTTCAGATCTTGGGATATTATTCAAACATCAAGAAAAACAAAATAAACTAAATTGACGCTCCAAGCAAAACACATATCATGTGGTGAATAAAAATATAGCTCCGAGTATAGTTACCGATGGATGAAGACGAAAGAGGGGATGCCTTCCCGGGGCATCCCCAAGCTTAGGATTTTGTTGTCCTTGAATTTTACCTTGGGGTGCCATGGGCATCCCTAAGCTTAGGCTCTTGCCACTCTTTGTTCCATAGTCCATCAAAGCAATACTCAAAACTTGAAAACTTCACAACACAAAACTTAGACAAAAATCTCGTGAGCTCCGTTAGTATAAGAAAGCAAACCACTACTCAAAGGTACTGCAATGAATTCATTCTTTGTTTATATTGGTGTTAAACCTACTGTATTCCAACTTCTCAATGGTTCATACTTCCCAATACTACTCATAGATGCATTGAAATAAGCAAACAACACACGAAAAACAGAATCTGTCAAAAACAGAACAGTCTGTAGTAATCTGCAGGTTTCACATACTTCTGTAACTCCAAACAATTCAAACTAAATTGGTAAACGTGAGGAATTTGTCTATTAATCATCTGCAAAAAGAATCAACTAAATATCACACTCCAGTAAAATCTGATGACCATTCTAGCTAGCTCTAACGATTCTGTTTTTCACAACAAGATCATATAAACTTCACACAAGTCTTCCCAAAGGTTCTACTTAGCACAAACACTAATTAAAAAACAAAACCACATCTAAGAAGAAGCTAGATGCAATATTTATTCCTAAACAGAAGCAAAAACAAAGAAAATAAAATAAAGTTGGGTTGCCTCCCAACAAGCGCTATCGTTTAAGGCCCTTAGCTAGGCATGATGATTTCAATGATGCTCGCATAAAAGATAAGAATTGAAACATAAGGAGAGCATCATGAAGAATATGACTAGCACAATTAAGTCTGACCCACTTCCTATGCATAGGGATTTTGTGAGCACACAACTTATGGGAACGATAATCAACTAGCATAGGAAAGCAAAACAAGCATAGCTTCAAGATTTTAAGCACATAGAGAAGAAACTTGATATTATTGCAATTCCTACAAGCATATGATCCTCTCTCATAATAATTTTCAGTAGCATCATGAATGAATTCAAGAATATAACCAGCACATAAAGCATTCTTTTCATGATCTACTTGCATAGAAATTTTACTACTCTCCACATAAGCAAATTTATTCTCATTCATAGTAGTGGGAGCAAACTCAACAAAATAACTATCATGTGAAGCATAATCCAATTGAAAAATAAAATCATGATGACAAGTTTCATGGTTATCATTATTCTTAATAGCATACAAGTCATCACAATAATCATCATAAATAGCAACTTTGTTCTCATAATCAATTGGAACCTCTTCCGAAATAGTGGATTCATCACTAAATAAAGTCATGACCTCTCCAAATCCACTTTCATAAATATAATCATCATAAATAGGAGGCATGCTTTCATCATAATACATTTGCTCATCAAAACTTGCGGGACTAAACATATCATCTTCATCAAACATAGCATCCCCAAGCTTGTGGCTTTGCATATCATTAGCATCATGGGTATTCAAAGAATTCATATTAACAACATTGCAATCATGCTCATCATTCACATATGTTCTATGTAATTCTTCTTCTAGTACTTGAGCACAATTTTCCTTCCCATCATTTTCATGAAATATATTAAAAAGATGATGCATATGAGGTAACCTTAATTCCATTTTTTTGTAGTTTTCTTTTATAAACTAAACTAGTGATAAAACAAGAAACTAAAAGATTCGATTGCAAGATATAAAGATATACCTTCAAGCACTAATGTTGCCGGCAATGGCGCCAAAAAAGAGCTTCATGTCTACTACACACCCTTCTTCTTTTAGGCATTGTTGGGCCTCCAAGTGCAGAGGTTTGTAGGACAGTAGCAAATTTCCCTCAAGTGGATGACCTAAGGTTTATCAATCCGTGGGAGGCGTAGGATGAAGATGGTCTCTCTCAAGCAACCCTGCAACCATATAACAAAGAGTCTCTTGTGTCCCCAACACACCCAATACAATGGTAAATTGTATAGGTGCACTAGTTCGGCGAAGAGATGGATGGTAGATATAGGTTTTTCTAAACTGAAAATATAAAAACAACAAGGTAGCAAGTGGTAAACATGAGCATAAACCGTGTTGCAATGATAGGAAACAAGGCCTAGGGTTCATACTTTCACTGGTGCAAGTTCCCTCAACAAGGAAAACATAATTGGATCATATTACTAGCCCTCAACATGCAACAAAGAGTCACTCCAAAGTCACTAATAGCGGAGAACAAACGAAGAGATTATGGTAGGGTACGAAACCACCTCAAAGTTATTCTTTCTGATCGATCTATTCAAGAGTCTCTAGTAATGTTCAATCTATTATACATTTCGTACTAGAGTAACACCTTAAGACACAAATCAACCAAAACCCTAATGACACCTAGATACTTCACTCTCACCTCAAGTATCTGTGGGCATGATTATACGATATACATCACACAATCTCAGATTCATCTATTCAACCAACACAAAGTACTTCAAAGAGTGCCCCAAAGTTTCTACCGGAAAGTCAAGACGAAAACGTTGCCAACCCCTATGCATAGGTTCCCAAGGTCACGGAACCCGCAAGTTGATCACCAAAACATACATCAAGTAGATCACATGATATCCCATTGTTACCACAGATAAGCACATGCAAGACATACATTAAGTGTTCTCAAATCCTTAAAGACTCAATCTGATAAGATAACTTCAAAGGGAAAACTCCATCCATTACAACAGAGTAGAGGGGGAGAAGCATCATAAGATCCAACTAAAATAGCAAAGCTCGCGATACATCAAGATCGTGCCATCTCAAGAACACGAGAGAGAGAGAGAGAGAGAGAGAGAGAGAGAGAGAGAGAGAGAGAGAGAGAGAGAGAGAGATCAAACACATAGCTACTGATACATACCCTCAGCCCCCGAGGGTGGACTACTCCCTCTTCGTCATGGAGAGCGCCGGGATGATGAAGACAGCCACCGAAGAGGGCTCCCCCCTCCGACAGGGTGCCGGAACGGGGTCTAGATTGGTTTTCGGTGGCTACAGAGGCTTTCGGCAGTAGAACTCCCGATCTAGGTTAATTTCCGAAGGTTTCAGTATTTATAGGATTTTTTGGCGTAGGGCACAAGTCAGGGGGGCTTTTGGGCTGTCCACGAGATAGGAGGGCGTACCCCCTTGTCCAGGGCAGCCCATGGCTCTCCCAGCCCAACTCTTTTACTTCGGGGGCTTCTTTTGGTCCAGAAAAATCATCAAAAATTGGCACGTCAATTGGACTCTGTTTGATATTCCTTTTCTGTAAAACCCTAAAACAGAAGAAAAACTGAAAGTGGCACTAGGCTCTGGGTTAATAGGTTAGTCCGAAAAATCATATAAAAGTGTATATAAAAGCCCATAAGACATCCTAGAAGGATAATATAATAGCATGGAACAATCTAAAATTATAGATACGTTGGCTGGTTCTCCTGCAGCCCATGGTTAGTGTACGCATGCTCCCAAGATACTGGTTGTATCCTGTCGTCGTCATCGCTGAAGGGGTTGGCGAAGGCTTTGGTCGACTCACGGAAGGCCTCCGCTTCGGGCATTCTGCCGTCCCATCCTGGCCTGGGGAACGACCCAGGGCCTTCCCCCGGCGAGTACTCCAGGTTCACCATGCGAGGCATGTAAGCCTCCGCGGTTGCCCGCCAGAGCCATTACCTGGGTGCCTCACGCCTTGAGCCACTACCATGGCACCTCACCCAGGTGGCCGCCGGGTGGCATCCCGGCGTGTTCTCGCGGCAGACCGCCTGCTGCTGCCACTCTTGGTGATTGCACTGCTGAGGCAGGCCCGGCTACGCCAGGGTCCATGTTGACACCGTCTGGGCCTCCTAGCGCTGCTGGGGCTGCGCGCGCTCGTCAGGGCCTCACGCGCGCTTCCGCCACAACCTGGGGAATGGGCATAAAGCAGAAAGGCCACGTACCTCTGTAGGCGGTGTCCAATAGTTCGATGATGCGCTCCTGCAGCACATCGCAGCCGCTCTCAGCCAACCTGCATCGTAGCCACTCCCGCGCCACAATGAGTGCGGCCCACATGTTCGCCTGCTCCCGCCTGTTGTATGGCGCGTTGCTGCAGTGTAGTTTGAAGACCACGCGGCAGCGCGCGCGCACTATGGTGAGAGGGAGAAGGGCGCCGATCCATGCCGCCCGCGTCCTGCGGTGGTGCGCAGCCAGCCTGGAGCACGGAGCTGAAATCTTCTTGGGCGGACGGAACAGCCAGGGCTGGCCAGGCAGCCCAGCGGTCGGCATGAGCTCCCGCATCGTCAGCCATCGGGTTTGTTGGGTGGCGGTGAGCTGGGATGGAAGAGAGGTTTGAGCGCACACCTACCTGGTGCGCCAAATGTCGGATTTCGGGTTCCGTAAACCCTTGAGAGGTTTGAACTCTAGGGTGCGCACGAAGAACACTCTCTCCCCAGCGCGCTCGCCCTATGATTCCATAGCCTAGCTCGTCGTTCTCGAAGAACAAGGTACATAGAGGATTATACTGGTTGGGGCAACCTTGCGGTGTAATACCCTACTCTAGTGTGTGTGGTGGATTGCCTCGTGGGGCTGAGGATGAACTAGCACAACAGATGAACTGCCTCCAGAGAGGAGGTGTTCTTGGGCTCGGATGAGTTTGTGGTATGGTCAGGGCGGAATGGATCTGATCCCTTCTATGGTGGTGGCTAGGTCCTATTTATAGTGGCCTTGGTCCTATTCCCAAATATCGGCGGGAAGGGATCCCACAACGGCCAAATATGAAAGGGAACACTTAGTACAAGCTATCCTGACAAAACTAGTCTTCGCGTGCCAAAGGCTCTCGTGGTGACGCCGCGTCAGGCTCCATGAAGACCTCCATTCTGTTGTCCTGACGGTCCTTGGTCTTGTTGCACCGATATGGAAAACTTTGCTTTATTCCTCGAGACTTGGCGCCTGCGCTTGCCCCCTTGGAACCAAAGGGGAAACTGGTAAACTACGCACGCTGACGCCCGCCTGTCCTTGGTCGTCATGGCTCACGTCACGTGAACCTCGCTAGGTGCGCCTTGCATAGATATCTCCGCTCCTCGGGAGCCAACATAAAGAGGCTGCCCCTAGGGAGGTCTTGCCGTTGTCCGGCGCGTGACGCTTGGCCCATCGCGAGGGTCTTGAGTTGTGGTTGCTCAAGCTGGGTCGTACCAGGCCGCCGATGGAGCCACGTCTCACGCCGAAGATGCGATTCTATCTCGATCACTAGATAAAACTTGTGATTGAGGCACAACCGCATTTCGGGCGCTTAGCCAGATGGATATCATTACATCGTACCATACATAAATACATGGGGATACAACAATTCATACAAGTCACATGAATACAACAACATCAATACAAGGCATCTGACTACGGATGCAAACATGAAAAACACAACAACATCAAGCTGCTATCCTAGGCTGCTGACTAGAAACCTAACCCAAGACTAACTAAGCGGAAGAAGAAGAACTCCAACACAAGTACATCGCTCTCACATCAACTCATCGGAAACCTACACCTGCAACTGTTGTTGTAGTATCTGTGAGCCACGAGGACTCATCAATCCCATAACCATGGGTAACAAGACTAGCAAAGCTTAAATGGGTATGGACAAGGTAAGTGGTGAGGTTGCAGCAGCGGCTAAGCATTATGTATGGTGGCTAAATTACGAGTACAAGAGTAAGATGAGCATCTACACAAACGGTTGCAAACTAGTAATGATCGCTAAGAGATCATGTACTACCTACGAGTCATACATAACCCCACCGTGTTCTCTTCTCAAAGTGAAAAGAGACGGTCACGGTTACTCACGCGGTTGTGTGTTTTATTCGGATACTCTGTCAAGTTTTCTACAATCGGACATTAACAAATTCCAATCTGCCACATAACCACGGGCACGTCTTTCGAAAGATTATAACCCTGCTGGGGTGTCCCAACTTAGCCCATCACAAGCTCTCACGATCAGCGGAAGTAAAAGTATTACCCCTTATCTTAGGGACAATCCGATCAGACTCGGAATCCCGGTGCACAAGACATTTCGACAATCGTAAAACAAGTCCAGCAAGACCTCCCGGCGTGCCGACACCCTAATAGTAGCCGCACGTATCTCGTCTCAGGCCACGTTCGGATGGGAAAGCCTACTGGTAAATACGAGATACCTCGAGTTTCCCAAGGCGGCCCCGCAGTCCCCCCATTTGGGACCAACACCATCAGCACTGGCCCCCCTGTAATGTAGAATTAAGAACCCGGGGATGCGACCCCCTATGCAATTTAATTAATTAATTAAGTTTTTATTATGAGGCAAATTAAAACCAATGTTGGGCCTTGCTGGAGGAGTTTTATTCAAAGACGAACTATCAAGGGTCCCCATATACCCAACCACGTTAGGAACGCAAAATCAAGGAACATAACGCCGGTTTATCAGTTCTTAAGGCGGCATGAGTGGAACAAAACACCGAGCAAAAGGCCAAGCCTTCCACCCATTGCCAAGTATCTAGGTGTGTTAATAATAATAATAGATATTGTGATATTCCCAACATGCTGGAGGAGCAATCTTCATCTTCACCTGCAACTAACAACGCTATAAGAGGGGCTGAGCACACGGTAACATAGCCAAACAATAGTTTGCTGGGGTGGTGTCAAAGGTTAGAGGTTTCATGGCAACAAGGAGAGGCTGACAACAAATAGATAGGTAGCGCGACATATAGCGATAGCATCGAGACAACTAGCATATCAATGATAGCAAAGGTATACAAGGAGACGGTCATCTTGCCTCATATCCCGCTAGGAAGAAGAACGAGTCCATGAAGAAGCCAAAGAAAAAGCCACGTAGACGAACCAAGTGTAGTTGAACGAGTCCTCACGATCGCAACGAAACAAGCACTAACGAGAAGAAGGAAGTAACACGGTAAACACACCACACAAGAACATGACATAATGCTCAACCATGTATGATGCACGACAAGTCTATATGATGAGTAACATGGCAAGGGATGATGCACACAAGAACAACACAACCAAACAAGTATAGTTGAGGCCGGAAACAACATATAACAATTCTGATAAGTCCTCATATGCAAATTTCAAAATTGGTCCAGATCTAAACACACCTTAAGTTAAAGTTGTTAACAGAAATTTAACATGCACCATGATGATCTACTCGAAATTCTAGTCAAGTTACATATAAAGTTCATTTAATTCGGAGCTACGGCCTAGAAGATATGAGCAAAACAAGTAAAGCATGTCGTTGATGCAAAACGCATCCAAACATCAAGCAAACACACTCATAACATGTATACAACATGTTATTATGCATCTACATGCAAAAGCACACAAGTTTCTTATAGGACAAGCTCAAAACAGAGCAACGGTTCATCACATACACATGAAGCAAGTTTGAAACACAATCAGCCCAAAACAGCAAGTAGGCATATAGTTGACATCAAAACAACATGATACAATAACATCTCATGGCAAGCATGTACAATTCAAGCACTACAAGCATGATCACTGAGCTACTACCAAACACCACTAGAACATGCTCAAAACATCATGGCAAGATTGCAAAAGATAACAGATTCACAGACTTTGTGAAATAAGCTAGACATGGCAGCAACAACGACAAGTAGGCATGTTTGCAAGCTTGTACAACTCATCTCAAAGCATATCATGTCATATGAATTTAACTAACAGCAAGAAGACATGTTTTTGAAGCTACTCATGGCAAGAACATGGTCATAGGATGCATAGATCACTAGCAATTCACATGGCAAAACTGAACTTGCTGATAACAGGCTGACAGAAACATTTTATAGCAACTTGAGAGCATGAAAATAACAAGCCACAGCAGCCTATAATTGCCAACAAGAACATGGATGGATAGAGCATAACAAGGACTTCAAGACATGGTCATTGGGCATCGCAAAACATTCATGGATTTGAGTGGGGCATCAAGCAAACATGGCATCAGGTTATAAAAGTTCCAGACTTAGCAGTTTTCGACAAGTGTAAGAAATCAGCCAACCGCGAGTAGGTCACCTTGCAAGCTTGTTGCACTCACCACAAGTAATATCATGAAAAATGGTTTACACCACAGCAAAGATGACATGATTGTGCTTCTAAAACATATTGACATGTACCTCAAACAAAAATCATACATAAAGATATGAAAAAGACAAATCAGCATCTCATAACAAGTTTTCAGCACTTAACAGCCGTATGCACTTTTGCAATAGAGATTAACATGGCATAATGCACTCTAGCATGTATGAAAATGCAACCATCATGTAGAGCATCACTATATGAATATTTTGACATATCATACACTCCATTTGGCCCAACATGCACAAAGATACAACCTCACAAACATGCTAACACATTGTTGACAGACAATAAGGACTTGACATTAACATCACATAGCAGTTTTTCAACCAATATTAAGACATCAATATGAACATTAACATGCATGCAAATGCAACTAACATGTAGAGCACTTCGAGGCGAACATTTTGACATATCATATGCTTAATTTGGACACTCATGCAAGAAGTTATGACATGAAGAAGATGCACACATAATGACAGTTTTTAAGGACTTAGTCAAATTCACAGGACATGAAAAAAACACAAATGGGCCGAAACTAGCAGACTGGGCCAACTAGAGGAAGAAAGGAAAAAATGAGGGGCGCGCTTTGGAGTCCTCACCATGGGCCTCGGCCCGGGTCGTGGAGGAGGAGGCAGGCCGCCAGCTGGGCCGTGGAGGCCGGCGCGGTGGCCTCTGCGGCTTCGGCCCATGCAGGGGGGAACGGTAGGCCTGACGAGAGGTCGAGCAGAGGTCGGCGGCGAGCGACTCGATCTGGCCGGCAATGGCCGGATCCGGCGAGAGGGAGGTCGGGCGAGGCCACGACGGCGACGGGCCGGCCACAGGGTGGAGGAGCTGGGGTGGATCCGGCAGGATGGGGCGGCGCAGAGGAGAGCCAGGGTGCGGGGCAGAGGCTGGGCGCTCCGGCAGCAAGCGGCCGGCTGGGCGGGCTCGCAGGAGCGGCCTGGAGGGCCGCGCTCGGGCCCGTGTGGTGAGTCGAGCGGTCGGCGGGAGGCGGGACGCTCGGGCGGGAGCAGGCAGGCGGCTCGGGCGCCTGCGGGCTGGCGGCAGCGACGTACGGGCCCGCGCGGGCTCGCGATGGGCTCTGCGGGCCGCGGAGGCGGGGAGGAGAGAGGAGGCCGGTGGGCACACGTGGGAACACACGGTTGGCTGCGGGGGCGGCTGGACATGTCCGTCGGTGGGGAAGAAGTGTCCAGCGGCACGGAGGAAAGAAGGTTAGGGTTTCATGTGCGAAAATTACGGGGGGAGACACATATATTTAGGTAGAGGGAGCTAGGAGAGTCCAAATGAGGTGTGGTTTTTGTCCACATGGTCTTGATCTGACGGCCGAGAGCATGGAGGGGGTTAGGATGGGTTAGTGGGCTGTTGTGGAGGGGTGCTGGGCCTGCAAAGAGAGAGGGGCTTCTGGCGGTTAACGTGGTTAACCGTTGGGGCATCAAACGGACTCCGAATGCGACAAACTTTGACAGGCGATCTACCTATGCTATAATAAGACCACACGCCAAGTTTCTACCCATTCCGAGAACATTTTCCAGCCACTCATAAAATAAATATTCGGAGATGTCGTGAGCGCATGTGAGTGTGTCTGGGCTCAGTGAGGATAACGGAAAGGACGGGCGGATTCGGATGGATGCAAGTTTGAAAACAATGCAGATGTAAAGCACGTGATGACATGGCAAGATGCAACTCGCAAGCAGATGGCATGGCAACGACGATGAATAACTGGCTGACACATGATGCATCAGTCTCGGGGTGTCACACCATGTCATGGGCGGCAGACAGGCAAGTCTTTGTACCCCCGTTCCCAGAATGCCGACAGCGCGGATCTTCAAGAAGAAGATCGAGGCCTACGGCAGGGGATGGCACGACGAGCTCCAGTCCATGTTGTGGTCCATCCGCATCGCCGCCACCAAGCCAACGGGCAGGACCCCGTTCTTCCTCGTCTACGGAGCTGAAGTGGTTCTCCGTCATGAGGTAAAACATCGCTCCGTGTGGGTCTTTGCATTTCATGAGGCACGCCAGGACGCCATGCGGGGGATGGATCTCATGCTGGGGCAGGAACGTCGCCTTCAAGCCTCGCTCCGGGCAGCAAGGTACCAGCAGGCGCTGCGGCGGTACCACTACTGCAGCATCCGCTCCAGCACTCTCGAGGTGGGCGATCTGGTCCTGAGCTGGGTGCTCTCCAGGGAAGGGTTGCACAAGCTCTCACCCATGTGGGAGGGCCCATTTAGGATTTCCCACATCTCCATGCTTGGCGCCGTGCGCCTGGAGACAGGGGACGGCATCCCCTTCCAGAACACCTAGAACATCCAGCACCTCCAAAATTTCTACCCATGAAGAAAGGCCAAGTGCCTGTGAAGGAAGGCCCGGTGCCTGTGAAGCAAGGCCCAGTGCCTGTGAACGTCTTCGCCCGTGACACTCTGATGTAATAATGAGTGGGGTTTTACACGCCCCAGAGTCTCCGGAGTGCCGCCCTCGGGCCTCGGGGCTCCTGCCCATGTCCTAGTGGTACCACTTAGCTCCGCGCTGGTGAGAAGACTAGACTAGGTGCCGGACGTGGCTGTTCATTTGTTTTCTGTATTTGGTTGTGTTCTTTAAATGAATTTGGAGTTCTAGTGTTTCTCAGTTGCTTAGTTGGGTTTTCCCTCTTCTTCTTTGCTCGCCCCTTTTTATTGCCTCAGGGATGACGGCAGTTGCTTGATGTTCTCCCTCGCGCGCCTCCCGCGGGGGCTAGGCAGGTGTGTTCGTGTCTGCGCGCTTGCCAGCCCACGCCGCGGGCACACCTCACCGAAACCATGTCGCCCCAGAGCGTCAGCTTCCCTGATCTCCGTGAGGTGCCCTCGAATGTGGTGCATTAAGCCATGATTTTCCCACACTTGAGGGCTCGTGCAAGGAGGAACAGGGCACCGACGGATTCCCTACCAAATTTTGCATATGCCCCCCCCAAGGCCAGCAGCTCCCACGTTGACAGCAAGGAGGCCTCCCCAGATACCGGAAATCGCATCCTCACGAGGCAAGAGGCCACCCTCGAGCGTATCAAGCTAAGTTACCCCTCTACACTCACGAGGAGCATGAATATCACAACATAGCAAAAGAGCATAAAACATAGCATAGTGGCATAGGCGTCACAGTTCATTACACGGCCCAGGGGGGGTACCTACCTTTTTTCAAAATGTAGGAAGAAAGGAAAAGCTAAACAAAAGCGGACCGCACAACTCCAGTTCGTCCCAGTTCATCGTGTAGCTCGCGAGACCCGGCTCGAAGGGCCTCCTGGACTCAGCTCAGTCGGAGCCCTCCTCACGCTTCACTGCCGCTTGGCAACGAGACAACACGTCGCTGTCCTCGAATCGTACCCGACGGCGGGGTGGTTGGTCGTAGCCGCCACTGCTGGTGCTCTTGCTCATAGAGGAGCCGCCACCGCTGGATGAGCCGCGGCCGCCGCCAAAGGCAAGTCCACCCGCAGCCTCGTCATGACCAACGCCAAAGCTGAGCCCGTCATCGCCGCAGCTGTCTTCGGGGCAGCACCCTGCACGGCGGCCGTCCACCCCGAACACCATCACGAAGAGGGTTGCGGCGCCATCATAGAAGTGGAGGGTGCATTGCTTTCCCAAACCGCGCGCACGGGGGTACGTCTGCCAACCGCAGGCTAGGGCCACGTTGCCCGCAGCAGAGACCTCCACCGCAACCCACGAGGCCTTGCTGCTGCAGCCATCGGCCTACAACCAGAGTCCGTCAAGACCCCCGGCCAGCAGCTCGTGGGAGAAGAAGCACGGCAATTGGAGCCAGGCGCCGGCCGAACTCTCCGACCACACGATGAACTCTGGGAGCGCCTCTGACGAATGGAGGCCTGGCCGGGCAGGCCAGTTAACCGCGGCACGGCTTCTTGTGGCAGGGGGCTTCCGCGGAGAGAGCGGCCTTAGGCACGAGAAGAGGTGCTGTCATGACCGCCTAGGATGGCGTCGGCCCCAGAAGGAGTGCGCCCACGACCCTAAAGTGTCGTTGCAGGGCTAGCGACATGCTTGCGGCGGCGGCCTCGCCCCCTCTTTAGTGGCGGCAAGTCAAATCCCTCTTGGCGAGCTTTCCCTTTCTCCGCGGCGGAGAACCTCTTCGTTGGCGCCATGGAGGCTGCAGCAAAAGGGCGAAGAAGGAAGGAAGAAGGAAGGGGCAGGCGGCGAGAAGGAGGAGATGAGCAATGGGGGCTTCACCCTCTCCTCATTTATAGCCAAGAGGAGGTCAACCGCCGGCCTCCACGAGCGCACGTAATGATGGTTTTTCTATGCATGCAGCAGGGTCTCGTCAAGTCGGGTAGTTGCCGAGGCGGTGTGGGGAAGTGGAGACGCCCACGTCCAATCTAGTTGCCACGTGTTGATCCAGGTGCGCAGGCGTTAGGGGCCGGCGACGCTTTGCCCTTGCCCCTTTGGCTTCGCCTCGGAGCCAAGTTCGAGCGCGTCTTGGGCTCGGTGGCTATTGTCGGCGTCCTGGGAACGGGGGTACCCAAACTTGCCTGCATGCGGCCCACGATGTGGCTCCATCAGCGACCAGGTATGGCCCAGCTTCAGCAACCGCAGCTCAAGACCCCCGCGAGGGGCCAAGCCTTGCGAGGCGGACGACGGGAAGGCCTCCCTGGGGGCAGCCTCTCTAGGCTGGCTCCCGAGGAGCGGAGATATCTATGCAAGGCGCTCCTCGCGAGGTTCACATGATGTGAGCCATGATGACCAAGGCCAGGCGGGCGCCAGCGGGCGTAGTGTACCAGTTTCCCCTTTGGTGCTAAGAGGGCAGGCGCAGGCGCGGAGTCCCGGGGAATCAAGCAAAGGTTTTCATATTGGTGCAACAAGACCAAGGACCGTCAGGGCAGCAGAGTCGAGGTCATTGTGGAGTCCGGCGCAGTGTCACCACAAGAGCCTTTGGCAGGCGAAGACCACTTTTGTCTGGATAGCTTGTACAAGCTACTCCCCTTCAAATTTGGCCATTATGGGATCCCTTCCCGCCGATATTTGGGAAGAGGACCAAGGCCATTATAAATAGGACTTAGCCACCACCATGGAGGGGATCAGATCCATTCCATCCTACGCACACCACAAGCTCATTCGAGCCCAAGAACACCTCTCTTTCGGAGGCTGTTCGTCCATTGTACTAGTTCATCCTCAGTCCCACGAGGCAATGCACCACACACACTAGAGTAGGGTATAACACCGCAAGGTGGCCCAAACAAGTATAATCCTCTGTGTCTCATGTTATTTGAGTTCGTCGAGCTAGCCGTGGAATCGTAGGGCGAGCGCACTGGGGAGAGAGTGTTCTTGTGTGCACCCCAGAGTTTGAACCTCTCAAGGGTTTGCGGAACCCGAAATCCGACACCTCTGTCCGGTACCAAGTAATGACCGGAGTCTGAACAGTGTGTCTCATGTTATTTGAGTTCGTCGAGCTAGCCGTGGAATCGTAGGGCGAGTGCACTGGGGAGAGAATGTTCTTCGTGTGCACCTGATCGATTGAAAGTACAGTGGGGGTTTTACGCCCCAATCTGCGGATGTCGTGTTCTCCACAGGGACTAGGCGATCAGCGACTATGCTCGGCTAAGGCCGGATAACACAATTCAGATTATGAAGGAAAGAAAATAAACCTAAACTAAACAAGCTTGACTACAAAGAAAGCGACAAACCGCATAGGGAGATTAAGATTGCAATCACTGTCTTTTTGGCATTTTCTTATTATTTGAGAAACTAAAATAAACCCACAGAACATCAACATGGACAAAAAGGAAGTACCAATATATGATCAAAAATATAACTAGTAGTTATATATAAGAAGAAAAGCACAGAACAAAGATAATGGGACAAGGACAGAAGTGATTCACATCAAAAGAACGTACATATCACAAGTACATAGGAGGAATATATGAGCTAGAGATAAAAGATGGATCATAGTGCTGAACATGCAGAAGTAGTATGGTACTGGGATATATAAGTTTCACACCACATATATATATTTATCACACAGGTATTTAAAACTGAGAATTACTACGGCAACTACAACACACAGGGGATATATATAACTAATTATTGAGCATACAAACTGAGTAATACATGCCACGGTCCAGTTCACACATCCACTAATAAAGCACAAGTCTGAGACTAGACAACAGTAGGTTACTAACACCAAATCTGAATGTTACACATCATATATGTCAAGTTTAATTCAGAGAGAGAGAGATAGCAGCAGCAAGTTGGAGAAGAGGAGAGAAAGAGCAGCAGCAATTGGGACAAGGGAAGGAGAAGAAGCAGTTGGAGAAGAAGATTAGGAGCAGCGGCAGTTCGGCAGGGGAAAGAAGAAGGTTGGAGAGGCGAGGGAGCAGCGGCAGAGCATGGGGAAAAGGAACAACAAGCGAAGTAGAAGAAGGACAGCAGAGGTGTTGGAGAAGCAGCGACAGCAAGAGGGGATTCACAAAAGGTTAGGAGCAGCAACGAGATTGGGGAAGAAGGTTGGAGAGCAGCGGCAGCAGGGACATTGATGTAGGCGCGGCGGCGGCGGCTGAGATGGATGGATGTTGTGGTGGATTGGGGGTGTTGGAGACTACTGGTGCTGTGGACGGAGGGGTAAGGTAGGATGACTGGAGGCGCACCACCACGCCGGCCTGGCCGTGGCGGCGACCGGAGGTGGAGAAGGAAGGTGAGGGAAAGAGATGAGAAGCCAGGCCCCGAGGGGAACAGAAGCTACGCTAGGGATTTTGATCCCCTCAATCTGATCTGCCACTTTGCGGTTTTGCCCTCCTACTTCTCTTCTTTCTTCCCAAGAACATCCCTTCTCTCTTTCTTTTGCCCCTCGGTTACTTCATTCCTTCATGCTCGGGTCCTTGACTCCATCACTTGATCATTTGTAGTAGAAGGATTTTGTGCCTTGTCGCACTTTTCTGCGAAATAAACAAGTGACTAGTCAACAATCCTTTTATATGATTTTCATGCAATATTCGATAATTGTTAGCCTGAATAGATGGACACATCTCAAGAAATGGTGAATTTATGTGTCAAAATTATATATAGGAAATGTGCTTATCAAGTTCCCCCACACTTAAATCTTTACTTGTCCTCAAGTAAAGGCATATGACAATGGGCAATATAGTGAATAGTGACCTGACTAGTGAATGCCAAGTGAAGTAGATCTCCAAACTATGCATGCTTGGACTTAGCTAGTGAAAATCAATGGTTAAGAGTGCTACAAAGCAATGGGATACTAGTAGACTCGATCACTTTAAACTTTTACAATGATAAAAGAAGATTAGCAAGTTCAAATGCTGACTGTGCCAAAAGGTTCCTAAAGAGAGCATGATCCCGAGGACAAGGCTTGTGATCAAATCACTTATTTACAGAAATAAAGCAATGATTTTATTATTATTAGTCTCATCATAGGAACATACCACCGATCCCGAGAACATGGTATACACCTGGCTCAACCAATTTTTTGTTTGTCTCCCCAAAGGAACATACCACCAATCCAGAGAACATGGTATACACCTGGTTCAACAATTACATATTTATTTATTTATTACGGCCCAAGCTAACCTGATTTCACATGCCACCGATCCAGGGAACATGACATGCTACTGTAGGTAGTCAGACTTATTTTTTTATAAGATAAACTCTCTTTTTAAATGAACAAAAACAAGAATCATCACTCAACCATGTCTAGTTCACATGCTACCGATCCAGGGAACATAACATGCCAATCCATAGTGGTCAGGTGATTTCTCTGAATGGGAACACACTTGGCACAAATTCAACATATCAACATAGTGATCTAGGTGTATCATAGTAAAATGCAGAAAATGATGAAGTCTTCTAGTGTACTAGGGATTTGAGCACTCAAAACTAAAGGTTCTCACTAATTTCAGCAAAGCAAACATGCTATAGATCACTAGTATAGAAGGCATTCAACAATCAGTTCACATGTTCACATCAAGCACCATATGTCAAAGATAAAATTCAGTGGGAAGATATTTAAGAAATGACTCAAGCAACCCAAAAAGCAATTTAATTCAGCAAGCATTAATGAGTGATTATTTCAGAGTGGGTCATGAAACAGCTCACCGGGCTTTGATCATGTAGCACTCGCTCAATCACCTCACCAACTGCAGCACTTCTCCTTTGCTTTCTAATGGACGCTCCAGCTTCACTCTTCCATATGTGTGCTGCTCTACTTCTCCTCAACACCATGCTCTGAATCCACCGGGATCCCAAGGAATGTCACCTCAAACCTGGTCAGCATGTAATGGATCGTGCACAAGCAAAGACCTGAAAGAACTCTCAGCAAAAGAGACAATGCAAGTGGTAGGGATAATACCCTCCAAGTCATCAATCGAATATCCAATTACATAAGCATAGCTATAAAGCACATGTTTAGGATGGTACAAATCAGTAAGCTCATTGCTAGTATTAGAATCACACGTTTCATTAAGCATGGGCATAGCATCAGGAACATAAGTATCATTAACAGAGATATGAACAGTGCCACTAACAGGTTGTGTATGATCATGTCCAAGAAAATAGTTTTTCAAATCCACCTTAAGTGGTGGCATCATGCAATGTAAGGTAGAAGCAAATAAATCATTAGGGAGCATGTCATCAAGAGGATTTGGTAAACCTGACACATCATGCTCATGTATGACAATAGGCCAATGAATCTCAGGTTCTTCATCTTCATCTACGGCAGCTTCTTGTACTTCTTCAGGAGAGATAGAGATTGTGTCTTCAACTTGATCGCTTGGGTAATCGATCTCTTGGTCGTCTTGTTCCTTGTCTTCTAGTTCATCTTCAATCTGAGGTATCTCTTCATCAAGACTCTTGCTATCTTGCTCAGCTGGATGTGACGGTATTGGAACCTCACATGTATCACTAGAAATCTCAGCAGCACTCAGCTCAAGGAGGGATGAGATAGTACTTCCAGCATTGATGTTCTTCTCAATCTTCCTTACTACTTCCACTAGCTCTTTTCCACTCTTGATCTTCTTCATTTCCCCTAGTATCACCTTCCTAATAGGATCATCTTCCGCACTCCAAGTGAACTCGAGACTAAGCAATGTGAGCTTGTCTATGTCCTCGAACTCATCTTGTGTGGGCACTTGTGCTGAAGGTGTTGGTTGACCAAATGGAGGACCATTTAACTCCATTGGCAACATTTCCTGATGCTGGGGTACATGAATAGGAGCTGAATAAAACTGTTGTGGTGCATAGTTGTTGCTCTCCTCATTGTACCTAATTCCCTGCAATGGATAACTAGAGGCAAACGATGAGATCTCGGGGCCGTTATTCCTATATGACATATTCTGGTTTTCAGGCCACCCATATGAGTAATTGTTTTGGTATGAGCTAGGCTGTGGGGCGAAGGTCATGCCATAACAATCAGGAGGGTGAGAGTAACCACGCTGACATTCAGCGGGTGAATGGCCCTGAAATCCACTAATATGGCATGTAGGAGCAACATAAGGATGACCTCTAGAATAAGGATCAATAGAGCTAGGCCTATCCTCAAAAACTACTTCTCGCTGCAAAGCTAAATCATCTAAGCGATGGGAAATCTTACTTATCAGTTCTTGAATACTTTCCGTGCTATTTGTGGTGTTGCTCGCATAAGCATGATGATCTGAATAGTAAGCCATAACCGAGAAGATAATCCAACTTGCAAAAAGGAAAAGAAAACAAAGAGAAAAAAAAAACTAGAACAAGGGTTAGGAGTAGGAGATATATTACATATATATGGCATAGAGAGAAAACAAATAAAACCTAATCTATAGCCTAACACAATCGCTCGATGCTAGTCCCCGGCAACGACGCCAAAATGATCGATTGAAAGTACAGTGGGGGTTTTATGCCCCAATCTGCGGATGTCGTGTTCTCCACAGGGACTAGGCGATCAGCGACTATGCTCGGCTAAGGCCGGATAACACAATTCAGATTATGAAGGCAAGAAAATAAACCTAAACTAAACAAGCTTGACTACAAAGAAAGCGACAAACCGCATAGGGAGATTAAGATTGCAATCACTGTCTTTTTGGCATTTTCTTTTTATTTGAGAAACTAAAATAAACACACAGAACATCAACATGGACAAAAAGGAAGTACCAATATATGATCACAAATATAACTAGTAGTTATATATAAGAAGAAAAGCACAGAACAAAGATAATGGGACAAGGACATAAGTGATTCACATCAAAAGAACGTACATATCACAAGTACATAGGAGGAATATATGAGCTAGAGATAAAAGATGTATCATAGTGCTGAACATGCAGAAGTAGTATGGTACTGGGATATATAAGTTTCACACCACATATATATATATTTATCACACAGGTATTACAAACTGAGAATTACTACGACAACTACAACACACAGGGGATATATATAACTAATTATTGAGCATACAAACTGAGTAATACATGCCACGGTCCAGTTCACACATCCACTAATAAAGCACAAGTCTGAGACTAGACAACAGTAGGTTACTAACACCAAATCTGAATGTTACACATCATATATGTCAAGTTTAATTCAGAGAGAGAGAGATAGCAGCAGCAAGTTGGAGAAGAGGAGAGGAAGAGCAGCAGCAATTGGGACAAGGGAAGGAGCAGAAGCAGTTGGAGAAGAAGATTAGGAGCAGCGGCAGTTCGGCAGGGGAAAGAAGAAGGTTGAAGAGGCGAGGGAGCAGCAGAGCGTGGGGAAAAGGAACAACAAGTGAAGTAGAAGAAGGACAGCAGAGGCTTTGGAGAAGCAGCGGCAGCAAGAGGGGATTCACAAAAGGTTAGGAGCAGCAACGAGATTGGGGAAGAAGGTTGGAGAGCAGCGGCAGCAGGGAGATTGATGTAGGCGCGGCGGTGGCGGCTGAGATGGATGGATGTTGTGGTGGATTGGGGGTGTTGGAGGCTGCTGGTGCTATGGGCGGAGGGGTAAGGTAGGATGATTGGAGGCGCACCACCACGCCGGCCTGGCCGTGGCGGCGGCCGGAGGTGGAGAAGGAAGGTGAGGGAAAGAGATGAGATGCCAGGCCCCGAGGGGAACAGAAGCTGCACTAGGTATTTTGATCCCCTCGATCTGATCTGCCACTTTGCGGTTTTGCCCTCCTACTTCTCTTCTTTCTTCCCAAGAACATCCCTTCTCACTTTCTTTTGCCCCTCGGTTACTTCATTCCTTCATGCTCGGGTCCTTGACTCCATCACTTGATCATTTGTAGTAGAAGGATTTTGTACCTTGTCGCACTTTTCTGCGAAATAAACAAGTGACTAGTCAACAATCCTTTTATATGATTTTCATGCAATATTCGATAATTCTTAGCCAGAATAGATGGACACATCTCAAGAAATGGTGAATTTATGTGTCAAAATTGTATATATTAAATGTGCTTATCAGCACCCCAGAGTTTGAACCTCTCAAGGGTTTGCGGAACCCGATATCCGACCCCTCTGTCCGGTACCAAGTTATGACCGGAGTCTGAATAGCTTCCTTTCTTAACACCGAAGGTAATAAAAATATAGCTTGAGAACCAGTAGTGCCTTTATCTGACAATTTTTTCTCCTCCAACGAAGAGTCGCTTTCGGCCATAACGCCAAGAAGCCACTATTTCTCGAACCGCGGCTCGGCGCTAACGCCATGATCGACACGTCCCCTCAAGGTGGAGATCATGTCCCGCTTTTCAGGGGATAAGGTTAATGATTTCGATCCCCCTCCCCGCTCATAATGTTGCAAAGGTATCAGGAAGTAGAGAGGCCAATGGCATGAAAGAAGGGATCCCCGGCCTTCCCACGATCTATAAAGGATGGCCGCTACAGTCTACATCGCATGCCTTCTCCTTCCTTTTGCATTCATAGTTCTTCAGAGCTCCAGCGCCCTTTCCTCCTGCTTTCATGGTCAATCCAACATCACCTCCTTCGACCATGGCCGGTGCCGATGGGAAGAGGGAGGCCTCCTTCATCACCAACGAGGAGATCCTAAAGCTGAAGGCGGCCGGCTAATTGCCGGCCAATGTCGCCCATCGAGCCCCAGAAAAGGGCCAAATCATCCACACTCCTAAGCCAGGCGAGAGGGTAGTTTTCATTCCTCATTTCCTTAGAGGGCTAGTATTTCGCCTGCACCCCTTTGTGTGGGAGCTAATGTTTTATTATTGGATAGATTTCCATGACCTAGCCCCCAACTCCGTTCTCCACATCTCGATCTACATCGTCGTTTGCAAGGCACTCCTCCATGCTCAGCCGCACTTCGGCTTATGGCTAAAGGTGTTCAATGTGAAAACCAAGGTGGTCAGCGGTGAGCACGTGGGCTGTGGAGGGGCCATGGTCAGCAAGCTGACACGGATTCAGTGGCTGGAGCGCCACTTTGTCGAGACCGTACGAATGTGGCAGAAGGAGTCTTTCCACATCACCAAACCAAGGAAAGCCGCATGGGGAGCGACCCCGCATTCTGGTCGGGACCCCCACCAGATTAGCCTCCTGGACCAACAAGGGTTCGTACTGGGGTCATGACGCTGACACCAAAGCACTAAAAATCGCGTCGACAACGTAATAGAGAGCTTCACGAAGTTGGTCGACGTGTTTCATATCGTGCTCCACCGCGGGCTCCTCCCTTGCCAGGAGAGGGCCAAGCCCATGTGGGAGTACGAGCCCGAAGGTCTGGCCATTGTGCGGCATCTATTTGGTATGACTCCTGACAAGATATGTGGTCAACTATTCTAGTCCTAGGAGGAGTGTCCGACCAAGGGCAAGTATATTGGTCTTGGCAGTACGAATCCTCTGATGGAGGTGAGTGGCACATTTCTCTAAAGAATGTCTAGATATTCGTGTTACGCCTCATTGTGTGAATTTTACACGGCTGGCTCACCGAGGCCAAGAAGATCAGCAGCCCAACGCCAGTGCCATAGGAGCCTCGATCGGAGCAGCTGGAAAAGAGGTTGGTAGTGGTGCCTTACAAGGCGCCTGCCAAGAAGGGCAAGAAGAAAGAGGACCCGGAGGCTAGGAAGGGCCTCCGTCGTAGGATCCGTTAGGGCGCCCGATCCGGAGAAGCTGCGGCCTCATCCATACAGGATGGGGGTGAGGAGGAGGAGGATGAAGAGGAGAGTGCCTCTTCGCACTCCAAGAAGAGGCCGGTGTCCGAGGACACCGAGGAGGTCCAACCTTCCCTGGCCCCGAAGGGACGACACTGGCCTAAGCTGGTCCTACCTGACAGCTCGAGTGACGAGAAGTCCGTGGCAGCTGAGGAGGTTCTGAAGAAGGAATCTAGGGCCAAGCCCCCCGCCAGTAGGTAAGGTGTTTACATTTTCGATTACCGTGCTTTGAGTAGTTTGTTTTAGTTGAAGGTTAATTAACCCCTCCGAATTGCAGCCCCCACGTGAGCGCCCTATGGAGGAAACTTTGAAAGGGACGTCTCCGCTCGCCGCGGTGGTGGATAGTGGGTCCATGGTGCATTTCGCGTCTCCTTTGGCCCCTAGAGAGGCAGAGGAGGTGCGGTCCCAAAGGACTCCTCCTCCTCCAAACACGGAGAGGGAGGTTGATGTCATGATGGACGAGGTTAACACCTTGGTCACCGAAACCATGAGGGAGCGTCCCTCCTGGCCGGCGAAGGAAAAGAGTCCGGGCCTTCCGGGCCCCCTCAGTCGGCCACTCCCGAGCCCCCGAGGCCCTCAATGGTACGGGTTCCTCCCAACAGGAAGGGTCTAGGGAGCCAACACCGAACACCTCCGCAAGGGCGGCGGTTGGCTGGCTGGACACGCGGGAGGAGTTGGTGAGCGACTGCGTCATTGTGGAGGGGGACCGCACCCTTATGGGTGCGGTGATACATAGCGTCCGGTCTATCCAATTCGGACTAAACAACGCTGTTCAAGGCCTTCTAACAGGCTTTGAGGTAAGTGAAGTAATGATCTTTCCTCGCAATGCGGTTATAGTTGTTAATTTAAGTAGGCCGCATACATAGCAGCCCCCGAGATTCTGCCAGGAACTTGAAGAAACCTACAAAGGATCAAAGTCGGTTGGTTGTCTTAATAATGTCGATATTTCGAATGCCGACGTAGCCATCTTCCATGGCCGCGGCTGCTAATGATGCGGCTTTAGAGGAGATGGACCGGAAACTCAAGCTTTCCGATCAAGAACTGGACATTGTCAATAAGCGGATTGATGAGGGGCAAGGTAAGATTTGTGAAAAGATGTGTACTTGTCGGATAATGACCGGCCAGACCGTTAGCTGATCATTTAACCTGATAATCTTGCAGCCGCTGCCAAGGTCGATGGCTTAAAGGAGGCCGTGACGAAAGCTAAGGCTAAGGCGGCCAAGAAGGGGGCAGCCATAGAAAAGGCAGTATCCGAGCTTGAGCATGCCAAGCGTGCTGCTAAGCACCATGAATCTCGGGTAACCGAGGTCCAAGTGGAGCTCAAGGATGCCGCTGAGAAGCTTGAGGCCCTTGATAAGGGGCGGGCGGAACAGTCCTCCCATCTGTCCAATGCAAAGAAGGAGCTCCATGAGGCGAGGAGTGACACCCGAGGTGTTTGGCAGGAGCTTCGGAAAGCAACGCAGATCGCAAATGGTAAGAAATATTTACTACAGTGTGTGTTCGGAGGCAACAGGTTTTCCTAGCTGACGAGGGTCTGGCACTCCGCACGCATCTTCATCGAGCTCCAAAAGAATGTGGTGTCCGCGGTGAGGCACTATGCCACCCGTGAGGAGGACTCCATGTAGCGGCTCTTTTAGTAACAATTTTTGGATTCCGAGCGTCCTCCCCTCTTCGGCGATCAACTGAAGCAGCTCATGGAGATGCATCGGATGTCAAAGCTGGCCTTGAAAGACCTCTGTGTTAGCCTGTGGCCAACCGAGCCTACCAGACACCAACTTCGGCCTTGTGCAGATGCTACGGGAGGCGCCGCTTCGGATTGACGCCATGAAGCGGTCGGCATGCCTTGAGGGGCGAGGCTTGCATTTTCAAAGACCATGGTACATTGGCCGAGGATTAATCCTATGGAGATGGCCACTGGTCCCCCGCCCTAAGGAAAGGAGCACCGCCGCCCCGAGAAGTACTTCGCGCAGTTGATGGCCGGAGCGCGGGCAAATAGAGGGCCAGTGTTCGAAAAATGTAATGCTTGAGTAGATATAAAAAGTTTGTATCAAGTGGGGTATATGCTTTATTATGCGCCCGACGAACTTGTTTAATATTGCAGTATGAAATTTTGATTCCTATGTGGCTGTATGTTTAGTTCTGAAAGCTACCAGTCGTCAGCTTAAGCCCCCAAGTGAATGTCACAAAGGGTGTTTTTTTTCCACACTGTTACCCTTAGCCAACGTCTTGGTGCCCGGAGGCGGTAGTGCGGGAAAGAAACCAAGCAATCAGACTATTCGGTTTTACTGCTTTCACTTAGCCTTAGGAGCTTGTCAGTAGGGACTAGGGACTAGCCTCCGGTGTATTTGTGATGTACTTGGGGGTCGAAGCATGCCCTTTCCGATTATATGGTTTGTGTTAAGACGAACCCTTCGCTTACACAATGAAATCACCAACGATTTTTAGAGTCGAACCTCATCATCAGATCGCGGATCCATTGACGCTTACTGTGACAGACAGTTTTTGGCTTTTTCCTCCCGAGGTACTTGACCGGGCAAACCAGAAGTACAATCGCAGGGGTTCTCCCTTTGGCCTCTTAGCCAAACGTGCGAAACATAAGGGGCAAGCACAGGATCCGAGCAACCCAACTATCGGCCCCAGACATAGTTCAGAACGAATGCATATACCACAATATCCGAGACGCCGAACACCTAGCGGAAAGCGAGGCCAAACTTGAAAATTATGAGCTGATGTATAAATCAAAACTCTAGATTATTTCTCAACAGCTCAGGACGTCCAACCATACAATTCGAACTGCAAAGGCGGTACTTGTAGGGAAAAAGGAAGTAAGGAAGTTTATGGAGTAAAGGTTAACACGGGACCTTGATGCGTGAGTTGAAGCCTTCACTGTGCCCTGCTGCACGTCTGCGCCTTTGCTTATGATCAGAGGGGATAGGGTCTTCAATGAGACCTATGAGGGCAAGGGCCTGTCGACGAAGCTTTATGCTTGAGGGTTTCCTGAATATATCTCCGGGTCGTCCGAAGACGAGGTAATGCCGAAGTTTGATTTTAACCGAACCTGTGCTTCGGAATAGTGTATGCCTCACAGCTGCCCATGGCACTTTAAGTGTGAAGTTGTGCTCACAAGGCACATGAAGAGTGTGGGCATGTCGTGTGGCGCGTACCCCTATTTGCGGCGAACACATGCGGGTTCCCATGATAGGTAACGGGTTTGGACCTGTCTAACAATGTCACCGGTCCTTGCGGTGGTTCGGCACCCAGGCCTGCACGGGCTGGTGTGGTGTTCGGCCGCTAGGGCCGGAGTATGCTCTTCGGTTCGAAGTGAGTGTTTTGTGTTGTCGTTGATAGTTATGACGCCTGAAGTGTGCTCTTGAGGTACGCGCAATGCAGAACAACGTTGAATTTGGCGAACGATGTGCTACCGAGGAGGGCGTGATAGCCGCTACGAAAGGGTGCAATATCGAAGATCAAGTCCTCGCGTCGAAAATTATCCAGAGACCCGAACACTACTTTGAGTGGCACAGTGCCCGTACGACAGGCCTCCACACCTGGAATGACCCCTTTAAAGGTGGTCTTACTGGATTTGATCCTTGATGGGTCGATCCCCATTTTCCTCACTATATCCTCGTATATAATGTTGAGGCTGCTCCCTCCGTCCATTAGGACTCTAGTGAGGTGGAATCCATCGATGATGGGGTGTAGCACTAGGGTTGCTGACCCTCCATGGCGTATGCTGGTGGGGTGATCCCTGCGATCGAATGTGACCGGCCAGGCTGATCATGGGTTGAACTTTGGTGCTACAGGCTCGACAGAGTATACGTCCCATAGCGCTCGCTTCCTCATCTTCTTCGGTATGTGGGTTGTGTAGATCATTACCGTATTGACCTCGGAAGGGAAGGGTTTCTGGCCTCCACTATTCATCCTGCGGGGCTCGTTGTCGTCCTTGCTTCTTGGGCTTTTACCCGAGTCTTCGGCTGTGAGTTTGTCGGCCTGTTTGATCACCCACCACTTTTGGTTGGAGTGGTTGGCGGGCTTCTCTGATGTGCCGCGGATCTGGCAAGGCCTGTCTAGAATCATGTCTAGCCTAGACGGGCCGCCGCTGTTGACTTGAGGGGCTTTCCTTCAGGATCCGGACTTCTTGTTTTAGAATCCGGCATTCACTGCCGTATCCTCACCATCGCCGTCATTTTGGCGACGTTTATTTTGCTTCGTCGGGGTTTTCCGTTTCTGTACCGGGCTTTAGAGGTACCCGGAGTGCCTGGGTTTGTGAATTTGCGGGATACCCAACTCTCTTCGCCCGCGCAAAAGCGGGTCATGAGGTAAGTAAGGGCTGGCATAGTTCTTGGTTTGTCTTGACCAAGCTGTCGTACAAGCCACTCATCCTTGACACTATGCTTAAAGGAAGTCAAGGCTTTGGCATCCGGAGAGCCAACAATCTATTTTTTCCATGTCAGGAATCAGTTCCAAAACTGTCGAGCAGATTCTCCGAGTTGTTGCATGATGCGGCTTAGGTCGTTAGCATCTGTAGCCGGACATAGGTTCCTTGAAAGTTTGCTAGAAAGTCATCCTTAAGCTCTTCCCAGCAACCTATAGTCTTCGGAGAGGCTGTTCAACCAGTGTCTAGCTGGGCCTTTGAGCTTGAGCGGTAAATATTTGATGGTGTGGAGGTCATCTCCTCATGCCATGTGGATGTGGGGGAGGAAATCCTCTATCCATATGGTCGGATCCGTAGTTTTGTTGTACAGTTTGATGTTTACACGCTTGAAGCCTTCTGGAAAGTCGTGTTGCATCACCTTCTCCGTGAAGCACAGGGGGTGTGCGGCACCCCGGACTCGGGCTATGTCGCGTCAAAGGTCTGTGGCCATCCGAGTCCGCTGCTGCTCCCGAACTCTATCATTGCGGTTCAGCCAATCATAATAACCCTCCCGGTAAGTGGGCGAGTCTTTTCTTGGTCCGTAGATGGTCCTGTAGTGGCCTCCCCGGGCGTCCAGGTCGCAACAGAGGTCATGTTCATAGGTTGGCCACATTTTATCCTTGCCGGGACGGCGAGGTGGCACGTCAGGGTGTTCAGCCTCATCAGCTTCTCTGTCCCGCCCTCGAGGGGGGCGGTCCGGCTGTTCGGCATGGGTGTATTTTGGACGCGTTGGCTCTAAGGCCACGTCGTCCGACTATGACCATAGTCATCGTTTTGGTTAACTTTTGGTTGGCCGGTCATGGTCGTATCGTTCTTCGACGGGTAGGACTTTAGTCCATCGGTCATTGAGGGTTTGTGTTCGGCCTTGATCCTGTGTTTTTGTTTCTTCAGGCTACGGGCGGTGGCCAAGAGCCTTCTCCTGAATCGTTCCTGATCCCACGGGTCTTCGAGGATGATGAAATCTTCATCCCCGAGACTGGCCTCCTCCTTAAAGGATGGGAGGTAATTGTTGTCTTCGTCATCCTCGAGGTCCTCCGGATTGGGCTGGTCCTCATGCGCCTTGGGGTCACCCTGATGGTGTTCGTTAGCCGTGGCTCCAGCGCGGTCGTCTGCATTATGGGCGGTGTCGTTCTCCATGGAGTCTGCGTTACTTAAGTGGCTTTGACAAGGTTTTGATCGTCGGCGCTGCCTTAGACGCTTGGGTGCCTCATCTTCAGGCTTGTCTTGGTCCTGTTTGTGAGTGCCTTCGCCATCCTTGGTGCTGTCCACCATGTAGATGTCATATGTGGACGTGGCCGACCAGCGGCCAGATACAGGGGGGCAACATCGGTATTGGCCGTGGCCCCACTATCCTCGTCCATGTATTCGGTGTTTCCGAATTATAGTCTAGCATGTCGGTTAAATCTTCGATAGTGGCTACCAACTAGGTGGTGGGTGGGACGTAAAATTCCATGTCGAACGCCTCGAAGGCTTGGTGATTGAAACCGAAGGGTAAGTCCTCCTGGATAGTCAGCTTCTGAATTCAGTCTAGCGCCTCGTTCAACATACCGAGGATTACCGGACTTGAGGGCTCTAGGCCAGACTTTGTGGTGACGGAGCAGAGGTCGGTCTGTGGCCCGACCGATCCTTGGTCCTGGATTGACCAATCTCTAGGATTCAGGACCGAAGCCGCGACGGGATTGTGTTCGGACGCTGAGGGTGTCCTTTTTTCCTCCCATGCACCTTCCGCACCAATGTATGGGGTTGGGTCGTTTCGGGCCGGGTGCCTCCCTTAGCCACCATTCGCCAACCCAGGGTGCGGGCTCGAGGCTGGCAGGGGATCATGGGGGAGCAGTCTGGTTGAGATTGAGTCTTGGCCTCTGGCCTCTGGTTTTGCCTCGAGGGCTAAGGATAAGCTCTCCGCCAATGTGAGTTTGGTCGTTGATGGGGTAAGATCCTCCTTCTGATCAGGTAGTCCTTCTTGGCTCAAAGTCGTTTCATGGATTGGGGCCGATTTATAAATCGGATCGGAAGTGTGTGCTGGAGCAGGCGCAGCAGTGCCTGTGGGGGTGGTGAATCCGGTGAAAACCAAATCCCCTTGTCTGTCCGAGACGTACTCCAGGTTGCCGAATCTAATCCGGTGCTCAGGAGCGAAGTTTTCGACCTGGTCCAGACGGTTGGTCGAGTCGGTGTGCAGCACGATGCTGCGAAAACCGAAGAGTTGTCCGGGGACAAAGAGACCCACAGGACTGATGTCCTTTCCCAAGACTAAGCTAGCCATCGATCCTTCCGGTGATCCAATAGCAGAACTTTCAATGAAAGCACCAATGTCAGTGTCAAAACCGGCAGACCTCGGGGTAGGGGGTCCCAGCTGTGGATCTAGGATCGATGGTAACAAGGGATGACGAACACAGTGTTTACCCAGGTTCGGGCCCTCTCGAAGAGGTAAAACCATACATCCTTCTTGATTGTATTGATTTTATATCATGGTTTATAGAGTAGATCTACCTCAAGATCAGCATCAGCTAACCCTATGCTATGTGTGATGTAGATAGCTCTCCCACTAATGACTACACTCTTTAGTTTATATAAACACCGATAGGATTAGGGTTACCAAAGATAGATTAAAATAAGGAATAAAACAGATTGTGCACTTCTTGACTTGAAGGGCACACCACGGCTTCATAGAACTCATGTCATAGTACAGCTCCATCAGTCCGGTCCGTCTACAATGGGAAGTTGCCCCGAGGACCCCTTAGTCCATGAATCCCTCAATCCCCAAGCTTAATTCATGCTTGTCCTCGAGTAGATAAATGATAAAAAGGATATTTTTTGATGTGGAATGCTACCTAGCATAATCTTGATCATATATATAATCATGGCATGAATACTAAAACATGAGTGATTCAAAGCAATAGTCTATAATTTGACATAAAGACATTAATACACAGGCATCCCAACAAACTATCATGTCTTCGAAAATATCAAGGCTAAAGAACGCTATCCCTACAAAATCATATAGCCTTGTCATGCTCGGTCTTCTTAACACAAAGCATAAATCATGAACTACCCCGGTGTCAGTCAAGCAATTGGTTCATACTTTTTAACGCGCTTCAGCATTTTCACTCTCACACAATACATGAGCTCAAGCCATGAATATAACACTATGGGTGGAATGGAATACAGTGGTAGAGATTAATTTGGAGAAGACAAATAGTAAGAAAGTCTCACCGCGGCTAATCAACGGCTATGGAGATGCCCATCAATTGATATCAATGCGAGGAGTAGGGATTGCCATGCAACATATGCACTGCAAGTTATAAGTGTATGAAATCTCAATATGAAACTAAGTGGGTATGCATCAAACTCTACTATGAAAAATTCCCACTAGTATATGAAAGTGACAACATAGGAGACTCCCTATATGAAAAACATGGTGCTAATTTGAAGCACAAGTGTGGAATTAGCATGCCCCGTATCTTTCTTCTTCCTCTTTTTCTTTTTTTTCCTTTTTGTTTTTCTTTTCTTTGGTCCAGAGTCTCATCCCACCTTATGGGGGAATCATGGTCTCCGTCATCCTTTACTCACCGGGACATGCTCTAATAATGAATAATGTTGATCATCACACTTCTTTTTTACTTATAACTTAAAAAAGAAATGAAAATTACAGCTTGATACCCAGAACAAAGTATGACTCTATATGAATGCCTCTGGCCGTGTACTAGGATGTGCAATGATCTAGCGTAGCAAAGATATTAAAAAATGGACAAGCCATGGAAATATCATGCTAGCTATCTTACAATCATGCAAAGCAATATGAAAATGAATGCTCAAGTCAAATGGGATGATGGACGTTGCATGGCAATATATCTCGGAATGACTATGAAAATTCCATAAAAGGTAGGTATGGTGGCTGTTTTGAGGAAGATATAATATCATATCACGGGGTTTGGATGCACCGGCGAAGTTTGCACCGACTCTCGAGGTGAGAAAGGGCAATGCACGGTACCGTAGAGACTAGAAAATTGCGAAAAGGTAAGAGTGTGTATAATCAATGGACTCACGTTAGTCATAAAGAACTCACATACTTATTGCAAAAAGTTTATTAGCCCTCAAAGGAAAGTACTACTATGCATGCTCCTATGGGGGAGGCTGATAGGAGTTATACATCGTGCCACCGACCTTCACACAAAGATAGACAATCAAGGATAAATTGTGCTCCAACTTTCCTGGCATAACGGAATACTATTCGTGCATCCTTAGGGAATCACAAACCTTAATACCAATATCTTAATAAACATGATCAACCACTAGTACCTCCCACATATTGTCATCTCTATATCGCAAAACTATTGCAAGGAATCAAACATATCATATTCAGTGATCCACAAGTTTTATGTAGAATTTTATGACTAACCATGTGAATGACCAATTCCCGTTGACTCTCTAAATAGATATTGGTGAAGCAAGAGAGTTTAATTATTTCTACAAAAATCATGTTATAACAAATATAAGTGAAGCAAAAGAGCATTATACAAATAACAATTTTCTAAATGTAGAGAAACAGGCAATCCAAACTTCAAATGATATAAGTGAAGCACATGAAGCATTCTATATATAAAGCCATACTCAAAAGATTTAAGTGAAGTGAAATGAGCATTCTATAAATCAACCATGGACTATCTCATGCCAACATGGTGCATAAAAGAAAAGCGAAAACTAAACACGAAATATGCTCCAAGAATTTACGCATATCACGTGAACGGAACAAAAACCAAAACATATCGATAATTGTTGAAGAAAGATAGGATGCCTTCAGGGGCATCCCTAAGCTTAAATGCTTGAGTCCCCTTGGATATTTACTTGGGGTGCCTTGTCCGTCCCCAAGCTTGGACTCTTTCCTCTCCTCCTTATCCTCATATCGATACCTCCTCGAACTTTGAACACTTCGTCCACACAAAACTCAACAAAAAGCTCATGATATTCATTAGTATAATAATGCAAATCACTACATTAAGTACTATTGACAACCTTGTTTTTGCATTGTATCTATTGTATTATAACTTCTCCATGGCTTATACCACCGATAGAATCGATAGTTTCATCGAAACAAGCAAAACAATGCATCAAAAAAAGAATTTGTCTTAAACAGGACAGTCTGTAGAAACACGAACACTAAACATAATTATGTAACTCTAACAATTCTGTAAAATTATGAAAAATAAAAAAATTGTAGCAGTACTTTGCAAAAAATTGAGAAACTTTTGACGTTCCAGTAAAAAATGAAAAAGCATGCACTATAGTCAATGTTTCAGTTTTTGCACATCGCATACCAACAAGCAATCTAGTCATCCTAAAGCAAATCTTGGCACATCTATAATACCTACCTAAATAGTTCATCCCCACTATCTCATTTGTCTTGCAATGCATCCTATCCACATCATCAAGTAGACCCCACATCCTTTTTGCTTAATCATATATCATCTATTCTGATTTTCCTATGCACTAATCTATTTTTTTCCAAGCAAGGGAACTTTGTCGCTAACATTGCACCGTATACCGGTATGACTCTCGGTCTTCCAAGATCACAACTCATGTTCTGGATTTTACACATGCATGTAAAGAGACATGATTGATCATGGGCATTCAAAGAGACACGACTGTTTGTTTCATTAACCATCTATAAATCTTAGCCAACACCTCCACGTCACATCAGGATCACTTCAAATCCTAGACGATGCAAAAGGGGTAGGGAGGCGGAAGATAGAGAAGGAGGAGTGGCGGCGCGTAAGAGGCGGGTGGACTGCATCTTGGACCTCACCAAAGAGACTGCGCTGCCGCTCAAGTCAGCCATCCGCATCGGCGTAGGAGGATAGAGAAGGAGGAGCGATGGCACGTAAGGGGTGAGACCTGAGAGGACCACATCTCGGAGCTCCGCAAAGATATTGCTGCCGCTCAAGTTGGTCTTCCGCACCGGTGAGCAGTATGAGGATAGATAAGGAGGAGCGGTGGTGCGCAGGGAGTGGGAGGGCCGCCTCTTAGAGCTCCCCAATGTCCGACGTTGCCGCTCTCAAGTCGCCATCCGCAACGGCGCGCTCCTCTCGCAGTGGCGTGACCTCTCGGAGCAGCAGCGGCCCGTGTGTTATCATTCCGCCTCCCAAGTCCTGCCGGGCGCGTCATCGACTGCAGGGACGGGGGACCAGCTCGTGACCATCGATAGGTGAGAGTTCAGGCGAAATGAGGCTTGCTTGGCTGCGCCGGCACCGTCGTGCCGCACCCGCTTTACTAAGAGGTTGATCACCGAGAGCCATGTTGCATGTTCCCGGACGTGTCCCTCACAACCACTCTCGGCACCGGGCTGTTCGACGTCCTGTGTGGGCCATTCTACATTAATCAACCATGCCAGTTCACTCCCGGAGATGGCAGCATGCAGAGCGCATGGCAGCAGTGGATGATGGATTTGCCTTCTCTGACCGTATGCCTCGGCTTGCCGGTGTCGCTGCATGTTGCAGGCAGCGGGTTCATCGATGCAAACACGCTCCTGTCACAGGTCCTACCGCTACTGGAAGGTGTTTCTAGTTGCGGCAATTATCATGTGGATCTGCTCCTGGGATACTACGACAAATACTGTGCCTTTAGGATGCTGCAGAGAAACTTGCAAAACAAGAACAAACATCATGTAATCTTTAAAGACATACACCCATTGGAATTGTGTTAATTAACATTTAAATTAGGAGTTTGTGTTGTGGTTGTTTATTTTAATTTACGGACAAGTCACATCTTTAGCAAGCTAATGTTTTTTTTTGACAAAAGATAATAGTAAACAAACAAACATCTTATCCTCCTATTCCAAAAGTAGAGTCTGTAAGTGGTACTCTTTTGTCCATTCTAATTCTAATTCTAACGTATTACATTCATTGGCAATGCTTCCACAACCTAACTAAAGAATTTGTAGGTTCGTTATCTTATTGACATGTCAAAATACAAATTTCAAAGCCATTGTTATGTTTAGTGTGTATTTATCCGCATTCTGATTTCTTACGAACAACCAAAAAGAGACTAGTGTACTATTTGTAAGCTTAAGAAGCAACTGTGTAATGATTATATTGAGCTCTCAGAAGCCTACTACATGTCCCGCGGCAATGCGCGGGGTATCCATCTAGTTATTTTTATAATACAATGGATTTGTACAAGGGGATAATTCTTTTTTCGCAAGAATTTTCATGAAAAATTCTACATTGTTTACATGAGCATGAACACAAGTGTTCAAGTTCGACCCTCACTTCTCCAATGCATCACCTTTCAATCGCTTCTCTTTTTGAAAAAGTTTTAAGTCCCCTAAATATTTTTTGTTTTTTAACTTTTAAAAAGCACACAACATAATAAAATGACTCTCTAAAACTTCCGGGTTGTCTCCCCGGCAGTGCTTTCTTTCAAGTCATTAAGCTAGGCATGAAGTGCTCAAGTAATTGATCCACCCGGATACCAAGGTATATCAAAGCCAAATTTAATTAGCAATGATTTATAATTTAGTAGTGAGCACAAAGCAACATATATCATGCAATGACGAAGTCTAACATTCTTCCTATGCATCGGCATGTCATAAAAGAACAATTCATGCACATCAAGTAAAGGCCAATGCATAGTATAAGCAGTTTCTTGCATTTTTATCATGTTGGAAACATAGAGAGGCGGAGATGTAGTTCCTCCCTCTTAATAATTGCATGTAGGAGCAGAAATCACATGCATACTATATTCATCAAAATCATCATTTGCAATGGTAAAAGGCAACCCATCAATGTAATCCTTAATAAGTGCAAACTTCTCCGATATAGTGTAGTTGGGAGAATTCTAAAAGATAATAGGACTGTCATGTGTTGGTGCAATAGCAACAATTTCATTCTTAACATAAAGAACAATAGCAAGTTCATCTCCATAATCACAATTCATATTGGCATCATGGCCACAAGCATAGCAAGCATCAAATTCATCAAAAAGGGATATTTCAAATGAATCAACGGGGTCATAGCAATCGTCATAGCATTCATCCTTTGGTAAGCACAAAGGGAAATTAAACAATGTGTGAGTTGAGGAGTTACTCTCATTAGAAGGTGGGCACATGTAGCTAATCCGCTCTTCCTCCTTTTGTTCTTCGCTCTCCTCCTCATCTTTTTCATCTAATGAGCTCAAAATGTCATCAATTTCTTCCATAGACTCCTGCAAAATATTAGTCTCTTCTTTGACAGCAGATACTTTCTCAATAAATGCATTAACATCGGCACTGTATTCATAATTCTGATGGCAATATTTAAGTATAGAATTATTTTAAGATCTATAAACAACATCATCATCACAATGTTCACACTTTTCAAACAGAGATTCAATTTCATAAGCACCCTTAAAAGCAACAATTTCTTCTATTCGTTCCACATCATAGTAATCATATATACCATTAGCATAAGAAGCCAAGGCTTCATTATCATTAAATTTGCATGAGAAGAGAAGGTGTGGAGTGTTCATCCTAGAGCAGCAAGTATAATCATATCTCAAGCATAACTCCCAAGCATACCAATGCAACATATGAATTTGATTCCATGCCAATTTCATTTTTTGAATCAATCGATAATCCCTAAAGTATTCATGTTTATCCAACGTTACTCCCATTATCAAGTTGAATGGGTTTTTCTCGGGATTATCAAAGTAGTGTTTAACACTTTTCACATAACTAGCATCGAGGGATTTAGGAGGTTCCCCATCTCCATGAGTAGCAAGTACACCTAATTGTTTTGGTATTTCGTGTTCCTTATCCATAACTAAAGATAGAGAACAACTTACAAAAAAAGAAAAACTACTTAGTGATGAAGCAAACAAGCACACACGAGAATATTCACCCCACCCTATTGATCCCCGGCAACGGCGCCTGAAAAAGGTCTTGATAACCCACAAGTGTAGGGGATCATTTGTAGCGTTTTTCGACAAGTAACCCAACGAGGAGCTAAAGGTAGAACAAATATTCCCTCATGTTCTATCGACCACCGATACAACTCTACGCACGCGTAACATTTGCTTTATCTACAACAAGAATAAAACTAGAAGAACTTAGCGAGAATAAAACTACGAGTACTTTGCAAGAAAATAAACTTAGTAGTGTAGTAGCAAGCTTTTTGTAAGACAAGAGAGAGATTTGTCCCTAGGCAATCAATAGCTAGACCAGTAATCATTATTGCAATTTTATATGAGGGAGAGGCATGAGCTAACACACTTTCCGTACTTGGATCACATGTGCTTATGATTGGAACTCTAACAAGCATCTGCAACTATTAAAGATCATTAAGGTAAAACCCAACCATAGCTTTCAGTATCAAGTCATCTTTACTCCCATACGCCATACACCCCTTTCTTGGGTCTGTGCTTGTTTCACTCACACCACCAACGATAAGAGAACCATGAACATATTGCAACACCCTATAGCGGGGACCCTCACGTTTGCACAAGACGGATGGTACCATTGGACACCAATAAAATATACAACTCATACCAACCACGATCACGTTTAGCCCATAGGAAAAAATAGATCTACTCAAATATCATAGGATGACCACATATCATTGGGTAATAATATATAGTGTTGAGCATCATTCTTAAGTAGAGAAATACAGCGGGAATAGAGAGGTAACACCCCTGCATAGAGGGGGAAAGAGATCTCTATCACGATCCTTGCCCGGGTGGCACTCCGGCGCCACCAGGAAAGAGGGGGAGAGAGCCCCCCTCCTCCTTCTTCTTCTTCCTTGGCCTCCCCCTAGATGGGAGGAGGGTTTTGCCTCTGGTCCTTGGCCTCCATGGCTGTCGAGGGGCAATAGCCCCTCCGAGATTGGATCTGTCTCTCTGTCTCTCTTCCGTTTTGCGTTCCCGAGATCTAGCTAAAATCAGTTTCTAATATTCCGGGAGATACGTAACTCCGATAGCGCTGATATTTTAACATGTTTTTTCAGATATAAGCTTCGTTGCACCCGATTTAGAGCTACAACTGACTTACGAGGAGGGCACAACCCACCACCACACGTTTGGGCTGCCTAGAGCGCACAGGTGTCTTGTGGTGGCTGTGGGCCCCTGTTTACGGTGACTCCAACTCCGAAAAATCACTTATATTCCAAAATAATTCTCCGTAAATTTTTATTGCATTTGGAATTTGTTTGATATGGATATTCCACGACACCAAAAACATGCAACAAACAGGAACTCGCACTTGGCACTAGATCAATATGTTAGTCTAAATAAATCATGTAAAATGTTGCCAAAAATATATGAAAGTTGTATAATATTAGCATGAAACAATAAGAAATTATAGATACGATGGAGACGTATCAGTTGTGTTCGAGGGATGCTTGGCCCTAGTCATCTTTCCAGCTTCACAGGCACCACGGAATTGATCCTTCTTGAACTTGACGCCCTCGATTCCAATGATGTGCTTCTTCCTCGCCAGGGTGTGCAAGTTCCTCATACCCACATGTCCTAGCCTTCGATGCCAGAGCCAACACTCTGAAGCTTTTGCTAGAAGACATACATATAGTTGTGGTCCTCCAAAAAAGTCTACCATGTACACATCACCTCTTTGATATCCTTCAAAGACTTGTGATCTGTCCTTGGCCATTAGCACAACACAATGATACTTTCCAATGAGCAAAGTCATACAAGAACACAAAGCATTGAGACCGACATTAGGTTGTATCCAAGGGATTCAACAAGCATTATGTTGTCCATGTGTTGATCCTTTGAGATAGCAACCCTACCTAGACCCAATAACTTGCTTTTAGAAGTGTCAGCATATGTGATGTAGCTCTTTGAAGTTGGTCGAAGAGTAGTATCCATGAGAAGACTTTGAGCACCAGTCACGTGGTTGGTGCAGCCACTGTCCATGATCCATTCAGTGGCTTTTAGAGTTGTACCCTATAGTGCAGTTAGTAGTATAGGCGTCACCGAGAGTATTGTGAAGTAAGAACATTTGACTACATAAACTATCATGAAATGTAAGATTCTTTGAGGGTAAGATTGGATGATCATCAAGAAACCCATGGATGTAATAAATGTTAAGATCATTTGAGCATTTTATCTTGCATACAACAAGATGTTTAGGTCCCCAGCATTGTCTTCGGAAGTCAATATTTTTCGGCTGGAGACCCGTCCGTGCAAGAGAAGTTAATTATTTTTAACCACCCACATCTTGAGGGGTGGCTTAGAAGCAATGAGTCTAAGTGCATCATCTGAGAACTTAGGCTTTGAGGCTCTAGTCAATAGTTTAGCAGGAGGTGAATAGTACTGAAATGAATAAGCAAAAAAGTTCTTTGATTTGTGAACCTAGTGATTCGAAGAAACATGCTCATATTCATGAGTCTGACCCTGGTACGTGTCGGTGCTATACACACGGTTTTCAACCCCTTTCCACGAAGTTATTCGGAACCGTCGCCAAGTGAGTGTGGGTGATAGGGGGGTCCTTCCCACATGACCCAGAAACCGTCGGGGATATGGAGCCATGATGTGGAGGCTTTGAAAAATGTTATCGTGTTAGATGCAACACGCACTAAATTCTTACGCACGTGTGAAGTTGGTGATTAAACGTTTCTAATGACACAGTGAAACCAAATGGTGTGTCGTAATGAACCGTTTGGGAAAAATATGTAAGGCACATGGGCCAACATATGAACTATGTGCGATATGTGCCCCATCGCACACGAGTTTTCTGCGAAACCCGTATGCCATGCAAGACTCCATCGCACACGTTTCCCAACAATTACCGTGTGCGATAATGTTTTATCACAAATGGTTCAGGAGCCCCTTCGCACACATACAAGTACTACAGACCATTTGTGATTTGTTGTGTATCACCGACGGTTGCGGCAAGAGTGAATTGAGCGTTTTGTTTGGGATCCCACACGTTTCCTGATAAAATTATGACTGTGATTGTATTTTACATTGGGCACGTTTAATCCGAGATCTCGTGTGCGATACGGTGATATCACAAAAGGTTCCGTAGACCCTACGCACACGTGGTAGCGCTACAAATCGTTTGCGATCTGCTGTGTATCACCGATTGTTCCGCTACGATTGATGTATGCTTTCTGATGTGGATCACACACACTCATTTAGTTAAACTGTGTGCGGAGCAATTGCCAGGTTAAAACAAAAATATCCTGTCAGATTTCGGGTTCCGCAAACCTTTGAGAGGTTCGAACTCTGGAGTGCACACAAATACCACTCTCCCCAGCGTGCTCGCCCTACGATTCCATAGCTTAGCTCGTCGGACTCAAAGAACTAGGAAGACAGAGGATTATACTGGTTCGGGCCACCTTGAGGTGTAATACCGTACTCCAGTGTCTGTGTTGGATTGCCTCATGGGGCTGAGGATGAACTAATACAATGCATGAAAAGTCTCCGAAGGAGAGGTGTTCTTGGGCTCATATGAGGTTGTGGTGTGTGTAGGGTGGAATGGATCTCCTCTCTCTCTCTCTCTCTGTCTCAACCAGATGAGCCACCAATCATCCCTCCTTCATGGTGGTGGCTAGGTCCTATTTATAGTGGCCTTGGTCCTATTCCCAAATATTGGCGGGAAGGGATCCCACAATGGCCAAATTTGATGGGGAACAGCTAGTACAAGCTATCCCGACAAAAGTGGTCTTCTCCTGCCAAAGGATCTGGTGGTGACGCCGCGCCGGGCTCCGCGATGACCTCATTCTGCCGTCCTGACGGTCCTTGGTCTTGTTGCACCGTTATGGAAAACTTTGCTTGATTCCTCGGGACTCCGCGCCTGCGCTTTCCCCCTTGGCACCAAAGAGGAAACTGGTACACTGCGTCCGCTGGCGCCTGCCTGGCCTTGGTCGTCATGACTCATGTCACGTGAACCTCGTGAGGTGCGCCTTGCATAGATATCTCCACTCCTCGGGGGCCAGCCTAGAAAGGCTGCACCTAGGGAGGTCTTGTCGTCGTCCGCCTCGCGAGGCTTGGCCCCTCGAGAGTGTCTTGAGTTGTGGTTTCTGAACCTGGGCCATACAAGGCCGCCGATGGAGCCACGTCGTATGCCGCAGGCAGGCAAGTCTGGGTACCCCCGTTGCCATAACTCCGACAATAGCCCCCGGGCCCAAGGCGTGCTCGAACTTGGATTCGAGGCGAAGCCAAAGGGGCAAGGGCAAAGCGTCACGGGCCCCAACCGCCTGTGGCATTGGTCGACGCGTGGCGACTTGATTGGACGTGGGCGTCTCCGCTTCCCCATGCTGCCTCGGCAACTGCCCTCATCTGACAAAAGGCTGGAGAGCGCTGTTGGGTTTCCATTACCTTCCTTCGTCTTGCTCCAGATCCCCTTCTCCTTCCTGCACCAAGAGTCTCTAGATCCGCCTGATCTCTCCCCCGAGTCCGTAGCCGATGGCGCCTGACAAGGTGAAGGCCGCCCGCTCGCCCTCCTTTTTGAGCCCACATTGAGCGCTCCCATGGTCACGGAGAGGAACCTCGCCACCGCGCACCTAATGATTGCAGATGGTAGCGACGAGGGGAAGGAGCCTGAGCTCCGGGCTGGCTCCGCTATGCTGGAGCCCTCAGGCAGTACTTTTTACCATTTCTTCATGCACATCATCTTTGCGGGGCTAGTTCCCCCTTCTTCGACTTTTTCTTCGCCGTCCTCCGCCATTATAAGCTTCACGCCCTCCATCTACAACCCAAGTCCGTCCTTCTTCTGTCGATCTTCGCCTTTTACTGCGAGGCATTCATGGGGTTGATGTCGTCCGTGGCATTGATTCGCCACTTCTTGTATCTCCATATTAAAGAGGGCGAGTGCTCAGGGTGCACAAACTTTATCGCGACCAATGGGGCCAATGCAATATCGAGAGCCGGGAAGAAGGTGGAGGGCTTCAGGAACAAGTGAGTCCTCATGGATGAGAAGTTCTCCGACCCGCTGCTGATGTTGCCGACGAGGGTGCCTGTGTGTCGTGATGGGTGGAACAGCGTGAAGCTCAATGACCCCGGGGCTGAGCAGCTACTGGCGAGGATGGTGGCATACCTGAAGCCTGATGACCCAAAGGCGGAGAAGCTGACGGGGGCCATGACCATCAAGGAGTTCCTGATGCAGCATCTGGCTCTCCTCCAAGCACACTCGCGCCCCTAGTTTCGGATGACCAAGGGTACCGCCCTAACACTCATCTTCCGTTGTATCATCGCTCGGATGGGGCGCAGATTGCCGCCGCCATGCCCATCTTCAACGAGCGCGGGCTTGTGCCGTCAGCGCCCATTGGAGCATCGGTGGTGCTGTCCTCTAGTGAGTCCGGCCAGGAGGAGGAGAGAAAAAACTCAGAGGTGATCCGGGAAGGCGCGGGAGAGACTTCTCTCCCATGCCAGACCGATCACCTTCGTGTCCTCTCCGATGATGATGACAACGGCGAGGAGCCAGCCAAGGAGTCACTAGGCTCCGCCAGGGTTACCACGAGGTCGAAGGGCACCCCCGAAGAAGCCATGGACCAGGGTTCCGAAGAAGGGTAGGTCGGCGCTGATCCCCCAGGGTGGCGCCTCAGCTTCATCTCTGGCTAGCACTGCTGCGAGTCTGGCCGCTGCGCCCCCATCTGCTCCCGGGGCTCGGGCGCAGGTGCCCCAGGTCACAAAGCTCTCGGGCTTCGTGCTCTAGAAGAGGGCGAGGGATTACGCCGCCGTGGACCAGTAAGTGTTCCGCCCTGATTCTTGTTCCCATGTTTGCTGCTACCTCTTGATGCTTCTCTCTTGCGCCGTCAGGCCAACGCCGGTGATGAAGAAGAAGAGGGAGTCGGTGGCGACCCCTGAGACTTAGCCGCCTGCTGCGGTCGCGTCACCCCATAGCGGGAGAACGGTGCCCATGCCTCAGCGGCCAGGTCGTCCTCGCGAGATCCAAAGGCCTGTCCGGAGAAGGTGATCTCCATGACCAAGCCGGCTCAGGAGGCGCCTGCCCCCTGCTCGCCTTCTGGGGCTTCGAGAGCACAGGAACCCCTGCCTCTTCTGTTGTGGCCATTCTGCAAGCCTTGGCACCGGTACCTCCTCCTCCTCCTTCAGTGACGTTGCCGAGCCGCGATGTTCCTGCTTCGCCCGATGCTCTAGAGGAGGCCCTTTCCGCGCTGACCCAGCTTCGCGATGACCTCCAAGGCCCCGACCGCCGCCTGGCGTCGGGGCACCTGTAGCTAGTTTCAAGGTGGTTGTGGTCCAATGCAGTCATCCGGGTGGCATGGAGTCAGGCCATCTCGGCCTCCGAGGAGGGAAAGCGAGCTGCCTGCCTAGCCGGGGCAGCCCGCGACGTGGCATTGAAGGACGCCAAGGCTGCGAAGGAGCACGGCCTGTAGCTGGAGGCCGAGCTGAAGACCCTGCACGATGAGCGAGCCGCCGAGGCCCGCCAGCTCGGGGTGCGGGAGGAGAAGCTGAAGGCCCGGGAGGATGCGATCGCCAGCCGCGACACCGAGCTTGAGCCGTCGGCGCGGGAGCAGGCCACGGAGCGCGGTCGCCTGGAGAAGCTAAAGGAGGAAGTGGAGGCGAAGATGGCCCAGCTAGAGGCCAAGGCAATGGTTTTTGTTGAAGACCGCGTGGCCTTCAAATCCCGTGAGCGAAAGTCCCGCGAGGCCCTGCGGGAGCTCTATGGGAAGGGCTTGAAGAAGCCACTTGTGACTGACGAGGAAGGCCCTGCCGAGCTACTTCCTCAACTCGTCGCGGTGCTCAAGGGTGTTGTAAACCGGATCGACCCCATGGTGGAAGGGGAGGCCCGTTTGCTTTCTGCTTCAACCTTGACATGCATCTTTAGCCACCTCCATCTTCGCGACCCGAGCGCCGACCTTGGAGCCCTGCTCGAGCCTGTGGACGAAGAGCGCTGCATGGCTGCCACCGAAGCCATGAAGGACCGGGTGGATGCCCTGCTGGAGAAGTTCGTCGCCATTGACCATGCGCCCTCTGCTGGTGATGCCGTCGACCTTGCAACAACGGCCAAGAGTGATGTCGACGCTGAGGGGGCGCTCCTTGCGGGCGACGACAACGCCCAAGGCCGAAGAGGAGACTTGCCGGTAGCGCTTTCATCCGCTTTTATTTCCTGTAACATGCACCGTGCCTCGTGGAGGCGTTTAAACTTATGCTTGGGTATACGAAGAACAATATGCTTTGTAGTAATTACTAGGATTTCGTGATCTCCTTCCCGCCTGCCCTAGCGTTCTGCGTCGGCAGAGCCCAGCATCGCGCATGCCTCAGCCACCACTAGCTCATCCGGATCGCCAGGATGGTGCCATGGGGTGAGGGGATACATGACCAGTTAGGCTCCTGAGACGTGATGCTCAGGATTCCTCCTTGACGTGTGAACATACCTCAGGAAGGGGACACGAAACCAGGCCTTAGTGTTCTGCATCGGCAGAGCCCGGCCCGGCGCATACCTTAGCCGCCGCTGGCTCGTCCGGATCGCCAGGACGAGACCAGCGGTGAGGGGCTATGTGGCCAGTTAGACTCCTGAGACGCGATGCTCAGGAGTCCTCCTTGACGTACGAACAGACCTCAGGAAAGGAGTGCTAAACTAGGCATTAGTGTTCTGCCTCGGTAGAGCCCGGCCCCGCACTTGCCTCAGCCGCCACTAGTTCGTCCGGATCGCCAGGACGAGGCCAGGGGGTGAGGGGCTACGTGGACAGTTAGGCTCCTATGACGCGATACTCAGGAGTCCTCCTTGATGTGCGAATAGACCTCCATACCTATCTTGGCGGGGCGTACGCCAGGCGTGACCTGAGCGTAGCCCCCGTGCCGAGCCCCCATCGCGCGACTCTCCCAAGGGGAAGTGCTGCGACGAGGCTAGGCATCGAGCCTGCTGGCTCCCCGAGGTTGATATGGCCAAGGGGCCGCCCTCAGTTGTTTATCACCAGCGCGGAGCATAGCGCTTATGCACTTGCACGGGCATAGCCACTCCTCGACCGTGTCGACTGCCAGCGCGGAGCATGGTGCTTCCACTAGTGCGTGGGTGAGGGCTCCCTCTGGGTGGAGCCCCCGGGGTGTACAGCCAAGCCCTGACACGCGGCTTGCACGGTAGGGCCAGACGAGCTGTGTCTGGGCACTCGTGAGCCAGTGCGGGACTCACGAGGCCCGACCTTAAGGCGGTTTGCGCCCTATCTTGATCCTCGTTAGCTGTGGGGGGTCCTGCGAGATGGTTAGGCAACTTGGGCCGAATGAATTTCCTGAGGCGATCACATGAGAAGGCCAGACACCAATGACCCCAGGAGTTGACGTGAACAGGGCCAGCCCGCCAGACAGAGCTCGGTCATTGGATTTATTAACGCTATAGGGTCGGACCCGAGCACAGACGCCGTGCCCAGACTTCTCTTGCGAAAAATCCTGAAGAAAGACAATCGGTGCTCGGCTCCCATGGTGGAGGGGCACTGGGGCATGCGACATTTGAGGTATCAAGTACCGGGCTAGCATATAATAAGCATGAAGAACTCACGGAAAGAGGCAAACTAGCTCAGGTAATGTGAATGCGATACATGCCACAGGGACGGACCAATGCGGCCTAGGGATGATGCAACCCGAAGGGCACCCCCAAAAGAGTAAACTAAAGATGCAAAAGGATACACGTCACAGGCGCAAGCTTGTGCGACTTGGGGATGATGCAGCCTGAAGGGCACCCACAACTGAACAAATTGAAACAAAGTCACCTCGCATCGATGTTGGAGAGATGTTGATGCAGCTGAAGATGCTCGCTGCAGATGTCGCTCCTCATGAGCCGCCTGACTCCGGGACCTCAGGAGGCTCCGGAGGTTCGGAGAGCTCGCGAAGAACCGACGCCACTTCTGCCATGATCTCCTTATGCCTGGTCTCACGAGCCACTAGGACTTCTCGCATGCGGCGCTGGTGTAGGGTCGCGTGGTTCAGAAAGCCGAAGGGCCTGCAGACGTAGTTGTGAGGAGGGCCTTCACACGGGCCCACTAGAGACGGCCAGTAGATCTCCTGAGACATGACTTTGTTGAGTCCTCGGACGCTGACGTAGACGCGCAACCCATCGCCCGAGCCTGGGACGATAGCTGCACTTCGCGGTGCAGGGCGGTGCTCGCCCCGCATTGCCCTTGGTACCTATAAGTCTTCGATGGTCTGGTCGATGTACTCCTGAGCACTTGGCGCTTCGCGCCTTGCGCTCTTATGCGGGAAACATGCGGTGAAGCACGCCTCCACATGGTGCCCGAGCGCCTCCCTCGTGTGATTGGCTAGGTCGGAGGCCCTCCAGATGAGAGCCCCCGAGCCCAACCTGAGAGGGGCATCGGGCGCGCCTTCGTATGCGAGGGAGGGAGGCCCCCCGTCCATGGGCGCGGATCCTGAGGCGCGTCTTCCGGGTGCTGCATCTTCATGAGTCTCTAGGGCGAGCAGCAGCTTCTTCTTCTTCGGGATAGCTTCAGGGGGGTAGATGATGTTTTCGTTGTCTGAGTCCACGACTATCGCAGCCTGGTAAGCGCGCTCGAGGGAGCACAGAATGTCCTTTTCCTCGCACGCGATGGTGATGTTGTCACGGCTCCCCGACATCTTGAGGACATTGTATCCATGATGAGTCACTCCCATGAACTTGGCCAGGGCTGGATACCCAAGAATGGCGTTGTATGGGAGACGGATGTGAGCGACGTTGAAGTCGATGATCTCGGTGTGCTAGTTGTCGCGGGTGCCGAAGGTAATGGCGAGCCGGATCTACCTGATTGGGGTGGTGGAGCCGTTGGTCACTCCTGAGAAGGGCTTGGTAGGCTGCAGCTGGTCATATGGCACTTGGAGACGGTCAAACATGTGGACGAAGAGAACATTGAGCCCTGCACCGCCATCGATGAGGGTCTTAGTGACTTGGACGTTGCTGATGATGGGTGAGCAGAGCCTCGGGAGAGCGTCGGCGATTGCCGCGCACTTGAGCTGGTCAGCTGAGCAGAACGTGATGGTGCACTAGGGCCACTTGAGCGGCCGCGGGGCCTCTATCTTGGGAAGAGCTGCGTTTACTTCTCGGGCAAAGTGATTGAAGATGCGCTGAGAGGCCAGAGCCTGCGCACCGCCCAAGATGCAGGTGATGGCACGAGGCTCCTGGAAGCCCCCAACCCCTTCGTCTTGGTCATCGTTCCTCCTTGGCAGTGGTGGCAGTGGTGGCAGCGAAGGGAGGCTGGCCTTGCCCTGAGGATGGTCCTCACGAGGCTGCTCCCTCCAGGCGCCCTCGCGAGGCTAGTCCCTCCAAGCGCCGTCGCGAGGCTACTCACACCAGTGCTCCTCACGAGGCTGATCGCCACTCCTAACGGGGGCCGCGGTCGTCCCAGCGCCCCCCAGTCCAGCTTCCTCCATGGCCGTAGCCTTGGTCGTTGCGCTCAGGGCGTCAGCCAACGTGCCCGTCACGGATAGCCCTGGGCTCCAGATAGTCATTGGTGTTGTGGTTGTGCACATTATGGAAGGCACAGAATGGACGGTTGCTCCTGGATGATTCTGGGTGGTCGCGGCCGCGCTTCATCTCTTGTTATGCCGCGAGAACGGCCACCCCTTGCGTTTCACGTCTTTATCCATGGCCTTCTTGTCTTCTGGGTCAGCAGCGGGGAGCTCGACGAGGGAAAGGCGCCCCTCCACAGCTCTTGCGCACTTGGTCGCTAGGTTGAACAACTCCAGGGTTGTGCACAGGTCCTCGTGGATGGCGAGCTCCTCCTTCATCTTGATATCGCGGATGCCATCGGAGAATGCTGAGATGATGTGCTCGTCCATCACCTTGGGGATCTTGAGGCAGACGATGTTGAAGCACTGGATGTACTTCTACAGGTTTCCCCTGGTTGCCGCTTGACGCACCGTAGGTCACCTACGGCTGGTGGGCAGTCGCGGGTTCCCTGGAAATTGGCGATGAAATGCGCACGCATCTGACTCCAGGAGTAGATCGATCCCGCGGGAAAGTTCAGGAGCCATGAGTGCGCGCCGTCCTTGAGAGCCATGGGATACCAGTTCGCCATAATCTTCTCATCGCCGTTGGACGCCTTGATGATCACCTCGTAGACCTGCAGGAACTCAGCAGGGTCAAGGGTGTCGTTATAGCGTGGAGGCAGGTCGGGTTTGAACTTCCCGGTCCAGATGACACTGCGCAGCTCAGGGGTGAAGGCCCGATAGCCTACTGTGGACATCGGATCCTATTGTGGAGGCGGAGCTTGGTCTTGGTTCTCATGCGCAAACATTGCAGGGGGCGCATGGTCTCGACTTGGTGGTGGTGGGAGCGCAGGAGCTCCTCCTTGCGGCCGCTGGACCTCTTGGCGGCTTCCTTTTTCATGCACGGGCACCCCGCGCGGTGGGTCGCGCCGCGGGGCCACGTGCCTTGGACCGTGGATGATGCCTTGACGTGGCGGAGGCGGAGGCACTTCATGGGCCACGTCGCCCGCATAGGGAGGCAGGCGAGGTAGCGAGAGGGACAGGGTAGGAGAGCCCTCAGTGGCGCTGACGAGCTCGGCGATGCGGTCTAGCCAGTCCTCATAGAAGTCGTCGACGGGGTGGTAGCGCAGGAGCTCACGCGCCATGAGCAGCTGAGCTACCGCGTCCGCGGGTCCACGACGACAGTGGGATGACGAGCCGCTGGGGTCAGCGAGGAGATGCTGTGCTCCATTCGGCCGCACCGAGGGGCGCAGCGATGAGGCCTGCTACTCGTGCCTTGCCGGGCCGGTGGCTGTGTTGGTGGCTGGCGATGGAGAACAGCGGGGAGGACCGCCGGCATGAGTCGTTTGACCGACGCGGGTGGCGAGGGCGGCCCGTCGCTTAGCACGAGCCCGGCGAGCGTCAGCCATGGAAGCGGTGGAGCAATGATGCATCGGCCGGCGGAAGAGAGGTGTCGGCACACCCCTACCTGGCACGCAAAATGTCGGATTTCGGGTTCCGCAAACCATTGAGAGGTTTGAACTCTGTGTGCACACGAAGAACACTCTCGCCCCAGCGCGCTCGCCCTACGATTCCATAGCCTAGCTCGTCAAACTCAAAGAACAAGGGACACAGAGGATTATACTGGTTCGGGCCACCTTGAGGTGTAATACCCTACTCTAGTGTGTTTGGTGGATTGCCTCGTGGGGCTGAGGATGAACTAATACAATGGACAAACAGCCTCCGAAAGAGAGGTGTTCTTGGGCTCATATGAGCTTGTGGAGTGTGTAGGGTGGAATGGATCTCCTCTCTCTCCCTCAATGAGATTAGCCACCCATCATCCCTCCTCCTTCATGGTGGTGACTAGGTCATATTTGTAGTGGCTTGTTCCTCTTCCCAAATATTGGCGGGAAGGGATCCCACAACGGCCAAATTTGAAGGGGAAGAGCTAGTACATGCTATCCTGACAAAAGTGGTCTTTGCCTGGCAAAGGCTTTGGTGGTGACGCCGCGCCGGGCTCCATGATGATATCTATTCTGCCATCCTGACGCTCCTTGGTCTTGTTGCACCGTTCTGGAAAACTTTGCTTGATTCCTCGGGACTCCGCGCGTGCGCTTGCCCCCTTGGCACCAAAGGGGAAACTGGTACACTGCGCCCGCTGGCGCTTGCCTGGCCTTGGTCGTCATGACTCACGTCACGTGAACCTCACGAGGTGCGCCTTGCCTAGATATCTCCTCTCCTCGGGAGCCATCCTAGAAAGGCTACCCCCAGGGAGGTCTTGCCATCATCCGCCTCGCGAGGCTTGGCCCCTCGCGAGGATCTTCAGTTTTGGTTGCTGAAGCTAGGCCGTTCCAGGCTGCCGATGGAGACACGTCACAGGCCGCAGGCAGGCAAGTTTGGGTACCCCCATTCCCAGAATGCTGACATAACCCATTTCAAATTGGCATGCAAAAAATAAAATTCGCCACAATATTCAATTGAACAAATAGTGTCCACAGGAGGAACATTCATCAGTTTTTGCAAAAAATGCAATTGAAAAGAAGGTAGCTCAATTCCAATGATTTGTCCACACATATATGCATTACATAATTAACCATAGTGTACGAAATACGAAGACCTCGTCAGATGTTATACAATGGATCCATGGGTATATGTTTAGCGACTAACTCTTACTCAATTTTTTAGGAGAACGCGTGCTAAAATCTTCATTATCACCAGTGGGATTGATCTAGTGATTCAGGAAGAAGTTGCTGATAAATCTCCGAACCATCGGCAATTCACCAGCCGGGAGCGGTTCAGGGGACCGCGGCTCTGAGATGAGCTGATGTATTTTTATGATCAAAATGTGCCATATGAGTAGAGTAGAAGATATTAATTAAGATAGACTTACTGGTACTAATTCGCGAGGATCTTCACAACTATCAGCAGATTTGCAGATGGAGATCATGTGTCTGCATACATAGTATCCACAAAGGTTGGTCCCTGCTTGTTGCTGAGGACACTGGATTTTTTTGTACAGAATTAGTCATGTATTTGTCCTATTAGGAACAACCTAACTGGTGTTAGATGCATTATTATTTTCTATGGATAGAAATAGAAAGAGGTTTATTTTTGTTTGGTAGGGTATATGAAGGGTGCATGAGAGCAAAAATTCCCTTCCCAACCGACTTTTCGGTGTTTGGTAGAGTGTATGAAGGGTTCATGAGTCCACACTAGCTTAACAAAAATACACTAGGAGCATGCATGATGAGAGCATGCATGAAGAGGGGTGCTGAGATGAGCATGCACGAAGAGGGAACAACTATGCTGAGATGAGATTGCAACCAAGCACACAACATCTTGAAAATTTGACTAACGTAAGAAAGGTATTTGCAGACTATTGGATAAATTTTCCGAAAATAACGGATTTTAGTCTGTTATCGAAGAAATGATCTTGTGCTGCAGAGGTAGTTCCCTCTTGAACAGGTTCCCTGGTTTAGTTTTCCAGAATGCGAGCACGCTGCAAATGAAGATGAATTTTGACAACGTCAATTATTGAACCATATATGGCTGCAAATTAATTTCAACATCACATAATTCAATACATATCTATGAATTGATGAAGATGCGTTAGATCCTGAGCGTTTGTTGACTCTCTGAGAGAATCCATGTAGTAAACCGTGACTTTGTTTGGAACAATGAATACCAATATCGAGTGACCGCTGCATATTAAGAAAGCCATGAACTTACAAATTATGTCGAAATCTGAAAGACAATCAGTGTATGTGTGGTTGTTTACTTGACTTACAGTTCATGATATGGCCATAGAAATGATTCTGCACGGGACGTGTTTTCGAAGATACGGACGACCGTGTTAATGGCCCAGTCCCGTAGATCCTTACCATCTAATGTTGTGCCATTTCTTAATGCAGGATATATGAAATACACACTCTCCCTTTTTCTTCTCTGCGCGCTCAAACCCCTGAGAGGAATAAAATGCAGTTAGCTATTTATCATTTACGGCCTTGTATGGAGAAGTTGATCAGAGTTTGTTAAGTACTTACAAAATCAGGCATCTAACAAGAGTGGCATCGAGCTTGTTGAAGTTGAAGAAGAGATGTAAGTCCTCGAAACTCACATTGATGGAACCAACATCGTGTCGAAAATGATCTCTGTTGTAGTGGACTAGCAAACAATGATGACCTGCTGACATTTGATCCATGCAATGTTCATGTAACTCACCGCAACTGGAGCTGCACTCGTCAAAGTATTCGCAAACAAGAAATGGATGACCATGGACGTAATTGCATGCTTCAAGTATGTCTGCTTTACTTTTAGCAAGCAACAAATCTACTTCTTCTTCATCCATGCTGTCAGAAAAAATATTACTCCCCGATTCAAACAACCCGCTGTTAATTTGGTTCTGGGCGATGATTGCTTTAAGTAAGAGGCAATCGTTCTCTTTCCTCTTCGCTCTCCTGCTGCACTTCCTCGCGGGTGTAGCCTTTTTTGCCGCTTCCTTCTTGGTACTTGAGGCATTTGTAGCAGAACGTCTGGTCGGCTGCAAGGTAGACAGCCGAGCAGATTGTGAAGCTTCGACGGACTGCTTAGCAGACGGTTTATCTACGCTGGACCGCTAAGCTAGCGATGCTGCTGTGACGGACCGCTTGGCTGTAGGAGCAGAGGCATCGGACTGCTGACCATGCGATGAAGCTATGTCGGGTTTTCGCGCAGGTGGTGCCAACTTGTCGATGTGATGAGAAGGCCGTGCCAACGCATTGGTTTGCTGAGAAGGAAGTGCTGACGCATTTGTATGCTGATCACGCGACTGCGGACCGACAGACTAATGAGCAGTCGGTTCTGGACCTACAGACTACTTAGCAGGCGGTTCCAAAGCATCAGACTCCTTAGCAGTCCATTCCACCAGGTTGGTCTGCTAAGCATGTGCTGCAGCTAGGTCTTCCCCCGCTTCTTCAGCGGCCGGCATCTGAACCGGTGGTGCGTCTTCAGCAGTTGTAGGCCTTGCCACTGGGGGCGGAGGATGACATGGCCTGTGCGGCACAAAGTCGGGCCGGTTGATCACAGGTTAATGAATCAGCCATCGGATTACAATTATTAGGTTCTTTGGGGGAAGCATGCGAGACCTGCTATGGCAAGGAGAGCGTCACCGGTTGAGTGGCGACATTGGTTCTCTTGGCGAGGCTTCAGGGATCTCATTGATGAATTCTATTTCCTTTCATAGCCACTAGATGTGATGTAACAGTGTTTCTCCCAAGGTCCTTTGCTCATCAAAGTCTCCTAGGACATTCTTCAGGGCAAATTCATTGAATCGAGGATTTACTTCAGTCATGTAGCACTTCACACAGCCCAGCTTCAATGGCACATTGTCCAACAAGAGGCCCTCTTCCAAGAAGGGTGGGCAAACCCAGGTTGTTGCGCATTTTAATTTACCTTCATAATGTGTAAGCACACCCTTCAGTCTGTCTTTCATTCCAGATAGATCAGATATAGCATCATCATGAGCAGCTGCAGTCTCGGTTTCCCCGAGGTCAGCTGAAGCGCAACTACTCTTGTGCGGTGTTGTCGCTCAATAAGCAGCATCCTCCATGCTCGCCTCCCCTCACATCTGTTGGCTATCTATCAGTGTTAAAGTCTTCTGCATCATCATTGACTCCTCAATATCCTTTCGAACAGCCGGATACATGTCCTTCCTCAACCTTTCATACAATTCATTCTTCTTCATTTCACTCCTAACTTTTTTCATGCTGAGCCTCTATTCTTTACCGAGTGTGAAAGCTCTCTTGTGTGGGATATTAACACCTATACCCCTTTCACGGTCAGGGGGCTCTCTTGTTTCCAGAGCAGCAGACAGAATATCACATGGCCGTGAGTTCCCATAGAACCTTCTAGGGATCTTGGAAGCCTTTAACATCACTTGATACAGTTCTTCGTCACATGAGTTTTCAAAGTAATAAGTTCTATCATCACGCCTCCTTGCACGTGCTCGCAAGTAGTCTCTGGCATGTTCGCCCCTGATTTCACTATAGGCCGGTTTCCCACCCACTGCTGCTACTTCTTTGTCCTCCTGGTCCCATATTGGTTTCATGTTGTAGTATCCTGCCACACCCATACGGTCGGGGTGTGCGTTCTTCTTCTGAAGTTCCGATTGCTTGGCACTCTTCTCAGCAAACTCTTTAGTTGCCTTTACCCTTTTGAATTGTTCCTAGAATGCCTTTGTAATTTGGAGGTATGCGGGGATTGGGTCCTTGGCTTCACTCAAGTACTTATTGTACAACACGTGCTTCCAGTTTCTCCAAGCATCCCTAGCCTTGTTCAGTGCAGCGTGTTCCACCTGCATTCTCCACTGCTCTGGAACATTGAAGTGATCCATGATCTCCCAGACTATCCTTTGTCGTGTTTTTGTGTCAGCCTTCCGAAACCCTGGCAGATTAATGTTGAGCCTTGCCCTACCAACAAATCCACACACACTCCTGAACCTTGTGGATGCTTTATCTGGTTTAGTTGGAACCTAAGACTTTAGGCTGGTGTGTGGGCTTCCTTGGAGCATTCCTCTGTGTCCTGACTGGAAGGGTAATTGCTGCAGCTCTATCCCGTTCAAGATTACTTGATCCTCACCATCTGCTGAAGACCTAGGGTTGTCAAAATCAGATGAAGATACATCACCTGAACCATGAGTGTTGTCGCTGCTAATCGGCATCTACAGAGAACACATGCGAAACTCGGGAAAGGAGGATAAGCATAAAACTAACAACTTGGTATCAGGCTGTCTAAACATGTGATGCAATAATTTAGAAAAGGTACGGCTTATTTGTTAAGTTTGTGTGACTCGGGCAACCGTGATCTGTAAATCGGTAGTAACTTATTGGAACAAATACAACTTATATGTACTACTCCTTCCGTCCAGAAATACTTGTCATCAAAATGAATAAAAGAAGATGTATCTAGATTTATTTTAGTTCTGGATACATCCCTTTTCGTCCATTACGATGACAAGTATTTTAAAATGGAGGGAGTAGTTAGGAAGGTAGATTATGAACATATATACGCTCTCCATTATTTTATAGCCAATTTGGGAACATACTGAACGAAATAGGAAGAGGGATTGCGAGGACATATGCCTCACCGCAATGGAGAGCAGTAGCTAACATGGTTCTTAATGCAAACCCGACCAGACCACAGGAGAGACGAGGGTTACATGATCGATATGCTCGAGGGTGTCTGGCGAGCAAACAAAGATGGCGAGGCGCGGGCAGCCGCGTGTTGGGAATGGCAATGGAGGTACGCTTGATGTCGAAGAGCAGGCCCACGGCCGGGGTGAGCACGCCGGCGCCGGAGAGGGTTCTGTTGTGGATCTGGGGGAGGGGGGAGTTGGCGATGGAGATTGAGTGCACTAGTTGAGTGAAACGCGGGCTGGCGGTGGGTGTTGGCGAACTAGGTGAAAAAGGTGAAATATATCCCTGGTCGCCGCATGGAAAGTCCTATGCAAATAGTTGCCTCTAAGAGCTCATGTGCACAAAGATAATAAATTCGTTTTAAATGAAGACTTGACTTCATCATTTCACCTCTAAATTTTTCCCACATTAAGCAATCACCATTATACCACGGGTTTGATTTGCTGGCGCATTTCAGGTCTCGTGTGCAATATTTATGACATATTTTGGCATTTAGCATGCATTTTGGCATACAAATCAAATCCTAGCCGGACTATATTTCCTGTCGAAAGGGATGAGGATTTCCGTTCGATCTGGGAGCATCCAACAGTGCAGGCGTACGATCCATGGGGTTTGGGTTTTGTCTAGTCAGAATGCACGACTCAGATCGCGCGTGCAGGAAGGGGGGCATTGGCCACGGTTTGGTAGGCACACGACTATTGTGAGTGAACCGTGTGCTATTTGAAAACATTTACATGAAGTAACAACATATTTTTGTTTGAATGAAAACAAAAATGTCATCGTTTTGCCTCCAAATTGTATTCCACGGTAAGAAATCATCATTGTACCCTATGGTTCGATTTTCGCATGCATTTGAGGTGTCGTTTGCTATATTTGAGTCGTTTGCTATAGTCGCAACTACACGTGGGTGCTAGCTAGCAAGATCATTTGTGTGTCTCTTTGGGAGTTTTCATTCATCGTTTGAGAAAAGAAAAAATTAAAAAATTCGGCCACCGGGTGCGGCCAGATCGCCGTATGCCTTGTTGGTATTCTAATTACACAAAATGCATATATAGTCCGGAAATAACGAAAATCAGTGTGTCACCGTGCTGTGTTCTCAGGATCACATGGAATTTTTTTGGTAAAGATGGCACAAATTTTGATGCTCACACCTTCCAAATCGGAGCATCTCACAAGAAGGATCATAGTTTCCAAAAGGAGATGTGGCACTTTGGACTCCAATCGTTAGTGACTACATCGTTCCGCCTCAAAAAACATTCACGGTAAACAATCATGTATATACCCTAGGTTTGATTTTCTGGCCCATTTCAGGTCTCGTTGCTATATTTAAGTCATTTTTTGCACTTACCTTGCATTTAGTGCATATCATTAAATTCAAAACCGTTCTAGAAGTACTATGTCTTGGGGTTAGTTAGCACAGAAGGTGTACATATAATTTTAAATTCAAAAGTGTGGAAGTGTTATCAAAAGAACACCAGAATAAAATTTGAATATTAGCAGAATAGTTATTCTGATAACACTTCCGTACTGAATGCTTAACAGAAGCGAACTGCATCGTCTTCACGTTGGGCACTGCAATGCTTCACGGGAGAACTGCTTCATTTTCTGGTGTTTCGCTCGTGTTTTCTGTGTGGAATCGGGTGTTGTGGGATGATTTAGTTTGTCTCTGCAGCTCATTTTACCTTCATTCTTTCTAATTTACGGGTAAATCTACTAGAGTGCTTGCAAATCGAGGGATTTGGCGGACGAGCTTTCTCAGTTCGTTCGTGTTTGCTTAGATGCGATTTTTGTGTGCTAGCATGTTGTTTTTTAGTAGGAATTCTTTGATTGCGTTTGTTTTAATTGGTCCGTTCACTCTATAATTTGTTAATTTTTAGGAGTTAGTTTTCAATTCCTATTAATTTGATTGTGTTGGCGGGTGAGCTTCGTCCGCTCCTCTGTTCTTGATGATTTTTTGGATTTTGCGCGTCCATGCGTGTTTGAATATTGTAAGTAGTATTGCTATATGTTTGAATTCATTGTATTGCAAGTATAATTGTAATTTTTTAACTGCATTTTTAAATTAGAGCTGATGTTGTTCGTCCAGTTGTCGTGTCTTCCATGTATTTTTTTTGCGGGGGTATTTTTTGATAGTTTAGTGGTTGGACAATTTTTAGGCGAGTTATGGAATTGCGAGTGAAATTGGCACCTCTGTTAGTCTACCACATGTGTGGAGTTCTACTATTTTATATTTTATTTGTTGTAGTTGTGGCATACGTTGTAGTGCACTGCATTGTCGTTAGTAGTGTACTTATATGTAGCTACAATTCACTGGTTATGGCAGCTTATGAGATATCTGTTTTCTTGAACTGAATTCTGTGTTCTAGAGGACTTCATAATATGCACTTCCGTACTGCATTAGCAGTGTGGTTAATGTTTTGTTGTGCTATTAGAATGGATGGTCCATTATAAGCTTGTGTTAGCTGAATAGTTATTATAAGAATTTTTTGAACTGCATACTATGAGAATTGTTTTTGAACATCATATGTTAACTACAAAGTTTTGACCATTCGCATTTCCTTGTTACTATTCAGAGGACTATTTTTTTATTATTAGTACCACAATATGTACTTGAGAGAACTACATTTCTGCCAACAGCAACTTGTCTAAAAAGGATGATAAAATGATGCAGTTGAGCTTGCATACTTTAAATAGGCATCGTTCAAAGTGTCTGATGACATATTTTAAAAGCATACAGCATAAGCAAAGCATTAGAAATATTGGTTGCTTCATATTTAGACAGCCTAGAGTGCAAATATTGTAAACTTGAGGGAGTCTTCTTCTTTGTAGAAAAACACCATGGCCACTTCTCCGACGTCAAAGCCATTCTGGGAGACAAAATCTTTCCAACCAGTAGTTATGTTGATGCAGTCTTCAGAGTTGTGGTAGTCAGCTTGCATGTCTGCATACCCATTCTTTTGTTGTGTCTCCAAAGTAACCTTCCCTGAACCTGGAGCAGGAAATTTTATTATTGATGGCAGTTTCTACATATTGGAATGGGTGGAAAAAGATTTTTATAAGTAAACAGCAAATGTTTTTCTTTATACTTAGGATGATCTTTTTATATTGACTTAAATACTTACATATATATATATATATATATATATATATATATATATATATATATATATATATATATATATATATATATATATATATATATATATATATATGATTGTTATTTTCTAAAGTAGTTGCAATGTATGAACAAACTTATATACAAAATTGACCTCTAGTTTTACTAGGATATATATTATACTGCAACATGCTTGTACTGCAAGGTGAGTTATAGTGTACTTCGTCAGCATGTTAACAGAACTGCAACGCTGATCTACTGACCCTTTTTTTCGTGTGTTGGGGTTCTGATCTAACTATTGTCGATACGTGGTGTGGTACTGAAGAAAAATAGGTGGAAGCATCTAGTCTTAATAGCTAACAAATCTGAACAACAATACAAATTATGTTTTTTTGACACTACTAAACAAATTGATTGAACTATATATTCAGATGTGGATTTGCAGGCTAGATTATGTCCAAAATTGTGAGCGGAAAAACATACCCAACTTTCCTGCAGATCTACGGTTGTGAGGCGATGAAGAAATGGCGGCTGAAACCCCCTGTCGGGTATCATCAGGCACCCGAGCATGCTGCACCACTCGGTGTTGGTGAGCTCTAGACCTTCTACGTACACGCATGTGTCCACTACCGGTGCCATCCTTGCCAAACACCCGCACTTACAGTCCATGGCGAGTTCGGTGGAATTCCAGAGAAGAGGTGGGGATGGGATGAAACCTAGATCTATGATTTGAAGAAAAAGAGGAATGGGGGAGGAGTTGTGTTAGTCTGGAGCACGAATGGATACGTTTTTATGCAACCAATTGACCAACGGAAGTAATAAATGTTTCTGGTTGGTGTTAGGTGGTGGATTGGTTCTAATTCAGTATCCGCGAATGCATTTGAGTAGCAAGAGGACTGCTTACTTGAAAAAAGCGAATTGCATTGTCATATCAAGATGAACCGCGGAACACGTGGTTGGGCCTGCGTTTGTGTATGGTATGTGGGATTTTTTTAAATTTTTAGTGGCCTCTCTTTTTTTGTGTTGGGCCTGTGTTCGAAGAGTGAAGACGCATTGGGCCCAAGTCGGCCTATGAGCACGGCTGGTTCCCGATGCGTTATGTGCGGCCTAATGTTTAGTCCCACCTCGCGCGTGGAAGGCGCGCCCGACCTGTTTATAAGGGCTGGCGAGGCAGCCGTGTCGAACTCCTCTGGTTACTTATTTGGGCGCTTATACACGGCGCTCGCTGCTCTATGTTCTCTGACCTGTGGTCCCATTTGCACCCGGCCCCACGCATCGTGGCTCAGAAGGACTCACCTAATTTGGGCGCAGACCTACTATGATACTGGCTGGGGCCGGCTACACCTGGGTGGTCAATTTTTTTCTTTGTATTTTCTGTCATGTATTTTTTTCAATGTAAGGGCATGAACTGGTTAGCAAACCATCCTTGCACTGCATTGATCTGGGTTCTGTACTGCATGTGCGCGCATTCCGTACTACATGTATTGTTCTCATTTTTTGTTTTCATGTTTTGCTCTTATGTAATCTTTTTTCCAATGTAGGGGAGTGCACTTCTTAGTAAACATGCTTGTACTGCATTGATTATGTTGCTGTACTAGACGTTCATATATTTCCGCACTACATTTTTTTCAATGTAGGGGCGTGCACTGCTTTGTAAATCATCCGTGCACTGCACTGATCAGTGTTTTGTACTACATGTGCACGCAGTCCGTAATACATGCACAGTTCTCATTTTTTTCGTGTTTTTGCTCTTTTGTAATCTTTTTTCCAATGTAGGGGAGTGCACTGCTTAGTAAATCATGCGTGTACTGCATTGATTACGTTTCTGTACTGCACGTTTATATATTTACGCACTACATATACATATCACATTTTTCTTTTTGTGTTTTTTCTCTTATGTATTCTGTCGGATTACGGGTTCCGCAAACCCAAGAAGTTCTTACACATGGGCGTGAACGAAGATCTCTCCCACTCACGTCTACCTAGCATCTCGCCCTCGTCTAGTGAAGAGATTCAAGCGAACAACAAGTAAATCACACAAGAGTTTCCCAGGTTCATGCCACCTTGTGGTGTAAAACCCTACTTCCTGCTTTGGTGGATTGGCCTCAGGAGGGCTTGAAGATGGACTAGTATAGTTGTTCCCGAGCTCAGGAGGAGAGCTCAGGAGGGTCAGGAGGCAAGAGTTCTTGTTCCTATGTGCAAGGGTAGAGTTTATGGATCTGATCCTCATCACCCCATAGTGGGGATCCTAGCTACTTATATAGGAGGCGAGGGTCCTCTTCCCCCGAAATGTTTCGGCGGGAAGGAATCCCACATCGGCCATTTTTGAGTGGGAACACAAGGACGTTCCTATCCTGACAAAGGCGGTCTTCGCCTGCAAAGGGATCAGGCGGTGACGCGGGTGGTGGGCTCAGCGATGACATCCTCCTGGTCGTCCTTGCGTTCGGTCTTGTTACACCAATGGGGAAACCTTTGCTCTGCTCCTCGGGAACCTACACCTGCGCTATCCCCCTTGCACCAAAATGGCAACTGCGCTGCTGGCGGGCGCTGGCACCCGCTGGCGCGATGCATCATTGCTTGTGTCACTGCCTCCTCTTGAGACAGGCTTGGCCTTGGATTCTCAGCCCCTCCTGAGCAACCTAGCCGAGGCCACTCCCAAGGGGGTCTTGACGTCGTTCTCCTTGCGAGGTCCAGCCCCCTCGCGAGGGTCTTGAGCAGTTGGTCGATCAGCTTGGCCGTACCAGGCCGCGCCAGGAGCGCGTTGTGGCCCGCAGACAGGCAAGTCTGAGTACCCTGGTTCCCAGGACGCCGACATATTCGTTTTTCCAAATTTAGGGGCGTGCACTGCTTTGTTGGGTATGTGTAAACTTCATTTGAGAGAGTCTGTACTATATTGGTACACAACTTGCACTGTATGCGTCCTATTTTGCACACTGCTCGAATCTAATGATACATAAGCAAACAACAGAATACAAATTATCATAGGCATTCTGTACGACAAGTTCATCATCAGCAAGCTAATTTCAACAGAAAGCAATCTCACATAATCAAAGTTCATCATTACAAGAGATTCTGCATAGCAAGCAAACTAAGTTCAGCAAAAGCAAATGATCACAGGCAAACTAATGATACATAAGCAAACAACATAGAGAAAATTTGATGATAATTCTAAAACGACACTGGCGTTGTTGGATCTTTGGCCGGCACCATCTTCTTCTTCACCAGGTAGCGTCTCCCCATCCCCAGCTGCTCCTGGCGTGCTTCTTGGGGGCTCCTCCTTCTCCAGCTTTGCAAGGCGAAGCCCGTCCTAGGTGAAGGTGATGCGGTTCCATATCTCGTATGCTGCGTAGGCGTCCTATGTCGCGTACTCGATGTGCCTCATGGACAGAGGTAGGGTGGCCCAGTGCTTGTGTTCGTCGTCGGTGATCTTCTTCTTCATGTTGTTGTAGTAGTCGTCGATGAGCATGCTGGAGACGTCTCCAAGGGAGTCCAACTCCTTGGTTGCCTCGGGCACCCTCCACTCATTCTGGATGTCGACGAAGTTGGCGACCTCCAGATTGTCGCGCTCTAGCCTTTTTATGTCGCCGTCGATGGAGAAGACTACAAAGGTGTACCTGGGGTCGGCGAGGAAGTTGTCGAAGATGGTGCACCTTTCAGCGGCGCTCAGTTGGAAGAGCAACACCGGGTGTTTCTTGCCGATGGAGTGTTGGTAGAGGGCGGGTTTCTGTGTCGCTTCAGGCTCGTTGTTGTACTTGAGATCAATGCCGACGATCTTGTGGCGCTGGAGGCTGAGGTAGCGCTCGTACTATGCGAGTGTGATCGCCATTTGCTTTTTGTCGTTGGTGTGGATGACGTGCAACTTGGTGTTGCCGTGGTCCTCCACGCCGTGGTACTGTCGACGAACGACATGGTCAGTAGTAGGGCTTGGTGTTTTGCGTGGAGATGGATGTGATGGAGCAATTTGGTGGCAGCGTAATGGATACTTGTGTTGTTGTGGATGAGAAGCCCTTTGGCAGGGGTCTTAATTTAAGGGGAGGGCGCGGGGTGGGATGGTCACATGGGATGAACTGCATGATCTCGCTGACAATGCGGTTGGGCAGATCGTGGTTTGGTGTTGCATTTGTGATCGTGGGCTTGTGGCGATGGAACCGCTCTGATTGGGTGGTTGTATGTGAACGTGGTTTTTTTAACGTGGTTTTATTTTTATTTTTGATCAGTAAAAATTTGTAACCACCACTTTCTGTGCGAACGGGCATTTGTCACGTTCATATGTATCCTGCGTGATAATGAAACTGCATTGGTTAGAGTTTTGCACTGCATCGTCTACAATAGAGAACTGCGTGTTGTCTACAGGTGCGTACTTCACCGTTTTTGCGTGTCCTTGCTGCAGCCGCTTAATAAAGTACAATGTATTCCGCAATTTTACGAGTTTTTCGCTGTGTTCTATATCGTGTATTTATTCATGTAGGTAATCAAGAACTAGATTGCTATACCATACTGCTTTGTGTAACGACGTGCACTGCATTTTTCTAGTGATGCGTACTACATCTGTTTTTCAAGTGCTACCCCTGGTACGTGAGGGGTAGGGCGGTTGCCCCCCCCCCCCGATTTTTTTGTGTGGCACTTATTTGAAGGTAGACTTTTTCTTTTCGGATGCGTTTTCTTAACAAGCGTGTTGTTTTTTATTTTAACTTTTTTTACGAACTGCGTTTATTTTATTTTGTTTTACCGATTGAAGTTCATTGTTCTTCACAGAGAACTGCATCATGTGCATTTTGATGTGGTCTTTCTTCTTTTTAGCCGGGCCGTTTTTGGGCCGGCCCATTTTATGTTGCCCTTTGCCACACGTGGGCCTCCTATGTGTCCGTTCCAGGCAATGCCACCGCTTCACTGACGGAGAGAGACCGAGAACAATCTCCTCTCCTCTCTTTGCAGTTTCTTCCGAGGCATCTCTCCCTCGAGCAAAACCGCCGTTGCCCGAGGAACGGCCTCCCTCAAGAGGTTCTTATTCCTGTATTCCGCATCGTCGTTCGCTCCGCGAGCCCTTGCCGATGCACTCCCGCAGCCCTGTCATGTCCGTTCTCATCGACACACCCTCCCCCCTCCCCGCCATCGCCGCCGCCACCGTCGCCACACCTTTTGTGTGGTACGTTCTACTTGTTCTCGGTGTTGATCGTTCCCTCGTCTTGTTTTGTGATTCTCGTAGTTGTTGTTGCTGTTTTTGCTTGTGTAATTTTTTCATAAGAGCCGATTTTTATCTCGATTTGAAGTCGATACTCGTGTGTAGCCAGGTGGATCTAGGGTTTAGTTAGATTTTCGCCGATTTTTTTGCTTATATCTGTCACTTCGTCGTTGTGCTGCAGGCAAACGCCATGTCTTCGCTGAGCAGAGTGGGAGGAGGAGTTCATGGTATGTGGAGTGCTTATTTTAGGCTTTTTGTGTATTTTGTTTGATGTTTATCTAGTTTCCTAAATCATCTTGTATATTGGTTTATGCTCTATTAGTTGTCACGTGATGTTTTGTAATTTCTGTTTCTTGTTCTTTTTGAATCAGGTAGGTGATTGCGGTTCTCATAATGACACACCAATTTTCTCTCGTTGTCCTGGTTCTTAATGTTCACCAGTTGTCACGTGATTATCTTGTTCTTTTTGAATCAGGTAGGTGATTAGGGAGGACATCAAGTGAATTCACCGATTGAATGTTCTCCCATAAGTGTGGCCCCTCCTTCTGGTATGTGATTGATTTGTTTATTTTGTGTATGCTGGTTACTTGATGTTGTACAAATTGGTGTTGCCTTGTTGTATCTAGTGTAGCATTTTGTTGGGAACAAACGTGAAGTTAGTGTATGCAGGACTACATTTATTTTGTATGTGTTAACTCAACTATATGTATGTGTGAACTGCATTATTGTTTTATTCAAGTTTTTTGTGCAATGCATTATTTTTATTTTTAGCTTATGGTTGTAGCACTGCATTTATATGTCTAAGTATATTGCATTTGTTCTTTTTGTGCACTTTTTAACGACCATAGTCAAACCTCATTTTGACGCAGTGTCTGTTTTCCACACTGGGGCGCCTGGGTTTGAGAAGGTTACTCAATTGATTGACCATTATTTTGTAGAGGGTAATGTTGGTGTGAGCTTTGACCAGAGACGTCCCGTCTTGTCTGAAACTCAATCGCAGTCTGTTGATGGTACAAAGGAAGTTACACAGGATTGGATGGTCTTGGAACAGCTTCGTGAATATGAGTAGAAGCAAAGGAAGAAGAAGTTGAGGTTTGAAAGTGATTCAGAAGAGTTTGCGGAGAAGGAGCAGCAGAGGAGAGCTGCAGATGGTGCCAAGGGTGCCAAATTTGTGAAGGTGAAGAAGCTTTCTTTGCAAAAGAAGAGGCTGAGTACTGTTGCTGAGGAAGGTGGTACACCTCGGTGGAGTCCATGTGTTGCTTGCATGAACAAGAATCTTGGCAAGAGATTTGCTGAAGCTGGTGGAAAGGATGATCCTCAGCGCAAGCGACTACATGTCACTGAAGGTTCCAACTCTGATGACGGCGACTTTGTGCTTGCTGATTTTGTGTGGGATGTTCATAGTGGCAGACGCAAAGACTGTGGTTTAAGACTCTACCCAAGCGTGCCCGTGATGATGTCGATGAAGATGTTTGTGGTGACTCTGGCGAGGAGGTGGATGTTGTTCCAAAGGTTTGTTGAAGTGGACTGCATTTGTTTCCTTCATTGTTATTCTATCTGTGTTTTCTCTATCTCTTTTTTTATGGCTAGTCTTCTAATGTGGATTGCATTTCCCTTTACACAGAGGAAGAAGTCTAGTAAGAGCAACACAACTGAAGATGATGCTAAGGGAGATGGTTCTCGATTTAACAAGACCGTACGTTTGTCGCTTCCCACTGTTTGCAAGGCTGCTGCCTTGTTGAAAGAGGCACACCGTAGTGGTGTTCGGGATGCTGGATTTGGTGTTGTCTTTGAACTAACAGTACAGAAAAATGTGTCGCGCATTCTTATGTGCTATCTGATTGGAGTGATTGACCCTGCCACCATGATAATGGACTTTGGGAATGGCAGGGTTCTTCGAATCAATCGTGATGCAGTTCATCACATTTTTTGATTTACCCATGGGACGTCACACTGCACCCATGCCTGCTGCCAGCGGCCATGATGACTCGTTGAGTGCCCTCAAGGATGAGCTTGGCTTTGATCGTTCAAATAGTATAGGTGTCAAGGACTTGCTTGAGAAGTTGAAGGTGTTGGTGGAGGAAGATGATCATGTGACTGTTGACCTTACTGTGAAGGTGTTCTTCCTGATACTCTACCGAAAGTTGCTGTGCCCCGGGCCTACAGTTCATTTGGGTAGAGTTGTTGCAACGGTAGAAAACATGGATTATGCGACTATAGCTCAGATGGACTTTTGCCAGCTTGTTGTTGATGAGTTGCAGGCAGTTGTGGTGAGGTGGCAAACAAAAGGCAGCAAGCAAAATTGTGCAGAGGGTTGTGCCATTGTCCCCCTGATTAGGTATCTTGACTGCTTGAAGCTTCACAAATTTTCAGTCATGCACACGTTGACGCCACATGCGTCATACCTGACGACCAAGGACCTGATGAGGTTATACAATGAGGATGTGATTGTGAAGGGAAATATTTACTTGGAAACTTACAATTTGGGAAGCTGCCGATTAGTGCATCTGAATTTTTAATATCAGTTTTTTTAAAGGTGCAGCCAATATAAATCTGTACTTTTCTAGTACTCACATGTGTACTTCTCTTTGCCTCTTGTCTTTTTTTGCCGTGGAAGGCATCAGGTGATATTGTGTACAACCGTCCTGTTCCAGTTGTATGCGGCATCTCTGATACGGGACCTAGCACTCATGCTAGATTTTATGAGCCTATATGTAGCCAGGTTCCTGCCTATGATGATGAGGTGCCGCGTACTCGTGGTTTCATGGATCGACATAAGTTTGATAATAGAAGCTCTTCTAAATAGACATTTGTTGGCGGCAAAAAACACAAGGAGATTGATGAGCTTCTTCTGAAGGTATTGAAGTTGACTGAAGATTTGCCAACCTCTGGTGACAGGTTGAGGACAGTTGCTGGTTTTTTCCCTGTTGGCCATGGCCCACGAGATGAAGATATTGTTGCTGCTCACAATTTTGATTGTGGCATGATTGAAAGCCTGAAGATTGCAGTGACGAATGTTCAGTCTTCGTATGCTCAATTGAGACATTCACAAGAGGAAAAATGCGGTCGGTATGAGAAGGATGCTGGGCATATTTTGGATGAAACGAACCCTCGGGACGCTAGCGTCGGCGCTGATAATGTATGTTCTAGGTTTTTTGTGGCTTTTGAACCTCTTTTGTGTATTATGTGGACTGCTCCTCATTATTTTTGTTTTTTGTGATAGGCTGGAGTGGAATCTTCTTGTGTCCATGGAACTAGGGACGATGGAATTGGTCAGGTACAAGTACTTTTGCCATGTATGTTCTGCCATGCGTCCATCTTCTTAAACTTGCATTTGTTGCATTCCATTTTTATTGTATTTTTGTGTACTTCACGGTTGTAAAGTGTGTACTGCTTGTGCATAGTTGAAGTTTTTTCTTTTTTGGTCGTTACCATCTTATTTTCGTTTTTGGTTTGTTCTATGCCTGTAGACTGGTGTTGCTGCTTGTGATGTGCACAGAGAGTCCTACGATGGCTCTGGGAAGGATGAGGTCTTGGTTGATGCATCGTCCCCTCCGAATGTTGTAGCTGATAAGGTATAGTTGTATTACTTGTTCTGTTAGTGTGTTGTAATCTAATTTTTTTGTTGTTTGTTGTAAACTTGATGTACGCTATTATGTTCACTCATATGCATTTTTCATTTACATATGTTAGCTGCAATATTTTTACATGTGTGAGCTTCAGTCTTTGACAGAAGTGAACTGCATTCCATTTCGCATGCGTGATCCATAATGTTTTACATACGTGAGCTTCAGTATTTAACATAACTGAACTGCAGCGTTTGACAAAGTGAACAGAAGTTCTTTTTTACGTATATGTGGGTTGAAGTTGTAGTTGTTTTGATACACGTGGGTTGTAGTTGTTGTTGTGTTAATTATCCCCACGCATATTTTTGTGTTATTGTGTGTTTTTTAATCTTTCCACAGCCTGGAGAAGAAAACGTGGAAGTTCACCTTGTTCTGAATCAGGGCGGTTGTGTTGTTGATGGTGGTGGCAGTGTTGGTGCTTCTTCATCGGTAGCTGTTGACTATGTAGACCCTTCTATAGCTCAAGAATCCCATGATGTTGTTTCCCCCAGTCGGCATGAATATTCTGATTTTGGCATTGAAAAGCCGCTGGAGAATGTCGTCCCTGCTGTTAGTGTTGTTGCTTCCCCTGTTTTTCTGGCGGCCAACGATGTTCCTGAAGTATCGAGAGTGGAGCCTCATGTAGCTGCAGTGTCTAAGGACGTTGCGGTTGACCAGACTATTGTAAATCCAGAGAATGCTGATGTTGCTCCAGAAGGGAAGTCTAGTGAGGTTGTGGTGGATTCGTCGCAACCTATCCAAGAAAATGTTTTGGTCATCTCTGAAGAACAACAACATGGAGACTCTGACACTGAAGACAAGAGTTTTGTTTCGAACAATGCAGTTGAAGTTTTTCTCATTTCATTTTTTTAATTACTATGGTATATGTATTCGATGTTTAATGATAAGTGAAACTTGATCTTTTGTTTATGATTTTCAAAATAGCTAGCAGAATTTCCTTATTTTAATTTTTGAACTTCATTATTTTGGATAAGTGAACTTCATCCTTTTATTACAGATGACGAACTTCCTGTTGTGACACCGTCGAGCATTGTTCCAGCTCTTCTGAAAAGATACAATGAGTTGTACGCTGCTGTTACAAGGGTTCGGAAGGACAAGAAGAAGAAGAAGTATTGATATTTAGAAATTGTTTTATGCATATGTATTTTCTAATTTTGCTTTTCAGCCTTTTTTCTTTGTTGTTATTTTTTTAATATATTAAGTTTCAATTTTTCATGAAAAATTCAGGGACATGATTGCTTTTAAACCTGAGATGGGTGATATTACCATTGGCGAAGTTGGTCAATCCTTTTGGGATAAAGGGATGCTCACTACAAGACTTGTAGATCTTGGGGTTTCTTTGTTGGTAGATAAGTTTAAGGGATCTCCGATAGTGGTTGTCCCGTACCATATTTGCGTAAGAATGCAGAAATTATTGTTTTATTTTTTTGATTTTATTTTCTGATTTCGTGCGACGACATGTTTTCTTGAGCACTATTTGATTTTGGGTTTTGTATTGGCACACAAATTTTTGGAATGGTGGTACTATAGGCAGGAGTGTTAAAATGATGTTCTCTTAAAAAGACGAGGAGCGTGTTGATAAAAAGGATATGGTGAGTAACGTTTTTATGTGTCGAAAACTATATTTTGCGTGTTTGTTTTTATAGTGTTCTGTTTCTTCTTCTTGTAATAATTTTATTTATTTATTCATGCTTCGAACGGGTCCTTTTTGCAACTTTTGATCCGCCAGATATGAGGGATGGCGTTGGTCATTATTGTGTAGTTGTGTTAAATGTGAAAGAAAGGCGGTTTGAATTTCTTGACTCGCACAATAAACTTGGCAGCCCTGATGCGATCAGGGTTTTTAGGAGTATGGTTAAAAATATCAAGCATGCATGGAAAGAAGGAAGCTCAAGTTCTAATGAGCCGCTAAATCCTCCTACACTTGATAGATTTGCGTTGAAACACGTCATTGTCCCAATACAGCCTAATGGATGTGTTCCGTACAACCCCTCTTCACCATACTGCTCAAGTTTTTTTTAATTTCATTTTGTGAAACTGATGTTTTTTATTCTTTTATTTACAGGCATGATTATGGACTCTATAAGTTTCAATTCCTGCAGACTTGGGATGGTGTTCGAGTTGCTCAGTTTGGGCTGGAGAACATTGGCTACATCAGAAAGGCCATGCTCTATAGTTGGCTCACATCGAGAAAGTGTTCCCTTGATTTAACATCACTTTTAATTTTTGCAGATAAAGGTTGTTTTCGTGAACTTCTTGATCCTTCCTTCATTTATTTTTTGTCTACTGCTTGCTTCCGGTTCTTATGTTTTTTTACTAGTTTGTTTAGTTAAGTTTGTGATATATAATGCATGTGTATATTTATTTGTTGTGTTAATGAGATGCATTTTTTTGGGCAAGTGAGTTGCATTGTTTCTTTATAAGTGGGTTGCATTGTTGTATACAAGTGGGCTGCATTGTTGTATACATTTTTTATTCTGCATTGCTGTAGACAAGTGGACTGCATTGCTGTAGACAATTGTGATGCATTCTATTCTTTAGTGAACTGCATTTTTTTATTTTAATGAGATGTATTACATGTTTTTGGTTTTGTATTTTTGTGCTGAGTGTTTCCATGTTTTTCCTACACGGTTTTAGGTTTTGATGGGGGGCTTCATGAAGGTTGTACGTCACTGTTCGAGTCCCAGTGTTCTAATGTGGTTATGGAGGATTGCGCCATTGAAATCTCTCCAGATAATTCTGGTTCTTTGATTGGAGATGGTTTGGACCCAATTGTGGCGTCTGGACCTGATGGTGGAAGTGTTTCTCGACCTAGCTCTCCACGCGATGTATTTGATGTTGATGATGAGGATTTTGTTACGCCGTGTCCTCGCGTCACGAGGACTCGGAGTGCAGCAATTAATCGTCCTCCTGTGGATGACATTCAAGTTTTTCGAACAAGAGGGCAGGTGAGAGGGCTTTTAAGTTGAGATGCTCTATAGAGAAATTGAAGCCTCCGAGGTTCAAATATATTGATGAGGCAAGGAAAATAAAGGATCTTGTTCTCAGCAAAGATTTTGTAACCAAATATCACGAGTAAGTTTTATGTGTGTGCCCTTGATCATTTTTGTGTGTTTTGTTGTTAATTTTAATTTTATTGATCCCATCTCTGTATGTTTACTGCAACAATATGTTCTTTATGGTGAACAGTCCTTTTGGTGATCTTGATACTTACACTGTTGACTATATCTATAATACATTTGGCAAAGGAGCTTTAATGGATTCATATCTCATGGATTTTGTCATCAAGTACTAGAAGCAATACCCTGAAATGGGTTTAGTTTATCATTCTGGTGAACGTGTGCTACTTTCACCCTTATTTATCACGGTAAACGTGTGCTATCATTTTTTTCTATTTGTACTGGGTTTTTTATGTCCATGCCTTCATGCATTGTTTATTCTTTTTTCATGTCCTTTTTTTGTTCTTTTTTCTTTGAAGTATGTTCTTCAGATGGAAACCTTTGTGACGAGAGATGATGAAGGAAACCCTGTGTTGCGAGTTGTGCATAGCCCGTTTGTTTTACAAGATGGAGTTAACCAGTTCAAGCTTTTTGTGGGTGACGACGTAATCCTGTTGGATGCAAAACTGGTAAGTTCAATGTTTCCCGTCATTTATTTTTCTGGTTTGTTGCGTTTCTTTTTATAGTTATTTTTTGGAACAGTGGTTCTAGTGCTACGTGTCGAAATAAGTTTTCATTTCATTCTTTGTTTTTTTGATGTGAACAAATTATGATGCCGCGCTCCAAGGATGGTCATTATTCCTTATACACGATGAACCAGCATCGCCAGACGTTTGATATCCATGACACTAGGAAATACACTGGCCATGCTGATGTCACGACAAAGTGGCGCAGGAATGATTACCACTCAGATTGTACTGAAGTGGTATGTTGACTTACACGTTCTGTGTGAACTGGCATTTTTGTCACGCTTATATGTATCTTATGTGTCCCATAAACTGCATTGCATGTGATGCCAAACTTCTTCATCCAACAAAAAGCACTGCATTTGTCTACAAGTTTGTGCTGCACCTGTTTTTTTTTGCTGCACTTTTTGCCGCAGACCCTGCATTCATGTGTGTTTCCTGGAACTGCGCTGCTTTATGATATTGCACTACTTTGCCTAACCCACTGCTATTGCCTAAAGACGCGCCCTTCAGTAGGCTATTTTTTTATTGTTTGTATTGCAAGGTAGGGGGGTTGCCCCCGCCCCCATTTTTTTCGTTGTCTATAGATTTGTATTTGCTCTTTGTATTCCCTGTACTTAACGCACTGCGTGCGTTAGTGCGAGGCCGAGCAGGGGGTGGGAGGGGGTCGTGGCCCCACTCCCCACCCCCCTGCGAGGCCGAGCCTAGAAAGAGCCGGAGCAGGCGGCGACGCGGCATGCCGCGGCGCCGCATATGCAGGCGAGTCCGTCACACCCCTTCGCCTCCCTGTCTATCTTAGGGGTGTGGCTCTGGGGTTGCGTGCGTCCTATTGTTGGCAAAACATAATGTCTGCACTACGCCTGTAAACCAAGTGCACTGCGTTCGTTAGCGCGAGGCCGAGCAGGGGGTGGGAGGGGGGTCACGAACCCCCTCCCGCCCCCCTGCGAGGCCGAGCCTGGAACGAGCCGGAGCAGGCGGCGACGCGGCGTTCTGTGGCGCCGCATGCGCAGGCGAGTCCGTCACACCCCGTCGCGTCCCTGTCTATCGTAGGGGTGTGGCTCTGGAGTTGCGTGCGTCCTATTGTTGGAAAAATAGAATATATGCACTACGCCTGTAACCAAGCGCACTCTGTGCGTTAGCCCGAGGCCTAGCAGGGGGTGGGAGAGGGTCGTGACCCCCCCTCCCCACCCCCCTTCGAGGCCGAGCCTGGAATGAGCCGGAGCAGGCGGTGATGCGGCGTGCCGTGGTGCCGCATGCGCAAGCGAGTCCGTCAGACGCCATCGCCTCACTATCTATCTTAGGGGTGTTGCTCTGGGGTTGCGTGCATCCTATTGTTGGAAAAACAGAATGTCCGCACTGCGCCTGTAAACCAAGCGCACTGCGTGCGTTAGCGCGAGGCCGAGCAGGCCACCCCGCTGCGAGGCCGAGCCTGGAACGAGCCAGAGCAGGCGGCGACGCGGCATGCCGCGGCGCCGCATGCGCAGGCGAGTCCGTCACACCCCATCGCATCCCTGTCTATCTTAGGGGTGTGGCTCTGGGGTTTGGTGCATCCTATTATTGGAAAAACAAAATGTCTGCACTGTGCGTGTAAACCGAGCGCACTGCGTGCGTTAGCGCGAGGCTGAGCAGGGGGGTGGGAGGGGGGGTCGTGACCCCCCGTCCCCACCCCCTGTGAGGCCGAGCCTAGAACGAGCCGGAGCAGGCGGCGACGTGGCGTGCTGCGTCGCCGCATGCGCATGTGAGTCCATCACACGTCGTCGCCTCTTTGTCTATCTTAGGGGTGTAGCTCTGGGGTTCCGTGTGTTCTATTGTTGGAAAAACAGAATGTCCACACTGCACCTGAAAACCAAGCGCACTGCGTGCGTTAGCGCGAGGCCGAGCAGGGGGGTGGGTCCGTCACAGTCCGTCGCCTCCCTGTCACTGCATGGGTAGTATTTTCCTTTATTATTTTTCCCTCCAATGTATCTTTTTTCTAGTGTACGGGTGTGCACTGCATTCATCATAGTCCTGTGCTGCAGGTGTACACATTTTGCACTGCGTGCATCCTTCTTTACGCCAAAGTTGTGACTGGTTATGCCAACACTGCGGAGTGCATGACTTACATTTAAGTACTGCATCAGGTGCACTAATTCTGTGTTGTGCACTGCGCGAAAGTGCTTCTCTTGTGCTTCATTTTGAGTATGTACCGCACTTCATGCACACATATAGTGAACTTCCTTGTATGACTTTGAAGAACTGCACACATTTTTTAGTGTCCTATTACGGCACTGGCTTGGGCCTGGTTGTAGCTGGGTGGTCAATTTTTTTCCTTATCTGAAGCATATTTTTCTTTTGGAGTATATATATTTCGTGGTGGTACAAATGATGTCATTTGTACTGCTTGCACCAACGTTGAGTACTGCACTACGCGTACCAAGTTTGTATGTTGTGCACTGAACGAAAGATGTTGCATCCCCTTTTGTTCTGCATTTATGCATGTACTGCACTTCATGTATACACTTTGTGAACTACCTTATATTTGTTATGTGAACTATATTCATGTTTCTTTGTAAATACTAATATTAATGTTCTTTTTCTATAATTACTTTTTGTGGACTGCATGTGTACAAATGTGTAATGCTTATTTTTTACCATTGTGAACTGCATTAATCTTTCTTTTTTAGGTATGAGTTATAGTCAGATTACTTCAAAAATTAACGTTTGTTTTTTAATATGTTTTGTATGTGAACAGTATGTTTTGGTATCACACATTAAATTTTTCAAAGTTTTCAGGTACTTGTTTTACACAAACTAATTTTCAGCGAAAGCAATTAATCAGAAGCAAACTGTGATACATAAGCAAACAACAGAAAGAAAATTTAATGCTAATTCTAAAACGACATTGTTTTTACAAAAGAAATGTCCGATATGAAGCAACAGACCTAATCAAAAGCTTGGATACATGAAACAAAGAACAACACAACGACAAACGTAAACTGAAACTAAAACATAGCCCTGAATTATTTCTATTTGTTGTACTGGATTACAGCCTTGTTCTTGTTCTGCTTTGCTTCTTTGTCTCTTTTTGCCCTGTCGAGTCCCATGATGACATCATAGATGATTTTCCATAACTCATATCTTGCGAATGCATCTATTGCTGGATACTTGATAAGCTTTTCTGGGAGTGGGCAAATCCCCCATTGAGTATGGTCCTCCTTGTGGTTATTTTTTTTCTTCATGTCATGCTAGTGAATGTCTATCAACCTACCGGCAACATCAGCCAAAGAGTTGAACTTCTTTTTATTGTATGGGTCTCTCCATTCCACCTGAATATCAATGTAGTTGTCGGAGTTGATCTCCAAACCAGATAGCTTCAGCTTGCTTTTGTCTCCTTCAATGGCGAATCCGACGAAGGTGTACTCACCATCCATGAGGAATTTGTCTAGTTACATTGGCCTGCAAGATGTTTGTATAGAGTGAAAATAGTTTATATTCTTAGAACTACCAATGTTTTTTGTTTTTTCTGAAACTGAACTACAATATGAATATCTGAATCTGTTGCATTGAGTAGTTGCTAATACTTTGTTCAGCATAACTAGTAAATCTGATAATATATTGCATAAACAATGCATGTTTTGTGCATGATTGTATTCTCTGAATTTCATACATGTTTTGTATAGTAATGTTGCAATTTTCTATTGTTCAGTCAAATAGTTTGTATTTGGTAAAACAAAATAAAACTGCGTGTATTGCTAGATCATATAATTCAAGAATTGAACACATGAGTGACATACATGGAGCCAGATGAAAACTGTCAATGAATTCATATGCCACACTTTTCAAAAATGAGAACCAAAGTTTAAATATTGGCGATTGCAGTGAAGAAAATTTAAAATCAATATTGACAAGCAATAGTATAGATTGATAGTTATTCTGGCATGTCTTTAGCTGTAGAGAAGTGGTAGACAAGGCATTCTTTTTCTACGCATTGCTGGAGCACTGCTTCCCGCTGTGGCTTCACGTAGTGCATGTACTCGACATCAACGCCGACTAGTTTGAAGGGCATTCCGCCGAGGTTCCTCTTGAGCGTGGACAACATCTTGTCCACGTCTTCACCCATGCTTGTGCAAACGACGTGGAGCTTGTGGTTGCTGTGGAGGTCGATGTCGTGGAGCTCCCTGGTGTACGTGCGGCGCTGCTTGTACAGAGGTGCATCCGCCATGACTCTCCTCTGCTCTCTCGTGTTTTTCTGGAGAGAGAGGCTAGTGAAAAGAATTGTGGAGAAGAAGATGCAATGGGGTTTTTGGGGGGACGAAGTAGTTGTGTTTTCTCCTCTACTCTCCATGACAGGACGTGGGAGAGGTGGAGCGGGGTGGTAGCGTGGTGGGGATCTGTTTTAAGTTACGTGGCAACTACAGAGAGGTTCTGCTACGAGGAGGCTCTGTTAGTGCGTTGGAAATCCAGAACATCGTCGCCTCTTTTTTCGTGACTAGTTCAAGGTATTGACGCAACTGTCAGAAAATGTGATGATTGTGTTTTCGGTGAATTTTCATATAAGTGCACTTCTTTGCTATCAGAACAGAACTGCGTACGTCCACATAGTGTACTGCATGGAAGTGAAGTTTATTCTTTGTGCACTGAATTATATCAGATTAGTATTCATATAGATGTACGCACATTTAGTTTCTTGATGGAGTTCTTTCATGGAGTTCTTTATTTTATAACGGACTGCTTTCTCAACTAATAGGGATGCATTCTTCCTTTTAGCCATACTGCAATGAAGTAGAAAGAGAACTGCATTTGTGAACAATTAATACTTCGTGCTTCCACGTGGGGAACTGCATTGTTGGACGTTGTGGACTGCATTTGTACGTTGACTTTGGGCTTCGTGCGTTTTATTTTTTTTGATGTTTTTTGAAGTTATTGTTTTTTCTTAGTGGGCCTTGTTGGGCCTGTGTTCGGGGAGTGAAGACACATTGGGCCAAGTCGGCCCGTGAGCACGGCTGGTTCCTGGTGCGTTGTGTGAGGCCTAATGTTTAGTCCCACCTCGCCCGCGGAAGGCGCGCCCGGCCTATTTATAAGCGCTGGCGAGGCAGCCGTATCGAACTCCTCGGGTTACTTATTTGGGCGTTTAAGCACGGCGCTCGCTTCTCTATGCTCTCTGACCTGTGGGCCCATGTGCGCCCTGCCCCATGCATTGTGGCTCAGAACGGCTCGCCTACGATGGGCGCAGACCTACTACGAGACTGGCTGGGGCCGGATGCACCTGTGGTGGTCAATTGTTTTCTTTGTATTTTTTATCTTAAGTATTTTTTTCGATGTAGGGGCGTGCACTGCTTAGCAAATCATCTGTGCACTGCATTGATCAGGGTTCTGTACTGCATGTGCACGTATTCCGTGCTACACATGTTTGCGCTACATTTTTGGGCACTGCATTGGTAGCATTTATCTTTATTGTTTTTCCCTCTTACGTAGCATTTTTTTCTAGTGTACGGGTGTGCACTGCTTTGTTGCCTCTACGTGCACTGCATTCGTCATGGTCTTGTGCTGCAGGTGTACACATTTCGCACTTCGTGCATGCTTCTTTGTGCTAAAGTTGTGACTGGTTATGCCAACGCTGCGGACTGCATGGCTTACATTTAAGGATTACATCAGGTGCACTAATTCTTCTTTTGTGCACTGCGCGAAAGTGCTTTTCTTTGTGCTTCATTTTGAGCATGTACTGCACTTCATGCACACATATAGTGAACTTCCTGGTAAGACTTTGGAGAACTGCACACGTAAAATGGTCTGTGGATTATAAATTTTTAGAGAATTATTATTTAATGATCTGCGGTTAGTTCGTGGGAATTTCTGCAGTCAAAGTCTTTGTAGAACTTCCTGGTAAGACTTTTTTCTTTGGTAACATAAACCTTAATTGATTGTCCTTCATTCTTGGTAACGTAATTTTCATTAACTCCCCTTTAATTTTCAGTTTTGACGTTTTTGCACTCCTCTAATATAAATGTAGGACAACTTCTACCCTTCCTTTGTAGTTCATTTCTAATCTAGCCGCAACTTCTCTCCTTTCTCTAGCGTCTCTTTATTTTTTTCCTTTTCTAGTTTTTTGTTGCGATGGCTCCAAGCCCCTGCGCGAATCTCTCCTGCTGTGGCCATGGTTGTGGCAGGCCCATCGTGCTCGTCGTGGGGGGAAGGTATTGTGCCGAGCTGGGCGAGCGGAGCAACTTGCATATGGCACAATATTCACACAAGGATTGGATATTGGCCACATCAACGTTTCTGCGTTCTATTCCGCCCTGCTTCGCCGTGGCCTTGGCCGCACTCGCCTTTTGTCCATTAGCTTACGCCAACAGATGTGGAGACTCACTACAAGATGGTATTTTTCACTTGATATGATTTTTTCTTTGTGTTTTCTATTTTTTTTATAATTCCATAATAGTCTGAACTTGTAGTTTTTTAGGAATGCACTTATTTTGTTTTATTGAAGTGTACTTATATCTTGTTTTTATTTGTTTTCTTGTGTGCATGGAGGTCATGTTTTTTTTTGCATGGTTACAATATGTGAACTGCTTAGATACTAGATGAGAAGTAATAGTTTCCACAATTTTCCCCGCTTGTATGTTTTGTACTACATGCAGGTAGTCTCAAGAACTTCATAATAGTTGTAAGCGTACTTCTTGTTTACAAGTTCCACACTTCACATTAGATTGCGTTTAATCTGTACTTATTTTTTGCAGAAAATTCCCCAACGAGCTGTTAGGTATCTCCAGCTCAAGAAGAAGGGAATTCTCCAAGTTTTTCTTGGTAATGGACACCTTCAACCAGCCAAGTATCGTGTAGGCGTTGACGGGCGGCTGTGTCTGCAGAAAGGGTGGAAGGAATTTGTCCTTGATAGTGGCCTGAAGTCTGAGCAAGTTGTTGTCCTCAACTTCTGTGAACTTGAAGATCGTACGGTTAGAATCACGTTTGACGTGATTGGTTAAGGTTATGAGGTTGATTTGTAATAAGTAATTTTGCGTGTCGAACGCTTCATCTTTTTGATGTGTTTTGTAATAAGCACTTTTGTGATCTGAACCGCTTCAATTATTATTCTGAACTTCGTGCTGCCAGTGAGCTAACTGCATTTTTTACATTGTTTTTGGATTAATATGTGTCAAAGTTTTACTCTAGACTGCTATATATATGGTATACTCTATACACCATTTCTCGTTAGATGGTTTAGTTGAATAACTCATAGCTAGTGGCAAATTTGTGTTTACACAAAATTTAAACTGATATGTAAGTCATACAGATAAGCAAACTGTTATGCATATGATTAATTTATTGAAGTTCATCTATTTGGTCATTAACCTGCTGCTTCTCCGCGGTGACTCGAGCGTGTCTAATGTCGCACGTTCTTTTGTTTTCCGTGGCGGTGTTGCTGGTTCTTGTCTCTGCACCGTTGTGTTTGTAGTCCCTCACGTGCTTGTTGATGGCTGCTTTCGTTTTCCAGTGATGTGAACTGGATCCTTCTTTGCTCCCCACGTGTTGGTTGATGGCTGCTTTTGTTTTTGAGTGCTGTGAACTGCATAATTCGTTGCTCCCCGCGTGCTGGTTGATGGCTGCTTTTGTGTTCCAGTGATGTGAACTGCATCCTTCTTTGCTCCCCGCGTGCTGGTTGATGGGTGCTTTTGTTTTTGAGTGCATTGAACTGCATAATTCCTTGCTCCCCGTGTGTTGGTTGATGGCTGCCTTTTTTTTAGTGCTGTGAACTGCATCCTTCCTTGCTCCCCGCGTGCTTGTTGATGGCTGCTTTTGTTTTCCAGTGATGTGAACTACATCCTTCTTTGCTCCCCGCGTTCTTGCTGATGGCTGCTTTCATTTGCCAGTGATGTGAACTACATCCTTCTTTGCTGCTACCTCGTTTTTTGAAAGTGGTGTCGTTCTCGGTTGTTTCTGTACAGCAGCATTCCCTTGCGGTGTTCTTGTTGGCATTGTTTCTTCATCTTCTTCGTCCTCTTCACTCTCTTATTCCTCCTCTTCTTGCTCTTCCTCATCTTCATCATTTGTTTCTTCATAAGCCACTTCTTCTTCAGTGTCTTCATGTTCTTCGTCCTATTCACTCTCTTCTTCCTCCTCTTCTTCATCTACTTCTTTGATTTCATCTTCTTCATCTTCCTCGCTTTCCGATCTTGTTCTTCTAAGGCAGGTTCTGGCATTGTGTCTTGCCCTCTTATTGCAGATGCTGCAAAGTCTCGGTTTCGTCCATTTCTTAGTGTTGTGAGTGCAATTTATGTTTGGTTGTGCATTGCCATGACCTTGGTTTTCTTGTTCATGTCTTTTTGTACATGTCCTGGAATTGTGGCCGCTGATTTCATTACATGTCTTGCACCTGTTTATTCCCAGTGGGTGGCCATCATTGTCCAGCTCAGGTTGTGGCTTACTGTTTTTGTCATCATTTTTCTCCTTGCATGCAACCTTTTTCTGGGTTGCGTCGGCCCCTTTCTTCCTTCCTCTTGTGTTTAAAACAGGAGGTGGAAGAATTGTTTCTTTTTTGATAGCACCAGTTCCATTGTGTTCAGTATTTTCTACTTGCTCGGCATTATTGTCATGCTGGGATTTCTCTGCTTGCTTTAGTTTTGTTGCTTCTTCTTCTTCTTCGTTGGGAACATCAACTTCCTCAATCAGTGCCCTCATACCAGACAACGCTCTGTGGCACCCAGCGTCGGACCTTCTCGCCCATTTTGCAAGGTCCATTGTTGTTTCTGTCAGCAATTTTCTATGGAAAAAAGCGAGGTTCCATTTGGTGTTGTTTGTTCGTAGTCTCTTCTGTCAAACGTTGCATTTGATCTTGAGTTACGGGTGTATCTTTTCATGATGCACACCTCAGGAATCTTGAGCACTCTCAAACGAGAAAGCATGCATAACACATGGACGCAAAAGAGCCCTGCAGACAACACATGTTCTCTTTGTTTTGTAAGTGAACTGCATGAAATTAATAAACACATATTTTTTCGTCATTTTTTCATTTTAAATAAGTGAACTTCATTTGGTTTTGTGAATTAGTCATGCAGGTGGACTTTTAAAGTTCAGTAAGTGAGCTTTCGTGCATGTCTATCAAAAACTAGAATTTTTTGTGATAGGAGTCTCACCTGTGTGTGTCCAGATTTTGCACTGACATTCATAGACACCTTTCTATTCATCGGCGACCACTTGGAAATTATGCCTTGCCCAGTCAAATGCATCCGATCTGTTGTAGTGGTGTACAAGATACTTTGTCGGGTTCTCAGGGCAACGTTCTGCTCTGAATGCAGTGCTACGGTAGAGTGTTTCTTTGAAATCTGCAAATACTACCCTTGTATGCACTTTTGATAGCTAAACCTCGAACCCAAACTGGGTTGTTGTCTTTACCTCTGACTGGATGATCAGAAATGCCCTGTTACGAACCAGAGAAATGAAAAAATTGTTTGTTTTTGTAGTTATATTTCAGCAGTTTTTTATTGACATTTTGTTTACCTCATTTGCTACTATCTCTGCGTGCTCGACAACCTTCCTGGTCTGAACACACTTGTCCACCTGTTGAGCAAACGGATGGAGATCATGCTTCTCTTTGACAAAGTTTTTCTTCAGTAGGCGGTTCATGCTCTCGCTTCTCTGTGTGGAAGTCATCCGAGCATAGAAAATTTCCTTGTAGTAAGCCGAGATCCACTCGTGCCTGTCATCCCACAGTGAATTCATCACTTCGTCCTTTTGCAACTTGTATTTCTGAATGAGGTACTTCCATGCCCGTTCAAATTCTGACGGTATTAGTGGGTGGTTGAGCACCGCATTGAGTTCATCCTTCAGTTTCTCGTGCGCCTTATACAACAAGACGAGGTGGTCTTTTTACTTCTTCATGATAGGCCACCGACACAACTTATGCAGAGTATGTGGGAGTATAGTTTTTAATGTTGCCTTCATTGAAGAACACTGATCTGAGAACGCACAATAGTGTTTTTTGTTAAGTTGTTTGTGTGTGTGTAAGATAGATGGAAGAAATATAAGTGCACCAAACAAACGTAAGTATGCAAGTGTTTTTTTGTACCTGTGAGTATGCAGATTGGCGGTTTGTTGTTCATACACCTCAGAAATGTTTTGAAAACCCACTCGAACGATGGTATTGTTTCGTCTCGCACAAGGGCAACAACAAATATGGTGCTCCGTAGATGATGGTTCACTCCCACGAAGACTCCCAGCAGCATGTGGAATAAGTTAGTTTTGTACGTCGTGTCAAATGTAACGCGGTCTCCAAAATCATCATACGATCCTTTGCAACTTGTGTTGGCCCAAACTACATTTCTTACACGGTTATCTGCATCAACGTCATAATCATAGAAAAACTCTGGGTTTATCTTCTGCATATTCTTGAAGAAATCCAGAAGTTTCTTGACGTCATCTTGGGACTCTTCTCTAGCAAACTTTTGTTTCCTGCATTTTCAAACGCAATGCAAACTCATCTCATCAAACAGGAAATAATTACCGACAGGATGCTCAAGCGATATGGTTTGTGATGTGCTTACTTGTTTACCCAGTCGCAGCTAGTAAGTCCCATGTACTGCAGACCACCGGATATACACGACAGCGTTGACATCATCTGAGTGTGTGTGTGGTTGTCCAGTTGCATGTCTTTCACTAACTGGTCTATCAAAGGATCGTGTTTTTTGTGCGATCGCATGTGCAAAAGCATCCCAGGACTTTCCAGCATCTTGTGATTGTGGTTGAGTTCAACCATTTCTATCACAAATTTGCCATCCTTCCTCTTTTTGACTGTAATCTTTGCCTTGCAGTCAATCCTTTTTTATGTCTTCTGACGTTTCCGGTGATAATCTAACACAGTCTGCTTGTGCGTCCCTTCTCTTGAGCAGACAATGTAGGCATTTGTCCTGTGTTTTGCCCTCTTGTGTATGCCAAACCCTGCACATCTTGCATAATTGTTGTAAAAGTCACATGCCCTGTTGTACGTGGTGAACTTCATTCCAGCGGTAGGTATGAGGTTCAGTGGTATGTTTTTATCCTGCATTAAGCGCAATGCTCTATGAGATAACTTGTTATGTTATGTTTTTTAAATACGAGGAGTGCATACGAGTTCAATAAAGCATTGCAATGTTCCTAAGTTTTCAGAAGAATCCAATGTATTAGATGCTAGGTCAAACTTCACAAGAAATATCAGTGTGCGCTGCAATGTTATGTGAATGGACTGCAACTATTTTTTTCAGAACATAAACTTACATGTGTGTAGAGTCGTTCACCCGATGGTGTTTGCAGCTCGCCGGGTTGTATTGGACATGGTGGGGTTATAGCAGATCTGTGTAGTTGAGGATCTCGCGGCGGCAATGGTGAGGATGATTTGTACCTGCTGTTGACTTTTGACCGAGGCACCGTTGGTGGTCGTAGTGTCGAAGTTGATGTAGCACGTCTGCTTGGAGCTCAGTTTTTCGGTGCAGCAGGTGGACGCTGAGCTCTTTTTTGGGGTGCAACAGGTGGACGTGGTGTTAATCCAGTGTTGTGACGATGTCTCAGTGGATTGGTTTGAAAATTTTGGAGCGGTGGCACATCATCATAGTCATATTCATCATCTGCTGCAACATCGTGTTCAACTGCATCATTATTGTCTGTTCGAACATGCTGTCCAAACGTAGTGAACTCGTGCTTATACTCTGGGTTGAGAACTGTTATTGGCTCATCTTCATCGTCATCATCTTCATCATCTCGTTGGTGAGTTCCCTCCCAGACGAATGTGACATTATCGTCGTCTTTGACTACCTCTTCTTCCTGGAAAAAATCCTCTTCCGAAGAGTACTGCACCCTGTTTGTTGTCATGAAGAATCCTCGAGGAATCTCAGGGGTAACCCGGCCAGTATCTCTTTCAGAAGAAGCTTCACTCTTCTGAAACTTGTTGTTCTCAGTGTTGTCAATTGTGCGTGGCATTTTGTATCTGCTGAACATCATTTCCTACACACAAAATGACCGAGCTACATTGTCAGGTTAAATGAACTAAATCATGCAAACTGCAATGTGTTTGAAATGGTACTGACAAAGTATTGCACGCTGACTGCATCACCCTGCAAGGTGAGCTGAAGTAACTGCACTGCATCGTTGTCCGTATTGAACCTACACAAGTGTACTGCATAACCGAGCAAGTTTACTGCATTTTCCCCCACAACGAACCGAAGCAACCGCACTGCATTGTTTTTGTAGGCGTACTGGACTGCGTGTACTGCTTTGTCTGGAATAACTAAACTGATATGGTTGAGGAAGTGTGCTGCTTACCTCGTTTTGAAGTTATTTCTTGCGTTTGCAAGAGGAAGTTCCCTTCTCGTCCGTCTGCACAACTTTTGCGTTAGCCCGTGCAGTCCACTTGCCCTTCAGAAGTTCATGAGCGGTCTGGACATTGCTCAAGGTGAACGGAGGCGGAGGATTTTCTTTAAATGTCGTTGCAGACTTAATCCAAGGAGCTGCCGTGGATGAAGGAATCTTGTGCACGGTCCTCCTCGCTTGAGTAGGTTTGATGTCGAGGCAACACCAATCCACATCTGATGAAGTACTGGTAATTGCAGGCCCGGAGGAGTTCGGTGGCGGCGCTACCGAGCTGCTGCCGCGGAAGAAGGAATCCAAGGTGTTGCTCTGTTGCTACCGCGGAAGAAGTCTGGGAGGCGATGGGCGGCGGCGCTGCTTGGCCGCCGCCGCGGAAGAAGGCCTGGAGGGGAGGGGCGGCGTCGCTGCCGGCCGCTGCCGGGGAAGAAGGCCGGGGAAGGGAGGAGCGGTGCCGCTCCCAGGCCGCCGCCACGGGAGAAAGCGGGAGGGGAGGGGCGGCATCGCTGCCAGGCCGCCGCCGCGGAAGAAGGCCGGGAGGGGAGGGGCGACGGCGCTTCCAGGCCGCCGCCGCGGAAGAAGGCCATGAGGGGAGGGGTGACGGTGCTCCCAGCCGCTGCCGCGGAAGAAGGTCGGGAGGGGAGGGGCGCCAGTGCTCCAAGGCCGCTGCCGTGGAAGAAGGTCAGGAGAGGAGGGCGGCGACGATGTGGTGGGGGATATGCAAAATAAGGCTGGTGTTATTAAAAATATATATAGTCGCAACTACACGTGGGTGTTAGCAAGATCATTGGTGTGTCACTTTGCGAGTTTTCATTCATTGTCTAAGAAACGGGAAAAAACTTGAAACAGTTCGGCCACAGGTGCAGCCAGAGGCGTAGGCCTTGTTGGTATTTTAATTTCAGGAAATGCATATAGAGTCTGAGAAATAACGAAAATCATTGTGTCACTGTGGCGTGCTCTCACAATCGCATGGAAAAAAATTGGTAATGTTTGGCATAAGTTTTGGTGCTCGCACCTTCCATACCGGAGCGTCTCACAAGAAGGATCATAGTTTCCAAAAGGAGACGCGGCACTTCTGACTCCAAACCATCAATTACAACATCGTTTCGCCTCAAAAAAATCATGGTAAACAATCGTGGATATACCCTTGTTTTGATTTTCTGGTCCATTTCCGGTCTCGTCTATTATGTTTAAGTCTTTCTTTGCACTTACCTTGCATTTTAGTGCACATAAATTCAAAACCCTACTACAACTACAAGTGGGTCTTTTAGTTAGGCTACTCATAGTGGAGAGTGTCATATACTAGTATCATGCATATATATATATATATATATATATATATATATATATATATATATATATATATATATATATATATATGATTCTAGTGTATGATACTAACTTTAATTATAGTGCATAGTATAATAGAGTCGTATCATAGATAATTATATTTATTGTCATGCATGACACAAATTAGCATCACACATTTAACATGATACGGCATCTACCTATATTTTACTCTAACCCTCTCTATCTTCTTTAATTCTTTGCCACATCAGCATACTTGCTAATTCTGAGTGAATGATATCGGCTTTGATACCACCACTATGGCTGTCGGTGTAGTAAAGTAGGGGTACCCTTAGTACCCCGAACTTGTGCACGGGCAGTCGCAACGTCCCGCGGCCAGGTTTGCCGGGTGATCGCCAAGGTCCTCCGTGGTTCCTTTGGAGCCATTCAAGAACAAAGTATCCAAGCCAAGGAGACAAGGCCCCGGCAAGAGGAGCTTGCCGGGAAGGCCACTCAAGGCACAAGGCCACTCGAGGCGCAAGACCCTGGCAAGAGGAGCTTGCCGGGAAGGCCAACCAAGGCACCTCAAGAAACTTGCCGCGACGCGACACGCGTCCCGGCAAGGCCCGGTGAGCGACAAGCTCCCAGAAGCGGCAAGGTAGCGCCTTACCGCGGCAAGCTTCCACTCGGTACCTGCGCTCCAGCACATCCACCCACGTGTCGCTCTGGGATCCTCCCAGGCGTACGTGGTGGAAGGCTGTGCAGCCAGAGGTACGTGGTGGCAAGCGGCGACGACAAGGATGCCATCGTGGCGAACGGTGGCGCCCCTGACAGCCCTTTTTGCACTGTTTGGGCGATGGCGATGGGCATTTAATGCCCTTGTCCCCTGCCGTCAGTGTTAGGTATGGAACACTGTACCAACTACCACCCTTTTTTCATTTTTACCCTCAATTGCCTAGCCACCTGTCGGTGACCCCTTGAGCATATAAAAGGAGGCTCGTGCACAACGTAGAGGGGGGGTTAGACATTCGAACACTCTCACGATTGGTCTCGTTAGCCACTGGAGAGTACGGTAGCTTCCGGCGCTCCCGAGCCAAGAACACAATACAAACCAAAGCAGGAGTAGGGTTTTACGCATCCGTGTGGCCCGAACCTGGGTAAACTGCTCGTGTGCCTTGCCTCGATCTGCTCTTTGCGTGATATCCACCCCCTGCCGTACCGAAAAAGGGGTTCCGTCCCCCTAGGTGTTCGTGGCTGGATCAATTTCCCCGTCATCTTTGGCGCGCCAGGTAGGGGGAGCGTCGAGGTTGTGTGAACCTGATACGGCGTCCACACGAGCTAGATCTTCATCAACATGCCGCCGAAGAAGAAGGCTTTGGAGGCAGCTGGACCATCCGCGTAGATCCCACCACCGCCGGAGCCAACGGCTGGTGGGGTAGACGTCAGCGGAAGAACGGACGTCGACGAGGGAACTCGCGGTGCTGCCAGGTCCAAGGACAAGGCTGGCGTAGCCGGCTCCCAGGACGACCGGGCACACTCCAAGACCTCGGCGTCCGTGCATGCACCGTGCCCATCTCAGGAGGCGCGGGACCGGTAGCGTCCTGGTACTCACGGTACCATACGCTTGCTGGGCCAAGGTCAAGCTGGTGGGTCTCGGGATGCTCAAGACCAGCATGCACGCCAACATGCTGGCACGAGCAAGGCACGGTCGCCTGGACGGGATACTGCTCCTTCTAACGTAGTTAGAAGTCCGAGCATATCCCGCTCCTCGCACCGTTCGCCACCGCTACCCGCCACTCCAGCAAAAGCTCTGGCATGAGCTCAACTGCTCCTAGACTTCCCTCCAGCGGTAGACAAGGCCAACGACTGGAGGGCCACCATTGGGAGTCTCATCGCCTTCGCCAATGGCGAAACTCCGCGGCAGCCGAGCGCATCGCAGCCGCGGCAAGTTAGCCAGGCGTGGGCCGATGGAGACAAGACTGGTGGGGGTGCAACCACCATGCACTCTCCGCCCCGAAGGCCAAAATCGCCAACTCGCCGGATCAACATCGACGACGACTCCACTGCGTCCTCAGATCCACGAGCTCGTCGCGATCAGCGCCAAGTTCTCCACGAGCGACAACAAGAAGACGCTCGTACCCGCATCGAGCGCCGAAGAGAAGCGCGGCGTCAATCAGACCAGCACGCTGGGCCCATTGTCGACATGCAAGCGCCAGGGGGACCAGGCGATTTGCCGTACGCGGTAAGTTGTCCTGCGTTTACTCGTGAGCTGCGGCAAGTCCAGTGGCCCGGCATGAAGAATTTCAAGCCAGACGTACCAGAGAAGTACGACGGCAAGACGCATCCGTCGGAGTTCCTCAGCATCTACACCATTGCGGTACAAGCTGCCGGGGGACGAGACGACAAGATTCTTGCCAACTACTTCCCGCTGGTACTCAAACCCAACGTCAGATCCTGGCTCATGCACTTACCTGACAACTCCATATCCTCCTGGGCAGACTTGTGCCATCAGTTTGTTGTCGCCTTTACAGGCGGCCACAAACCCCATGGCCAGGAAAGTGACCTTCACCTACTCGCCCAGAAGGAAGGAGAACCCCTGCGCAAGTATATCCAGAGATTCAGCCGCGTATAGCACAACATCCCAGACGTCCACCCTGCCGTGGTCATCAGCGTGTTCCATCAGAACGTGCGTAACCGTAGGATGAGGGAGGAGATGGCGATGTGCAAGATCAGAGACGTCAGTGAGCTTTATGCCCTGGCCGACAAGTGTGCACGCGCTGAGGAGGGGAGGAAACTCCCCGGAGAGGATACAGGCGCAGGGGGATCTGACAGTGAGGATGCCGCCCCGGCAAAGAAAAACCGGTGGTGGAACAACAGGAAGAAGTAGAACAAAGAAGTGCTAGTCGTTGAGCAGTCCGGCAACGGACGTGGCACCGAGAAGGCCAAGGCTGGTGGCTCCAGCAAGGAGACTGCCGCATGCACCAACTGCCAAGCTGTGGCGGCCGCCGACAAGCAGGACGGCACCGACAAGCAGTACTGCAAGATCCACCGCACCAAGGGCCACGACCTCCAGAATTGCAAGAGGGTCGAGCAGCTTGTTGAGCAGCAAAAGGCTGAATACGAGCGGCGCGACAAGGAGAAGGCCCAAGGAGGTGATGGAGGATCCGGCAAGAAGCGGCCCTTCAACGGCCGGGGAGGACACCGCGGCAAGGCCAAGCAGCGGCAAGGTGACAGACCTCCCCGTGGCCGCGACAAGGATGAAGATGACGACGACGACGAAGACATGGATGATGGCGAAAACAGTGAGCAGGAGTTCCAAAAAGCCACAGAGGTCTTGTGCGTTGACGGCGGTGCTCCTCTACATACTTCACACCGCCAACTAAAGCAGTGGGTGCGGGAAGTTAATGCGGCAGATCCACCTGTCGAATCGCGCAAGCTTCTGAAATGGCCCAGCACGCCTATCATCTTTGATATTGAGGACCACCCTAATTGCACAACTGCGGTCGGGTGCTTGCCGATGTTGGTCTCACCAACTATCCGCAACCTCAAGGTCACTAAGATGTTAGTTGACGGCGGGGCCGGCTTGAATCTGATCTCCTCCGCTGTACTCCAGAAACTCCAGATCCCCGACAGCGAGCTCGAAGAGACTGGAACATCCCAAGGAATCAACCCGGGAAGGAGCAAGCCGAAGGGGAAGATCACGTTGCCAGTAACATTTGGCGGCGAGCTGAACTTTAGGACTGAGAGGGTCACTTTTGACATTGCCGATTTTCCATTGCCTTACAATGGGATACTCGGCCGTCCAGCGCTTGCCAAGTTCATGGCAGCCTCTCATTACGCCTACAACATGCTGAAGATGCCAGGCCCGATAAGCGTCATCTCTGTCCCTGGCGACAAGAAAGATGCTCTTATCTGCGCCGACAAGATCTACCGGGAAGCAGCAGCCGCAACAGATCGCAAGACACTTGCCGCTGAAGCTCCCGGGGGAAAGAAGACCAAGTCCGGTAAGAGCTCTGATGCCCACTCCGGCAAACGCACCTCTTCGGAGTGCTGCGCTGCCGTCGAGGACGCACCATCGAGCTCCACCGGCAAGTGTAAGAAGACGATGGCAGCTCCGCCAGAGACCAAGAAGGTGTCCGCCAAGGAGGACGGCACTGGTGGTACCTTCACCATCAGTGCCACACTTGACCCTAAATAGGAAAGCGCGCTCGTTGCTTTCCTGCGGGCGAACGTCGACGTGTTTGCATGGCAACTGTCTGACATCCCCTGTGTTCCCAGGAAAGTAATTGAGCACCACCTTGCCGTCTGTCCTCATGCGCGGCCCGTCAAGCAGAAAGTCAGGAAGCAAGCAGTGGAGCGCCAAGAGTTCATAGCAGAAGAAATCAAGAAGTTGGAAGCAGCAGGCCTTGTCAGAGGAGTGCTCCATCCTACGTGCTTGGCCAATCCTGTAGTCGTGCGAAAGGCAAACGGGAAATGGAGGCTTTGTATCGATTTCACCGATGTGAATAAAGCTTGTCCCAAGGACCCGTTTCCCTTACCGAGCATTGACCAGATTGTTGACTCCACGGCAGGATGTGACCTGCTTTCATTTCTTGATGCATACTCAGGATACCATCAAATCTTCATGGCGGAAGAAGATGAGGAGAAAACCGCATTCATCACTCCATGTGGCACATACTGTTTCATACGGTTGCCTTTCGGTTTGAAGAATGCTGGTTCTACATTTGCAAGGGTGGTCCATACAGCTTTTGAGCCACAGATTCACAGAAATGTAGAAGCATACATGGATGACATAGTGGTCAAGAGCAAAGACAGGGCAACTCTGATTCAAGATTTGGAAGAAACCTTTGCGAATCTGTGCAAGATCCAGCTCAAACTCAACCCCGAGAAGTGTGTGTTTGGAGTCCCTTCCGGCAAGCTTCTTGGGTTCTTCGTGTCTCAGAGGGGAATTGAAGCCAATCCTGACAAGATCAAGGCCATTGAGCAGATCGAAGCACCGAAGCGCGTCAAGGATGTGCGAAGACTTGCCGGTTGCGTGGTTGCTCTCAGCAGGTTTATCTCTAAGTCAGCTAAGCGCGCCCTGCCGTTTTTCAAAATTTTGAAAAAGGCAGGTCCAATGAAATGGACTCCGGAAGCGGAGGCTACGCTGCAGGACTTGAAGAGGTACCTGTCTTCCACTCCAATACTTGTCGCACCTAAACCACAAGAGAAGTTGTTGCTGTACCTAGCGGCAACCAATCAAGTGGTTAGTGCTGCGTTAGTAGCGGAGAGGGAGGCAGATGATGAGCCGGCAACCGCGGCAAGCACGTCCAGCGATAAGCAGGGGGTTTCCCCGACAAGCTCTGGTCCCGACAAGGATGGGTCTGCACAAACGCAAGAGGAGATACGGAAGAAAATGGTGCAACACCCAGTTTACTTTGTCAGCTCCCTTCTGCAGGGGGCTAGATCAAGGTACTCTGGTGTGCAGAAGTTGCTTTTTGGCCTTCTCATGGCCTCGAGAAAGCTGCGCCATTACTTCCAAGCACATGAGATAACAGTTGTCACTCGCTTTCCGCTGAAGAGGATACTGCAGAATCCGGAAGCAACAGGCAGGATTGTTGAGTGGGCACTGGAACTGTCAAGCTTTGGCCTCAAGTTTGAGAGTACTTCAACTATCCATAGCAGAGCATTGGCAGAATTCATAGCAGAGTGGACGCCAACACCAGATAAAGAGATTCCAGAAACGAGCATCCCCGTCAAGGAAGCAAGCAAAGAGTGGCTGATGTACTTTGATGGTGCCTTCTAGCTGCAAGGCGCCGGTGCTGGCGTGCTGCTTGTCGCGCCCACCGGAGAGCACCTCAAGTACGTAGTCCAGATGCACTTTCCCAAGGAGCAGGCAACGAACAATACTGCAGAGTATGAGGGTTTGCTTGCCGGCCTCAGGATTGCGGCAGACCTTGGGATCAAGAAACTCATTGTCAGGGGTGACTCGTAGCTTGTCGTCCGCCAAGTGAACAAGAATTATCAGAGTCCGTTGATGGAAGCTTACGTTGATGAAGTGAGGAAGCTTGAAGAGCACTTTGACGGCCTACAGATGGAGCATGTTCCAAGAGCTCAGAACGACATCGCAGATGGCCTGTCAAAGAGCGCCGCACTTAAATTACCTGTGGAACCAGGGATCTTTGTGCTCAAGCTGACTCAACCATCCGTGACGCCATCGACAGGACAGAGCAAGAAGAGGAAGTTGATTTCTGGTGACTATGTTCCGGCAGAGCTTCCCGAAGCCGCCGCCAAGAAGGTCCCCAAGATCAACACCAAGAATGCTGAGGAGCAGTTTGCTCCGGCAAGCCCTAGGGTTTGTTCCGTCGAAGCAAACGCTCCCGACAAGTTTTGCTCCGGCAAGCTTGCCGGGGAATGTCAAGCTCCGGCTGAACCGCAGGTTCTTGCCGTAGAAGCGGACGTTCCCGCAGCAGTAGATGTGCCTTTAGTCCTTGCTGTCGAGCCACAAGCTCCAGCATGGGCGCAGCAGATTGTCCATTTCCTTCAGACAGGAGAACTTCCCGAAGAGCAAGAAGAAGCGGAAAGAGTAGCCCGGCAGTCAAGTATGTACCAGTTTGTTGACAACACACTGTACAGAAGGAGACTCAACGGTGTGAAATTGAAGTGCATTCCCCGGGAAGATGGACAAAAGTTGTTGGTAGAGATACATGGAGGCATATGTGGACACCACATTGGCGCAAGAGCACTTGTCGGCAAAGCATTCCGGCAAGGTTTCTTTTGGCCAGAAGCCCTCCAGGATGCAACTGCACAAGTAACCAAGTGTGAAGCGTGCCAGTTCCATTCCAAGGAGATACACCAGCCAGCTCAAGCTCTCCAGACGATCCCTTTATCCTGGCCATTTTCGGTCTGGGGGCTCGACATCCTCGGCCCCTTTCCCCGCGCGGCCGGGGGCTTTGAGTACTTATACGTTGTGATCGACAAGTTCACAAAGTGGCCGAAAGTGGAACCAGTGAGAAAGGTGACCGCACAGTCAACAGTCTAGTTCTTCAGGTCGATTGTTTGCCGTTTCGGGATCCCTAACAGGATCATCACCGATAACGGTACGCAATTCACGAGCCGCACCTTCATGCACTACGTCCAAGATCTTGGCGCCAAGGTCTGCTTTGCTTCTGTTGCTCACCCGAGAAGCAACGGTCAAGCGGAGAGGGCAAATGCTGAAGTGATGCGAGGCCTCAAGACAAGAACGTTCGACAGGCTGCACAAGTGCGGAAGAAACTGGATCGAGGAGCTGCCGGTGGTTCTTTGGTCGATCAGAACGACGCCAAATCGAGCCACTAGACAGACACCTTTCGCTCTAGTCTATGGAGCGGAGGCAGTTCTCCCCACGGAACTCGTATACGGGTCACCTCGAGTGCTCGCTTATGATGAGCTCGAGCAAGAGCAGCTGCGACAAGACGACGCGCTGCTCCTTGAGGAGGATCATCTTCAGGCTGCTGTACGAGCTACTCGATACCAGCAAGCTTTGCGCCGCTACCATAGCCGCAAAGTTAACGCCAGAAGTCTTGAGGAAGGCGACCTTGTTCTTCGGCGTGTCCAGTCCGCCAAGAATTCCAACAAGTTGACGCCGAAGTGGGAAGGCCCATACCGGGTGAAACGAGTCACTAGGCCTGGCGCGGTCCGCCTTGAGACCGAAGATGGATTTCCGGTGAGCAACTCCTGGAACATCGAGCATCTTCGTAAGTTTTACCCGTAAGGCGCGGTTGCCACGACCCGCTCCGGCAACCACCTTTTGTACAAGTCTTGCCGCTGTTGCATGTAATCCTTTGTACAAAGCCGGGCGCAGACCCCGTGCATTAGTAAAACTCATGTGCCTCGCACATCTTGTCATTTCATGCTTTTTACTTTATGCATGTATTATCTGACACCTTGTGCAGCGCCTACCCCCGGTAAGCAATAACGAGCCCAAAGGCTCCATATCTGTATTTTCCCTTCTTTCTTTTTTTCTCAAGCAAAAGAAGGTTCCCTCGCGCACAAGTTTGCCGGGGGGAGGAGAAGATAGTGGTATGGACCAAGTGCGGTTCAAGAAAGTTTCGCCTTGCCAGGAAGCAGACGACAGAAAAGCTAAGTTGCCAAAGTTTGAGCAATCATATTTTTAAATTTTTAAGTTATCTTCCTTGAACGACCGTGCTTTGTATGGAAAACCTGTGCGCGGAGGAACCAACTCGTAGCTAGTTGCGCCCTTACTTTGTTTAGAGTTTGCTCAACGACTTAAGTGTGCCGCGACTAGTGTCGCGCCCTTACTTTGTTTTCGAGCCCGCTCAACAACTTAAGTGTGCTGCGGCTAGTTGCGACAAGGTTTCTTGTCGGTAGCAACACCACCAGCAGGCTGCTGACGTTCCGCACTCAGCGCTCGCGGCTAAGGTGCCTACGCCGACAAGTTCCCTAAAAGCGTAGGGCAGAAACATACAAAGCAAGAGATCAAGTAAAGGGAATAACGTTGCGATTACTACCCAAAATAAAGTTATATTACAAGATAGCTTGTCGCAGCCCTAACAGATTGTTATCCTAACATGATTGGCAGCGACTGGAAAAGAAGAAAATGGGCAAGCCTAGTCCGCGCGGTCGCCCTCGACCCTCTTGATGCCACTCACCTTGTCCACAATGGGTGCGTCAAGGGCCTTGAGCGCCTCCAGATCAACGTCCGACGGCAAGCTCCTGAGGACGTTGGTGAGGTTGAGGCCTGGATTGCGGAAGGCCACCTTCATCGGCACCTTTTGAAGGGCGCCTGCGCAGAGCTTGTGCGACTCGTCCGCCAGGTGCTTGGGGATCCCTTCCCGGAGTTGCTGGAGGGCCGTCGCCACGCCTCTGAAGAACAGAGTGAGCTTGGCGCTGCGGTGGAGGTTCTCGTCGGTGGAGTACCCGAGATACTCCGCCCCCAGCTGCGCCAGCTCCTTGTTGATATCCACGGCGGCGTTCACAAGACCCTCCGTCCAGTGCTCGACGGTCTCCCTGAAGTTGTTCTGGGTAATGGCAGCACTCTCCAGCAGCGCCTTTTCGGCCCTGACCTCCTCCTTCAGGGCCGCCTCCCGCTTCTTGGCGCCGTCCAGCGTCTTAGTCAAAGTGGTTAGCTTCAACTCAAGATCCACATTGGAGTTCATGGCGGCGGCAAGCTCCTTGCCCTTCTCGGCGAGGCGGACCTGCAGCTCTGAGTGGCTGTGGGCGTCCTTCTCCCGCTCAAGCTTGAGCGTGGCGATCTCTTCGCCTCTCGCCTTGAGGTCGGCCTCCAGCTGCGTCACCCTTGCCTCCAGCTCCTTCTTGGTGTTCTCGGCAGCTACGGCAGCGTCCTTCGCTTCCTGGAGAGCCCCGCCAAGTGACTGCTCGCGCGCGGCAAGGTCCTCCTCGTGGCTGTCGAGGTTGACTTCCCGCTACGCCAGCTCGCCTTCCTGCGCAGATAACTTCTCACCGGCAAGCCTGTGTTGCTCTTCGACCTCGGCCTTCTCAAGGAAGAAGGCCGTCCGCTCCTCCGCAAGCTGTTCTCGCTCCTCTGCCAAGGACCGGAGAGCCGCCTGGTGAAGACCCCGAAGCTCCTGTGCGCGCTTCTCAATGTCAGCTCCCGCCCTCGGGGCAAGCGCCTCTCTGGACTCCAGCTTGGCCTGCCGAGCGCGGTAGAGCGACAGCAGCTTCCGCAACAGCCGCTCTTCCTCAGACTCGCCGCTGCTGCTGTTTGGCGCGTCCACGAGCGTCAGCCCGGCAGAGGCAAGTACTTCTCTGTCGAAGACTTCTCCCTCGACCGGCGCCCTGGAGCTCGACGCCCAGGGGAGCTTGATGAAAATGCCGTCGCCGGCCTTCAAATAGGCGCCTGGCTCGGGCTCTTCGGAGTCTGGGGCCGCGGCAGCAGTGGAGGGCTCGGTGGTCGGTGTAGCGTCTGGCGCTCCTGTGGCCTCAGTGCCGTCAGTACGATCGCCGGCTGCTGCGGCAGCAGCCTTGGCAGCCTCATCGCCGGCGGGCTCGTCGGCACCGGCCGCCTCTTCGATAGCAGCGGCGTCGCCGGCGGGCTCGTCGGCACCGGCCGCCTCATCGATAGCAGCGGCGTCGCCGGTGTCTCCGCGCGCATTCTCGTCGACAGCGACCTCCGTCTCCATCGGCTCTGCAGCAGATGGATCTGGCGGCAGGAAAGGGGAGAAAAACAATCAAGCAAATATCCAAAAAAAGAAGAAAGACCCAAGGGAAGTTTGAAGCAGAGAGATTACCTGCGCGGGCCAGCTCTTCGGTAAGGATCATTGCCGGGGAGCTCTCCCTTGGCGGCGTAGTTGTATTCCCCGCCGGCGGATGGCCACTGGTGTTGTCCCTCGCCGGAGAGCTCGCCCTTGGCGGAGAATTCGCCCTTTGCGGAGGACTCCCCCTTGCCGGGGAACTTCCCCTTGGCGGCGTAGTTGAAGCAGAAGGCACGTCTGGAGCGGTCTCTGGGCGCTCCTGATGTGTGTGCTCTACTCCTACACAACTCAACAAACAAGACGTCAGCAAAGAAATAACGCCCACGCGCACCTACCAGCAGAAAGTGAACTACACACTTACGCTGGGGGCTGCGCTGGGGGCTGCTCTGAAGATCAGTCGCTGGGTCCGGCAAGTTTGTCTCAGGCGCACCCCCTGCTGTCGCGGCAGGCTCGTCCTCGATGACAATCACCGGGGCCTTGGCTCTCTTTGCCGCCCTCTGGGCCAGAGTTCTGAAAAAGGAACAGGTTCAGGGTCAGGCAAAAGAGGCACGAGACCAAACAGCAAAAATCGAAGAAATACAAGAACAACAAAATCTTACTCTTCTTCTTCCTCGTCGGAGCTAAGCGCGGAGAAGTCGAAGTCTGGCTCACGCGTCCTAACGCGAGGAGGCGGAGGAGTAGGCTCCCTTGGCCGCTTGGCGGGAGCAGGGGCAGTGGTCTGAGACGACCCCGCTCCGGCTGCCGCCAAGGCGCGGGGAGCGGCAGGGGCAGAAGCAGTGGTTCAAGAAGACCCCGCTCCAGTTGCTGCAGAAGCACGAGGCGCTCCCGCGGCAACCGTGCTTGCCGTGGTGGAGCGTGTCGTGCGGCGCGACGGCTGTTGACCCGTCTGCCACTCCGTTACGTCCCCGGTCTTGCGAAGACGCCTTCTCGGTGGAGCTGGAGGCTCTGCTGGTGGTGGCGAGCTGCCTGAAGACGAGAAGGAAGAGGGGTCGATCTCCAGCGAGCCGCTCGTGTCCTCGGCGGGCCCGCTCGACTCAACGCCCTGCTCGGCGGGCCCGCTCGACTCGACGCCCTGCTCGACGGGCTCGCTTGGCTCGGCGTCTTGCCCGGCAGGTTTCCCCGCGCTGAGAAACGCTTCTCGCTTGGCAAGGCTTGCCGCCTCTGCTGCCTCCGCCTCCTCCACGGTGTATCCGAACTCGCCCGCGGCCGCGGTTGCCGCCGCCTCTTCCAGCCTGGTGGCGATGTAAGCCATCTCCTTGTCGGTGGTGTCGCGGGTGAGGCCCTTCTTCTCGTCGGAGCAGATCGGCGTTTCTTCCACGTTGTCGAAGAATGCCTGCACGGCTTCGTCGGTAGGCTCTTGCCAAGTTGGGTTCATCCCGTGCGAGTCGCACAACGGCATCATTGCGCGGATGCGGCTGAGCGCGGAGTTGTTGCACAGCGGAACGACGCCCTGCGGCAACCTGAATACTTCGGGATGATCAGGGTCATACTTGAACAGCTCCTGCAGCATCCCGTTGAGCTCCAGGACCGTGAAGTTATAATTGAGGCCCAGGAGCAACCTCATGATATCCGCCGCGTTCTCGAACTCCCAGGCGGGCCTCTTCCTCTCCTGCAGGGGGGCGATGCGGCGGCGGAGAAAGTCTGCGCCAACTGCGCCTACAGTTAGCCCGGCAAGCCTGAGGCGAAGGATCCGGGCAGTGGCAATCTTCAGTCTACTCTCTTCCGGGGCCAGGTCGCTACAGTCGTTGCCGCGTACTACTTGGGCTTGGCGCCGGGCGATGAACGGTTGCGGGTTCTCCTCTACCATCCAGCACCAGCCTGCTCTCCATTCATCCCATTTGCCGCGGAGCTCTCCCTCCAGATAAGCTTCCTTCTTGTGCGTCCTCGAGATCCAGGAGACCCCGTCGGATAACGGCTCTCCTCTCTCAACTCGGGGCGTGAAGTAGTGGCGAAAAAGGGCAACATTGGGGAAGACTCCGACAAAGTTTTCGCAGAGATGTGCGAAAACTGCCATGGTCAGAACGGCGTTGGGGGTGAAGTCGAGGAGGTGGAACCCGTAGGTGTTCATGATGTCGCAGAAGTGTCAGGCTCATTTCTGAGAAATAAATCACAGAATAGCCTTAAGTCACACTAGCTCCCAAGCACAGCCAGTGGACAACCTTGATATAGATAACCAGTACAATAATATTACACAGGGTTGAGTCAGGGTGACTCAATAGTTTATTACAACATTTCAACGTACTAGGCGGGTGGAATATGACAGTGGGTAGTGGAACTCAACACTGATATACTAGCATAGGGTCAAGCGTCAGTGTGAGGCTTGACTAATTTATTGGTGTGGCGGAAGCTTGACGGATGGTACAAGTGATAGACTCCAAGACACAGGTGTGCTGACTGGAAACCTTCTAAGCGTCGGCCTCGCTAGCGCAATTCTCCTCCAACGGTTCGTCCTCCTCCAAGTCTGGCCAAGTAAATAGCCAGGGACAAGCCAGTGAGTACTTTGAATGTACTCGCAAACATTATGAACATAAGGTATACTAAAGCGAAAGCCATGATGAAATACTATACGCATGCAACAAATATCAAGACTTGGCATGATGAAACATGGTTAGTTCAAAATAAATATTGGTCACTATATTATATAAAAAAAAATAAAAGGAATGCCAGTCGGATATCAAGCGACATCACGGTAGGACTTGAAAAGAAATGCCAGTTGGGTATCCACAAGAGTAGTGGCGAGATAAACCGCCTGACACTCGAGGGACGCCTCAAAAGGACTTTAAAAGAAATGCCAGTGGGTGTCCACAAGAGTAGTGGCGAGATAAACCGCCTGACACTCGAGGGACGCCTCAAAAGGACTTTAAAAGAAATGCCAGTGGGTGTCCACAAGAGTAGTGGCGAGATAAACCGCCTGATACTCGAGGGACGCCTCAAAAGGACTTTAAAAGAAAAGCGAGTGTCCGGGGTAGTCTAGCCAGCCCCTGAGACACTCTCGAAGGTAATAATAAAATCACAAGGTTAGTCCATAAGCATAATATTCATCATAAATAAATTTATGATAATATACTGACTGTGACAAAGCAAATGTCCTGCAAACATAACATGCCCAAGTAGTCTATTTTCCTCCAGAGACTGACACCGAGACCGATACTTGACCCACCCAACTAAATCCTTGACCGTGGACGCGGCTATTCGAATAGATATAACTCTGCAGAGGGTGTACTCTTTACCCACGCGTATGGGCTTTCCTTAGCCAGTACCGTGTACTGACTAATACCCAATACGGACTTTAGGTTGAAAACACGCCTGACGCATACACACCGACCGGATGCCAGGACTCACCCAGAGCATCGCTCCAGAAACCTTAAGTCAGGGAGGCTACAACCTCCGAAAAGCATGGGATCACTATTAAACGCGCGGATTACAAGGGGTGCCCCCCTCTCGGCTACAACCGGAAACACCCATGCCCCTGACCCGATGACAGGCTACAACCTTCATCGTAGTATCTGTGTGGCGTGCACCTGTACAGGGGTTATCAACTTACTAGGCCGTACCTTCCTTTCGGAAGGACCCGTGGCAGCACGGTGTACAGCTAGGTGTATAGAGCAAGACTCGATCTAGGCAGACTCAGGAGGTATTGTCAAAATAACACCAGTGTTCCTCATCAGTACCACATGACACCACTGTGTCACAAAGGACCATGCCTACTAGCATGTCCCAACCAGCAGCAGCATCTCTGCCCTCACGTAACCATTTGTATGCCAGACAAGCTAGTGTGACATGCAAGCCAAGGTAAAACAAACATGACATGACCATGCATGCACATGTGATATAACATGCAACGTATATGATGCACTACCATTTTATGTAACCATGCAAGGAAGCAACACCATAACTCAAGTTCAATAATGCTTGCCTTGTCCAAAGTAATCAGGAGAAAACCCTTCAGAAATCCCAGCAAAAGTTCCTTCTTCTTTTTCTGAAAAATTCAAATTTGAATTCGAATAAGACAATAAACACAGAACAGAAAAAGTTCTCAAAATATTTTTAAATAAATCTTAAAATAAACTAGAGCAGAAAAGAAAATTTTAGCAAAAAGAATCAACTCATTTGGATTTATATTTTAAAAGTTATTAGCTTTTCAAAACCAGGGGTTTTTCTGTAAAACAGAAGTCCCTGAGTTGTTTTAAAAGAAAACGTTTCGGATACGAGTGCGTCTTCCAGAGTAGAAGACGTAAAGCGCAGAGTGCGCTTCCACTTAAAACGGAAACCGAGAGAGAGAGAGCTGACGGGTGGGGGCCACCCGTCAGGTTTAAAATTTGAACGCGCTCGCGCGCGAGTACAGAGAGGCGGCGGCGATCGCCGGCGACGATCGCCGGGGTCTCAGGGCCCGGCGCTGGTCGCAAAGTGACCAGCGTGGACTTCCGCATCCAGGGGTGGTGGAGGTGGCCACCGGCGGTCACCTGAACGGCGGTGAGCTCGTCGCCGGCGGACGAAGATTCGGGTGAGGTGGTGGCTCGTCGGAGAGGGCTCGGAAAGGTAAATTGATCTAGGGATTCGGCATGGTGGTGGAAAAGGGGAAGATCGACGGAGTTTGGGCTGCTCTGGTGGTGTACGTGCTCGGTTCGGTTCGAGGACAGAGGCGGCGGAGCGGTGACCGGAGAGGGAGAAGATGACTCCCTCGGGGCCTGGTGGGTGGTCAGGAGGGAGTGTGGGTGGTGGTGGAGGCGAGTGCTAGCGCTAGAGGGGCTCGGGGACCCTTTTTATAGGCGGTTCGAAGATAGCCGAAGCGGGTGAAGATCGCCGGAGTTAATGAGGTCGCCGAGGTTGGTTCTGGCCGGTGGTCTGGGCGATGGAGCATTCAAGAGGTCCGTGGTGTTCGTCCGATGCTTCCGCGTGGACGAGCTCGTGCCTGCTTGACACGTTTGCGGTGTGCTGTCCGCACGGGCGCGGCGGAGCGGCCGGCTCCGGCGACTGTCAAACGGGCCCCGTGCGGCGTGGCCGGTGTGTCCTTGGCGCGTAGAGGCGAAGGAAGATGACGCGTGTGCAGGGAGGTAGGTATGAGCGCTGAAGTGGAGTAAAGGAGCGATTGATGGCCGAGGCGTTCCGCTCGGCTCCGCCGTGGACGAGCCCGGGGAGGCTGCACCGGCCCGGTGCCATCTCACCGGAGTGGAGTGGCTGGGCGCTGGGCCAGGGGGAGCTGCGGTAATGAAAACGGGCGACATTGCCGTGCGGAAGAGGAAGACGATGGATGCACGGCATCGCTGTCCCTGTCGGCCGAAATTCAGTTAACTGAATTTTATTCAGTGTGGAACAGTATGCCCGCCAACTGTTTGATGAAATGATTTGAGGTCTTAAACAACTTGGTTGATCATGGGGTCTTGTGTGGTGGTGTGTAGTTACTCCAAAATGAGTTTGCCAGGAGGCCAAGAATTTTGGTGAAGTTTGGAAATGGTTTGGGGCAGAAATATGATTTCTGGACCAAATTTGAATTGAATTTGGTTTGAAATTTTTGAACTGTGGGACCAAATGTTTTTGGAGAAATGGGTTGAGGGTACCATATATATGTAGGAATAATTTTGGTAGAGGCAGAAGAGTCATAGAAAATATAGTTCCTTTGTAAATGTCAAGAAACTATGATTAATTCAAATTCCACTTTTGGAATTTAGAATATATAGAAAGAATATTTTTGTGGAGTAGGAAGGAGTTGAATAATACCACAGAAGGTGTGCATGACTTGAGATGAAAATTTTGGAGTGACAGAAAATATTTGGAGAAGTTTTATGGTATTAGAAGGGGTGAAAAGGATTTTTGCCTTTGAAAATAAATAGCTAAAAACCAAAGATTCTTTAGAGAGAAAAACTTTTGAAAACCTCCAAAACAATTGAATCAAATAAGTCCACCCTTCAAACAGAACCCTCCAAGAAAATTTAAAAATCTTAGCTAAAATTTTGAAAAGTTTTCAAAATTCCAAATAACTATTTTTGGGGTGTGACAAGAAGAATTCAGAGAATGGCGGGCAGAGCCCGCAGTAGAAGAACAAGGCAAAGAACGCATATCCGCTCGGAGCTGTTTCGCAAGCAATGGCTGGGAGTACCTTGGTGCGCGGATGCGCCCGCGTCTCCCCCGACCAAAAGAGGTAATAGTTCTCCCTCAGCTTCCTCGCGGCAAGCTTGGGGGGGAAGACAGCTCGCTTCTTTCGTAGCGCCACGAGCAGCAGCGCCTCGGCCGACTTTGTGGTCTTCCCCTTCTCGCCTTTCGGAGCCATGGCGGAAGCGGTGAGGGAGGTCGACGACGCTGGTGGTGCTGGTGGCGACGGGGGGCGGAGTGCTGCTCTCTTTCATGCTTTGCGAAGAAGGGGAGCGGCGGAGGCTCTCAAGATTGAAGAAGCAACGGGCGAATGGACGAACTGCCCCTGTTCCCCTGCTTATAAAGTGGGAGGGGGCGGACGTTCCGCATTTCCGATTAAAGAAACCGCCCACGATCTCTCCCACGACGCCGTGATCGACGCGTGCTGTTAAGGGAGGGCGCGGCGGATAGGGAGAAAGATATGGCGAGAACCAGGCCGCGCGTGCCCGTGCACTGTTTTGGGCCTGGCCCAACAGCGCTCGGCACCGTGTATGGCCCAGGCCCGGGGATCCTGTCGGTGTACTAAAGTAGGGGTACCCTTAGTACCCCGAACTTGTGCACGGGCAGTCGCAGCGTCCCGCGGCCAGGTTTGCCGGGTGATCGCCAAGGTCCTCCGTGGTTCGTTTGGAGCCATTCAAGAACAAAGTATCCAAGCCAAGGAGACAAGGCCCCGGCAAAAGGAGCTTGCCGGGAAGGCCACTCAAGGCACAAGGCCACTCTAGGCGCAAGACCCTGGCAAGAGGAGCTTGCCGGGAAGGCCAACCAAGGCACCTCAAGAAACTTGCCGCGACGCGACACGCGTCCTGGCAAGGCCCGGTGAGCGACAAGCTCCTAGAAGCGGCAAGATAGCGACCGCGGCAAGGCGCTTGCCGCGGCAAGCTTCCACTCGGTACCTGCGCTCCAGCACATCCACCCACGTGTCGCTCTGGGATCCTCCCAGCCGTATGTGGTGGAAGGCTGTGCAGCCAGAGGTACGCGGTGGCAAGCGGCGATGACAAGGATGCCATCGTGGCGAACGATGGCGCCCCTGACGGCCCTTTTTGCACTGTGTGGGCGACGGCGATGGGCAATTAATGCCCTTGTCCCCTGCCGTCAGGGTTAGGTATGGAACACGGTACCAACTACCACCCTTTTTCCATTTTTACCCTCAATTGCCTTGCCACCTGTCGGTGACCCCTTGAGCATATAAAAGGAGGCCCGTGCGCAACGTAGAGGGGGGGGTTAGACATTCGAATACTCTCACGCTTTGTCTCGCTAGCCACTGGAGAGTACGGTAGCTTCCAGTGCTCCCGAGCCAAGAACACAATACAAACCAAAGCAGGAGTAGGGTTTTACGCATCCGTGCGGCCCGAACCTGGGTAAACTGCTCGTGTGCCTTGCCTCGATCTGCTCTTTGCGCGATCTCCGCCCCCTGCCGTACCCAAAAAGGAGTTCCGTCCCCATAGGTGTTCGTGGGTGGATCAGTTTCCCCGGCAATGGCCAGCCTTATAGTGGGGAGTATCATATACTATGGTATCATGCATATGATACTAGTGTATGATACTACGTACGTACCTTCATATTGCATATATAGTATCATAGAGTAGTATCATAGATGGCCGTATTTATGGCCATGTATGAGACATTATGTTATGGTATCTACATATGTTACTTCTTTGCCACATCATCATATTTGCTATTCCTGAGTGCATGATACCGGCTATGATACCCCCACTATGGCCACCCTAAGGCTGGTCGTAATGGGAGTATCATAAGCGGTATCATGCATGCCAAGTAGACTTTTTGGATGATGTGGCACACATTTAAATGAGGAAAGATAGGGTGTGGTATCATATCATGATACCGTATCAAATTAAATGTTGTACTACTTTGTCTCTTGCATGGCAATTAATAAGGCAACCTAACATACTAATGTATGATACTATGCTCGCATTACAGAGGTAGTATCATATATTAATATCATATGCATGATTCTAGTATATGATAAGGCTGGTTGTAATGGGGACCGAGTATCATATACTAGTATCATGCATATGATACTAGTACATGATACTAGCTACCTCTATAATGCGCGCATAGTATCATAAGTTAATATCATGTAGTATTTTATTTATTGTACTTAGTCCCATAGCATTTATTATGATAAGGTATCATGATATGATACTTAACCCTCTCTTTCTTCATTTAATTCTATGACAACTCATCAAAATTGCCTAGTGAGCATGCATGATACTAGCTATGATACTCTCCCATTATGATCATCCTAGCAAAGAAGGTGTACAAATCATTTGTGCGTCACTTTGCGAGTTTTCGTCCATTTGTTCGAGAAGTGCGGAGAAGTTTTAAACATTTCGGCCGGGAGGTGCGGCCACTGGCGTAGGCCTAGTTGGTATTTTAATTACAGAAAATTTAGATGGAGTCCAGACATCATCAAAATCGATGTGTGCCCATGGCATGCTCTCATGACCCCGTGGAAAAAAGTTGGTAAAGTTTAGCACAAGTTTTGATGATCGCTCCTTCCAAACCGGAGCATCTCGCATGAAGGATCATGGTTTCCAAATGGAGATGTGTCAATTTAAACTCTAGTGGTCGATGACTTTATCGTTTGGCCTCATAAAAATTTCAATGGTACGCAATCACCATTATACCACGGGTTTGATTTTTTGGCACATTTTAGGTATCGTTAGGTATATTTAAGACATTTTTTGAGTTTAATTTGCATTTTGTGCATAAAAATGAAATTACAACAAGAACTGCATGTGTTGTCAAAAGGGATGAGGATCGTCGTTCGATATGGGAGCATCCAATGGTGCAAACGTACGATCCGTGGGGTTTGGGTTCTGGCCAATCAGAAAGCACGACTCAGATCACGCGCGGGGTTTGGTCGACACACGGCTTTCATCAACAAACCGTGTGCTATTCGCAAACTAGATAGCATATTTTTTTCACACATACTGTAGTGAGATCAACTGAGTGTGCTACCTCTATGATGTAATAATAATAATAACAAAAAATTGTTCATATTCTTTGCCTAAGCTAACAACATATCAGGGTCAACATATTAACGGTTCTTACATCAACTGAAAATTGGATATAACTCACAAATTCAGTACACATGACAGTTCTAAATTGAACGAATTAAATTGCAGGGTAGGTGTCGGTGCAACAAACCCTGGGTATGTTGCCCTAATTGTGCACAGGAACGGGAACAAGATCGAAGCATCAGCTCAAGTGAGAGTACAAGAAACCAAGAGGTTCAAGGGACCAACAAGCAGATTAGAGGGACCAAGACCAAGCCGGAGAATCAAGATATCGCCAAGAGAAAGGCCTCCCTTGCCGGGCAGGCGAGCCCGGCAAGGGGTGAGGCCACCCCCAGATGAAGACAACCAAGACGTCCCACCAGAGCCTGTCGGGACTCGCGGAGCCTAAACCACCTCACCAACCGCTCCACCACAAGTCACGTCGTCGATAAGTACATTATCAAGCCGCAGAGTGACTAAGTGGCAGCCATTCGCCACATGGCAGCCTCTCCCTACACGAAAAACCCACAGGTGACACCCGTCCTGCGGCGTGTCAAGCGAGCAGGCACGGAGCTGGCAAGATAGCTTGCCGGGCAACCAGTAATGTGAAATTGTGTGGTGCATTTAATGCGCCCTGTCAGCCTACAGAGTTAGGTATGATAGCACTTTTGCTATCTTATCAATGCATAATGGCTACTTTTCCATTGTGGTAACCCCTTAATCTATAAAAGGAGGCCCATGGCAACCGTAGACTGGGTTAGAAGGTTGGATGACTCCACCTTCATACGCATGTAGTCGCTGCCGCTCTGAGGCAACCTCTGTCAGGCAAGTGTACTACGCTCCACCACCTCATTTCCACCATCGATCCACCAAAGCAGGAGTGGGGTCTTATGTCACCATGATGGCCCAAACCTGGGTAAAATTGCCCACGTGATCTCTGTCGTGCTGCCCCACGTTCGTCTACTCTTTGTGCAACGCGACGTCCCCCTGCGGAACCAGCAAGGGGCCTCCTGGTCCCATAGGTGGCTGATGTCTACTACACAACCTTCTTGTAGACGTTGTTGGGCCTCCAAGTGCAGAGGTTTGTAGGACAGTAGCAAATTTCCGTCTAGTGGATGACCTAAGGTTTATCAATCCGTGGGAGGCGTAGGATGAAGATGGTCTCTCTCAAGCAACCCTGCAACCAAATAACAAAGAGTTTCTTGTGTCCCCAACACACCCAATACAATGGTAAATTGTATAGGTGCACTAGTTCGACAAAGAGATGGTGATACAAGTGCAATATGGATGGTATATATAGGTTTTTGTAGTAAGAAAATATAAAAACAGCAAGGTAGCAAGTGGTTAAAGTGAGCATAAACGGTGTTGCAATGATAGTAGACAAGGCCTAGGGTTCATACTTTCACTAGTGCAAGTTCTCTCAACAAGGATAACATAATTGGATCATATTACTAGCCCTCAACATGCAACAAAGAGTCACTCCAAAGTAACTAATAGTGGAGAACAAACGAAGAGATTATGGTAGGGTACGAAACCACCTCAAATTTATTCTTTCTCATCTATCTATTCAAGAGTCCGTAGTAACGTTCAATCTTTCATAGAGTTCGTACTAGAATAACACCTTAAGATACAAATCAACCAGAACCCTAATGTCACCTAGATACTCCATTGTCACCTCAAGTATCCGTGGGCATGATTATACAATATGCATCACACAATCTCAGAAACATCTATTCAACCAACACATAGAACTTCAAAGAGTGCCCCAAACTTTCTACCGGAAAGTCAAGACGAAAACGTGTGCCAACCCCTATGCATAGATTCCCAAGGTCACGGAACCCGCAAGTTGATCATCAAAACATACATCAAGTGAATCACGTGATATCCCATTGTCACCACAGATAAACACATGCAAGACATACATTAAGTGTTCTCAAATCCTTAAAGACTCAATCTGATAAGATAACTTCAAAGGGAAAACTCAATCCATTACAAGAGAGTAGAGGCGGAGAAGCATCATAAGATCCAACTATAATAGCAAAGCTTGCGATACATCAAGATCATGCCATCTCAAGAACACGAGAGAGAGAGACAGATCAAACACATAGCTACTGGTACATACCCTCATCCCCGAGGGTGGACTACTCCCTCCTCGTCATGGAGAGCCTCGGGATGATGAAGATGGTCACCGAAGAGGGATTCCCCCTTCTAACAAGGTGCCAGAACGGGTCTAGATTGGTTTTCGGTGGCAACAGAGGCTTTCGGCGGCGGAACTCCCGATCTAGGTTATTTTCCGGAGGTTTCAGTATATATAGGAGGTATTGGAGTCGGGCCAAGCAAAGGGGGCTACGGGCTGTCCACGAGGCAGGGGGCGCGCCCAGTAGGGGGGCGCGCCCCCACCTTCGTGGGCAGCCCGTGGGTCCTCTCGTCTCCCTCCGGCACTCCATGGGCTTCTTCTTGTCCAAAAATGATCTCCGTTGATTTTCAGGTCAATTGGGCTCTGTTTGATATTCCTTTTCTGCAAAACCCTAAAACAGGAGAAAAACATAAACTGGCACTGGGCTCTGGGTTAATTGGTTAGTCCAAAAATAATATAAATGTGTATAATAAAGCCCATAACACATCCTAGAAGGATAATATAATAGCATGGAATAATCAAAAATTATGGATACGTTGGAGACGTATCAGCATCCCCAAGCTTAATTCCTGCTCGTCCTCGAGTAGGTAAATGATAAAATAGAATTTTTGACGCGGAATGCTAACCAACATAATTTTCAATGTAGTTCTCTTAATTGTGGCATGAATGTTCAGATCTGAAAGATTCAATACAAAAGTCCATATTCACATAAGAAATAATAATACTTCAAGCATACTAACAAAGCAATCATGTCTTCTCAAAATACTATGGCTAAAGAAAGTTATCCCTACAAAATATGAATGAAAGCTCAACAAAAGAAACTAGTGGGTTTGCATCCAACTTGCTTGCTCACGAAGACCTAGGGCATTTGAGGAAGCACATCGTTGGAATATACAAGCCAAGTTCTATAATGAAAATTCCCACTAGTATATGAAAGTGGCTAATCATGAGACTCTCTATCATGAAGAACATGGTGCTACTTTGAAGCACAAGTGTGGAAAAGGATAGTAGCAATTGTCCCTTCTCTCTTTTCTCTCTCTTTTTTTAGCCCCTCTCTATTTTTTTGGGCCATCTCTTTTTTTATTGGCCTTTCCTCACATGGGACAATGCTCTAATAATGAAGATCATCACACTTTTATTTACTTACAACTCAAAGATTACAACTCGATACTAGAACAAAGTATGACCCTATATGAATGCCTCCGGCGGTGCATCGGGATGTGCAATGAATCAAGAGTGACATGTATGAATGAATTTTGAATGGTGGCTATGCCACAAATACGATGTCAACTACATGATCATGCATGGCAATATGACAATATGAAGCGTGTCATATGAACGGAACGGTGGAAAGATGCATGGCAACATATCTCGGAATGGCTATGGAAATGCCATGATAGGTAGGTACGATGGCTGTTTTGAGGAGGATATATGGTGGCTGTTTTGAGGAAGGTATATAGTGGGTGTATGGTACCGGCGAAAGTTGTGCGGTACAAGAGAGGCTAGCAATGGTGGAAGGGTGAGAGTGCGTATAATCCATGGACTCGACATTAGTCATAAGAACTCATATACTTATTGCAAAAAGTTACGAGTCATCAAAACAAAGCAATCAACGCATGCTCCTAGGGGGGAGGTTGGTAGGAGTTAACCATCGCGCGCCCCCGACCTCCACACAAAGGATGGCACTCTACAAATACCTCATGCTCTAACTTCCTCAGATAGCGGTTCACCATACGTGCATGCTACGAAAATCACTAACTTTAACACAAGTATTTCTCAATTTCATAATAACTTCACTAGCATAACTCTAATATCACTATCCTCATATCTCAAAACAATTATCTAGCATCCAACTTCTCATCATATTCAATGCACTAGGTATGAAAGTTTTTACTTCATTCATCTTGGATGCCTATCATGTGAAGGCTAGTTTTATAGACAAAGCACATTACCATAATGTACTAATAGACTCTCAAAAGGATATAAGTGAAGCATGAGAGTTCATCTATTTCTTCAAAATAAAACCACCACCGTGCTCTAAAAGATATAAGTGAAGCACTAGATCAATAACAAACTACTTTGAAAGATATAAGTGAAGATCAATGAGTAGTTGAATAATTATGTAACTATGTGAAGACTATCTAACATTTAAGAATTCCAGATCTTGGTATTTTATTCAAACAGCAAGCAAAACAAAAGAAAATAAAATGACGCTCCAAGCAAAACACATATCATGTGGTGAATAAAAATATAGCTCCGAGTATAGTTACCGATAGATGAAGACGAAAGAGAGGATGCCTTCCCAGGGAATCCCCAAGCTTAGGCTTTTGGTTGTCCTTGAATTTTACCTTGGGGTGCCTTGGGCATCCCCAAGCTTAGGCTCTTGCCACTCTTTGTTCCATAGTCCATCAAAGCAATACTCAAAACTTGAAAACTTCACAACACAAAACATAGACAAAAATCCCGTGAGCTCCGTTAGTATAAGAAAACAAACCACTACTCAAAGGTACTGTAATGAATTCATTATTTGTTTATATTGGTGTTAAACCTACTGTATTCCAACTTCTCTATGATTCATATCCTCCAATACTACTCATAGATGCATCGAAATAAGCAAACAACACACGAAAAACAGAATCTGTCAAAAACAGAACAGTCTGTAGTAATCTATAACTTTTGCATACTTCTGTAACTCCAAAAAAATTGAAATAAATTGTTAAACGTGAGGAATTTGTCTATTAATCATCTGCAAAAAGAATCAACAAAATAGCATACTCCAGTAAAATCTGGTGACCATTCTAGCGAGTGCTAACGATTCTGTTTTTCATAGCAAGATCATATAAACTTCACACAAGTCTTCCCAAAGGTTCTACTTGGCACAAACACTAATTAAAACACAAAACCATATCTAAGCAGAAGCTAGATGGAATATTTATTCCTAAACAGAAGAAAAAACAAAGAAAAAAAAATTGGGTTGCCTCCCAACAAGCGCTTTTCTTTAATGCCTTTTAGCTAGGCATGATGATTTCAATGATGCTCGCGTAAAAGATAAGGATTGAAACATAAAGGGAGCATCTTGAAGAATATGATTGGCACTTTTAAGTCTAACCCACTTCCTATGCATAGGGATTTTTTGAGCAAACAACTTATGGGAGCAATAATGAACTAGCATAGGAAAGCAAAACAAGCATAGCTTCAAAATTTTAAGCACATAGAGAGGAAACTTGATATTATTGCAATTCCTACAAGCATATGACCCTCTCTCATAATAATTTTCAGTAGCATCATGAATGAATTCAACAATATAACCAGCACATAAAGCATTCTTTTCATGATATGCCTAGTTGATGTGAGACCATCTTCCTCTTTTTTGTCTTATCCACAACCACCATTCTATTCCACCTATAGTGCTATGTCCATGGCTCACACTCATGTATTGCGTGAAAGTTGAAAAAGTTTGAAAAAAAAATTAAAAGTATGAAGCAATTGCTTGGCTGAAACCGGGGTTGTGCATGATTTGGGTATTTTGTGTGACGAAGATGGATCATAGCCAAACTATATGATTTTGTAGGGATGAACTTTCTTTGGCCATGTTAGTTTGAGAAGAGATAATTGCTTTGTTAGTATGCTTGAATTATTATTATTCTTATGTCAATATTAAACTTTTCTCTTGAATCTTTCGGATCTGAACATTCATGCCACAATAAAGAAATTACACTGAAAATTATGTTAGGTAGCATTCCACATCAAAAATTATGTTTTTATCATTTACCTACTCGAGGACGAGCAGGAATTAAGCTTGGGGATGCTTGATACGTCTCCAACGTATCTATAATTTTTACTATTCCATGCTATTATATTATCTTTTTTGGATGTTTAATGGGATTTAATATGCACTTTTATATTATTTTTGGGACTAACCTACTAACCAAAGGCCGAGTGAAAATAGTTGTTTTTTGCCTATTTCATTGTTTCGCAGAAAAGGAATATCAAACAGAATCCAAACGGAATGAAACCTTCGCGAGGATCGTTTTTGGAACAAACGCAATCCTGGAGACTTGGAGTGGACGTCAAGGAAGCAACGAGGTGGCCACAATGCAGGAGGGCGCACCCAGTGGGGTAGGTGCGCTCCCACCCTCGTGGGCCCCTCGTAGCTCCACCGACATACTTCTTTCGCCTATATATACTCATATAACCTGAAAACATTCGGGAGCACCACGAAACCCTATTTCCACCGCCGCAACCATCTTTACCCATGAGATCCCATCTTGGGGCCTTTTCCGGCGCTCCGTCGGAGGGGGAATCGATCATGGAGGGCTTCTACATCAACACCATAGCCTCTTCGATGATGTGTGAGTAGTTTACCACAGACCTTCGGGTCCATAGTTATTAGCTAGATGGCTTCTTCTCTCTCTTTGGATCTCAATACAAAGTTCTCCTCGATCTTCTTGGAGATCTATTCGATGTAATAATTTTTGTGGTGTGTTTGTCGTGATCCGATGAATTTTGGGTTTATGATCAAGATTATCTATGAACAAATTTGGTTCTTCTCTAAATTCTAATATGCATGATTTGATATCTTTGCAAGTCTCTTTGAATTATCAGTTTGGTTTGACCTACTAGATTGATCTTTCTTGCAATGGGAGAAGTGCTTAGCTTTGGGTTCAATCTTGCGGTGTTCTATCCCAGTGACAGAAAGGGAATCGATACGTATTGTATTGTTGCCATCGAGGATAAAAAGATGGGGTTTATATCATATTGCTTGAGTTTATCCCTCTACATCAGGTCATCTTGCTTAATGCGTTACTCTATTCTTATGAATTTAATAATCTAGATGCATGCTGGATAGCGGTCGATGAGTGGAGTAATAGTAGTAGATCCAGAATCGTTTCGGTCTACTATGGACGTGATGCCTATATACATGATCATGCCTAGATATTCTCATAACTATGCGCTTCTCTATCAATTGCTTGGCAGTAATTTGTTCACCCACCGTAAGATATGCTATCTTGAGAGAAGCCACTAGTGTAACCTATGGCCCGCCGATCTATTTTCCATCATATTAATCTCCCGTCAACTAGCTATTTTTATCGTAGTTTATTTTGCAATCTTTACTTTTCAATCTATACAACAAAAATACCAAAAATATTTATCTTATTATCTTTATCATATCTCACTTTTGGAAGTGGCCGTGAAGTGATTGACAACCCCTTTATCACGTTGGTTGCAAGGTTCTTAATTGTTTGTGCAGGTACTAGGGATTTGCGTGTAGTCTCCTACTGGATTGATACCTTGGTTCTCAAAAACTGAGGGAAATACTTACGCTACTTTGTTGCATCACCCTTTCCTCTTCAAGGGAAAACCAACGCATGCTCAAGAGGTAGCAGGCTCAAATGAGCTTGTGGGGTGCTCAGGGCAGAATGGACCCGATCCCAAATCAGATGCCCCTCTATGGTGGTGGCTAGGTCCTATTTACAGTGGCCTTGGTCCTCTTCCCAATTATCGGTGGGAAGGGGTCCCACAATAGCCAAATTTGAAGGGGAACAACTAGTACAAGTTATCCTGACAAAAGCGGACTTCGCCTGCCAAAGGCTCTGTTGGTGACGCCACGCCAGGCTCCACGATGACCTTCGTTCTGCCATCCTGACGGTCAATGGTCTTGTTGCACCAATATGGAAACCTTTGCTTGATTCCTCAGGACTCCGCGCCTGCGGTTGCCCCCTTAGCACGAAAGGAGAAACTAGTACACTGCACCCGCTAGCGTCCGCCTGGCCTTGGCCGTCATGGCTCACGTCACAAGAACCTCGCGAGGTGCGCCTTGCATAGATATCTCCGCTCCTCGGGAGCCAGCCTAGAGAGGCTGCCCCCAAGGAGGTCTTGATGTCGCCTGCCTGGCAAGGCTTGGCCCCTCGCGAGGGTCTTGAGTTGTGGTTGCTGAAGCCGGTCCGTAGCCGGCTGTCGATGGAGCCACGTGACGGACCACAGGCTGGCAAGTCTGGGTACCCCCGTTCCTAGGATGCCGACAGTAGCCGTCGGGCCCAAGGCTCGCTTGAACTTGGCTTCGAGGCGAAGCCAAGGGCAAGTGCGGAGCGCCGCGGGCCCCAATCGCCTGTGGCAATCATCAACGTGTGGCTACTGATTTGACATGGGCGTCTCCACTTCCCCACGCGGCCTTGAAATCCGCTAGGCTAGTTGGCCGCCGTTGCCCACACAGTTCGGCCTCACTTGCCGGCAGTGCGCTTCCATAGCTCCTCCGTCTTCCAAGAAGCAGCTGCTTCCTCCCCTAACCTGACCCGGCTCCAATCCTCCCCGTTGCCATGGTGCCGAGCCCAAAGAATAAAGGAAAGGGGAAAACCTGTACCTCAGCTCCTGCGCCTTCGGTCTTCGAGCCCGCCCTTGAGCGGTCGGTGGTGGTCAACCAGGAAGGGTTGAGCAAGGTTCGCCCCGCGCTCGTCACTATTCCAATGAATGGGGGGCGACCGTGGCTTTGTCGGCTTCCCGCTTCACGACCAATATGACGGCCATCGAGGTTCCCATCCATCTTCATGCCCTCTGGGCTGGCCTAATTCTTCCCTTCTCTGATTTCTTCAATGTCGTGCTCTCGCATTACCAAGTCAATGCGCCGCACCTGGATCCCCAATCCATGGTCCTCCTTGCCGTCTCCGCCTTTGTCTGTGAGGCCATGGTGGGCATTGCCCCTTCCATGGCTTTGTTTTGTTATTTCTTCTCGCTGCATCTGACCGATGCCCGCCAGCTCTCCGGGTGCGTGACCTTCCAGGCTATAGCGGCCACGGCCGGATCGGTGATCGACTTCGACCTCTTGCTAGTCGTGGATGGATTTCAGAAGCAGTAGGTGTTCCTTGATGTTGGCGTGTGCAATCCTCTGCTCTTGTTTCCGCAGGCTCCGGCCGTCCCAAGCTCTGGCTGGGGGCATGTGAAGCTCGTCGACCAGCGGCTCGCTCATGTATGGCATCGGCTGGCCAGGCTGAAAGACCTTGTGGTGACGGCGACTATGGTGGTGAAAGAGTTCGTCAGGTGCCGCATCGCTCTGCTCCTGCGTCACTCTCGGCTGATGTGGGCCTTCTTCGGCAACGAGGACACCATCAGGCTTCATGTGCCCGCAATTCCTCCCGAGGCGAGGCGGATGGTGTTTGGGCTCTTGACAGGTGACCCGGCACCGGCCAATCTGCCAGGGGAGGGTTGCCACTTGTACTGGTGCTCCAACAAGTTAGAATTTGTGAGGCAGATGCCCCTCTTCAATGAATAGGGGCTGCTCCCGGCCAGCCTTGAGGGGCCCTGCGAGAACCCAGTCGCCTTGGTTCTCTCGCCCGCAGGCACCTCAGCTCCCGCCCTAGAAGTAGATGCAGGTAGGCAGGCACCGTCGGACGCCAGCGAGGTGGCCGCCGAAGAAGCGATGAGGGTTGTGGCTCCCGAGGCGACAGCTCCTGGGGCTCGTGCGAGCTGTCCTGAGGCGGCGGATGGAGGGCTGACGCGGTCTGAGGCTCTCGAGGTCGTTCCCTCAGGAGCCCTGCCAACTGCCGCAGGCGACGACGGTCGTGCCAAGGGCTTTGGCCAGCTTCGCCTGAACTTCGGAGCTCTCCGCAAGAGGAAGGCGCCTCCAAGCTGCAGAGGTAACGCCTATCGGCCGTTGAAATAGAGGAAGTACATAGGCAAAGACGAGTGAGTACCTTATCTGTGTGATTCCCTAAGTGATGCATCCCTTTTTGACAACAACTCTCCAGGTCCCCTTCGGTTGGCGCAGAGAAATCTCCTGAGGAATGACCCCCGCCCTTGCGGGGCTCATCACTGGCCTTGAGCGCTCCTTACCGGACCGCCGTATGGGGCGCAGGGCTTGTGGAAAAGGTGGACACATCGTCTGGGTGCCCTGACCCTGCGCCTCTGTTGTCCCTCCTTCGCGGCCCAACCTGGAGTGTTGGATGCATGCCGAGGGCTTCTCCATTGATCATCACCCGCAGTTGGGCGACCTCGATCCTGGTGTCGTCTTCAAGCAGTAAGACCCCATCCAGCACCACCTCCGCCAAGGCTCGGATGGCTGCGGGGAAGGCGCCGGTCTCCAGCCCCCTGTCCGATGTAACAGCCTGGTTTTTGTCCCTTTTCTTTTTCTTTTTGATTTATTAGTTTTTGCTTGTTTTTCTTTTTGGAGTGGTTCTGTGGCCTTGTCAGCTGGGAAATTATCTTCATTTCCTCTCCCAAGTGGCTTATCTTTCTCAAAACCTTGCCCAGACCATGTCACTCCACTTCTTGACCAAACCCTAAAATCTTTTTCTAGGAAATATTCCTTTTTCTATTAAAGGAATAACCCTATCTACCCTAGGTTGTAAACCAACCTATATTTCCATCACTCCTAAAATTCCCAACTAATTCTCATAAATTTTTTGGGTCATATATTCATCAGATATGGCAAAACTTTTCCTTGCCATGTTCAAAAATAATCCTCCAATATTCATTTTCCTATTCTGCCCTAAATGGCACTTTGTGAAGCAAGTTCTATTTATGTTTTCCCAATTGCCCTAAAACTCCTTGGACATCGTTTCCTGTCCAAATAATTGCTGCATGCCAAATTTCAACTTTATTTGCCTAGCCAATCTTCCTCGGTGATTTTTCAAAGTTTCTGTCAAACAGAAGCCACTATGAAGGAAGTACTAGCTAGGGGCATCCAAATTAGTTGCAATTTGGTATGCCTCTTCTGGTGATCATCATATCCCACTCCTCCAAATTTCAGATCCATCCAATCAACCATGTGAGCACACCTTCAAATATTTGTTTCTGTCCAAATTTTTAGTTTGTGAAGCTAGTATATTTTAGCTTGCTCCATTATGTCTGAAAATATTCCAGGACCTCCACCCACCCATAAAACCTACCTCCACAAATTTTGGGCACATTTTATGTAGCCATTCTCCCTCTGGAATTTTCCTAAGATTCTGGTCAGCAAGGATGTTTGTGAAACAAGTACCATTTTGGTAAATCCAATTGGTATGAAATTTTCACAGCATCTTACTATGTCCAAATCCCCAAGCCTTGCCAAATTTAAGCCCAAATGGAATCACCATTTGAGTGCATCATCTTAATCTAGTTTTTGACCAGATTATGTGGTTGTTAAGAAACTACATTAAATCTTTATCCCAATCTTCTCAAAATTACCAGGATGAAAGTCCTTCTTTACCTCAACCTTGCAGACAAACTCTATGGCTCCAAACCCTTTCCTGTTGATCAGAAGTTCTTGGCCAAGTTTACTGCAGTAAACTTCAGAGCTCGTTTACCATTTAACCAGAGCCCTTTTCACCGAACTACCACCGTAGTTGCAACCTCCCCAGGAAGGACAAACCCCCAGACATCGTTTGGCCGGCCGTGTGGCACTTTGTGCACCAGTACACGCGGTGATCACGAGCTCTGGCATGCCATGGACGCGAGCTGGATGGTTTCTTGCTCGGGCCCCTCTCCCTCTCGTCGTCATTGCGGTCTTGAGCATGTCTCACCGTTTTACCGCGTCGTCGCCGTCCTCCTGGAGCCATCTCCCCCTCCGTCAACCCCTCCGTCAGCGCTCGTCGCCGCGCGACTACGGGCGCACTGTGGCCAACCAAGCTTTACTGGCGTCGTGGCCGCTTCTCCTCTGCGCCATCGGCCCCCCTTACCCTGTGCGTCTCTGTAGCTCGTCTGTTGCCTCCCTCTTCGCCTTCCCGCACCCTACCGTGATCGCTGGCCGTCACCAGAGCGTTGGCCAGATCCCCGCGGCGACACCCGAGCTCGGCCTCTGTCACCCGGCTATATATAGCCATCCCCGAGTCGTCCCGAGCACCTCACCAGCCTCCCCTCGCTCCACTACCCCTCCCCAGCCTCTCACACGAGCTGAAGAAGCTCTCCTGCCCTCCCTCTGTCGCCATGGCCACCGCCTCGGTCCTCCTAAATTGGAGCGAACCCGAGCCCCTCCCTCGCTCCTACCCCCACCAGTAGACCGCCACCACTCCGGCGACCATCCCCAGGTCCTATCCCCTTCGTCGGAGCTACTTTAGCCGCGACCCCAGCTCCGCCCGAAGCCATCCTCCGCCGCGTCTGGTACCCTGCTCCTTCCCAACCTCCTAGACGTCCATTCCCTATGGGGACGGGTTTGCCTCGGCCCCCTCTACGCGTGGGTGGTTCGGGCGCTCCGAACGGTGGCCGGAGCCAGCCGGACAGGCGCCGGAACCGCCCTCTTCCCTCTGCCCCGTCGGGCGAGCGCGAGGAAGGAGACGAAGGCCCCGCCCAAGCTGGCCAGTTGGCCCTTGGCCCCACTTGTCGGCGGGAAGGCGTTGACCCCGCGTGCCTAGCTGGATAAGAGACGGGCCACACCCCGCGGGACCCGCACGTCAGCGAACCGAAGCGCCTAGGGCCCACTGCCACGCGGGATAAGGGAAGCGCATTATGCGCTTTACGCTTTCCCCATGGGAAAGTGCATTTTGCTTGAGTGCGCGACCCGCCGAGCTACCAGGGGCCTATCTGTGAATAATTTATTTACAGAATAGTACCTCATCTTCAAAACCCTATATCTTTTTTTATCCTAACTCCAAATGAGGTGATTCCAAAGCCCATCTCTTCGTATCGTCGAGCCCGTTTTGTTGGTATCATTTTCTCTATGGTTTGATATACTGGAAATGACCATTTTGCCCTTGCCCTTAATCAGCCCCCTCCGAGAGAGAACGTTTTCTGGTGATTCTTTCCGCGAGTTTCTCGCACTTCTTCCCGTTGATTTATTCCACCCCAGGCAAGCGACACCCTCCATTTGCATGATTGCAATGCAGTGACATGGTTTATTCACTTGAACTTGCTTAAAATATTGCATTAGCTATGTATGATCTTGTTGGCATTTCTCGGAGTCGTATTTTGATATTGTTATTGCCATGATATTGCTTGGAGTTCTAGGACTTATATTTTGACGATTATGTGGATGACATGTTGCCTTTGGATTCTTAGTTGCTAATATGATGATGTCACCTAGTATTATTTTGGAGTATTACTTTGGATATCATGTTGCCTTTGGATTCTTAGTGGCTATTTTCATGATAGTATCTGGTATTATTTTGGAGTATTACTTTGGACATCATGTTGCCTTTGGATTTATTAGTGGCTAGTGTTAGTTTCATCATGATGCTAGTTGATATTATGTTTTGGAGAATGATGATGGAGATGATGTTTGCATGTAGATCATAGCTGGATAGATAGTTCTCGATATTTGAGTACTAGTATTATCGTTCTTGGATTATAGTTTAATAGTTGATATCGGAGTATCAGTATCCCAGTTATATTTTTGAGGATAAATTCCGTCATTAATTTGGTCAGGTGCCACCGAACTGGGCTTTCTCCAGTGCAACCAAATTGGCCTTTTATGGGAAGGCTCTAATGCGATGCTATTGTCATGCCTCTCGTCGGTGCCTCCAACTAGGGAAGGTTATGGGCGCGCGCTACCCTGATCAGGTAGGCGGACATAACCTTGTGTGCCCGTAGTTGGATGATAAGTGCTTTTGTCCCCGTTTGGGACGGTTGATTGTTTTGGCCATGACGGTGGCCGTTGGTGTCGTTTGTGGAGTGTCATGGCAGTAGATCGGTTTTGTCGGAACGCCGTTGGTCCACCCGAACGGGAGTGCGAGGCCATGGGTGTCGTGGTGTGGGTAAAGTGCGCTACCTCTGCAGAGTGTGTTTGTTTAATCTATCGATAGCCGCATCCTCGGTCATGGGCATGGGTTCGTACTAGTTCACACTGTTCGATCTACACTCACATGATGGAATGACTTATAGGTGATGTATATGTTGATATTGTGAGCAGTAACAGTTTGGCAGGATGATTATGATGATGTTGGAGGCCAAGTGTTGGTCATGGTTGTGATCGCCAGAAAGATCACCGTTTGGTTTCGATCACGAGGTGATCGAGATGGTATATTACTTGGTCGGTTAGCCAAGAGAGATATGGCTACGGAGATCTGAGATGGTGATTTATCAGTATTGTATCAGTTTCATACCGTGCTTAGTAGTTGCTTCATCATGGTAGTTGTTAATTAATTAATACGTTAATGTTATGTTGTTGTTTTGCCTTGATGCTTTTGGTTGTTGTGAGCATGCAATTACATTCAATGTACCGACCAGGCATGTCATGCCAGATTGCAGGTGATTCCATGATTGCTTGCTTGCTTGCTTGCTTGTCGAGGTTGCCGTGCGTGCGAGCTAGATCGTGTCCCAGCCAGAGTCCCTGCAGAGTGGAGTTCACCAGCTTTGTCGTTGTTCCGCTGCTACGAGTTGTTCTGCTGCTAGCATAGAGCAAGAGTAGTATCGCCGGCGTAGTGTCGTCGTGCTGATGTGCTTCTTTGTAACATCAGACCTTTGTATTATTATTCTTGTAATAAGATCTGATTTGTTCTATGTCAAGCAGTGTCACTTTCCAGAGACTTCTCCTCGATCTCTGGGCTGGAAAACGAGGCGTTCCGGTTTCTCTGAGCCGGGGTGCCACATGCTTGGTATCAGAGCAGGTCTGGCTGTAGGACACCCGAGTTAGCGCAAGCGGTAGAAACCAGTAGTAATCGGTAGTATAGAATCTACCTTGTTTGTTGCATTTGTTGCAGCATTTGTTTGTTGCATAGCATGCATATAGCTTTAATATTTTGCTACTGACGATTTATTTGGTCAGTGTAGATGGCATCGGTTCGGATCCACTACAACTCAGCCCCTGCATTTCTCCAGTTTTCTTTTCTTGCTCGTTCTTTGGTTTTTGGCGTCATTTCTGTCCTAGCAGAGTGATGCCAAGTGATCCTGACACGGTTTGCAGAAATAGTGCTCAGGTATCACGCTGAATTCCTTCCTTCAGCCCCATTTTGTTTTGGTGGTAGACATGCTTCTACCCCGGATCGTCCTTTTTCTTGTTGTGTTGGCAACCCTTAATGGTCTTAGTCATCAAGAAAAGGCAATGCCAGCAGACTCAGTTTTTCCCTTATTTCTTGGATGAGTACGGATATTTTCCGTCTGCTTGATAATAATGTGGTTGCGACATTCGTGTCCTGCTATAGGGTTACCAAGTACGTCCTCGCCTCCGAGCTAGTCCAGGTTGCTACCTGACTAAGCTAGCACTTGGTGTAGCGTTGTTTACACCAATCCTTCCACACATTTATTTGTCCTCGTGCACATCGTCACATCATGCTAGATCGTAGAACCGGACATCCCGCGAGATTTGTGTGCTTAAGTAGGCATGCATATTGTGTGACTAGCAGTAATATGTGACATTGATTGTGTGTGAATTGATTATTGTTGTGTGCTTTGCTACCTCTTGAGCTTGCGTTGTATTCCCTCGAAGAGGAAAGGGAGATGCAGCAGAGTAGCGTAAGTATTTCCCTCAGTTTTTGAGAACCAAGGTATCAATCCAGTAGGAGACCACACGCCAGTCCCTCGCACCTGCACAAACAAATAAGAACTTCGCAGCCAATGCGATAAGGGGTTGTCAATCCCTTTACAGTCACTTACGAGAGTGATATCTGATAGAGATGATAGTTTATATTTTTGGTATTTTTGGTTTATTGAAACAGCAAATAAAAGAGGTAAAGTAAAGTAGATGTATATTGATATGTTGAGAATAGACCCAGGGGCCATAGTTTTCTCTTGTGGCTTCTCTCATGATAGCGATATTCTACGGCGGGTAAACAAATTACTATCGAGCAATTGATAGAAAAGCGAATAATTATGATACAATCTAGGCATGTTCATTGTATATAGGCATCAAGTTCGAGACAAGTAGACCGACTCCTACTTGCATCTACTACTATTACTCCACACATCGACCGCTATCCAGCATGCATCTAGTGTATTGAGTTCATACGAACAGAGTAACGCCTTAAGCAAGATGACATGATGTAGAGGGATAAACTCAAGCAATATGATGTAAACCCCATCTTTTTATCCTCGATGGCAACAATACAATACGTGCCTTGCTGCCCCTACTATCACTGGGAAAGGACACCGCAATATTGAACCCAAAGCCATGCACTTCTCCCATTGCAAGAACTATAGATCTAGTAGGCCAAACCAAACCAATAATTCGAGGAGACTTGCAAGGATATTATGAGCACACATAAAAAGTTCATAGAAGAACTCTCGGCATCCTGGGAACCAGGGTACCCAGACTTGCCTGTCTGCAGGCCGTAACGCGCTCCTACAAGCGGCCTGGTACGGCCCAGCTAATCGACCAGCTGCTCAAGACACTCGAGAGGGGGCCAAGCCTCGCGAGGAGAACGACGACAAGACCTCCTCGGGAGCGGCCTCAGCAAGGCGTTCCAGAGGGACGGAGAATCCATGGCCGAGCCTGCCTGAGGAGGAGGCAGTGATGTCAGCAGTGATGCACCGCGCCAGCGGGTGCCAGCGTCTGCCAGCGGCTCAGTTGCCAATTCGGTGCAAAGGAGACAGCGGAGAAGTTGGTTCCCAAGGAGCGGGGTAAAGGTTTCCTCTTTGGTGCAACAAGACCGAAGACCACAAGGACGATAAGGAGGATGTCACCGTCGAGCCCACCACCGTGTCATCGCCTAATCCTTTTGCAGGCGAAGACCGCATTTGTCAGGATAAGAACGTCCTTGTGTTCCCGCTCAAAAATGGCCGTTGTGGGATCCCTTCCCGCCTAAACATTTCAGGGGAAGAGGACCGTGGCCGCCTATATAAGTAGCTAGGACTCCCACTGCAAAGGAGAGATAATACACTTTGACACCGCACAAGGAGCAAGAACACTAGCCTCCTTACCCTCCTGTGCTCGCCTCCTGACCCTCCTAAGCTCGCCTCCTGAGCCGAGGAACCCTTGTACTAGCTCATATTCTAGCTTGCCCGGAGCCAATCCACCAAAGCAGGAAGTAGGGTCTAACACCACACGGTGGCCCGAATCTGGGTAAACTCTTGTGTGCTTGTTCGTTGTTTGAAATCCTTCCACCGAGACGAGAGCGAGGCGCTAGGTAGACGTGAGTGGGGGAGATCTTCATTCACGCCCCTGTGTTCGAACTTAACGGGTTTTGCGGAGCCCTGAATCCGACGTGAGTGGGGGAGATCTTCGTTCACGCCCCTGCTGTGGTAGGGGGCGTGTCGAAATATCGCCTCTCCGACGACCTCGTCGTGTTCTCGTCACCGACCCTACTCCACAGCCATGGTGGACACACGCCGAGCTCGCGCCTCCCGCCATACTGCGAACGTCGCTTAAACGGCGCCCACGGGCAATGGCGTACCGCTCCGCCCCAACTCTCCGGTCGCCAACACCGCCACCGACCCGGCTATCCACGAGCAGCAGGACTCCTCGCTGTTGCTATCCGTGCGGCGGGATGGCCGCACGGCAACACCTTCACCCTCGTCGGCCGCGGCGTCGTCCTCACTTGTCCGCCGCGGGCCGGTCTACCAGCAGCCTGCGCTAGTGATGGCGCGGGAGCTCTTGCGCTACCGCCCGGTAGATGACCTCTACGACGAGTGGCTCCACCGCATCACCGAGCTCGTCAACACCGCAGGAGAAGCGCCTGCACCAACGCACTCCTCACGTCCTCTGTCGCCCCCGGCGGTGAACGAGGGCCGTGGGGTCCCGGCTTCGCCTCCCCTCCACCACGCCGGCCAGGAGGGCCGGCGTGAGGCCTCTCGATGTGACCAACCCCGCAGAGCCCACGCCCGTGACGAGGAGAGCTGTCAGGTGATTCCGCACCCTCGTGCAGGGGCTCGTGGGACCCCAGGCCCTCAGCGCCCAGACCACGCGCCATAGGAGGTGGTGGCTCCAACACCTCAAGAACCAGCATCGCAAGCGCAGGGGGAACCTGCAATCGTGAGCGTGGCTGGATGTCGCGCCCTAGCCCCTGAGCTACGGCGCCTTGTCTGGCCCGGCAAGTTCAAGCCGGACCTGCCTCCACGCTACGACGGCACCACCGACCCCACGAAGTTCCTCCAACTCTACGAGCTAAGCATCGAGGCGTCCAACGGCACCGAGTAGGTCAGGGCGAACTGGTTCCCCATGGCTCTGAAGGACGGTGCGCGCTCCTAGCTCCTGAACCTCCCCGTGGGATCCATCTCCTCCTGGAAAGAGCTTCATGATCATTTCGTCGCTAACTTCCAAGGCACCCGCGACTGAGCCCCGGCCGCTGCTGATCTGCGCCGCGTGAGGCAGCAGCCGGGAGAAACCCTGCAAAAGTACATCCAACGCTTCAACACCATGCGCCTCCGTATCCCCAGGGTCTCGGACGAGGGCATCGTCTGCGCGTTCTCCGATGGCGTTCATGACGTCAGGATGAGGGAGGAGCTCGCCATCCATGAAGACCTGTGCACGGCCCTCGAGATGTTCAAGCTCGCAGCAAAGTGCGCCAGGGCGGAGGATGGCCGCCTCTCCCTTCAGGAGCTTCCTGAGGCGGAGGCGGACGACAAGAAAACCAAGGCCAACGAGTCGAAGTGCAAGGGACCCGCCATGCTGGCAGCTGAGCCAGAAGTGAAGCGTGGTTGCGGCTACGATGACCTCCCCAAAGACAACCGACCGTACTGCCTCTTCCGCAACGTCCACAGCCACAACACCAACGACTGCCAGGAGCTCAGGGCGATGCGCGGCGGGCGCGTCGGGCAGCGCCCTTAGCGCGACAACCGCGGCTACGGCAGTGGAGGAGGCCGAGGAGGAGGACGTTGGGATGGCAGGAACTCGCGCCAAGGGTGGCGTGAGTAGCCTCGTGAAGACCACTGGCAGGAGCAGCCTCGTGACGCCCCATGGCGCGACCAGCCTCGTGAGGGTCGCCCTCAGGGCAATGGAGGCCTGCCTCCGTTCCCACCACCGCCAAGGAGGAACGACGACGACCGCCAGGGAGACGGGGCAGGGGGCTTCCAGGAGCCACGTGCCGTCGCATGCATTCTGGGAGGAGCTCATGCCCCGGCTTCTCACCGCATCTTCAAGCAGTTCGCCCGTGAGGTAAACGCGGCGCTTCCTAGGCCTGACACCGCGTGCAACCTTAGGTGGACCAAGAAAGTCATCGCTTTCGACCCCAAAGACTAGCTCAAGTGCACTGCGGCCCCAAGCGCCCTCCCGATGCTCTGCACCCCGATCATTAGCAACGTCCTCATGACCAAGACCCTCATCGACGGTGGAGCAGGGCTCAATGTCCTCTCCGTCCAGACCTTCGATACACTCCAGATTCCCTACGATCAGCTCCACCCCACCAAGCCATTCTACGGAATCACGGATGGCTCCACACTCACGATTGGGCAGGTCCACCTCCCTGCACCTTTGCGACCATGACAACTACCACACAGAGCTCATCGACTTCGACGCCGCCAACATCCACCTCCCGTACAACGCCATCCTAGGGTATCCTGCCCTCGCCAAGTTCATGGCAGCGACCCATCACGGCTACAACATCTATAAGATGCCCAGGAGCGACGGAGTCATCACGATCGCCTTCGACGAGAAGGAAGCGGTGCGTTCCCTGGAGCGTGCCTACCAGACCGCGGCGGTTGAGTGCTCCGATGAGGATGGAGCCGTCCTCGCCCTGCAGACTGCCCCCAAGAAGAAGAAGAACCTATCCGTCGACAGACCTCAGGACGCGGGGGCTTCCGATGACCTGGCCTCAGGACTCGCGCCTGCTGACAAGGCGCCCTCCACTCTCGCATAGGGAGGCGCGCTCGGCTCCCCTCTCGTGACGGGCTTGGGGGCTATCCTCTGGAGTGTCCCCGAGCTGAACCGTGCCTCGAGGGAGGTGTTCGAGCACCACCTGCAAGCGTATCTTGATGCGCGTTTTTGTGAGCCCAGCGTGAGCCGTTCAGCGCTAGGGGCTCAGGACTTCATCGACCAATTACAGAGGAACTTTAGTACGCAAGACTCATCCGCGGTGGGCGTAACCGCGCAACCCCAAGTCCACCTGCTCGCAGCCCAAGCGACTGCTTCCGCGTCTGCGTCGACATCGCGGGTCTCAACCGAGCTGCTTCTCAGGAGCCCTTCTGGCCGACGACGGTCGGCCGTAGGAGGGCCCTCCCCTGCAGCTACGTCTGCACGCTCTTCGGCTTCTGCAACGCAGCTGCCATGTTCCAGCACCTCGCGTAGCAGGCCTTGGAGGCTCGGGAGGCTCAGTGGCAGGTGGTCCGGACGGGGCGGGAGCCGGACCCGCGCGACCACTGAGAGCCTTCGGAGCCCTTGGGCCTCAGGAGCCCGACGATCCTCGGGAGCGACCCGCACAGCTCACGTCTTCAGCTACCCCAACTATCCTTCGGCAACTATCAGGTGACACTTCAGGTATCCAAACGAGGGCGCATCTCGGGCTGCATCATCCTCGGGCCGCTGGGGGCTAATCCCCCGCGGCTGTCTCCCTTTTTGCATGGTCAAGGCCAGATATTTCTTTTCATTTGCATTATCTATATGCTCGGTGTCCTCACCGCCGCTAAGGTCATGAGCCCTTGCGAGCCCACTCGTGACCGCCCCATGATTAAGGACTGTCACGATGTCTGTGCTCGGGTTCGTCCCTGCGGTGTCGATAAACCCAAGGGGTGAGCTCTGCCTAGCGAGCCATTTCCGTGACGGTACCTCCCATGGTCCTTGGTGCCTTGTTCTCGCATGGGCTAATCGTGGATGGGTAAGTAGGGGCCCGTGGCAGGTGCCTCGCTCACGCGGGAACCGTGCGCCGAATGTTTTTCTTTTGGATCGTGGCATGAGAAGACTAGGCATAACGTATGTGCTCGGGTCCGTCCCTGAAGCATCGACAAATCCAGTGGCTGATCTCCGTCTCGCGGGTTAACCCCGTGACGTCACCTCCTGGGGTCGCTGGTGCTGCGGGCCTTCTCATGAAATATCCCCTGGAGATGCACTCGGCGCAGGTCAACACAACACCTCTCTTTTCACATTTTGCAGAAGAAGACTCAGGCGCAACCCACCTGAGGGTAGGGTCTCATGAGTGATGCGTAAGCTCACGGGAACTTCCTCAGAGTTTTTCAGCTCGTCCTGAGGAAGTCCCATATACACCTTGGTTGTCCTATCGTGCAGCCACGCGTCAGGACGGGGTTGTACATGCCCCGGAGTCTCTCCCGGTGGGAGGCTCCATCCCACGGTCTAGTGGAAGTACCAAGCTCCGCGCTCGCAGATCCAACCGAGGAGCGGTTATGCCCACGAACCAGTGCAAGCACCAAGCTCCGCACTGGCCGATACGACCGAGGCATGGTTATGCCCACACTCCGCACAAGTGTGGTAGCTCTATGCTCCGCGCTTGTTATAAACAACTGAGGGTGGCCCCTAGTGGTCGCACCAACCTCAGGGAGCTTTTCAGCTCACGCAGCTCAAAGCTTCTCCTTGGATGGGTGTCGCGAGGGGGGTTAGGCACGGGGGCTATGCTCAGGTCACGCCTGGCAGACACCACCCTACTAGGTGCCCAGACACCTTGCGTTCTCGTGCCCCCATCCCAGGCGAAGGCTTGTGGGCAAGGTATGGTGCTCATTCTCCTTCATGAGAGCCGTTTGTACGTCAAGGGGGACCCCTGGGCATCACGACCCAGGGGCCTAACTGGCCACGTAGCCCCTCATCCCTTGAGCCTAGTTATGACGATAACCCCGGTCCTCCGGAGGGCTCAATGGCGATCGAGGTATGCACGGGGTTGGGCCCTGCCGACGCAGAACGAAAACGGGATCGCTTTAACATCAAGGGGGACCCTTGGGCATCACGACCCAAGGGCCTCACTGGCCACATAGGCCCTCATCCCTTGAGTCTAGTTACTACGGTAACCCTGGTCGTCCAGAGGGCTCAATAGCGAGTCTAGTTACTACGGTAACCCCGGTCATCCAGAGGGCTCAGCGGTGGTCGAGGTATGCGCGGGGTTGGGCCCTACCGACGAAGAGCACCTAAGGCAAACATGAAAGGAAGCAAGCATGGAATCATCTAGCTATTACAATAACGTCAAGTTTTTTCAAATTCAACCAAAGTTCTTACGCTTCCCCGAGGCACTCGCGCTTCTCTCACTTAACAGAATGGACTAGGCATCGCCGGGCGCAGCAGTACCGGTCGTCTCCCCTTCGGCCGCGGTAGCGGTAGCCTGGTGGAACGCCTCCACTGGCGACATGACCTTCACCCTCAGGGCCTCGGCAACTGTGTTCTCCATGACTGCGGCCACGGGCTCGGACAACAAGGCCAGGTCAAGGGTGGGGTCGCGAAGGCTTAGGTGGCTGCACACCTTCGTCAGGACCAAGGTAAGCAGCGTACGGCTTTCGACGTCAGCTAACTGGCCAAACGCGGCCGTAACACCATGCAGGGACTCCACGAGCACAGCAAGGAGCCCGGTGGGGCCTCCCTCCGCGGCGGCCAGTGGCTCCTTGAACCCTTCCCCGTAGGCGGCATGCAGCGCCTTGCGAGCCTCAAGGTCAAAGGCGGCAAGGGCCTCGGGACTCACCGCCGCCAAGGCCGCAAGAGATTCCTCCTGGACGCGAGCGGCTTGGGCCGCCCTGGCTTGCTCAACTTCAACCTTCAGCTTCTCCAGCGCGGCGCGGTCAGCAAGCTGCTCCTGTTGCAGCTAGGACGTCGCAGTCTTCTGCGCCTCGAGCTCCTTCTCCAACCCTTTGAGCTCCAGGGCGCGCCTAGTGTCTTCCTCGCGGAGGGCCCCCAGCTCGCTCTCTGCCTTGAGGCAGCGCTTCTCAAAGGACGTGGCGTCAGCTCGTGCGGTGTCACGGGCCAGCGTGGCCGCCGGAGCTTCCTCTCGACCCTTGGCAGCAGCCGCCGAGGCCTGATCCCAGGAGGTCCGTGCAGACTCGTCTGCCAGGAGCCACCTGTTGATCAGCCCCAGGTGCCCTTCTGTCAGGTGGCCGTCACTGTTTTGCAGATCAGCACGAAGACGACACAACGCGGCGGAGGCAGCATCCAAAGCCTCAGGACCAGGCTGCGCCGGCTGGCGCATGGGCACCAACGAGACCCGCTGCTCGACCAGGGGCTCGGGGGCTCCGGCCTCCCTCGCCAGAGCAGCCAGAGCAGAAGCCAACTCCGCAACCTCGCCGGAGACAGGGACGTCTTTGGGCGACACCATCACCGCATGCACGGTGGCCCGGCCAACCGGGGCACCCAGCACCGCAGAATCCTTCCCCGAGGTTGCACCAGCAGCCGGAGGAGCAGGGCACCGTGGCGTGACCTTCCCTTCACCTTCTTTATCATACCCCCCAGGCTGCTGCATCAGGGAGAGCGCATCAGGGGCACTGCAAATGAGGATGCGTGAGAAATTGCACACTTACTCGTCAAAGGCGAGGCGCTCCTTTCTCTTCACCAGCAGGTCGACAGCAGCTCCTGGCGCACTGGTCGTGCCGACGGCCCAGGCCTGGGCGAGTCGTGAGGCCACGATCCTGGGCGTAGCCGCGGATGCTAGGTTCGCTGGCATGGTACTCTTCGGCGGAGTCGCCGCCTTGCTTCCCCCGGACGCAGTGCATCCCGATCGACGTGGAGTGGTCGCCTAGCACCGTCCGGTGGCACCTGTGCCTGGCGTTATTGCTCCGGCAAACACCTCGAAGGAGTCCCCTTCGTCGTCCAGGGTGTCCTCCGAGCCCCCCTCGTCGCTCTCATCGTCATCACCAGAAGACACGTCGAACGTGAGCGGAGCGCCCACAGGCGCACCAAGGTCCGGCATGGCCATCAGCAGCTCGACCTTGTAAAGGCGGCTATACAGTGGCAGGTAGGCCCCAGCAAGATCCTCCAGAACCATCCCAGGAGAGCTCTCGAGGTGAAGTCCAGATCATCTTCGGCCAGCATCCCTGGGTGCAGCCGGAGCCCGTCGTCGTCGCCCATCAGCTCCCACATGGGGCATGAGTGAGCCTGTAGCGGAGCCAGACGCTGCCTCAAGAACTCCTTCACGATCTGGCCCCCTTCGAGCCTCGAGCTCAGGTCGGCATCAATCTTCGCCAAGACTGGCCCGACAAGAGGGCCGGTGAGCTTCGCGTGGCGCCAGCCGGCAAGCTTCTCCGGACGGGCAGTAGGCAGCGCCAGCAGAGGATGGGTGCGTTGGGCGTTCAGATAGACCAACCTCTTCCGGTGGGACTCTATCTTCTTCTCGGCCGTGATAAGGCGACAGCCCTGGCGCTGGAAGACAAAGGAAACGCAGCCCTCGCACGGGCCATCATCGTACTGACGCATGGAGAAGAAGTGGCAGAAGAGGGCGACAGTCGGCCTCACCCCCACGAACGCCTCACAGGAGAAGGCGAAGAGCGACAAGACGAAGATGGAGCGAGGTTGGATATGGAGAGCATGCACCTATTAATGTTCCGGGACGGCGTAGAAGAACTCGGCGAAAGGGGCACGAGCCCCACGGAGATGCTGTGGAGGAAGAAGGGGTAGCATGACTTTGACAATGTCTGCGCCATGGTGGATCCAGCCCAGATCCGCGTCGGGCCGTGCTCATTGTGGGAGCTCGACAGGAACGGTTGGACCTCTCAGTAGTCCTCCTCCCTGATAATGGAGGACTCCTCAAGCGCCGCAACAAGAGAAGAAGCGGATCCATACGTCGGCGCGGTGCCCTTGTCTTCTTCGCCTTGGACAAGGGAGCCGAAGGGTGCAGAGAGGCAGGAGGCGCAAAGGAAAGAAATCCGAGCAGGAAGGAAAGAGGGTGATAACTCCCCCAGCAGAGAAGGCCCCTTTGGTCAAGACGCATGATTACTGAGACGGTGTGGGGAGCTGGGTCGCTCGCGTCCCATCCAACCGTCATGCGCCAGCCTGGCTCGCAGCCTTTTTGGGGCCCACAGCACTTCGTCCTCGACTAAGGCTTCGCCCTGAAGCCAACTCCGCGCGCGCCTTGGGCCCGGGGGCTACTGTCGGCGTCCTGGGAACCAGGGTACCCAGACTTGCATGCCCGCGGGCCGCGACGCGCTCCTACCCAGCTAATCGACTAGCTGCTCAAGACCCACGTGAGGGGTCCAAGCCTCGCGAGGAGAACGATGACAAGACCTCCTTAGGAGTGGCCTCGGCAAGGCGTACCAGAGGGGCGGAGAATCCAAGGACGAGCCTGCCTCAGGAGGAGGCAGTGATGTCAGCAGTGATGCACCGTGCCAGCGGGTGCTAGCGTGCGCCAGCGGCACAGTTGCCATTTCGGTGCAAAGGAGACAGCGCAGCCGTTGGTTCCCAAGGAGCGGGGCAAAGGTTTCCTCTTTGGTGCAACAAGACCGAAGACCGCAAGGACGATAAGGAGGATGTCACCGTCGAGCCCACCACAGTGTCACCGCCTGATCCTTTTGCAGGCGAAGACCGCTTTTGTCAGGATAAGAACGTCCTTGTGTTCCCGCTCAAAAATGGCCATTGTGGGATCCCTTCCCGCCTAAACATTTCGGGGGAAGAGGACCGTGGCCGCCTATATAAGTATCTAGGACTCCCACTGCAAAGGATAGAGAACACACTTTGCCACCGCACAAGGAGCAAGAACACTAGCCTCCTGACCCTCCTGAGCTTGCCTCCTGAGCCGAGGAACCCTTGTACTAGCTCATAATCTAGCTCGCCCAGAGCCAATCCACCAAAGCAGGAAGTAGGGTCTTACACCACACGATGGCCCGAACCTGGGTAAACTCTTTTGTGCTTGTTGGTTGTTTGAAATCCTTCCATTGAGACGAGAGTGAGGTGCTAGGTAGACGTGTGTGGGGGAGATCTTTGTTCACACCCCTGTGTTCGAACTTAACGGGTTTTGCGGAGCCCTGAATCCGAAAAGAACCAAATATCTTCCATAGAAAACCTTGAGCATAAACTCACAATTCATCGGATCTCGACAAACACACCGCAAAAAGAGATTACATCAAATAGATCTCCTCGAAGACCGAGGAGAACTTTGAATTGAGATCCAGAGAGAGAAGAAGCCATCTAGATACTAGCTATGGACCCGAAGGTCTTTGGTAAACTACTCACAACTCATGGTGAGGGCGATGATGATGATGATGAAGGCCACCGTGATGAATCCCCCTCCGGTGGTGGAATTAGGGTTTTCTCTCTTTATATGGAGTTTCTGGGGTATGTGGACTTATATAGGAAGAAGGAGGGCACCAGGCGCCACATGAGGAGGCCTCGAGGCAGGGGGCGCGCCCCCACCCTCGAGGGCGGTCCTCGATCCTCTGACGTTGTTCTCATGTTTCCTGGGCAAGATTTTCTCCTAAAATATCTCTCGTGAAGGTTTCAATCCGTTTGGACTCCGTTTGATATTCTTTTTCTTTAAAACCCTGAAATAGGCAAAAAAAACAACAATCTGGACTGGGCCTTTGGGTTAGTAGGTTAGTCCCAAAAATGATATAAAAGTGAATGATAAAGCCCATTAAACATCCAAGACATCATAAATAATAGCATGGAACAATAAAAAATTATAAATACGTTGGAGACGTATCATGCTTTTGTTAGTTGAATTTTCTTTTGCTTCTTTCTTTTTTTGGGCCCCGGTGTTACATTATTTTTCCCCATATAAAGTGTTGCTCATGAACTGACACCGAACTCGAAGAAGTAATAAGGTGTTCAAATAATTGGAAACTCAGCTAAACATAATGGAATTCTCGGCCGACTGCCGTGAAAGGGGGGATATCTGATTTTGAGACTGATAATCAATTTTGCATTAGTGTGCACTCCTCACGACAGTACTGATAACTCAACTCTACATCAATACAAAATACACACAGCTGTAATAGTCAAGTCAGCAGCAAGACAAGTCAGGTACAAGATCAACGGTATATTTTCTGTCAAAGGTATGGACCTTGTACAAAAATTTGGCTCAGCAAGGCATGGTGCTTGAAATATGTTATCATCCGAAATAAAGTCAGAATGTGACATGCTCGAGGAAGACAGTCAAACCATTTTTTCATGCAAATAATCAGCCTCAGAATATTATGGGCGTGTGTATGGATTTCAGTCCGCATATTAGTATGACGTTTTGGATATAAGAAACCCAGTATTATTCCATACGCTATCAGAAGAAATTTATGAGGCAAGGCTCCTCAATTTTTTTCCCTGAGGATAATATGTGAACAATTTCCGGCCCACGATACTCGGTCTTTCTCAACAAGATACCTCGGTAAAAGCTTGTGATAGACGAAAATGATTTTTTCTCAAACAAGTAAACCCGAGGGGAAGCTGCTCAAGTACGGAACTCTAGCTTCTCCAGCACAATAATCAGACCAAGCTTCGTGTGTAAGCTATAGAGCCTTCTTCTGCACGATACCCGGACAAAAGATTTGCGCAGAAGCTAATAAGTCCTCCTCAACAAGCTAGTCGGATGGCTTCTCTCGTAAGCGATTCAGTCTACGTCACTATCATATTATTACACCGTCTTCGGAGGTTATATGATGAGTTGCCAATGTATGGCAGTACCGCTCAAAAATCAGACTCGCGACATTTTGTCGAAAGCACAAATCCGTCAGGGCATGTGTCTTCTTCATAAATCAAGTTGCATATGATTCTTATATATGGTGAGCATGCATCCCCAGTCATATCAGTCACTCATAAGAGATTGCGGCAAGGATCCAGCAGATATACCAAAGGAAAGTAAGGATCCCACAAACTCACGATTCAGGCAAAGGACAATAAGCAGAGATACATCTCATGAATTACAAGGATCGACAAGATCTGGAGATGACATCACAGAATCCACAGTCTTGACAATGGTCATCAAGGTCATTATTCGCGCAACTGACAAGGAGATATCATAAAACCTTGTCACCTTCTTGTATGATTGGCCTCAGCAATGAGCTTCGTATAGCTACAAACCCCAGGTATATGTCATATGTGTGCGGACCCACGGCAGAAAACGTACACAAGGAATAATGTCAAAATATTGCACTAATCACATCCATGGTCCTACGAAAAATCAAGGACAGGCATGGCCAAGTTATTTCATTAAGGTATCCTGATAAAGAAAATCATGACTGCCAAAGGATGAGACTGATAGCAAAGGTATGATGATTTTTGCGCAACCATGAGGGTCCGGATACCCCAAGTCAGTTTGAGGCCATAATTCCATATGGATCCACAAAAACATACACTTTCAACGGCCTACTCTATTTCAAGGATTTTCATATCCCACTGACCCGCTTGGAATGGTTAGTGTAAAAAAATCCAATTGGGTATACCGACAAAATGAGAAAATCAAAAGCCAAACCATCAGCTCAGAACCGGTAGAGGCACCGACGGAATCAAGTACATGGTCAGTATGTCAGGAAAAGCATTTGTCCGTCAGCTCCCTATCGGGCCCGTCTCAAGATGTAAATATTTGAGGTATGACACAGCTAAAATTCCATACACCGTTATGTTGTTCACGACAAAAGGCAGTTGGATCTTTGGTACATATCTCATGCTCGAGCCAAAGGAATAAATCAAAATAAATCAATACCACTTATGATAAGTCAGATCCCGTCAGAAGATGGCCATGATTAATGCTCAACATTCATTGAAACCACAAGGCTTGCATTTATTTGAAGCAACCCCATGACAGGAGTAAAAAGGTTTTCATGACCAAAAGAAAATTTATGCTCAGATGCATTGGATATCACTGCAGATAAGAAAGAATCAATGTCATCAAAAGGATTTGGTGTGGGAGCAAAAACCCGTCAGAATTAGGGGAAAGGTGAAGCAAACCACCCCGAGCAAAGATAATCAGATCATCTAAAATTCTCAAGGGGACAATAAATAAAGGAAATTGATATCCGAGTTGGAAACGGTATCCTCAAGTCATACTTGTTCCCTGAGCCACCAAATCTCGAGGACGAGATTTCATTAAGGGGGAAGGTTTGTAACAGCCTGGTTTTTGGCCCTTTTCTTTTTATTTTTGATTTATTGGTTTTTGCCCTGTTTTTCTTTTTGGAGTGGTTCTATGGCCTTGTCACCTGGGAAATTATCTTCATTTCCTCTCCCAAGTGGCTTATCTTTCTCAAAACCTTGCCCAGATCATGTCACTCCACAACTTGACCAAGCCATAAAATCGTTTTCTAGGAAATATTCCTTTTTCTATTAAAGGGATAACCCTGTCTACCCTAGGTTGTAAAGCAACCTATATTTCCATCACTCCTAAAATTCCCAAATAATTCATAGAAATTGTTTGGGTCATATATTCATCAGATATGGCAAAACTTTTCCTTGCCATGTTCAAAAATAATCCTCCAATATTCCTTTTCCTATTCTGCCCTAAATGGCACTTTGTGAAGCAAGTGCTATTTATCTTTGCCCAATTGCCCTAAAACTCCTTGGACATCTTTTACTGTCCAAATAACTACCACATGCCAAATTTCAACTTTATTTTCCTAGCCAATCCTCCTCAGTGATTTTTCAAAGTTTCTGCCAAATAGAAGCCACTGTAAAGGAAGTACTAGCTAGGGGCATCCAAATGAGTTGCAATTTTGCATGCATCTTCTTGCGATCATAATATCCAACTCCTCCAAATTTCATATCCATCCAATCAACCATGTGAGCACACCTTCAAATATTTTATTATGTCCAAATTTTCAGTTTGTGAAGCAAGTATATTTTATCTTGCTCCATTATGTCTGAAAATATTCCAGGACCTTCTCCCACCCATATAACCTACCTCCACAAATTTGGGCACATTTTATGTAGCCAGTCTCCCTCATGAATTTTCCTAAGATTCTGGTCAGCAAGGATGTTTGTGAAACTAGTACCACTTTGGTAAATCCAATTGGTATGAAATTTTCACAGCATCTTACTATGTCCAAATCCCTAAGCCTTGCCAAATTTCAGACCAAATGGAATCACCATTTGAGTGCATCATCTTAATCTAGTTTCTGACCAAATTATGTGGTTGTTAAGAAACTACATTAAATCTTTATCTAAATCTTCTCAAAATTACCAGGATGAAAGTCCTTCTTTACCTCAACCTCGCAGACAAACTCTATGGCTCCAAACCCTTTCCTGTTGATTCGAAGTTCTCGGCCAAGTTTAATGAAGTAAACTTCAGAGCTCGTTTACCATTTAACAGAGCCTTTTTCACCGAACTACCACCATAGTTGCAACCTCCCCAAGAAGGACAAACCCCCAGACATCGTTTGGCCGGCCGTGTGGCACTGTGTGCACTAGTGCACGTGGTGATCACGAGCTCTGGCATGCCATGGATGCGAGCTGGATGGTTTCTTGCTCGGGCCCCTCTCCCTCTCGTCGTCTTCGCGGTCTTGAGAATGTCTCACCGTTCTACCGCGTCGTCGCCTTCCTCTTGGAGCCATCAGCCCCTCCGTCAGCGCTCGTCGCCGCGCGACCATGGGCGCACTGTGGCCGACCGAGCTTTACTGGCACCGTGGCCGCTTCTCCTCTGCGCCCTCGGCCCCCCTTACCCCGTGCGTCTCTGTAGCTCGTCCGTTGCCTCCCTCGTCCCCTTCACGCACCCTCCCATGATCAGTGGCCGTCGCCAAAGCATTGGCCGGATCTCCCAGCTCGTCCTCTCTCGCCCAGCAATATATAGCCATCCCCGAGTCCTCCCGAGCACCTCACCAACCTCCACTCGCTCCACTACCCCTCCCCAGCCTCTCACCCGAGCTCGAGAAGCTCTCCTGCCCTCCCTCTGTCGCCGTGGACGCCGCCTCGGTCCTCCTAAATTGGAGAGAACCCAAGCACCTCCCTCGCTCCTACCACCCCGAGTAGACCGCCACCACTCCGGCGACCATCCCCAGGTCCTCTCCCCTTCGCCGGAGCTACTTTAGCCGCAAGCCCAGCTCCACCCGAAGTTCTCCTCCGCCGCGTCTGGTGCCCTGCTCCTTCCCAACCTCCTCGACGTCCGTCCCCTACGGGGACGAGTTTGCCTCGGCCCCCTCTACGCGTGGGAGGTCTGGGCGCTCCGAACGGTGGCCAGAGCCGGCTGGACGGGCACCGGAACTGCGCTCTACCCTCTGCCCCGTCGGGCGAGCGCGAGGACGGAGACGAAGGCCCCGCCCTAGCTGGCCTTTGGACCCTTGGCCCCACCTGTCGGCGGGCAGGCGTTAACCCCGCCTGCCTAGCTGGATAAGTGACGGGACACACCCCGCGAGACCCGCACGTCACCGAACCCAAGCGCCCAGGCGCCACTGCCATGCGGGATAAGTGGAAGCGCATTCTGCGCTTTACGCTTTCCCCGTGGGAAAGCGCATTTTGCTGGAGTGCGCGACCCGCCGAGCTGTCAGGGGCCTATCTGTGAATAATTTATTTATAGAATAGTCCCTCATCTTCAAACCCCTATATCATTTTTATCGTAACTCCAAATGAGATGATTCCAAAGCCCATCTCTTCATCTCGTCGAGCCCGTTCTTTTGGTATCATTTTCGCTATGGTTTGACATACTAGAAATGACCATTTTCCCTTGCCCTTAATCAGCCCCCTCTGAGAGAGAATGCTTTCCGACGATTCTTTCCACGAGTTTCTTGCACTTCTTCCCAGTGATTTCTTCCACCCCAGGCAAGCCACGCCCTCCATTTGCATGATTGCAATGCTGTGACATGATTTATTCACTTCAACTTGTTTAAAATATTGCATTAGCTATGTTTGATCTTGTTGGCATTTCTCGGAGTCGTATTTTGATCTTGTTATTGCCATGATATTTCTTGGAGTTCTAGGACTTATATTTTGATGATTATGTGGATGACATGTTGCCTTTGGATTCTTAGTGCCTAATATGATGATGTCACCTAGTATTATTTTGGAGTATTACTTTGGATATCACGTTGCCTTTGGATTCTTAGTGGCTATTTTCATGATAGTAACTGGTATTATTTTGGAGTATTACTTTGGACATCATGTTGCCTTTGGACTTATTAGTGGCTAGTGTTAGTTTCATCATGATGCTAGTTGATATTATGTTTTGGAGAATGATGATGGAGATGATGTTTGCATGTGGATCATAGCTGGATAGTTAGTTCTTGATATTTGAGTAGTAGTATTATCGTTCTTGGATTATAGTTTAATAGTCGATATAAGACTATCAGTATCCCAGTTATATTTTTGAGGATAAATTCCGTCATTAAGTTGGTCAGGTGCCACCGAACCGGACTTTCTCCAGTGCAACCACATTTTCCTTTTATGGGAAGGCCCTAATGCGATGCTATTGTCATGCCTCTCGCTGGTGCCTCCAGCTAGGGAAGATGGTGATTTATCAGTATTGTATCAGTTTCATACCGTGCTTAGTAGTTGCTTCATCATGGTAGTTGTTAATTAATTAATATGTTAATGTTATGTTGTTGTTTTGCCTTGATGATTTTGGTTGTTGTGAGCTTGCAAGTACATTCAATGTACTAACCTGGTGTGTTATGCCAGATTGCAGGTGATGCCATGATTGCTTGCTTGCTTGTGGAGGTTGCCGTGCGTGCGAGCTAGATCGTGTCCCAGCCAGAGTCCCTGCGGAGTGGAGTTCACCACCTTCATCGTTGTTCCACTTCTAGAAGTATTCCGCTGCTACGAGTTGTTCCGCTGCTAGCATAGAGCAAGAGTAGTATCATCGGCGTAGTGTCACCGTGCTGATGTGCTTCTTTGTAACATCAGACCTTTGTATTATTATTCTTGTAATAAGTGCTGATTTGTTCTATGTCAAGCAGTGTCGTTTTAAAGAGACTTCTCCTCGATCTCTGGGATGGAAAACGGGGCGTTCTGGTTTCTCTGAGCCGGGGTGACACACCAGAGGAGGACACGCCTCCTCGAGTCTTCCTGATGATCGACGGCGTAGAGGATGGGCCCGCCCACGCGCTTAAATTTGCATGTGGGTGTGGCGCTGCCCGCCACGAGCTCTTTCGGGAGGCGATGGGAGCGCTAAGACGGCTCGGCGAAGAGCTTGTTGATGTCGATGCCCGCCTAGAGACGGAGGGGCTTTGGCTGGCGGATGAATGGCGCCGGTTGAAGGTGGCCATCGACCTCGGGGGTCTTCATCACGAGCACGCCAGTGCGAAGGTTGAGGTGTCCGTCGCGACCTCACATGAAGCTAGCGCACGGTCTTTGGAGGAGGCCAGGAAGGTGGATCGTTGCCGCGTGGTTGCCGAGGAGCGCCAACGGGAGATTCAGGCATTTAATGTCTCCCTCAAGCAGTAGGTCGAGGCGGGTAGGGCAGTCTTGGCATCGATGAGGGGGGTGCCTTCCAAAGATAAAGAGATCCAGAAGTGTGAGGAGGCACTGATGTAGGAGGCCTTGGAGCCAAGCCTTGAGCTTGAGTGGCTTGAAATGAGGGAGCGCCAGGTGTCCATGGCGAAGGACGCCGTCTCCACACGTCATGCCAAGATCTAGGAGGAGGCCGACCAGAGGGTTGCGAGGGCTCGTGCAGATCTTGCCAATGAGTACGACCTAAAGTTGAAGCTCTTGAAGGCATAAGTTGAAGGCAGGACCGCCGCCCTCAGGACAAGGCTGAACGAGGCGGAGCAGCATGAGATGGCTACCATGGCCATCCAGACCGCTGCTCTAGCTGACCAGGCCTTGCTCCAAAAGAAAATTGATGATGCCGCGTCCCTCACACAGAAGAACAGGGAGGAGGCTTGTCGTCGGTAGACACTGCAGCGCGAGCACTCCCCATGCTCGAGGCTCTCAGGGTGAGGGCCAACCGAGCGCTGAAAGCCATCTGCGAGGAGAGCATCCCTCACCCCCATGAGGGGGATAATTCCGGCCACCTCTGCTTCTTTACTGAAATCGTGACGTGCCTAGAGGGTCAGGCCGCGAGGTCTCGCGAGCTCGTCGAGGCGAGGAGTCGGGGTCTCCTTGGGTGTGCGTTCTCGCGCGTCTTTAGTCATCTTTAGAACCTCGACCCTCACTTTGATTTTGACGCCGCCATAGCCCTAGTGCCCGTGGCTATCCTGGACAACCTGTCGCAATGGGTGGATGACCACGTGGATGCTTTGGTCAGGGCGTTCGCCACCGAAGACGACGAGGTGATGGTTGAATTGGACGAAGATGGGGTGGTCGACGACGGTGAAGAAGATGCTGGCGATAGCGCCAGCAGCGCGTACGAGAGTGACCAGGGTGTCGCCGTGAGCAGCATGCCCAGGTGAGCCCGCAATCATTCGCTTGAACATGTATGCAAAAGACTTGGATGCAGCCCCGCAGGGCATGAGAGCATTTGGGATGGGAGGCCCGTCGCGCATGTACATTAATGTTCTACCTTTAAGCTAGACTTGAAATTTGCCTTGCGGACTCGGGAGCCCCTGAGATGGGTCATAGCTGAGACTCATCTTGATCCTAGCAGTCCTTGGATGTGTCCTGAGGTGTCCGGCGTGTCTTCCTCCTGAGGGGAGCCTCTTTGTGGCCCACCAGGTTTTAGGCCTCTTGAGGGGCCTGCCGATCCACCCGAGGGAGCCTCGCAAGGAGCGAATGCCATGCTATAGGGTGCGCGCGTGGTGATGTCGTGGTCATGGTACTCATGATCCTGGGGTGTTCATTGCCGCTCGGGCTTGCCCGAGCATGGTCGTCGTGCGTATACCACACCCAGTCCTGCTTGCGAATAGCGAATTGGCCGGTGCATCTTCCTCCCGAGGGGGGCCTCTTAGTGGCCCGTGGATTTTTAGGTCTCCTGAGGGGTCGGTCGATTCACCCGAGGGGGCCTTGCGAGGAGCGAATGCCGGGTCAAGGCAGGGTGCGCGTGCGGCAACACCGTGGCAATGGTACTCCTGACCCTAGGGTGATCGCGCCTGGCGGGCTCGCTGTGCAAGGATGTCTTGCCTGCACCACACCCAGTTCCGCTTGCGAGGTACTCACTAAGGGAATGGTAATGGACACTAGCCATAAAAAGAAGTAAATCACGCAACCAAAATGCAAGAAATCAACACGAACACGAGAAGATCCCCTCAAAGTTTCGTAGAAAAGAGACTCCAAGTTCAACTCAAAAAGGCGCGGCGAATCGAGTTACACAAAAGGGGGCGAAAGCAAATGGCCGCGTCCGGCACCTAGCTAGTCTTCTTGTCTTCCACCAGCGCGGAGCTAAGTGCATTCACTATCTGTGAGCATAGTCATTGGGGGACAGTGTCGACGGCTAGCGCGGAGCATGGTGCTTCCACTAGGACGCGGGCGGGAGCCCCCGAGGCCTGAGTGTGGTTCTCCGGAGACTCCGGGGCGTGTACAGCCCCACTCATTATTTATTATGTGAGAGTGTCACGGGCAGAGAACTTCACAGGCGTGAGCCTTGGTTCATATCGCCAGGCGAGGGCCCTGCCCTACGCCACCCCTGACCACCGTTGGGGCGTCCGGAAACAAAGACGAGACCAAGGGGCAAGGAGGACGCTAGCGGTGCCCTCGGCGACCACGGGCCCTCTTCTGGGAGGGAAGGGCCCACCAGCGCCTCCCCCGGCAGAGGACCTACCTCCATGCGGCGCCCTACTCCATGCAGCACGGCGAAGGCCCTGGATCCAGGCTCCTTCCGCGCACCCCCCAGAGCGCTTCTCCCGCCTGCAGCGGAGCAGTCGCTCTGGGATCTCTGACTGTCGCCGCGGGCTGGTTCTCCTGCAGCCCATGGTTAGTGTATGCCTGCTCCCGAGATACTTGTTGTACCCTGCCGTCCTCGTCGCTGAGGGGGTCGGCAAAGCCTTTGGGTGACTCGTGAAAGGCCTCCACTTCGGGCGTTCTGCCGTCCCATCCAGGCCCGGGGAATGACTCGGGGCCTTCCCCCGGCGCGTACTCCAGGTTCACCACGCAGTGCATGTAGGCTTCCGCGGTTGCCCCTCCAGAGCCATCACCTGGGTGCCCCGCGCCTTGAGCCACTAACCATGGCACATGGCCCTAGTGGCCACTGGGTGGCACCCTGGGGTGTTCTCGCAGCAGATCGCCTGCACTTGCCATTCCTAGAGATGGCGCTGCGGAGGCAGGGCCGGCTGCTCCAGGGTCCATGTTGGCGCTGTGTGGTCCTCCTAGTGCTCCAGGGGACCCGCGAGCTCGCCGGGGCCTCGCACGCGCTTCCGCCACAACCTGGGGAGTGGGCATGGAGCAGAAAGGTGGCGTACCTCTACAAGTTGCGTCCATTAGTTCGGCGACGTGCTCCAGCAGCACATCACGGCCGCTCTCGGCCAACCTGCATCGTAGCAGATCCCGCGCCACGATGAGTGCAGCCCACATGTTCGCCTGCTCCTGCCTAGAGTGTGGTGCCATTGTTGTAGTGTAGCCTGAAGACCGCGCGGCGACGCGCGTGTGCCGTGGAGCGAGGGCGGAGGGCGTCGGTCCCCGCGTCAGGTAGCATTGGGCGATGTGCGGGCCGCCTAGAGCACGGAGTGGAGATCTTCCTGAGCGGACGGGGCCGCCTGGGTGGGCCAGGCAGCCCAGTGGTCGGCATGAGTCCTCGCATTGTTAGCCATCGGGGTCGTAGGGCGGCGGCGAGCTGAAATGGAAGAGAGGCTTGAGTGCACCCCTACTTAGCGTGCCAAATTTCAGATTTCTGGTTCTGCAAACCCTTGAGAGGTTCGAACTCTAGGGTGCGCACGAAGTACACTCTCTCCCTAGCGCGCTCGCCCTACGATTCCGCCGCCAAGCTCGACCAACTTAAAGAACAAGGGACAGAGAGGATTATGCTGGTTCTGGCCACCTTGCGGTGTAATACCCTACTCCAGTGTGTGTGGTGGATTGGCTTGTGCAACTGAGGATGAACTAGTACAATGGATGAACAGCCTCCGGAGGAGAGGTGTTCTTGGGCTCGGATGAGCTTGTGGGGTGGTCAGGGGGGAATGGATCCGATCCCAAATCAGATGCCCCTCTATGGTGGTGGATAGGTCCTATTTATAGTAGCCTTGGTCCTCTTCCCAAATATTGGCGGGAAGGAATCCCACAATGGAAAATTTGAAGGGGGAAAACTAGTACAAGTTATCCTCACAAAAGCGGTCTTCGCCTACCAAAGGCTCTGGTGGTGACGCCGCGCCGGGCTCCATGATGACCTCCATTCTGTCGTCCTGATGGTCCTTGGTATTGTTGCACCGATATGGAAACCTTTACTTGATTCCTTGGGACTCCGCGCCTGCGCTTGCCCCCTTAGCACCAAAGGGGAAACTGGTGCACTACACCCGCTGGCGTTCGCCTGGCCTTAGTCGTCATGTCTCACATCACGTGAACCTCGCGAGGTGCACCTTGCATAGATATCTCCGCTTCTCGGGAGACAGCCTAGAGAGGCTGCCCCCAGGGAGGTCTTGACTTCGCCCGCCTCGCGAGGCTTGGCCCCTCGCGGGTCTTGAGCTGTGGTTGCTGAAGCCGGGCCATACCAAGCCGTCGATGGAGCCACGTTACGGGCCGCAGGCAGGCAAGTCTGCGTACCCCCGTTCCCAGGACGCCGACACTTGCTGATAGCATAGGCCGGAGACGGTTCTCCTCGAGTAGCACAGTATTGTCACATCGGTGCTCAACTTGCGCTAATTCATCGTAGGCAAGCACTCGAGGCGACCCGTAAATGAGTTCCGTGGGGATAACTACTTCTGCCCCGTAGACCAGGGAGAAGGGAGTCTGCCCGATAGCTCGGTTTGGTGTCGTTTTGAGGGACCGGAGAACTACGCCAGCTCCTCGATCCACCGTCTGCCATGCTTCTCCAGCGTATCAAAGGTTCTTGTCTTGAGTCCACGTAGCACTTTAGCGTTCACCCTCTTAGCTTGTCCATTGCTCCGAGGGTGTGCCACCGAGGAAAATGATACCTTGCATCCGCGGGCATGAACATATTGCATGAAGGCGCGGCTCGTGAATTGGGTGCTGTTGTCAATAATGATCCTTGCCGGAACTCCAAAACGACACACTAGATCTTTCAAGAACATAATAGCTGACTGAGCAGTCACCATTCTCATGGCAGCTACTTCTGACCACTTTGTAAACTTGTCGATGGCAACTAACAAGAATTCAAAGGCCTCGGTAGCTTGGGGGAAAGGGCCAAGGATATCGAACCCCCAGACCGAAAACAGCCATGAGAGAGGGATTGTTTGAAGAGCTTGGGCATGCAGGTGGGTTTTCTTCGAATGGAACTGGCAGGCTACACATTTCGTGATGATCTTGATTGCATCTTGGAGGGTTGTGGGCCAACAGAATCCTTGCCAGAATGCTTTCCCAACTAATGCCCTTGATCCACTGTGGGAGCCGCACATGCCTCTGTGTATTTCAGCCAGCAATTCCTTTCCTACTTCCCGGAAGATACACTTTAATTTCACACCATTGGGACTCCTTCTGTACAGAGTGTCATTGACAAACTGGTACATACTGGCCCTCTGGGCTACTTTCTCAGCTTCATCTTGGTTGCAGGGAAGCTCTCCAGTTTCGAGGAAGTGGACAATGTGCCTTGCCCAAGTTGGAGCCCGGGGCTCGGCAACGAGGACTAGCGGCACCTCCTCTGCTGCGGGAGCACAAGCCTCGTTCGCGGTATCCATGGACACGGCTGGAGGGGGTGGTCCGGCAGGCTGTGAGGAGTTGTTTCCGACAGGATCTCTGCTGGGAGCGAACGGCTCTGTCGGAAGAGGCTTACCGGTGTCCAACTTTCTCATCTTCCGGGCCATTGTTGCTGGGGATACGGAAGGTTGTGTGAGATGGAGAACAAAAGTTCTTAATTCCACAGGAAGCTTCTGCGTAGCACACTTTGATAGATGATCAACTATGTTATTTTTCACACGGGGTACGTGCTCTATTTGCAATCCGTCAAAGTGATCCTCCAATCTCCTCACTTCCTCGACATAGGCCTCCATCAATGGACTTTGATAATCCTTGTTGACTTGTCTCACCACAAGCTCTGAATCTCCTTGAATGATCAGTTTCTTAATTCCCAATTCCATTGCAATCCTCGGCCCGGTAAGGAGCCCTTCATACTCAGCTGTATTGTTGGTTGCTTCTTATCGGGCAAAATGCATTTGGACGACGTACTTAAAACGCTCCCCGGAGGGGGCGACGAGAAGCACGCCAGCTCTCGCATTTTGTAGGAAAAAATCACCATCAAAATGCATAATCCATTCTTGGGATGATTCCTTGCCAGGGATAACTTTCTCTGTTACCTCCTCATCAAGGGTGGGCGTTACATCTCCAATAAACTCCGCCAATGCTCTGATCTGAATAGTTGATGTGCTCTCAAAGTTCAAACAAAAGGTGGATAACTCCAAAGCCAACTCCACTATTCTGCCGATAGCCTCAGGTTTTGGAGTATCCTCTGCAACAGAAAATGAGTGACAACCGTGATCTCATGGGCTTGGAAGTAGTGGCGCAGTTTCCTTGAGGCCATGATGAGACCAAAGATCAACTTTTGCACGCCAGAGTACCTCGATCTAGCCCCCTGTAACAAAGAGCTGACGAAGTACACTGGGCGCTGGACCACTTTCTTCCTTGCCACGTCCTTGGAGTTGCTCATGATGTCGTGCCCATTGTTGTCTTGATCCTTTTCTGGCCCTGCCGGCCTCTAGGCACTTTCTGCCTCACCTACTTCATGTTGTGCCACCAAGGCTGCACTAACCACTTGGTTGGTTGCCGCTAAATATAGCAACAATGGCTCCTCGGGCTTGGGAGCAACCAAGGTAGGCACAGAGGACAAATATGCCTTCAACTCTTGCAAAGTTGCATCTGCTTCCGGGGTCCACTTCATGGGTGCTGCCTTTTTAAAATCTTGAAGAACGGCAGGGCGCGCTCGGCAGACTTGGAGATGAATCTGCTTAGCGCCATAACACATCCTGCCAGATGCCTCACGTCCTTAACTGTCCTCGGCGCTTGGATCTGCTCGTTAGCCTTGATATTCTCGGGGTTAGCTTCGATCCCACAGTGGGATACAAAGAACCCAAGTATCTTGCAGGAGGGAACATTAAATACACACTTCTTCGTGTTGAGCTTCAAATTGATATTGTGCAGATTAGTGAATGTCTCCTCCAAGTCCTGAATAAGGGTGGCCTTGTCCTCGGTCTTGACCACAATATCATCCATATAGGCTTCTATATTTCTGTGTAGGTGTGGCTCAAAACCAATATGGACTGCCCTTGCAAAAGTGGACCTGGCACTCTTTAATCCGAAGGCATGCAGACAAAGCAGTACGTACCACATGGAGTGATGAATGATGTGTTCTCTTCATCTTCCTTGGACATGAATATTTGATGATATCCAGAGTATGCATCCAGGAAGGAGAGAAAATCAGAACCTGAAGTGGAATCCACAATCTAATCAATACGAGGCAAGGGAAATGGGTCCTTTGGGCAAGCCTTCTTGAGATCTGTGAAATCTATGAAAAGCCTCCACTTCATGTTAGCCTTCCGGACTACCACTGGATTTGCCAACCATGTTGGATGCAGCACTCCTCTCACAAAACATGTTGCCTCAAGTTTCTTGATCTCTTCTGCCAGGAACTGCTGCCTCTCCAAGGCCTGCTTTTGAACTTTCTGCTTGAAAGGTCATGCATGTGGGCAGACAACAAGGTGGTGCTCGATTACCTCCCTGGGAACACCGGGGATATCAGATGGTTGCCAGGCAAACACATTAATATTCGCCTGCAGGAAGGCAATGAGCGCGCTTTCCTATTTGTCATCAAGGGTGGCATTGATAGTAAAGGTACTATCAACGCCAGCCAGCCCTGCCGGGACCTTCTTAACTTGGGGCGCAGCGACCCTGTATCTCTTGTTGTAGGAACACTCCGGCACGTCGTCAACCGGTGTCGTACACTCGATGGGGGCACGCTTCCCGGACTCTTTGCCAGAGGTCCTACAATCCTTCTACTTTCCTTTACATTCCTTGGCGGGAACTATTGCTGCTGCTGCCTCTGCTGCAACTACGTCTCGGTACATCTTGTCCACACAAATGATTGCATCCTTCCCATCTGATGGGATTGTGATAACTCCCAGCGGTCCAGGCATCTTCAAGGTGTTGTTGGCATAGTGGGATGCCGCCATGAATTTAGCTAGTACCGGGCGTCCAAGAATCCCATTGCACGGCAGGGGGAGATCAACCACATCAAACACAATCCTCTCAGTGTGGTAGTTCGATTATCCCCCAAATGTTACCGGCAACGTGATCTTTACCTTAGGATAACTCCTGTCGGGATTAACTCCTTGAAACGTACCGGTAACCTCTAGCTCTTCCTCTGCTATCTGAAGCTGGCTGATAACTATTTGGGAAATCAGATTCAACCCAGCCCCACCGTCCACCAACATCTTTGTGACCTTGAGGTTGCGGATTGTTGGGGAGACCAACAACGACAAGCATTCTACCACAGTGGTATGGAAAGGATGATCCTCCTCGTCAAATATGATGGGTGTATGGGACCATTTGAGCGGCTTCCAGGCCTCTGGTGCTGGCTCCATGGCATTGACTTCTCGTGCCCACCGCTTGAGTTGACGGTGAGAGGCGTGCAAAGATGCACCTCCATCAATGCACAGGACGTCAGTGGCCTTCTGAAACTCTTGCTCATTGGTTTCCTCTCCATCCCCTCCATCACTCTCATCATCACAGACTCCCTTTTCTCTACCTCTGGCAGGCTTTCCTTCGTTCCGAAGGGGTTTGCCGGGGCTATTTATTTCACCAGCTCGGCTCTTCCCGCCTGCAACATTCTGGCCCTTTTCCTTATCATGCTTCTCACATTTTGCTATCTGTCTCTTGAGAAGCTGCTCAACCTGATGACACTCTTGATGGTCATGGCCCTTGGTTCGGTGAATATTGCAATACAGCCCATCACCTTTCCCATCTTTCTCGGCAGAAGCGGCTTCCCAGCATTCAGAGCACACGTCAGCTTCGTTGCTGGGGGGGGGCTCAGATTGGCCTTCTTGTCGGTACTAGGCTACCCGATACTTCAACAGTCATCACTGCCTTATCTCTCCGCTTCTTACTGTGCTTCTTGCTCTTTTTCTGACTGGTTGATTCATCATCATCCTCTGAATCAACATTGATGCAATCTTCCTCTCTGGGTAACTTCCTTCCCTCCTCCATCCGAGCACACTTATCCACCAGGGTGTAGAGCTCCTGTCGGATTCAGGGCTCCGCTAAACCCGTTAAGTTCGAACACAGGGGCGTGAACGAAGATCTCTCCCCCTCTCGTCTACCTAGCGCCTCGATCTCATCGCGGTGGAAGGATTCAAGCAAACAACGAACAAGACACACAAGAGTTAATCCAGGTTCGGGCCACCCCATGGTGTAAAACCCTACTTCCTGCTTTGGTGGATTAGCCTCGGGCGAGCCGGGACACAAGCTAGTACACAGGTTCCTGGCTCAGGAGATGAGCTCAGGAGGGTCAGGAGGCTAGTGTTCTTGCTCCTTGTATGGTGGCTGAGTGTATCCGTCAGTCCCCTTTGCAGTGGGGGTTCTAGCTACTTATATAGGCAGCCACGGTCCTCTTCCCCCGAAATGTTTAGGCGGGAAGGGATCCCACAACGGCCATTTTTGAGCGGGAACACAAGGACGTTCCTGCCCTGACAAAAGCATTCTTCGCCTGCAAAAGGATCAGGCGATGACGCGGTGGTGGGCTCGACGATGACATCCTTCTTGCCGTCCTTGCGGTCTTCGGTCTCGTTGCACCAATGAGGAAACCTTTGCCCCGCTCCTCGGGACCTTGCGGCTGCGCTGTCCCCCTTGCACTGAAATGGTAACTGCGCCGCTGGCGCGCCATGGCACCTGCTGGCGCGATGCGTCACTCCTGATATCATTGCCTCCTCCTAAGGCTGGCTTGGCCTTGGGTTCTCCGCCCCTCCGGAGGACCTGGCTGAGGATGCTCCTGAGGGGGTCTTGGCGTCATTCTCCTCGCGAGGCTTAATCCCCCCGCGAGGGTCTTGGGCAGCTGGTCGATCAGCTGGGCCGTACCAGGCCGTAGTAGGAGCGCGTCGCGGCCCGCAGACGTACCCTGGTTCCCAGTACGCCGACAGTAGCCCCCGGGCCCAAGGCGCGCACGGAGTTGGCTTCGGGGCGAAGCCTTAGCCGAGGACGAAGTGCCGCGGGCCCTAAAAGACAGCAGGCCAGGCTGGCGTCTGATTGTTGGATGGGACGTGGCGACTCCACTTCCCATGCAACTTTGGTGATTGTGCGACTTGACAACTCCTTGGCGCGGGCGACGAGGGAGTAATGGCTGCGACGCCATTGGCTGGCGGTTGGGCTCCTCCGCCCTATAAATGGGACTAGGGTGGAGCCCCCAGGACGTTTCCAAGCCAGTGCCGTCTTCTCCTTGCTTGTCCTTCGCTCTCTCTCTTGTCGCAAGATCCTCATGGCGCCGTCGAGGAAGCCATCCGTCGCAGAGAAGGGAAGACCCCGAAGGATCCAGTCCCATTGCCGCCAAACAGGGGTCGCGGTCGTCCCCGCAAGTATGCCGCTGCGCACGCAGCGGCTTCTCGGGGAGGCGGGCGTGGCCTTCTGAGCCCCGCTGCGGCCGCCGGTACACGGCGCGGGGCATCCTCCCGTGGCGAAGGTGGTCGCGGCCGCGGAGGAAGAGGGGGCGCACAACAGTGCCTGCCGGTCATGCGCCCTCCACGCCCACAGCTCCATTCCTTCGACGTCTCGTCGGAGTTCATGTTGTGGGCGGAGAAGCCCGGCTGTCCGTGGCTCAGGCTTCCCCGCTCATTTGGCGATGTGCTACCGGCCGGAGACCTTGGAGGTATATCGCTGCAGGCCGACGGTTGCTGCAGTGGCGCGTCCTGGGTGGAGGTTGACGTGGCTCCCTCGGGCGATGTGTTATTGTAGCGTGGCTAGCAGTCGTTTGCCCATGTACGCCGGCTGCAGGGGAGGTGTGCTCTCCACTTCAGGTATGATGGCATCTCCATGCTGTTCGTCACGGTCTTCTCGGAGGAAGGGAGGCGCCTTGGGTGCTGTCCCGAGGCTGATGACGAGGAGGACGAAGTCGTCCAGGGAAGCAGCTCCTCCTCCGGAGACGACCTCAGTCCTAGGAGGCACCGTGGTGCCCCCCTCTGTGGCAGCAACAACTCCTCCAGCAGTGGCGGCCGCGACGAACCACCACGCCGCCGAGCTCGGTACTGCGAGGAAGGGGATCGCCGCGCCGCTGCGGCTCGGTGCAGCCAGATGAACTGGAGGATTCCAACTGAGCGGGAGCGGCTTCTGCTTCTTCTCCTTTGTTTTCCTTCATGCCCTTTCTGCGTCGAAATTTCAAGTTGCCTTGAGGAGGCGTGTAATGGGTTGTGATATATGTAAGAAGTGAGAACTCGCCGTCATGCTTTTGTTGCCTAAGTGAAGTTACTTAGCTTTTATGCGTCATGCCGTCCTGAGGCGGAGTCCTCCTGACTCCGGCATCATGAGCCCCATCGGGTCGCAAGGAGGTGGCCGAGTCTGTTGGGCTCGTACAGCCCCCGAGCGGGGTCAATCGCTGAGATCTGCTGAGAGTGCCTAGCGCGGGTTAGATCACCAAAGCCAGAGTGGATCGGTAGATAGGTTGCACGGACTGAGAAGCCCGGCGCCAGAGCCTGAGCAGGCTCGGCCAGGCGAGTTCACGGTGCCACGACAGACGAGGGCCGGTGACCGATCGTGCCCCAGCCCCCACACGCGAGGCGCGTGAAGGAGAGCGAGTGGCATAGCTGAACTTAAAGCCGGCGAGAAAGATCTCAAACACAAAACTCTCAAAAAAATGCATGAAGCGCGACAAACACAAGAACTTCATAGCATGGGGTAGAGGAAGGGCTGATAGCCAAGGAAGTAGAAAAGGTTGACAGCCAAACACCAAGCAAAAAGGAAAAAAGGTCGTGTCCGACCCCTACACTACATCTTCTTCCTAGCGCGGAGCTAAGGACTGCCACTGGCGCGTGGGTGGGAGCCCCGTCTGAGGGCACGTAGGCAACGCAGAGGAGACTCCGAGGCGTGTACAGCCCCAACTCATTATTACATGAGAGTGTCACGGGCGGAGACCTTCACGGGCACGGAGCCTTGATTATGGATAGAACCTCCTGAGGTCTTCGATATTCCAGGAATTCTGGATAGGTATTCCATCCTGCGTCTCCAGGCGCACAGCACCAGGCCTAGAGACACGGGCGATTCTGAACAAGCCCTCCCACATGGGCGAGAGCTTGTGTAGCCCCTCACGGGAGAGGACCCGCCTCAGGACAAGTCACCAACTTCAAGTGTTCTTGCGCGGACGCCGCGACAGTGGTACCGCCGCAGCGCCTGCTTGTAACGTGCCGCCCTGAGGGCAGCTCGGCGGTGGCCCTCCTCGCCGAGCATGAGGTCCATCCGCCAGGCGGCGTCCTGGCATTCCTCATTGAAGGCCAAGACCCGTGGGGAGCGATGCTTGACCTCGTGAGGGAGGACCGCCTCCGCCCCATAAACGAGAAAGAAGGGAGTCTCCCCCATAGGTTTGGTGGCAGTGGTTCGGATTGACCACAGCATGGACTGGAGTTCGTTGATCCAGCCCGTGCTGCAAGCCTCAAGCTTCTTCTTGAAGCTGCGCGTCTTGAGGCCACGCAAGACCTCCGCGTTGGCGCGCTCGGCCTGGCCGTTGCTCCTGTGGTGGGTCACCGAAGCGTAGCAGATCTGTGTTCCAAGGTTAGCACAACATGACCTAAAGAGATTACCTGTGAACTGCGAACCGTTATCCGTGATGATGCGGTTGGGGACCCCGAAACGCCTCACGATGCCCTGGATGAACTTGACAGCTGACCCGGCTGAGATCGCGCGAACGGGCTCCACTTCCGCCCACTTGGTGAATTTGTCGAAGGCGACGTACACGAAGCGGTTGCCCCCTGCTGCCCGAGGAAATGGACCTAGGATGTCCAATTCCCAGACCGTGCATGGCCAGGAAAGTGGAATCGTCTGGAGGCCTTGCGCCGGCTGGTGGATCTGCTTGGCGTGAAACTAGCATGCCTCGCAAGCTCGCACAAGCTCCGTGGCGTCGTTGAGCGCCGTGGGCCAATAGAAGCCACTGCGGAAGGCCTTGCCCATAGGGGTGCGGGACGACAGGTGATGACCACAGCCTCCACCGTGGATATCAGCCAGCAGCTCGCGCCCTTGCTTCCTCGGGATGCATTTTAGCGAGACGTCGTTGGGGCGCCTCCTGTAGAGTTCACCGTCTTGGATGCAGTAAGCTCAGGCCTGTCGGACCACGCGCTCTGCGTCTTCTTCCTTTTCTGGCAGGGCATCGTGTTGTAGGTACATCTTGAGTTCTTGGGTCCAGCAACCCTCCTCGGGCTTTGCAGCGAGCAACAGGCGGGCATCGGAAGGTGGTCCTCAGGACGGGTCATCGTCCTGAGGCGCCGCATGCAGCCCCTGCTGAGGGGAGGCCGGCTCGGGAGCTGATGATGCTGCTAACGACTTGAGTAGCCGGTCCTGGAAGATGCCTGGCCTTTGAGGCTCCCGTCTGGAGGCTCGCTTGGCGATGTTGTCCGCATCTTTGTTGGTGCCTCTCGGCACGTGTTGTACTTCCAGCCCTTGAAATTGCTTCTCCATCATCCGCACCTCCTCCAGATATTCCCTCATGTGCTCGTCCTTGGGCTTGTATTTCTTGTTGGAGAAGTCGACGAGGAGTTGCGAATCGTTCCTGATGGTGAGACGCTTGACCCCCAGCATGGGGCCTTGAGCCCGGCAATCAGGCCCTCGTACTCGGCGATGTTGTTGGAGACCTTCTCGTCCTGCCGGAAGCAGAGCTGCACAACGTAGTACAACTTATCCTGAGTGGGAGATACCAACACGGCGCCAGCCCCCGCGCTGAGGCGTGAGAAGGCGCCGTCGAAGTGTACTACCCATCCGTCTGGGGCTCGACCACGGGTGTCTTGGAAGTCGACGACGAAACGCTCACGAAGTTCTTCCCAGGAGGAGATGGATCCCGCGGGGAGGTTCAAGAGCCAAGAGCGTGCGCCGTCCTTAAGAGCCATGGGGAACCAATTCACCATGACCTGCTCTGTGCCGTTGGACGCCTCGATGCTTCGCTCATAGAGTTGGAGGAACTCCGTGGGGTTAGAGGTGCCGTCGTAGCGCGGAGGCAGGTCTAGCTTGAACTGGCCGGGCCAGACGAGGCACCGTAGCTCAGGAGCTAGGGCGAGACACCCAGCCACGCTCATGATCGCAGGCGCCCTCTGCGCCTGCGGTGCTGGTTCTCGAGGTGCCGGCGCCGCCACCTCCTATGGCACGTGGTCTGGGCGCTTTGGGCCAAAGCGCCCACGAGCCCCTGTATGGGGATGCGGAATCGCCTGGCAGCTCTCCTCATCGTGCGCGTGGGCTCTGCGGGGTTGGACACGTCGAGGAACCTCGCGCCGGGCCTCCTGGCCGGCGCGGTGGAGTGGAGGCGGAGCAGGGACCCTGCGGCCTTCGTCCTCGGCCGGGGGCGACGGAAGGTGCGAGGAGTGTGTTGGTGCAGGCGCCTCTTCAGCGGTGTTGACACGCTTGGTGATGCGGTGGAGCCATTCGTCGTGGAGGTCACCCATCGGGCGGTAGCACAAGAGCTCCCACGCCGTCGGCAGCGCAGGCTGCTGGTAGACCGGCCCGCGGTGAACCAGCGAGGACGACGCTGCGGCACGCGAGGGTGAAGGCGTCGCCGTGCGGCCATCCCGCCGCACGGACGGCGGCAGCGAGGAGTCATGCTGCTCGTGGACAGCCGGGTCGGTGGCGGCGTTGGCGACCAGCGAGTTGAGGCGGAGTGGCGCGTCGTTGCCCGCGGGTGCCACCTGAGCGACGTTCCCAGCGCGGCGGGGGGCGCAAGCTCGGCGTGTGTACACCATGGCTGTGGAGCAGGGTCGACGACGAGAGCGCGACGAGGTCGTCAGAGAGGCGAGATTTCGACACACCCCCTACCTGGCGCGCCAAATGTCGGATTCAGGGCTCCGCAAAACCCGTTAAGTTCGAACACAGGGGCGCGAACGAAGATCTCTCCCACTCTCGTCTACCTAGCGCCTCAATCTCGTTGCGGTGGAAGGATTCGAGCAAACAACGAACAAGACACACAAGAGTTTATCCAGGTTCGGGCCACCGCATGGTGTAAGACCCTACTTCCTGCTTTGGTGGATTAGCCTCTGTCGAGCCGGGATACAAGCTAGTACAGAGGTTCCAGCCTCAGGAGGTGAGCTCAGGAGGGTCAGGAGGCTAGTGTTCTTGCTCCTTGTATGGTGGCTGAGTGTATCGGTCCGTCCCCTTTGCAGTGGGGGTTCTAGCTACTTATATAGGCGGCCACGGTCCTCTTCCCCCGAAATGTTTAGGCAGCAAGGGATCCCACAACGGCCATTTTTTAGTGGGAACACAAGGACATTCCTTCCCTGACAAAAGCAGTCTTCGCCTGCAAAAGGATCAGGCGATGACGCGGTGGTGGGCTCGACGATGACATCCTCCTTGCCGTCCTTGCGGTCTTCGGTCTCGTTGCACCAATGACGAAACCTTTGCCCCGCTCCTCGAGAACTTGCGGCTGCGTTGTCCCCCTTGCGCATAAATAGTAACTGCACCGCTGGCGCGCACTGGCACCCACTGGCGCGATACGTCACTGGTGATATCACTGCCTCCTCCTGAGGCAGGTTTGGCCTTGGGTTCTCCGCCCCTCCGAAGTACCTGGCTGAGGCTGCTCCTGAGGGGGTCTTGGCGTCGTTCTCCTCGGGAGGTTTAATCCCCTCGCGAGGGTCTTGGGAAGCTGGTCGATCAGCTGGGTCGTACCAGGCCGTAGTAGGAGCTCGTCGCGGCCTGCAGACAGGCAAGTCTGGATACCCTGGTTCCCAGTACGCCGACAGCTCCTTCATAGTCTTGGGCAACCGCACGTTCATCTTAGAACGGATCCGGCGGTTGTGCACATTGGACTGGAAGGCAACTATCACAGTTGCCGGATGGATATTTGGGATATGTCTGTGAACTTTGTTGAATCTTTGTAAATACCTACGGAGGGTTTCTCCTTTCTTCTGTTGGAGAAGCTGCAGGTCGCTGGGCCTACCGGGTTCTTGGTGGCCACCGGTGAAGGCCCCGATGAATTCATGGCATGGGTCAGCCCATGACGAAATGGAGTTCTCCGGCAGGTGCATCAGCCAAGACCTCACATTGGACTTGACGGCCAAAGGAAAGTAGTTAGCGAACACCTTCTCATATCTTCCCCCGGCAGCATGAATAGCGATGGTGTAGATGCTCAGGAACTCTGCCGGGTTCAACCTCCCGTCGTACTTCTTAGGTATCTCTACCTTGAACGTGCGAACGGACAGCCAATGGATTTGCCGCAGCTCACGAGTAAAGGCAGGGCAGCCGACCTCGAAAGGTAGGCACCCGCTGAAACCGAGCGCGGGCTCGTCAACGTCGAGGCCATCGCACGCGTCGGTCTGGTGGAGGTTGCCGTGACGTTGCTCGACAATGACGCACGCGTCTCCTCTCCGCCTATCCTCCGGGGTTCGACGTTGGCCTAGACGCGCTTGAGGGTCAGAAGAGGCCATCGGTACATCGTCGTGGTCTTGATTTTGTCACGCTCGCACTGGCTACCTTGGCGGGGACAACATTGTGGGGACGGCTCCCTCCGTACGACCAGCGGCATGAGCCGTTGTTGTTGCTTGGGGAGGCTGCTACGGGTCAACTCGCCGTGAGCCCCCAGCTTTGGCGAAGCTGAGTAGACTTTGGATGGTGGCACAGCATTCGTCCATCTGCTCGGCCGCTGGCGGAAATTTCAGCAGCAGCTGAACTCGCGCCATGGCCTCCGAGGTTGTACTTGGCATGGGTGTTGAAGAAGTCGAACTACCGTCGCCCGGCTCCTTACGGTGCTAGCGGTGGCAGTACTGCACCCCTGCTGGTGCGTGGTGACCACCTGGATGGCAACATGGTGCGACAAAGGCACACAAGGGCCAGCGGCTCCGTCGAGCGTAGCAGCTTGGTCGACCCGTCTCTGGGGAGGCGCACGTGCTACGACCGCACCTGTGGTGGAAACAATGTTGGGGATATCGCTTATCGGGAACTTATCGGTCGACCCATGATAAGGGGTAAACCGGCCAGTTTATCGGTATATCAGCCGATTTATCGCCATATTGGCTCATTTATGGGCCGATTTAATTATCTTATCGGTCAGAAAGCGGTAAGCAATAAATCGGCCGATTTATCGGCATACCGGAAGATATCTTGAATAGTGGGTAGAAACGGTCGGAGGACGGCGATTTGTCCTGGCCCGAGCGCCGTTGCTTCGGCTGTGCTCGTCGGTGGGTAGAAGGAGCGCAGATAGAGTAACCCCTTCGCCCGGGCCTTGAGGAGCATGGACGTCGAAGTGTTGCTAATGTTCCTCTCTGCCCATGCCTCCTGCTCATGCGTCGACCATGGGGGAAGTGGTGATGGTGCCGCCTACTCCGACCACATCCCTAGCGGCATCCGCGTCCTCGCGTGCCTCCGCACCTCCCGCAGCATTAGAGGCCGCGGGCTACCGAGCCTTTGAGGTGGATGGATGCGCTGGAGAAGCAGGTTTCTTCTTGGGCGCCATGGTCGATGGCGTCGTTGAAGATGAAGATGACGCGATGCACACGCCTTCAGGTTCGCACAAGAGAATCCCCCTACATGGCACGCCAAAGATGTTGGGGTAAACAACGGCCACCTATGGGACCAGGAGGTCCCTTGCTGGTTGGGCGGGGGGACGTCGTGTCGCACAAAGATCAGACGAGCATGGGACAGCAAGGAAAAGATCACGCGGGCAGTTTTACTCAGGTTCGGGCAGCCATTGGGGCATAAGACCCTACTCCTTTTTTGGTGGATTGATGGTGGAAAATGAGGTGGTGAGGCATAGTACACTTGCCCGACAAGGGTTGCCTCAGGGCTGCAACAACTACACGCATATGGATGTGTGAGTTCTCCAATCTTCCAACTATGTCTACGGTTGCCATGTGCCTCCTTTATAGATTAAGGGGTCACCACAGTGGCAAAGTAGTCATTAAGCACTGGTATGATAGCAACAGTGCTATCATACCTAACTTTGCGGGCTGACAAGGCGCATTAAATGCACCACTTAGTGTCACATCACTGGTTGCCCGCCAAGGCTTGCCGGGCTATCTCGCCAGCTCCGCGCCTGCTTGCTTGACATGTCGCATGACGGGCGTCATCTGTAGGTTTTTCCTACAGCGAGAGGCTGCCATGTGGCTAATGGCTGCCACTTAGTCACTTTGCGGCTTGACACCGTATTGATTGACGATGTGATTCATGGAGGAGTGGTCGGTGAGGTGGTTTAGCCTCCGCCAGTCCCGGCAGGCTCTTCCGGGACGCCTTGGTTGTCTTCTTCGGGGGGGTGGCCTCGCCCCATGCCGGGCTCGCCTACCCGGCAAGAGAGGCCTTTCTCTTGGTGATATCTTGCTTCCCTGGCTTGGACTTGGTTTCTCTGATCTGCTTGCTGATTCCTCGAACCCCTTGGTTTATACGTCAATCTTGCTCCCGTGCATGTGCACAGTCAGGGCAACTGTAATGCCCAGGATGGGGCTATATCTCCTACGTGTCGAGGCACGACTTAAAGATATAAGCCCATTCTGGAATGATCGCAAGTTTGGTATCTTTGCACGACTCATGTAAAAGAGGGATTAAATTGCAAAAGGAGATAGTTGGCTTACACTCTCCACTTCACACAATACAATACATAAGCAATACATCATTCAACATATCACAACCCATCTAAGGGTGAAGAACCAAAAGAAAGATACCAAACATAACGTTAAACCACAGGTCTAGATTGAATCCTAGTAGAAACCACTACTGATCGTCGAAACAACACAAGCATACGGCCACACTCTTCATCGAGCTCCCAGTGAAGTACTTGAACCATCTCCTGCTTCAAACTCGGCTGAACCTGCATCTGGTGTTGTAGTATCTGTGAGCCACGAGGACTCAGCAATCCCATAACCATGGGTATCAAGACTAGCAAAGCTTTATGGGTAGGAAGAGGTAAAGTGGTGAGGTTGCAGCAACGGCTAAGCATAATATGGTGGCTAGCTTACGAGTACAAGAATAAGATGAGCATCTACGCAAACGGTCGCAAAAGTAGTGATCGCTAAAGATCCTGAACTACATACGAGTCAAATATAACCCCACCATCTTCTCTTCTCAAAGTGAAAAGAGACAGTCACGGTTACTCACGCAGTTGTGTGTTTTACTTTGGATCATCTGTCAAGTTTTCTACAACCGGACATTGACAAATTCCAATCTGCCAGATAACCGCGGGCACGGCTTTCGAAAGATCATAACCCTGCAGGGGTGTTCCAACTTAGCCCATCACAAGCTCTCACGATTAGCTGAAGTGATAAATATAATATCATCACTCCTTATCTTAGGGAAATCCGATCAGGCTCGGCATCCTGGTGCACAAGACATTTCGACAATGGAAAAACAAGTCCAGCAAGACCTCCCGGCGTGCCGACACCCTGATGGTAGCCGCGCGCATCTCGTCTCAGGCCACCTCCGGATGAGCGCTACGTACAGTAACCGAAGACCCCAGATAACTGGGTGGTACCGCAAGTGGCTCTAGTTTGGGAACAACACCATCAGCACTGGCCCCCCTGCTATGTAGAATTAAGAACCCGAGGGTGCGATCCACTATGCAAATTTAATTAATTAATTAAGTTGTTATTATGAGCAAATTAAAACCAATGTTGGGCCTTGTTGGAGGAGTTTTATTCAAAGTCGAACTGTCAAGGGGTCCCCATCCACCCATCGTGTAAGGAACGCAAAATCAAGGAACATAATGCCGGTTTATCGGCGCCTAAGGTGGCATGAGTGGAACAAAACACCGAGCAAAAGGCCAAGCCTTCCACCCATGCCCAGTATATAGGTGTGTTAATAATAATTATAGATATTGTGATATACCAACAACAAGTTCCCACCTGGAACGATCTTCATCTTCACCTGCAACTAACAACGCTATAAGAGGGGCTGAGCAAGCGGGTAACATAGCCAAACAGTGGTTTTGCTAGGAAGGTTTCAAGGTTAGAGGTTTCATGGCAACAAGGAGAGGGCTGACAATAAAAGATGGGTAGCGCGACATGTAACGATAGCATCGAGACAACTAAGCATGGCAATGGTAATAAAGGTATCCAAGGGTATGATCATCTTGCCTGGGATTCCACAAGGAAGAAGAACGGATCCATGAAGTAGACGGAGCAACACAGTCGAGCGAATCCTCACAACTCCGGAACGAAACCGAAGCTAACAAGAGAAGCAACCGGAAAGAAGCAAACAACATGGTAAACACACAGGCATAAACATGGCATACGATGCACATCCAAGTATGATGCATGTCCGGTTTAAATATGCATGGCATGGCAAAGTGTAACATCCCGATTCTCGGAATGTTTTAAAAAAAGTCTTCTAAAAAGTAGGGCCAGAAAATTTCATTTGTTTTATTTGTTAACAAAGCTTAAATTAGACTTTTATAATTCGAAGGATTTAATCTAAACTAATGCGAACGTAAACTAAAAATTTGAGTTTAGTTCTTCTCTTTAGCCAGGCTTTACTTTCTCTTCTTTGACATATTAAAATATGTGCCCTTGAAGTTTCTTTGGTTTTTTTGAATTTGTTTGATTTGTTCTCGAGTTCTTTTTCATTTATATATCTTCTTAAGAGGAAAATCAATTTATTTCCCCTCTATCAATCTCCGTACATAATTCCTTTTATTTTTGCTATAATGTACATAATTCTCCTGGCCCAACATCTTTCTCTTTTTCATAGGTGTGCAATCTGCATTTTTTTTTCTCAAACGAATGGACCAGGCCAAACCGTTCTCTCTCATTTTTCCCTCATTCCTTCCTTCTCCTAGTGGGCTGGCCAAAATGGCCCATGGCTCCCTCCCTCCCGAGCGCCTCTTCTCTTTCTCTTCCTCTCTGTACGTTTCCTACCTGAGACTCAAAGGAAAAGTACATCCCATGAAGGAAGCCCCTCCTCTAAATTCCTTTAATTGCTACTGTTTCCAAAACTGATGATAAATAAACCGGTCCATCTCTCCCACTAGCGAACGCCTCTTCTCCTCCTCTTCTCTGTACGTTCTCAACCTACAGAAGAGAAAGAAGGAGGCAGTCAGTGCGTACTTTCATTGCTTCCCTCCTCTAATTCTCATAAATCTCGTCCATTTGCAAAACTGAGGGCACCATTAGAAGACCATCTATGTCTTCTTCCGTTCCCGCAAGAACCCTACCATCTCCCTTCCTTCTCTTTCCAAGAACTCTCCATGAACTTTGAAGCTCCATGGACGCCGGTGCTCGTTCCCGGTGAAGTAGACCATCTCCATCAGCACCCTGGCGCCCCAAGGTCCATCTCCACACCAAGAATCCATTCAGAGAAGAAAGAACACGTTCCGTCGACCACAAGCAAATAATTTTGCATGTACGTCTACACTGTTCATCAAGTTCATCTCACCGCTGCATCAAACTCGGTGAGGCTCTACCAAATTCCTTTTGCACGCGTACTCTCCATCACCTATTGTATCTCGTAGACATTCTGATTCAACTTATCTCTATTGTTGCTCGCGCCGATGCATGAATGGATCCCATCGACATGGCCGCGTACTTTTTAGTTCCTCGGATGATCTTGTGTTCAACATATGATTTGTTTCTCGTACCCATAGCAACCCCACAGTGGAGTTAGATTGCTAGTTTTATCAATAGGATTTTAGTATACTTTTTATTATAGTCGTTCTTGCCCAAGATTGAATGGAGTTTGTTCATCGGTTAAATTTTATATTAATTCATTATTGTTCTTATGTTTGTGATATGCTTAAGAGTGCATGATGTTTGTCTCATAATTTTTGTCGTGTGTGACTTAGTTTGTTTACCGTTTTTGGTTATTTATTAATTGTTCAACAAGTTATTTCATGTTGATATATTTTCAAATGTGCGGTGCGTAATCATATGATATAGCTATGTACAAGTTAATGCGAATTATTATCATGGGTAGTAGTTGATCAGTGAAAATTGTGTTGGTTTGATATTTCTTATATGTTCATGAGGTGCCTAGGAGTCGCTCCTAATTATTTTATAATTTTAGGAGTTAGATGTGACTGACTAGATTATTGCATGCATTTCTTTTATTTACCTATTATAGTTTTGTACGTTGTCTTGTCTTGTTATTTTTTGTACATCATGCAGTCCTCTCTTATGCATGCGTACAATATTTGGTGAATGTTTGCCCTGTTTATAATTTCATAGGATTACTTTAAACTTCGCTTGATTTATCGAATCATGAAATACTACATGTCTTGACTATATATTTTTGTTTAGCATGGTGACATCATAGAAATGGTTTAAATATTCATTTCCATCCATGCCGCATGTTCGTTTTATGGATTTGAAATTATTTACATGTTTACGATGGAGATCTTTATATTTTAGTACATGATGTTGCATAGCTTCTTTATGGTAGAGGACAAATCAAATGCTATGTTGTTTGAGAACATATTCCACTGTAGTTCCTCGTCGCATAATATATTATTGCCTTTGTTCCTCTTGTTTCTTAGATGTTTGTTATCTAAGATTACATGGCTAAGATTTGTTTGTGTTTCTATTGTTGAATCTATGCTCTTAGCATGGGATTTTTGCTTATTGTTGTCTGGGTAATTATTAAGTGTTTTGTTTACCTAGATCAATATCCATGCATGCTTAGTTGGTTATCATGACATATAACACTTGCTCAAGTTGAATGCATATTTTGGTTGGATGCTTATCATGTGTTATCAAGTTACTATGATCACATATATGGCTAATCTTTCTTGATAGTAGGCATATAGTGGTAGTTATGATCTCATACATTTTAAATACGCATGATTCATTCTTGCTTCATTACTACCATGGCATGATGTTATGTTGCATAACTAGGTAGCATCATGTGTGTCAGTGTGCGTACCAACTCTTATGTTGTATGATGCCTAGTTGTGTATTTCAGGTACTTGCAAGTGTTGGATGAGCTAAATATAGATACATGCCACTTTCTTACTCATGCTAGTATAGTTCATTGCCTAATGTTTTCGATGGCATAGTCTAGTTGTTACTTTCCTGCATGTTAGAATACTTCCTTGAGGAACTAGTCTATTAGGGTTGTGGGCTCATATTTATAGTTCATCACATGCATATGATAGTTACCTTTCATGTTAGGTGTGTTGTATCTTTCTCATATGCCTAGTGTGCATAGTTTGATCTCTTGTTTAAGCATGTCCCGGTAATATTATTCCTACTAGCTATTTGGCTATTAGTTGTTCTTTATTATTAAGAGCATATTCTAGTTTAGTATCTTATCATGATCACTCGTATGTGTGATGCTTGTGTTATTGTTTAGACCTCTATTTATTCTATACTCAAATGCCTTGTCTGAAGATGTGTCTTGATTTAGTTGTTTGTTAAGTTTTGACCATGGAAATTGTTTGGCTCTTGTAATAGGAATGCTTGGTATAGTTATTATGTTTGATGTTTATACTTTGGTTGTTGTTAACCACTATGAATATTTGGATTCATCCAATTAGTTATTTGTGGTTGATAATTACTCTTAACCATATCATGTCTAAGATAATTGTTCATCCATTTGTTCCATGTGTTGTCTAGTTCTTGTTAATTGTTTGACAAATAAATTAGTTTAATATACTGGAGTTGATTCTATTTCCTTTTAATAATATTTTAGGACTAGACCTATATCAATTCAATTCATATTGTTGTATGATGTTTCATTGCTTAACTAGTAAGATTTGTAATGTTGGTTTGTTTGTCCTGCGGAACAATTGCTTCTGAAATATTATACAATTGATGTATATGTTTGGATTCTATTGACCGTTATAAATATTTAGATTCTATCAAAATATTTATTTGTGGTTAACTTTTAACTCCATCATGCCATGTTGTGATTGTGTAGTTAAATGCATATGTTGGTTCCATTCCATGTGTGTTGATGCCATTGGCTTGATTATGAAGTAGTTTCTAATATAGTTAGTTGGGATGTGTAGTGGGCACTACTGGTGTTTAGTATCGTAGTTTCTACTAGAACGTTAGTCTTGATCGCCAAGTCTTCCTAAGCCATGTGAACTTAATCCATGTCACTTCATTGAATCACCTCTCTTACCTTCCTATCATGCTACCACATTGGGAACCTCCATCTTGATCAATATCTTATTATCCATCCACTCATAATTTGCTTTGGATGTTATTTGGATTTACTTTTTCTTTGGTATTTACTTGATTTTCATTTGCTATCGTTGCGATGAGTAGGGAGTGACGATGTTGGACATGGACAGAATCAGGTTACCGAAGAAGGACTCAACAACGAAGGCATGCCTCCTTCTTTGATCATACTTATCCTATGTTTTACAAAATTGCATTGAGTTTTATAGTTACTATATGCATGCTTTTAATCTCGTAGCTAGCGTGTCGATTGACACATGCCTTGATCCGCTTGTCGCCTATTCACTTGACACCTGAGTAGAATTATATATTATTCCAGTAGAGTAGAAATGCTTAGCCATGCTTATTACCCTATAGGTGCTTTGTTGAATGACCTTTGAGTCATTGACACTTGAAACTTATCGCTGAGCTAGGTCGGTTGGCCTTGTTGATCTCCTCTACTCTCTTCTACTCTGGGTGAAACTTACCATCTGAATACTGGCGCGGGCGAAGCTGAATCAAGGATTGAAGGAGCGATTGGCCGCCCTTCACGAGTTGAAGGGGGCAATCAGTCGTCCGTGCCGCATGAGGCCTAATAAGTCTTGGATTTGAAGATTGTGACAATAGTGCAGCCACATGCTATATGGGCACTGGCTTGGTTAATTAGTTAGCTCACTCTTATTGTTGTCATCGCCGTACCGCAGATGGGATAGCTGCCTTGCGAGGAGTGTCCTCGGCACAAAAGGGGGCTCGGACTGTGAACTGCGGTTACTTCCGTGTTGAAATCTAGTGGGCTTGGCATAGTAAGTTTGGTCTAATGAAAGACCTCGTCACAATCCCCCTGTCGGTACACCAAATGGAGTACTATACCAGCGGCCACTGGTGGCATCAAGACGGGATTGTGTCGTGTGGGTAAAGTGTACAACCTCTGCAGAGTGTAAAACTATTTGAATAGCCGTGTCCACGGTCATGGACGGCACATGAATCTTTCTTGACGTACAGGACCTGTATTTCTTATTCCCTCTTTCCCCTATTCTTGGAACCTATGAAGAGTGTGAGTTGATCGAGGATCCTCACTTTGATGAAAGTTATTCTGGAGACAAACATGTTTTCATCTAAAACTGCCATTATCCAACAGCTATATGTTTTTTCAAACAAAATTAGCTTTTATGCAAATGAGCCATACAACCATCCTTTGAAGCCACATGTAGCTATTAGGTCCTTCCCCGTGGGAGGCATGTTGAGTACGTAATGTACTCATGGCAATAATTTTGTTGAACAACAGAGTTCCATGAAGACGAAGGTGATGACTACGACAACTATGGCGATTCGTAGGAGTGAGGTCACGTGGACTACATCGACTGCTGTGGCTGAAATGGACTCGCTACGCATTGTACTTTCCGCTGGTTTATGATTGTAAATGTCATGAGACAATTTGCTAGGTATGTCTTGTGACAAATATACTACTTGTAATACTTTTATGCATTGTGCAATGATATCATTTCACTGTGTTGTCAGCAATGATCCTGGGGTTGACAAATATACACAGGAGGGTCTGGAAGTTAATTCCGGGTTCTCACAGAAGTGGTATCAGAGCTGGTGTCGACCTAGTCGCGTGGCCTTAGTTAGAAATGGAAAGCCTTAGGGACTATTATTATAAGAAAAACTATTTTGAAAAGGATCATTCTCGTACTCTTCTCCTTCACTATTGCTCTCCTTGTCTCATCTTATTCAAATAAAGTTTAAACTCTGCTTCCTTAACTTCTTCATTATAGTATGTGAAACCTTTTTCCCTTGCCCATGGTGTTTAAAAGTCAGAAGCTTTAGAAGATGTGCCAAGAGTTTCCGGATAACTTCAACGCCTGAATCTCCGAGTAGCAACATTTTCTTGAACAAGACACCTCGAGAACTCAAGAATTCAACAACTGATGATGATGCTTCAATTGTCAAGGTTGAAGATCTGCACCAAGTTATGATGAGACATGCCATATAGGATTAGGTTGGTTAACACCCCTGTAGTGAAAGAACTCGTAGCTTGTAGACGCAAAACCTTTCTTGTGTGAGTATTGTCCGCATATTTTTGGTGTTTTCCTATGCAGTCATACTAAAACCCTATTTGCTAAAATGAGTTGCTTTTGAGTTTTATTTGGATAGTTTCACGATTATCTTGGTGTTATATTTTGATTATCGTTTGGGGTAACTCTTCCTTGTGTAGGATTCTTCTACTAATCTTTTGCTCTTTCCCTCTTCTCTATAAACCCCGAAGAACACTTTGAGAGGAAAGAAGTTGCAACATCATCCTTTGAAATATCAATGTGAACCCCATGGAAAACCTCTTTTAAGGGGGGTAGTAGACGGTGATTCATGGCAAGATCGAAGATTTGAAGACCTTCATTTGCAAAGAATAAGAAGATTCGAAGACCTTCACCGCACGAGTCCAACCGCACCAACCTTAACCTACATAAGAAGGTCAAGGCCGAAGAATGCACAACCACTCAGAGAAGCTATCAAATTACCATCGCCAAGACCGTAGGAATGCTTCCAAGCCTTGAGCAAGATGGAGACATCATCAACGATCGAAGTATCTCCAATCAAGACCCTGAAGTTGCTTGCCATCAAGATCAAAATCAATCATGGTTCCATCAGTTTCTGAGAAGAACTGTGTTGAAGATGAAGCTAACCCAAACCCATACTCTATAGTCAGCCTGAATCTCGAGGACGAGATTCCTTTTAAGGAGGGTAGATCTGTAACATCCCGATTCTCGGAATGTTTTAAAAAATGTCTTCTAAAAAGTAGGGCCAGAAAATTTCATTTGTTTTATTTGTTAACAAAGCTTAAATTAGACTTTAATAATTCGAAGGATTTAATCTGAACTAATGCGAACGTAAACTAAAAATTTGAGTTTAGTTCTTCTCTTTAGCCAGGCTTTACTTTCTCTTCTTTGACATATTAAATTATGTGCCCTTGAAGTTTCTTTGGTTTTTTTTGAATTTGTTTGATTTGTTCTCGAGTTCTTTTTCATTTATATATCTTCTTAAGAGGAAAATCAATTTATTTCCCCTCTATCAATCTCCGTACATAATTCCTTTTATTTTTGCTATAATGTACATAATTCTCCTGGCCCAACATCTTTCTCTTTTTCATAGGTGTGCAATCTGCATTTTTTTTCTCAAACGAATGGACCAGGCCAAACCTTCCTCTCTCATTTTTCCCTCATTCCTTCCTTCTCCTAGTGGGCTGGCCAAAATGGCCCATGGCTCCCTCCCTCCCAAGCGCCTCTTCTCTTTCTCTTCCTCTCTGTACGTTTTCTACCTGAGACTCAAAGGAAAAGTACATCCCATGAAGGAAGCCCCTCCTCTAAATTCCTTTAATTGCTACCGTTTCCAAAATTGATGATAAATAAACCGGTCCATCTCTCCCACTAGCGAACGCCTCTTCTCCTCCTCTTCTCTGTACGTTCTCAACCTACAGAAGAGAAACAAGGAGGCAGTCAGTGCGTACTTTCATTGCTTCCCTCCTCTAATTCTCATAAAGCTCATCCATTTGCAAAACTGAGGGCACCATTAGAAGACCATCTATGTCCTATTCCGTTCCCGCAAGAATCCTACCATCTCCCTTCCTTCTCTTTCCAAGAACTCTCCATGAACTTTGAAGCTCCATGGACGCCGGTGCTCGTTCCCGGTGAAGTAGACCATCTCCATCAGCACCCTTGCGCCCCAAGGTCCATCTCCACACCAAGAATCCATTCAGAGAAGAAAGAACACATTCCGTCGACCACACGCAAATAATTTTGCATGTACGTCTACACTGTTCATCAAGTTCATCTCACCGCTGCATCAAACTCGGTGAGGCTCTACCAAATTCCTTTTGCACGCGTACTCTCCATCACCTATTGTATCTCGTAGACATTCTGATTCAACTTATCTCTATCGTTGCTCGCGCCGATGCATGAACGGATCCCATCGACATGGCCGCGTACTTTTTAGTTCCTCGGATGATCTTGTGTTCAACATATGATTTGTTTCTCGTACCCATAGCAACCCCACAGTGGAGTTAGATCGCTAGTTTTATCAATAGGATTTTAGTATACTTTTTATTATAGTCATTCTTGCCCAAGATTGAATGGAGTTTGTTCATCGGTTAAATTTTATATTAATTCATTATTGTTCTTATGTTTGTGATATGCTTAAGAGTGCATGATGTTTGTCTCATAATTTTTGTCATGTGTGACTTAGTTTGTTTACCGGTTTTGGTTATTTATTAATTGTTCAACATGTTATTTCATGTTGATATATTTTCAAATGCGCGGTGCGTAATCATATGATATAGCTATGTACAAGTTAATGCGAATTATTATCATGGGTAGTAGTTGATCGGTGAAAATTGTGTTGGTTTGATATTTCTTATATGTTCATGAGGTGCCTAGGAGTCGCTCCTAATTATTTTATAATTTTAGGAGTTAGATGTGACTGACTAGATTATTGCATGCATTTCTTTTATTTACCTATTATAGTTTTGTACGTTGTCTTGTCTTGTTATTTTTTGTACATCATGCAATCCTCTCTTATGCATGCGTACAATATTTGGTGAATGTTTGCCATGTTTATAATTTCATAGGATTACTTTAAACTTCGCTTGATTTATCGAATCATGAAATACTACATGTCTTGACTATTTATTTTTGTTTAGCATGGTGAAATCATAGAAATGGTTTAAATATTCATTTCCATCCATGCCGCATGTTCGTTTTATGGATTTGAAATTATTTACATGTTTACGATGGAGATCTTTATATTTTAGTACATGATGTTGCATAGCTTCTTTATGGTAGAGGACAAATCAAATGCTATGTTGTTTGAGAACATATTCCACTGTAGTTCCTCGTCGCATAATATATTATTGCCTTTGTTCCTCTTGTTTCTTAGATGTTTGTTATCTAAGATTACATGGCTAAGATTTGTTTGTGTTTCTATTGTTGAATCTATGCTCTTAGCATGGGATTTTTGCTTATTGTTGTCTGGGTAATTATTAAGTGTTTTGTTTACCTAGATCAATATCCATGCATGCTTAGTTGGTTATCATGACATATAACACTTGCTCAAGTTGAATGCATATTTTGGTTGGATGCTTATCATGTGTTATCAAGTTACTATGATCACATATATGGCTAATCTTTCTTGATAGTAGGCATACAGTGGTAGTAATGATCTCATACATTGTAAATACGCATGATTCATTCTTGCTTCATTACTACCATGGCATGATGTTATGTTGCATAACTAGGTAGCATCATGTGTGTCAGTGTGTGTACCAACTCTTATGTTGTATGATGCCTAGTTGTGTATTTCAGGTACTTGCAAGTGTTGGATGAGCTAAATATAGATACATGCCACTTTCTTACTCATGCTAGTATAGTTCATTGCCTAATGTTTTCGATGGCATAGTCTAGTTGTTACTTTCCTGCATGTTAGATTACTTCCTTGAGGAACTAGTCTATTAGGGTTGTGGGCTCATATTTATAGTTCATCACATGCATATGATAGTTACCTTTCATGTTAGTTGTGTTGTATCTTTCTCATATGCCTAGTGTGCATAGTTTGATCTCGTGTTTAAGCATGTGCCGGTAATATTATTCCTACTAGCTATTTGGCTATTAGTTGTTCTTTATTATTAAGAGCATATTCTAGTTTAGTATCTTATCATGATCACTCGTATGTGTGATGCTTGTGTTATTGTTTAGACCTCTAGTAATTCTATACTCAAATGCCTTGTCTGAAGATGTGTCTTGATTTAGTTGTTTGTTAAGTTTTGACCATGGAAATTGTTTGGCTCTTGTAATAGGAATGCTTGGTATAGTTATTATGTTTGATGTTTATACTTTGGTTGTTGTTAACCACTATGAATATTTGGATTCATCCAATTATTTATTTGTGGTTGATAATTACTCTTAACCATATCATGTCTAAGATAATTGTTCATCCATTTGTTCCATGTGTTGTGTAGTTCTTGTTAATTGTTTGACAAATAAATTAGTTTAATATACTGGAGTTGATTCTATTTCCTTTTAATAATATTTTAGGACTAGACCTAGATCAATTCAATTCATATTGTTGTATGATGTTTCATTGCTTAACTAGTAAGATTTGTAATGTTGGTTTGTTTGTCCTACGAAACAATTGCTTCTGAAATATTATACAATTGATGTATATGTTTGGATTCTATTGACCGTTATAAATATTTAGATTCTATCTAAATATTTATTTGTGGTTAACTTTTAACTCCATCATGCCATGTTGTGACTGTGTAGTTAAATGCATATGTTGGTTCCATTCCATGTGTGTTGATGCCATTGGCTTGATTATGAAGTAGTTTCTAATATAGTTAGTTGGGATGTGTAGTGGGCACTACTGGTGTTTAGTATCGTAGTTTCTACTAGAACGTTAGTCTTGATCGCCAAGTCTTCCTAAGCCATGTGAACTTAATCCATGTCACTTCATTGAATCACCTCTCTTACCTTCCTATCATGCTACCACATTGGGAACCTCCATCTTGATCAATATCTTATTATCCATCCACTCATAATTTGCTTTGGATGTTATTTGGATTTACTTTTTCTTTGGTATTTACTTGATTTTCATTTGCTATCATTGCGATGAGTAGGGAGTGACGATGTTGGACATGGACAGAATCAGGTTACCGAAGAAGGACTCAACAACGAAGGCATGCCTCCTTCTTTGATCATACTTATCCTATGTTTTACAAAATTGCATTGAGTTTTATAGTTACTATATGCATGCTTTTAATCTCGTAGCTAGCGTGTCGATTGACACATGCCTTGATCCGCTTGTCGCCTATTCACTTGACACCTGAGTAGAATTATATATTATTCCAGTAGAGTAGAAATGCTTAGCCATGCTTATTACCCTATAGGTGCTTTGTTGAATGACCTTTGAGTCATTGACACTTGAAACTTATCGCTGAGCTAGGTCGGTTGGCCTTGTTGATCTCCTCTACTCTCTTCTACTCCGGGTGAAACTTACCATCTGAATACTGGCGCGGGCGAAGCTGAATCAAGGATTGAAGGAGCGATTGGCCGCCCTTCACGAGTTGAAGGGGGCAATCAGTCGTCCGTGCCGCATGAGGCCTAATAAGTCTTGGATTTGAAGATTGTGACAATAGTGCAGCCACATGCTATATGGGCACTGGCTTGGTTAATTAGTTAGCTCACTCTTATTGTTGTCATCGCCGTACCGCAGATGGGATAGCTGCCTTGCGAGGAGTGTCCTCGGCACAAAAGGGGGCTCGGACTGTGAACTGCGGTTACTTCCGTGTTGAAACCTAGTGGGCTTGGCATAGTAAGTTTGGTCTAATGAAAGACCTCGTCACAATCCCCCTGCCGGTACACCAAATGGTGGCATCAAGACGGGATTGTGTCGTGTGGGTAAAGTGTACAACCTCTGCAGAGTGTAAAACTATTCGAATAGCCGTGTCCACGGTCATGTACGGCACATGAATCTTTCTTGACGTACAGGACCTGTCTTTCTTATTCCCTCTTTCCCCTATTCTTGGAACCTATGAAGAGTGTGAGTTGATCGAGGATCCTCACTTTGATGAAAGTTATTCTGGAGACAAACATGTTTTCATCTAAAACTGCCATTATCCAACAGCCATATGTTTTTTTCAAACAAAATTAGCTTTTATGCAAATGAGCCATACAACCATCCTTTGAAGCCACATGTAGCTATTAGGTCCTTCCCCGTGGGAGGCATGTTGAGTACGTAATGTACTCATGGCAATAATTTTGTTGAACAACAGAGTTCCATGAAGACGAAGGTGATGACTACGACAACTATGGCGATCCGTAGGAGTGAGGTCACGTGGACTACATCGACTGCCTGTGGCTGAGATGGACTCGCTACGCATTGTACTTTCCGCTGGTTTCTGATTGTAAATGTCATGAGACAATTTGCTAGGTATGTCTTGTGACAAATATACTACTTGTAATACTTTTATGCATTGTGCAATGATATCATTTCACTGTGTTGTCAACAATGATCCTGGGGTTGACAAATATACACAGGAGGGTCTGGAAGTTAATTCCGGGTTCTCACACAAAGTGCACAAACAAGTACTACAAGTTAAGTGGAGCTCAATATGCAACGAGTTGCATATTGACGAAACACCACATTTATTATTTAGTTGATTCTCGATTATTTACAAGACAAGATTAAATGTTTGTTACATGGCAAGAGGTGAAGCAAAAACAAACTACACTATTTAGGCAAGTTAAATGAGGCCGAAAATAACAACAACAATTCCGCAAAATCCCCATGAGCATGTTTAGCAATTTTAAGCAAACAACAATTCACACATTATAATGTTGTTAACATGATGCGGATGACATGATCAAGTTTAGGTAATTTTTATTAAAAGTTGACATGAAGAAGATATGAAGTATTGTCACCGTGGTGGAAGGAAAGGGTGCCACGGCAACGATCCAAAAATGATGCAACGCAACATCTCGGTTCTGGTAACTCGTTGGGAGACCGGTGCAAAGCAAAGGTGGAGTGAGCGAGTCGAACGAGACGAAAGGTGGGGTGATCCCGTCACCGGGTTCCCACGGGTCGGCGACGAGGCAACCGAGAAGCATGACAAAGACGAAACGGGCACGGTGCACACAAGGGGAACATTTCATCCAACACAACAAGCATTCCACGGGTCATCGTCTCGGGGTTATACCTTCGAAGCGTTCATTCTCGGAGGGGTTCGAGTCGTCGAGGGACGTAGTGGATGTAGTGGTACACATCCGTAGAGGGAAGTAGTCGTGGTACACGTCCGTAGAGGGAAGTAGTTGTGCACGAGGCAACGATGTCGTCGTGGTACACGTTCATGTAGAGGTACTTGCGGTCTCGGCGACGATAGTTGTTCACGTTCGTAGATGTACTCGTTCCGTTCGTAGATGTACTTGGCGCATCCATCGTTTTCCGGGGCGACGGTAGTGGTACTTGTTCATGAAGGCGTTCTGGTTCGTAGTTGTTCACTTCTCCGAAGGGGTACTTGTCATCGTGGTACTTGGTCGTGGTACTTGAGGGTCGACGGTAGTCGTACATCTCATAGTGGAACTTGATGCATCCAAGGTCTTCGGTCTCACACTTGGCAAAAGAAGCGGTTCCTGGACAATCCCAACAGCACAAGGCAACAAAACAAAAAAAACACAGGCACGGTCTCGGGCGACGAGGCCATGGCAGCAGCACGGCGAAGCTTGCGTCGGGTGGAGCAGGAACTCGGGCGACGAGCTTGAGGAGGCGCTGGATGAGACCTTGGCAGCGACGGAGGCTGGAGGACGGGGCGCAGAGGCCAGCAGAGTGGCGACGGGGTCGAGGGGAGAAACGGCGCTGGCGCTGCGAGCTGAGGACGGGCGTCGGCGCTCGGTGCTGGGCTCCTGGCGCGGAGGCAGCCAGGCGCGGGCCGACTTGAGGACGGAGGGAGGCGGGGCTCCTGGCCGGCCGGCTCGGGCCAGGCGAGAAAGGGGCCGAGGCAGAGGGACGGAGCTCGGTGGCCGCGGCCTGGCGAGCTGGAGGACGGGCGTCGGGGCTGCCTGGCCGAGGCCCTCGAGGGGAGGCGCTGCGATGAGGAAGGCTGGAGGGGAAGGCCGCGGGCGGAGGGCGCAGGCGCAGGGGAGCTGCTCGAGGGGGGCTCTGGCGCGGTCCCAGCGCAGAAGAGGAGGGGGTCGAGCGGACGAGAGGAGAGCGACGAGGGGATGCGAGGAAGGGAGCGGTCGGGACGAGCGGGTTGAGGCCTCTGGCGGCGGACAGGGGAGGAACAAAAGGATGAGGAGCTGTGCTAGGGTTCGGGATGAGAGCGGTTGGGCCTAGGCCTATTGGGCCTGGAGATGGGCCTGAAGAGGAATGTTTGGGCTGCTAGGACAGGGAGGCCGGCTGGGCTCTCTTCTTATTTTCCCTTTTAGCAGAAAACAACTAAGAGAAGAAAAGAATGAGGAGGGGGGTTAGGGCAAAAACACAAGAGGTTATTTTTCTCGGGCATCATAAAATGAGCACGGTCCGAGAAAAATAGAAAAGGCATGAACGAGATATAATTCAAACATATTTGAATTTAATTCAAAAGAGTTTGAAGTAAGACTTGATTATTGAAGTGTCCAAAAAATGTTTGAATTTTTGGAGGAACCTTGATAAACGGAAAAAGAAATATAGGGATGTTTTGACGGTGAAACTTGAAATAAAGAGGCATGGGGAATATATGCAAGTGTGTTGGGTTAATTCCAAACAAATGGAATATTTATTAATATAGCTCCGTAATAATATTGAGAGGCTTTTATATGTTATAAAGAGAAATCACCATGTGAATATCCCTCGATTTAAATGGACCAAAGGTCCACACAATTTATTTGGTTGAGATGCAAAATAAATATGACATGATGGCATGATGACATGATGCAATGCAAAAATAAATAACGCAAGCACAAATGAACACACGGAAGAACCCGGAACATCTGGAATCTTCTGGAATCTTCTGGGACGTCGGTCTTCGGGCGTCACAGCAACAGACCTAGGGTTTGTTGTACCGACACATGGCAATGGCTTATAACCAGCAGTTGGCTATACTATTAACCATGCTCTTATTCACCCAGACAGAGGGAGTACTCTCCATTTTTAGGGCCGGTTTTACTACCCACTATGGAGTACAGTAGCTAGTAACATAGCCTAGGTGTCTTACAATGCAAGATGCTTAGGCTGGCCATAGTGGTGGTATCTCTAGTATCATACACTTGAGAATAGCAAACACGCAGACATGGCAGAGAATTAAAGAAGAAAGAGCTGGTTAGAGTAACATAGCTATAGATACCATATCATGTTAAATGCAACGCTACTTTGTGTCATGCATGGCAATAGATAAGGTCATCTATGATAGTACCATGCACTAGATAGTGGTAGTATAAAGGTAGTATTATATACACTAGTATCATATGCATGATACTAGTATATGATAATCCCCATTGTGAGTAGCCTGAGGAGGTGCTTAGAGAAATAAACCAAGCTTTCTTTAACCACCGATGCTTATTTGTACAAGTTAGACGTTTAATTAAGCGTCTCACCTGTAGAAATTGGAATTGGTGCTTCAGAAAAATCTAGCTTATTTTTCTATGCACCTCCCAAAGCACCTATGGGGCCTAGCATTGTGTAAGGTCTAAGCCCGATGCCATACACCGCAGACCAGATGCCTCTAATCTTAAAATCGTTGGAGTCGCCTCCATGCTAGGACATCTACAAGCATTTTTTCGATTGAAATAATCTTCTGGCCCTACATGTCATCCTGTTGATTGAAGTTTGTATGCTGATCTGGTCAATAGATGAATATATATTTTAACTTGTGGTGGGGTAAATGTTAGAGGTTGCAGCAAATATTAGTATACAGTGTGGGTCTTTTAGACAAGTTTACAGGCAAGCATATGGGGCCGGTGTTAGGGGCAGTCCTGCCTCCAAACATTGGAGGTGCTCTCCACCGTGACATGTTTATCATCACATGTTCATACTTCAAGGTGCATTAAATCAACAGATGCAAGGATCAACGGGAAACTCACGGCATGAATACATTTGTAAACACAAGTTTTTGAGGAAATCGTGCTATGATGTGTCACGTCAACTCGTACAACAAGGATAATCTTGACTACTAGTACGCCCTCTCCCTCGCCCATGCGCGTGGGTGGCTCGCAGGCGAGGAGAAGCTTTTTATTACAACAAGAAGCTCTCCCTCCCCCACGCGATGGACATACAGCAGTTGATTCGGTACTGTAGAAGTAGTACTAACATTGTTTGACTTCTCAAAGAGGCGAAGAGCCAAGCGCAACCCAAACGTGGCAGTTGCGAACACTCGCGTGATAGTATTATATGTAGGGGAAGGGCGTGGTGTGGTAGTTTTGTGGCAATTATTTTCTAGTGTTGTTGTTTGCGTCCAATAGGTGCCACTATCGGATGCATATCTTACGGTTATACTCCCTCCATTCCCAAATATTTTCCTTTCTAGACATTTCAAATGGAATACAACACTACAAAAAAATACACTTCCGTGTGTTACGTGTTTGTCACTGTAGATCACGTTTTCTGTCATGCATGTACATGCATGAAAATTTTATGACAGAATCAAGATAGTCATACCTGTGCTGTCGTAGAAGTGTTCCATGACATTACCAAAATTAACATCACGGAAGTGTCCACTTCCATGACGATAAATCACGCGTCACAGAAGTTCTTTCGTCAAGGGTGACCGACACATGGCATCCACTGTAACGAAATGCCGTTAAGCTATCGGATCTGGTTTTGGATCCGATAACCCGTTAACAGCCCGGACCAATGGGGATTTTCCACATGTAAAATTCTGATTGGCTGACGGAAACACGTGTAAGCTCCGCGTTGGCATAGGTGTCACTCATCCAATGGGCGAGATGTGCCTATGATATCTTGACACGTGGACCGGCCCATAAAGTTTAAATGGGCCGGCCCAACTAAAGGCCCGCATGATTTTGCGGACCATAATGGGCAGGCCCAACTAAAGGCCCACAAGATTTTGCGAACCATAATGGGTCGGCCCAGCTAAAGGCCCACAAGATTTTGCGGGCCATAATGGGGCGGCCTAGGTAAAGGCCCACAAGATTTTTGCACGCCCTAATGGGCCGGCCCAGGTGAAGGCCCACAAAATTTTTGTTGACCATAATGGGTCAGCCCAGCTAAAGGGCCACGAGATTTCGCCGACATTAATGGGCCGGCCTAGCTGTAGGCCCACATGATTTTGAGGACCCTAGTAGGCTGGCCCATTAACTGGTTACCATATTTTGGGCCAAATGCTGGCCCATATTTGATCTGGTCCATTAATGGCCTGCCATGTTCCGGGCCTAATAATGGCCCATATGAGATCCGGCCCATTAAAAGCCTACCACGTTCTGGGCCAAATTACGGCCCAGATCAGGTCCGGCCCTTTAAGAGGCTTTGGGCTAAATTATGGCCCATATCAGATTCGGCCCGTCAACTGGACACTATGCTTTTGGGCCCACTTCCTAAAGGTCCATTTAGTAATTCGGCGTGATATTAGTTTCAGCATGTTAAGGGCCCGTTTAACATTTCGGCCCTATATTAATTTCGGCATGTTAAAAGCCCGTCATATAGTTGGGCCAAACTACGGCCCGGTTTGCATCCGGCCTGCTCGCAGCCAATAATCTGATTGGGCCAATCAACGGCCGAGACAATTTTGGCATGTTATAAGCCCATGATGTGATTGGCACATTCATGGGCCAGGTTCTATTTCGGCCTGCTGTCGGCCCCTGATCTGTTCGGCACATTTCAGGCCCAACCTACTTTTCAGCCTCCTAAAGGCCCATTGAGTTTTCTTGGGAAAATAGGGCCGGCGGTTTACTTGGCCTATTAAAGGCTTGAATCTACTAGTAGCCCAGTTTACATTTAGGCCGGTTAATGGACCAAGATGACGGGGCCCATGATGAAGATCATACATGGTGATTTGCATGACGGCCCGATTATGTACCGTAATTTTATAGTTTGGCCGGTTAACTACGAAGACAGGATATATATACAGTAAAATAACTGCAGCATCGTGAATAAGAAAAAAACTAGACTATACAATAAATAAATTACGGCATATTACATCCACTGGGCATCAAAGTTCGCCACTATGATAATAAAGCACAAGCAGACGGCATATTACATACACTGGGCATCAAAGATCGCCACAAGTGCAACTAAACACGCCGACAAAATATTATACAAAGCCAACAGCACTTCAATAGAGTTCAAGAAAGGTTAGCCCTGCTCGGGAGCTGCAGCGCAAGCAGTTGAGCAAGCTGGTGAGACTGCACTTGTTTGACACTTATATCCTCCTCACTTTGAAAGATAAACAAGCAGACAAATGTCAGGTTTTGCACATATAAGTATCAATGCTGACAATTCATCACATTTCTTACTGACGAATGAAGTGACACAATTTAAAATAAGATTAACACAATATGGTATTGTTCAGGTCAAGACATGGCAGGAAATGACATTGTGAAGGAGTTGGCAGCTTCACGACACCATTGGATTACAGATCAAGAACTCATAAGTATCAATGGTTAGTGTGTTATCAATTTATCCCATTTTAGATTGGCAAAATAGGATCACTTGCTCTATATAGTTTAATTTACATGGTATGAAAAAGGAACTTGGTTGTACAACTGAAAACTTAAATTGAGAAGGACAAACTTTTGTTTATGAACTAGAGTACATAATAAACTTTAAACATGCAATTTGATGCAAACACCAAAAATAAACAACTGTTGCAGTCATGCCTAACCAAATATACACAACAAAGTTTGAAGGCTTGAGAAGGACAAACTTACATTATTGGTGAAGGCAGGCTCTATAAAGCCCTTGTCCATTCTG
>LR738714.1:411655764-411674599 GCA_902687465.1 Secale cereale
GGGGGGCAATTCAACAAGTTTACCACAGAATCTTCTTCATAAGAATTGCCTTTATTCTACATTTTGTTAAGAGTAAATATAGATGTGACAATATAAGAAAAAATGGAGAATATTTAATATAAGATGAAGAGTGGTGCTACATAACCAAGTAGCTATAAATGTAAGTACAGTGATATAGGCAAAAGGTACAGCCAAGAGCAATGCAGAGCTAAAATTCTTTAGTACCATCGGTCTTATCCAACCTTATGGTAAGAGTAAATATAGATCTTATGTGTAGAAAATGGAGGGCAAAGGAAAATAAGCTGCAGAGTGATGGTACATGAATAACTACCTGTGAATATAAGTACACTAATAAAGGACAACAGGTACTTACAAGAAGATTGCAAAGCTAAATATTTTCATTGTCATTAGATATATTCTACACTAATGTAACCATTCATACAGATCAGATAATTTGGAGCGAAAAATGGATAAGCAAGCTATCATGCATACTGCTATCACATAATGAACGAGGTATGTAGCAAGTAGAGTGATACAGGACAACAGGTACTAACAAGAGCAAATCAGCGGGCAGCATATTTGCGATATCCTATCGTTCTTTTCAAACCAGAATTCTTTTTTGAGCAGATTTCTTGCAAAAAAGATCCGTAAGGCACATGCGGAAAATTAGAAGTTCAAATTGTCGTGCGATATCATAGACAGTACCTCATCCTCGGAACGAGACCAGTGCATAACAAGGTTTTTCCATTCAATGTCTTCTAAATTTAGCACTGGAGACTTCACTAGAAATTCGTTTATAGACTTGCCATCAAAGTGTGATTTCCTCAGGTAACACCAATACTGCTGCAATGCTTCCTTGAAAAGCGCAAGCAAGCTTTGCTCGTCATGACTATCCAGATTGACCCTCGCCTACTTACAACAATGTAATGTAAATCATTGATGTGTTCAATCAGCAAAAAACAGGAAAATAATCACCATGAATAATAGCACCTACACGTAAGTGGGACAGGAAGATGTGAAAATTGTGTTTGTCTTCACTATAATCTTCCAATGATGGGAATATATGCACGTAGTCCCTAACAACATTGAAAGCATTGTCTTTTAAATTGGGAATAACAAGAATGGGGTTCCAATCTGCAGGAATTGGCTGTCTCTGTAGTTGGGATAGGTCTTCGGCCGGTGGACTTGCTGTACTTTTTGCTGGAGTGGGATTTTTCTGTGGTATGGCTGGTGCTATGGCAACTGAAATCGGCATACCTTTTGCTGGAGTGCAGGTCCTGTGTGGTGGGGCTAGTGGTGTCGCCAGTGAAGTATGGGTACAGTCTGCTGGAGTCGGTCCTACGTTTTGTTTCACTGGTTGTACAGCCAATATAAGTGGGGTGCTCCTTCAGGTTCGGCAATCATCCTCTTCCTTTTTGATGTCTGATGCACAAGAACAGCATTTGAGTGGAAAAACATGGTATGATGACAGATGGAATATGTATTGATAATGGATGGGCATGGCATCTTGACATATATGATGAGTAAACTAAGCAGATGGCGGTGCAACAATGTAGAAGAAATGCAAGATAACATATGCAAGATACGCGCAATCAATAAAACCTTGCCAAATTAGAGCAGGCACCTTGATGGGTGAACATGACAGGCCATCTGCCTTTGACTCCTCGAGATTAGAATAGTCATCAGGATCATATTCTGAACAAGAATCTACAGGTGGGGAGCGTATGAGTTTCATTGCATCTAGAATGGCACTCAATGCATTGGTGCCAATTTTGTAAGTCATTGCAGTGTTCCATAATATTCTTCTAATGCGCGGATTCTGATATTCACTGTAATTACGTATAATATCTGAGAACCATGAAAACATAAATAGTTGTGAGATTATCTTTGTAATGCAGAGGATATTCTAATATAGGGGCGCCCCTGTAAACACTTGTGTGCTATCACTGGATTCTGATGAGAGGGCTCATGTGTGTTGTAATATGGTGCATGCATTTATATAATCTGGCACAAGTACACAAAAAAATAGGCTCCAGAAGTAAGGATAGTTGGCAGATGATAGGTTCAAAATATACAGTATAGAGAGTTTATTGCCAAACCATGATAACAAGAGCACACAGCAACTAGGCAGATCATAGTGTACATAAAAGGGGTACACCATAACCATGATATATAAATCGGGAAAGTGGAACTGGCTTGAAAATACAGTGTTGTATTGCCGCTAGTAATTGGAAGCCTATCGATCAAGTACATGCCAGCTCTATCAGCTGTTGACAGTAGATGTCCCTGCTCCCCTTCCTGAGAAGGAACATATTGTACGTACTAAATACAGAATAACAAAAGAGGAACATTTTAAAGAACAGAAGAGGAAGCATATTGTTGAGGTTCCGTTTAATTGCATACAATGTTGGTTGCCCACTCATGATGAATCACAGTGCCCAAAGAAATGCAATTCCGCGTTGTCTCTCTATATGTGGCAATTTTGAACAATAGTCATTAGGATCATGTTCTGAACAAGAGTCAACAGGTGGGGAGCGTATGAGTTTCAATGCATCCAGAATGGCGCTCAATGCCTTGGTGCCAATTTTGTAAGTCATTGAGGTGTTTAGCTTCAAGAGTGGACTGCTTCTAGTGCGATACAAAGCAGCTACATAGATCATAGTGTAGATATAACGGGAAAACCTTAAGCATCAGAGTAAAATCAGCAAAGTGGAACTTGCTGGAATATATGTGATACTATTGTCGGTACGGTTAGAAAGGCTTCGGATACCAGCTCTCTTCAACTGAAGGTGCGGTACTGTTAATATCAGTGTAACTAACAAAGGCGACACAGCTCCCCGCATTTCCTCGCTATTCTTATAGGATTCAAGTGGGCAGGCCACTACAAATCCTATTCCCATGTTTACAAAATCCTACGAATCAAAGAAGCCCAAAGAGTTCAAAGTGTCCATACCAACCGACCATACAGACCTCTACACTGCAAATGTCCTTGCTCATCTTCACTACAAGGAACATACGGTACTACTATCATACTCCCTCCGTTCCAAAATATAAGTCTTGGTAGAGATTTCCACTATGGATCACATACAGATGTATCCAGATACATTTTAGAGTGTAGATTCACTCATTTTGCTCCATATGCAGTCCATGGTGGAATCTATACAAAGACTTGTATTTAAGAACGGAGAGAGTACTTATTAAAGAAGAACGGAAGAGGAACATGCTAAAGAAGAGCAAGCAGATTTTGGATAATAAAATGTTCGTTGTGAAGTGCCCACACATGATGAACCAGAGCGCATTAAGAAAGCAACTCCCTGATGTCTCTCTATATGTGGTGCACATGCTTTTTCGAAAGTAAAGTAGGAAAATTAGCTGACCAATTAAATGTTATCTATTCTAGTAATATCAGAATCATATTAGATTCGTACTTGAGTAACAAGTTTGGAATTATGAGTGGCATGTTATTTACCTTGATGGATTCAGGAGCAGTGCTAAGCAGGTACGATGATGGTATTGAATATAAAGGCATGTCTGCATGCAACTCGCGTGACTTTTGTCATTTGGGTCAATTGACCATTTCATGCGGTTGGATGAAGATCCTACGTCCCTAACCCTTCTTCTTCCTCGTCTCTGATTCTTCCCATACAGAACACTGCATGGGCCGCCGGCCCCACCGCATGTGTTCCTCCGTCACCCCCACCCTCCACCCTCGCCCCCACCCGCGTTGAGTTTTCTACGTTCCGCGAGGCCCCACCACCGCACCCCCCCCCACACAACCAAAGTCCCCACCCAAGCCCCTTTGTTCGCACCGGCAAACTTCGGCAAGCTCTGAAAAGTCGATTGACCCAATTTTGAAATTTAGTCTACTGTGATTTAACTAGTGTGGAATATAAAAGGGGAAAACCATAAGCATTGGGAGTATAGTGTTGAGCATGCCATGGTGGATCTGAAGGTGCAAACCGGACAAAGGCAACTTCGCAACCAATGTTTGCTCTCAACTAGCAAGTAAGTGATGGACAAGAAATCAGAGTAAAGCAGTGGCGATCTATTTTCTTGCTGCAATAAATAAGTTGAGCAGATACGAAAGAGTACTGCCTCTGGTGCGAAGCCGTTTATGCATCTGCTGAGAATTTGACGGTGATGTGGCAGCGATGGCTATCGGTTGCGTGGAAGCAGATCTAGGAGGGTAGACGGTGGCGGCGGGGCACGGTGGGCGAGACGGTCGTAGGAGCGGCGCCGACAAGGTGGACGACGGTGGGGATGAAGTGAGAGGACGGGATGCAAGGATCCCGGTCCGAAGCCGTGGATGAGAGAGGTCGATCTCTTGTAATGGACGGCGGCATCGGGGTATCAGCTCCGGCATGGTGGAGGATGACGGCGGTGGATGGGCTGGCGGATGGAGGAGGCTGGGGTGGAGAGGGTGTTTTGGCGCCCACGGAGTACGAATGGGGAAATTGATGTGGAGAGGCAGGGGGAACCATGTCTGCAGGGCACCCTTGTCTCAAATGCGAGGAAATATACAAACTTAGCCCCCGTTTCTAATTTCCTACATCACAACAATATTAGTCGGTTGGGGATAGGACGGTAATCTCGCATACACCGAATATTTGCCGACGCGAGTTTGTTTTTGGCGCCCACCGTGTATGAATCAGGGAGGGAGTCGATTTCGGCTGAGGACACACTGTGTTTTGGCGCCCATCGTGTATGAATCCGGGTGAGAGGCGGTTATGTCACGTTTGAGTGAAATTACAAACCTACCCCTATCGAAACCTATAGAAATCGAGAAGATAGGCTTTGCGTGGCAGGAATAGGCACTAGTAATTTCCATCTCGTGGATTTTTTTTCGGGCGGTTACTGCGACTTTCCCCACTTTGTTCAAATTTTGCAGAGTGCACGTTTACTGTGCCAACTCAATTCGTATCCCGTTTGTATTCTATTTTTTTGGTCGGGATCCATTTTTGATTGGAATAAAATTCTATATACATCATTTTTTTATATATACTTTCAAAAGCACAACAAAGAATTATTCTCCTTTATATGTATAATATTATTTACAAATACAATGATCTCAAAATCATAAGGTTGAAATCAAAAAATTAAAACAAATTATGTTTTACTAAAATGTATGGATCATTAATATCTACTCCCTCTGTCCCTAAATAAGTGACTCAAAAATCACTCAACTTTGTACTAACTTTAGTGCAAAGTTGAGTCACTTTTGAGTCACTTATTTTGGGATGGAGGGAGTACATATTAAATAACATAGATGCGCGTGAATTCATATGAGTATGCATGTTTGATAGATCAATTTTGGTTCGAGTATGGATTACATGTATCATCATCTCGAATTCAAATATTTGAATCCCTTTTATGTTCTGTCCTTTCATGCCCATCTCTCTCGCATGCATGCTCCTTCATGTAGCTACCACTCTCTTTTCTCCAGCTCACCTGCACGCTCACTTCATGTTTCTCCTATCCTCGCAAACATGGTCTCTCGACGTCTCCCTTGAGAAGTGTCACACTCTCCCTATCATCATACATTACACGGTTTTCATTATCTCTCACGTCTCTACCGTTCTCTCGTATCACTAGGTACCTAAGCTTTCTTTTTCACCACCACACACAATCTCCACTCGTCTTTCACTTTGTCTTTCTATCTTTCGGATTCTCTTACACACCCTATATGTCTCTAAATATGAATCATACCACTAAAATTACTCTCTCTCTCTCTCTCTCTCTCTCTCTCTCTCCTGTAGACACAACATTTGTTGCGGTCTCATTTTCATCTCCATCCCAGACTGACATTAATCATTTGTTTACCGATAAGACAAACTCCCCCCTCTCTCTCTCTCTCTCACACACACACACACACAACTCCTGCTTCCACTCCCCTTCCCGACTACCGTCTCACTCACACACACACAAAACTCTCGCTTTCGCACCCCCGACTCGTATTTCTCTCACAAACATTTATCGACTAGCCTCTAGATAGGTTTATACACCCGCACACTCATGCTTCCACTATCGCATACATGTCTGTCTCCCGCTCCTTGTATCTATGTAGATTTTTCTTCCCTTCTTGAGACACGCCCTCTCGATTGTGCACACACACACACTATCGCCTCATTTCAAGCTGATACATCTTGCACACACACTCTTTGTGTCTTTGTCACACATGCACTCCGTCCTCCTTCTGTCTCCCTCTCTCTCTCACACATGGGCTTTTTGCAACAACTAGCAAGATGCCCATGCGTTGCACGGAACATCAAGATGCATTTGTATGAGTAGTTTGTCTTGTGGGAGAAAAGGATGAACAAAGGAAGGCGTTATTTGCAAGTGTGGAGAGGGGTGTGGGTATCTTTTTGCAAAATTGCCATAGTTTCATTCTTATCCGTCAGATATAGATCGGACGGCCCATATTGCAGGATGGCAGGCACACGATCAGCACTGACTATGCTTTTTCTAAGAGTAGGGACAAAAAACAGAGTTGGTGATGATGGTGGGCCTGCCATCCTGCAATATAGGCCGTCCGATTTATATCTATCGGATAGGAACGAAACTATGCCAATTTACCCGCACTCCTCTCCACACTTGCAGATAAGTCCTTCCCTCTTTCATCCTTTTCTCCCACAAGATCTTGATGTTCCGTACAACGCACGGGCATATTGCTAGTAAGAGTAGAAATTAGACGTATACCACTTCTCGAATCTTGAAACCAACAACATTCCTCCCTTATCTCATCAAAACCGCCAAAGGAATATATTTTGAGTGAATCATAACAATTTTTTAGTGATATACGTATTTCAAAACTAGACTTTTTTTCTATCAAATCGGTGAATATGTATTGATCTACTCAGATCGTGTGGCAACGCATTGGCACATTGCTAGTAGTTATTAGTATAATTTTTTGGACACCAGACAAACGGTGGAGTACATATACAAAGAGAAGAGGCGCACGCATGGAGTCAGTCTCTCGCTGTCTCGCACACACGAGTGTTATGTAAATGCAACATTAACAAATAAACCCTAAAACCCTAGGTGCATGATTGTTGCATTCGCGGGTACCGGGTACGTGGTGGAGCGCACCTTTGTAGGAATAGTCAGCTCGCGTGATAATTTGATCCGTAGGAGTTGATGGTCGGGACCACAGGTGAACGACTTGGAGACGGTGGCTCGCCAGTTGCCACAGATCGAGTAGCCACGTTTAAAATATCATTTTTAACGGGGTTAAGAGTTCCGATTTTGAATGGCGCGTTATAAGTACTAAGTAGTTTTTAGAATGATTGGTATGTTGCGAAAATGAAATTCATAGTACTACGTACCTTCTTGGCGTATGGTTGTATGGGTTTATGTTGCGAGATGTTGAACCTGGTAGTTCTAGGGCAAATACTATGTTTAGATTTAGATGTTGGTTTTCAATAATGAAAATCGGAAGGGGGAAACCTTTCTTTGATTAGAAAAAAAAACTACTACCTCCGTTCTGGTTTACTAGTCCCCATCCTATTTTGGGTCAAAGTTTGTCCACAAATTTTACTTGTAAAATGTGAATGGAAAACGAGATTTTGTTATACGCAAACAAAAAAGTACTGGAGGGAGTGATTGCTCTGACACGGATGCGGCCTCTCATAGCGCAGGCATTGAACCGGCGCGCCGGCCAAAAGGGCCCCACTCACTGCAGGCCTGGCTGAACACGCATCCTCGCCGCATGTAAACGGCATCAGACTGCCCTGCCTGCCTTCATTTAATCTGCGCGTGTGCCGGCAACACGTCCTTCCACGAGCTGGCTGGCATTTTAGAACACAAAAAATGACCAAAATATAATTAATTACGCATGGTCTTGACTTGTTGTGCTCGCACTGGTAGCAGGAACTAGAGGTTTTTATTTATTCATAACTCTCCTCAAAAAAAATTTGGCTTTGAAGTGAATCATGGTTGTGGACATTATGTATGAATGTGGAGATATCTGTGAACATGAGTTTGATGTGGAAGTTGAACTTGGAATGTCGGGCTTGCGCATGAACTATACCATGTCCAATGCTTCGTATGTTATTGTTTGGAAAGTAATTGCTTTTATTACATGACCCGGAAAAAAAATATTTAGTGCCACATCAGTAGATGTACGGACATCACAACAGGCATGCTGACTGGATAAACATTTGAACCTAGCAACTACGAAGGAAATTTTGCATTGACAACAGTTTTAGATAGCAGGAGATACCTAGCCTGCTCTGCCTCTACTAGCTTATTTCTCGCTTCTTCCATCTCTTCTTTGGCATGGGTGAAGAGATCGTCTGATTGCTCTTTTCGCTTCTTCAGGAACTCAGCTACATTCTCAAGGGTAGTTGCACGCTCTCTTTCAGCCTTTACTAGAGCCACGAGGACACGAGTAGCTGACGACTCTACCTGGCTTGTGTGTAATCCAGCATCATCTAGGAATTTTCACCTTGTTTCTAATCCAGCATCATTGGGGAACTGGCACCTTGTGTGTAATCCAGCCTCATTCTGGAAACATGATCTCGAGGTTGACCATACTTCCCTCCTCGCAGGAATTGCATCCTGACATGAAGTTACTTCTTTTATAGATAATTACTCAGAGCAACCCAGACCCATTTAGTAGAAGCCAGATAAACAGAACTCGTAGAAGTGAATTCAAAAGGAAAAAAATATAAAAACAGACTACAAGGTGAGAACACCCACTTCCTACATCAAGCTAAAAATGTAAGCATTAGGACGATTAAGACTCTTCGTATGACACATCGAAGAACACGAGGCTTAAGAGAAACAGAAACTACAAGATATACACATCGAAGAACACGAGGCTAAACGAAAGTAAATGAAAGGGTGTTACTTACCAAAGCTCGTTTTACAGATTCGGTGCAACTCCTCTTTAACTTGCCACGCTCCTTGAAGATGTCCCCAATATCCCGTGTTTGGTCTTCATTGCTCCTCTGCATGTTCGCACTCTTGGTTTTAAAATCTCAACATGGCAAGAAAAATATACTACTAGTAATACTCGCGCATCTTGTGGGCAACATTAAAGCACTCGTCTGCCATGTTAGAGCATCTCCAACAGAATCGCAATGCACGGCGCTTTAAAAAAGCGTTTACAGTGCTGAGATCGAGAAGTAGAGATAGAGAGTAGAGGATAGTTCTCAGCATAGATAGATAAAAAATAGATTATTCAACTACTCCCCATCGTCCGACTCCTCCTCGGTGATGTCCTCATCCGACGTCTGACTGTAGGCCTGAAGATACCGATCGTCGTCGGATTCCCATGGCAACGCTGCTCCTAGCCTCATGTTGAATTGAGCGTCCTATTTTCGCCTATGCTTGTCCTCGCGATAGGCGGCTCGCTCCGCCCTCCTCTTATCCCTCTGCGCCCTCCTTTGCTCGTAGAACTCGCGCTCGTTGATGATATCCTGCGGGAAGCGTTGGCGCCACAGCGCCATGGCTTCCTCATCCATCTCGGTGATGCTGAGACGGTGCTCCCGCCTCCGGTGGTCATGACGATCCTCGTCGGTGATAAGCCGTGGCAGAGGCGCGGGCTCCAGTGCCCGCTCCCGCGTCGGCACGTTGGGGAAGTTCAATGTTCTATGAGGCCACCGAAGGCGCCACGCCGCCGCATCGTACACGCGGGCGCCCTCGTTGGCGATGTCGAAATTGCCGAGGCCGAGGCGCATCCCGAAGAATCGGATCTCGGAGGAGAAGCCGCCAGAGGGGCGCGCGCAGATGTCGCGGTATCCACAAGTTTCCCGGCGATGCGGCGGCATGGTGGCGCGGCAGCGGCGAGGCGAGAAAGAGCGAGGAGAGAGTGGTGGCGAAGCACAGAGCGGGGAGAGAGCGGTGGCAAGGCACAGAGCGGTGGGAGGGCGTTGGATTTTATAAAGCGCGCCGGATGCCGCGCGCCAAAACTAGCGCACGCCCGGTCGCTTTTTCCCCCGCGCGCGCAATCCTTTCCTGACGTCTTTGCTATCTCTACTCTCTTCTCTATAGTTATATTTATTTTATATTTAATATTTATCTCTACTTCTCTACTCTCTATTTTTTTCTACTTTTTCCCTAATCTTCTAAAAAACAGAGTTGGTAATGATGGTGTTCCTGCCATCCTGCAATATAGGCCATCCGATTTATATCCGACGGATAGGAAGGAAACTGTGACAATTTTGGAAAAAGATACCCACACGCCTCTCCGCATTTGCAAATAAGGCATTCCCTCGTTCATCCTTTTCTCCTACAAGATAAACTACTCATACAAATGCATCTTGATGCGTGCAACGCATGGGCATCTTGCTACTTCTAAAAAACTATCCATCATCTGCCACACTACTGGTTGCAGATGAAATACCTACCCAAGCATAGCGCGATACAGGAGCGACGCACAATTACAAGTTGATATTCTGTTGGACAATGGAGGCTATAACCAATTACTTTTATGGGAACAATAGCACCCAGGAAATTCGAAGGGTAGGTATGAACAAAATTGGAATTGCGCATGTATTGCTAAGTGATTCAATACACACATTACCAATCGAGGAGGAGAACGACGGTCGCGGCGGCCTCTATGAGTCATGGTCAGCAACGGGAGTCATTTCATCATCCACAACGGTGGTGCTTCTGCGCTTGGCGTCGGCTTCCGAGAAGCAACTCCGAGACCGTGGAAGACGGTGCCTGGGAAAAGACTCTGTGTAGTATGACGACGGTGGTCCGGCTCCAGTGCGGCGTACGAGGTCGTCGATGAGGCAGATGCGCTGCAGTGGACGAGTGCGTCGATGTAGAATGGGAGGAGCACGAAGGCTGCGGTGTCGTGGAGAAGTCTATTTTGCTGTGGGGATAGAAAATGGGGAGTATTCAGGTGTACTACTCTGGGTGCCAGGGTGGGGTTGGCTGGGTAGGGTGAACCTGAAGTTACGAAAACAGCCCCCTACCAACCGTCATCTGTCGGCCTGTTCCGAAGGCTATGATGGTAACTTCCCACTGCTCGAATCAGGGTCGCGGGAGATTTTCCCGCCGACCTCAAAATTTTGTGACACTGAACTCCCCGTGTGGCGTGTTGGGTGATTAGGCTAAGCAACTAGCGAGTAGTACTAGTAAACTCTGCATATTAGGTTTGACCAAAGTCAAACTTCTTAAAGTTTGACCAAGTTTATAGAAAACTATAAACATTTACCATAACAAATATGTATGATGTGAAAGTACATTCAATAATGAATCTAATGGTATTTATTTGTTATTGTATAGGTTAATATTTTTTGTTATAAACTTTCTGAGAGTTTACAAAACTTGACTCTGACCAATGCTAATACGCAGACATAAATAAAAACGGAGGGTGTACACATTTGTTTTCCTAGTATGTAGTGAATTAATTATTTGCTGAAATTGTGAAATAATTATATTAGGCTATTGACTTCGAATGTAATGGTCTATACAATTCAATAGTTACAATCATTGTCGAATTCCAAGATGTATACTAGGTCTATAGTACTTCACAACATGCTCAAACTTGCATAATCCCAGTCAAATGACAATCAAAATGCATTTCATAGTTATTACTTCGTAGGATGCAACAAAACCAACAATAACTCTACATCAGCCATTATAAAAGCAACATTTTGAACATATCCCAATGTGTGAATGAAACGTGCAGAGAGAGCTTCCGAAGATGGAGCGGATAGGGTGGGAAAGATTGTATGTATGTGGACGAGAGAGTAGGAGACAAACCTAACGAAACAGAGAGAGGGAGATAGCTAGAGAGAGGAGGAAGTTAGGTCTGTGTGAAAGATGGAGACATGTAATATACGTGAGATGCGTGTGCATCCGGATTCTGTACACGTGGAAGGAGAAGAGACAACAGGTTTGACGGGAGAGCTGGAAATACATGGATGAGAGGGGAAGGATCTCATGGTTTGAGGGATTGATAAATTTGTGCGGGGGAGAGAGGGATTGGTAATTTTGTGCGAGAGAGAGAGGATGGGGGGAGGAGTCAGTCAGCCGTCGTCACATCATCCTGCTTCCGAATGGCCCCGCATTCTCTAGCGAAGTGTGGTCGCTGTCTTCGATCTCTTCGATGCCCTCTTTGAAGATTGAGGTGTTGTGCATGCTGGGGTGCAGAGAAGCACAAGAGAGAGTGGTCGCGATATAACCTTGGATGGGGATGAATTGTGTGCTCGGGGGAGGGGGTGTGTGTGTGCTGTGTGTGTGTGTCAGATATTGAGAGAAAACAAACCTAAGGAGAGAAATGTGTGTGTATGTGACGGAAAACTACTTGCTAAACAGGGTATTCACGAAGAGATTGTGCGTGCGAGATAGAGAGGGATGTGCGGGCCTTGAGGTGGGCAGGGGCCGGGTGAGGGTGTCAAAATGTGCGCATTGATGCATGTGTTACATGCAATCATGCGAGGGACGAATGAATCGAGAGAGATGGTTGTTGTGTTACATATGCTCCTCTCTCTCTCTCTCTCTCTCTCTCTCTCTCTCTCTCACACACACACACACACACACACACAAGTAAAATGGGAGACCGTTCTCTCATGTATACACAACGTATCGACATCTGTCTATGTCTCACTCATGCATGATCATTTGCACATTCACAGCTCTATATGTCTCTATCACACGCACACCGTCTCCACATTGCCCTTCCGCCACAACACACATATGTACACATACACACGTTCTCAGTCACACACACAAAATCAGTATTAAAAAAACTAGGGCGCACCTAAAACGTCCAAATCCAAATAAACATGAACTGGAGCTAAATTCAAATATATGGAAATATTGTAGCGTCAAGAACTTTTCCCGAAAAAAAGTTGAGTAATATTCGGGGATTGTTTTCACACACACAAAAAGGTTCGGTGGATGTCCTTCTAGCGCGATATGGTGATGCACCGTTGGATCGACCGCACGACCGCGGTTCACGCGCTTGCACAGGATTCCGTATCGTGGCTGTGGTAACTAATAAAAGTGTTGCCTAAGTCTAATGTTTACGTGTACTAGTACGGTTTTCTTTTAAGTTTGACCAACCCTATATAAAACTAAACTAAGCTCCCATACATGCACTCATCAATATGCCGCCGTCGTCGCTGCGCATGCCGGCGTCCGCCTGCTCCGGCAAACAATTTCTCGTCCATCACAGCCGTGTCGCCGCCAAGCCGAAGGCTCGCCCGCTCACGTCGTCTAGAGTCCCTCCTCACGTCGCCGCCGTGCTGCCAAGCACGCGAGCAGCTGGTGGAGCCGCGTCTATGCACGCAACGTACGAAGAGGAGGACGAGCGCGTGCTCTAGCACGCCGGCGATGAGGAACTAGCGTGTCATTGTCGTCTCCGCCCACTCGGAGGAGGCGTGCATGGTGGCTGTCGCGGCGGAAGCCTGTCGCGCGCGCGTTGAACCCGCAAACCTGGTGCTGACGTGGAATCTACCTTCGAGACCTTGAATGCCACGTGGATCCTGCAATCTGAAGGAGCAATTTGGGTCAGTCGACTCTTGTGAGTCGTTTGATGCAACATGGATGGCTAGAAGGGCTTCTTCAACCTCCGAAATAGATGCACGGTTCATCTTCTCAGCCCGCCAGACGCCTAACCACCTGCCGCCGCCGCCGCCGTGCCCTCCCCTGAACCGCCTGCCACCGCCATGCTCCCCCCCCCGCCACCCCGCCATCCGTTTAACCCCGGGCACTATCCATTTTTTTCCGGCGAACTGCATTCCACACCCAACACTCATAAGATAGATTATGGGCACCCTGCCGTCTTCTTCCTTCACTCCGTCGAACTTCTTTCACAAATCGACTGACCCAAATTACACTACTAGTACGAACGTATTAACTACAGTAGGAACGCGAAGATATGAGCAGTAGTACCAAGTGCAAGAAGAATAAGAGTAATACATAGTACTAGTACTACTGTACGTACTAAAGAGCTCAAATAACGAGAAAGAACATAAACATAGTTCTGCTGGGGCCTCCGGACAACACACCCTTGAAAATAAACTAAGAAACTAGTCTGCTTGACACTGTAGTAGAACCAACATGAGCGACGGCACCTACTCGGAGTCCGAGTCCACGTCCTCGACTTCATCCTCATCCCTCTTCATCTTCCTCTTCGCCGACGCTTCTTTGCTTGAACCGGACACTGGGCTCTGCTTCTTCATCCAACCCTTGTAGATATTTGAACAAAGGTAAGCATCCATTGCTGCGTACATGATGTGATCTTCATCTAATGTCTTTGACTCCCATGCATGATGAAACTCATGGTGAGGTTTCTTCAGTTTAGCGTACAAACGATCAATCATGGCTGCTGCCAGGGTCAGCATTGCAGGCTGAGAGGAGGACACCAGGCTCTCCTTCTGGAGATCGAAGGGTTGGCCTACAACGAGGCCTATCTGACCCAGGATTTCCTTGTCGTTCCTAAAGTCTACAATAACGAATTTGACTCGGCCGCCCTTGAGGAACTTCTTAAATTCCTCGCACTCAACGTCGGCATGGCATATGTGGTAGACCAAGCATAAGTCATGCACGCAAACCTGGATCACAGCGGGCTTCTTCTTCTCTGCCTCCTTTAGTTTCTTCTTGCTTCCAAGGACTGTGGTGTACTCAACATCTAGCCCAGCGACCCACTCATCATTTGAGTTTTTGAACATGCGTTGGAAGCGAGCAAGGCATTCTTTCACCATTGCGGAAGAACGGGCGTAGATGACGTCGAGCTCATCGCCGGTGATGGTTCTAACCTTGTACTCACCGCCGATCATGGAGATTTGGGACGCCATGGATTTGGGAGGAGGATTAGGATTGAGAGACAACTAGGAGCGAACTATTGTAAGGTACTGTACTAGTAGAAGACGAGGATGAGTAGGGCGTGCGAACGGCGTGGGGTTGCTGGCTTGCCCGGTGGATAAACGGCTGCAAGCCCCCAAAGAGTTGTCGAGAACTATGCAGGACCCACAAGATGTCATGTCTACTAGACCCATATCATAGGTCTGTCGGTATAGCTTCTTCCTGTTCGCACACCATGTCGGCTTGTGTGTAACTTCAATTAATTCCATCAACCATCGCGCCTCCCACGACCTTCGGCCTGTTCGCACGCCATGCCGGCTTGTTTGCTATTCATGTGTGCATGATACTCCCTTTGTTTCTTTTTACTTTGCGCATAACTCATAGCTCGCATACCAAGGAGAGGCCCGTTCGAATTTTTTTGGAGAAGTTTGCCCCTACTTTTTCATGGATTAGAGTACTAGTCGTCTCGAATCCCTCCATGCATGTCACACGTAATCTCTCTCTCCTTCGCTTATGTCTCTGCATGCAAACTAGGAAGTTGCGCCAATTAAGGAGATTAATTGCTAGCGAAGCGGAAAGGCAGGGGCAGGCTGGGAAATGTGCGCTACTCAAGGGGATCGCGCAGAGCATTTGGGAAAAAATGAAAAAAGTTATGCTCGGAGTATAAAGGATCGGAGGGAGTACCAGCTAAGATACCACCATTATGGCCATCCTTAACCATTGCATGCAATAATTTATTGCACCTTGAAATATGAACATGTGTGGGGCGTGTATGTTTTTAATGACTTGAGACTATACCTAGCCCGGCATGCAAGATGAGACTTTATGCACCATTCCCCATACCTGCAGGAAGCCCGTTCGTCTCCAAATCTTTTCCTCTCCATGTGTGGAAACAATATGCCTGCCAGACTCTCCTTCTCCCTCCGACGGTCCCACCACTCCACCCGGGATGCTGCTTCAGTTATTTAACTTCAGGTGCATTGGGTCATTGACATATGGGCCCAACAGGGGTCTGGCCCACATGTCAGCGACGCAACTGGACCTGCAGTTAAGTTAGTGCAGCTCAGTCCATATCTTACGTTGGTGTGCCATTGCTCGCTATAAATACTGCGCCTCTCACGACATTCGGAAGAACGCTCACGTTCATCACTATCTCCTCCCCCTCCCTCTCACGTCGACCACCATGGCATCGCCCCTCCCAAGCCCTAGGCGCCCCTCGCTGCACTACGCGAATGGTCACACACCGCCGTTTCATTCCTCGCCGCCACTAGTTGAGGAGGACGCGTCGGCGTTCCGCTCCTCGCCGCGATGCGTCGAGGTGGATGCGTTAGCGTTCCGCTCCTCGCCGCCACTATTCAAGGAGGACGCGTTGGCATTCTGCTCCTCGCCGCGATGCGTCGAGGTGGACGCGTCGGCGTTACCAATCTCGCCAACACGCGCGTCGGAGGACGCGTCGGCTCCCCGCTACGAGGAGAACGCCGTGCCGCCCGCCGAGCCCCCCAGCTGTGACGCCCCCGATTTGACCGTACACTAATCATTCACGCAAATGTGTACGACCAAGATCAGGGACTCACTGAAAGATATCACAACACAACTCTAGACACAAATTAAAATAATACAAGCTTTATATTACAAGCCAGGGGCCTCGAGGGCTCGAATACATAAGCTCGAAAACACAAGAGTCAGCGGAAGCAATAATATCTGAGTACAGACATAAGTTAAACAAGTTTGCCTTAAGAAGGCTAGCACAAAAGTAGCAACGATCGAAGAGGCAAGGCCTCCTGCCTGGGACCTCCTAACTACTCCTCGAAGCCGAACTCCACGTAGAAACATCATCGGGGTCCTCTGGCTCCTGGGCTCCACCATCTGGTTGCGTCATCCGAGAAGAAGGAACAAGAGGGGAAAAGGGGGAGAAAAGCAACCGTGAGTACTCATCCAAAGTACTCGCAAGCCAGGATCTACACTACATATGCAATGGTATCTGTGTAAGGGAGGTAATATTTGTGGACTAAACTGCAGAATGCCAGAATAAGAGGGGGATAACTAATCCAATCGAAGACTACGCTTCTCGTAACCTCCATCTTGCAGCAGAAGAAGAGGGTAGCTGGAAAGTAACAAGTATCCTCGCTTCTCGCAGCCTCCGTCTTGCAGCAGTAGAAGGGAGTAGAAGGTAAGTTCACCAAGTAACAACGAATAGCATAATCCTACTCGGCGATCCTCCCGCTCATCACCCTGTGAGAGAGCAACCACCGATTTATATCTGGCACTTGTAAGGGTGTGTTTTATTAAGTATCCGGTTCTAGTTATCATGAGGTCGGAGTACAACTCCGGGTCGTCCTTTTACCGAGGGACACGGCTATTCGAATAGATTAACTTCCCTGCAGGGGTGCACCACATAACCCAGCACGCTTGATCCCATTTGGCCGGACACACTTTCTAGGGTCATGCCCGGCCTCGGAAGATCAACACGTCGCAACCCTACCTAAGCACAGCAGAGAGGTCAGCACGCCGGTCTAAGTCCTAGGCGCGCAGGGGTCCGGGCCCATCGCCCAACGCACACCTGCACGTTGCGTACGCGGCCGGTAAGCAGAACTAGCCTCTCCTAATACCAGAGCAGGCTTCCAGTCCAATCCGGCGCGCGCCGCTAAACCGCTGACGTCAAGAAGGCTTCGGCTGATACCACGACGTCGAGTACCCATAACTAGTCCCACGTAGCTGGTTAGTGCGTATAGACCAAATGGCCAGACTCAGATCAAATACCAAGATCCCGTAAACGTGTTATTATGAAATAACCGCGGACAACGACCAGGGCCAAGCCCACCTGTCTCCTAGGTAGTCGCAACCTGCCCTGTCGCTCGGCCACAAAGTAACCAACAGGGGGCTGTCGGGAACCCAGGCCCACCACTACCTGTGTGGAACCACATGCCCCTTCAGCCCCCATCTCCGAATCATCATCATGTGTATGTGAAATGTATGTAGTATATACCCGTGATCACACCCAAGTGATCACGGCCCGATAGGATAGCAGGGCAGACGGACAAGGGTGTAGGGCCACTGATGGAATACTAGCATCCTATACTAAGCATTTAGGATTGCAGGTAAAGTATCAACAGTGGTAGCAACAATGACAGGCTATGCAGCAGAATAGGATTATCGAAAGCAGTAACATGCTACACTACCCTAATGCAAGCAGTAGAGAGAAGAGTAGGCGATATCTGGTGATCAAAGGGGGGGCTTGCCTGGAAGCTCTGCAGACGAAAGGAATCTTCGGAAGCGTAGCCGTAGTCGAACACCGAAGCATCAACGGTCTCGGGGTCTTATCACAGTATCGGAGTCTACCGAAAATAAGCAACGAAGGGGAAACAAATAAATAACAGAGCAAACAATAGCATCACAAAGCATAACATGGAAATACGCGGCGCTACGTGTGACCTAACGCGGTGCTCGGTGATACAGGCGAAGAGGAATAACATCCGGGAAAGTATTCCCGGTGTTAGGCATTTTCGGGCAGATGAAACAGAGGGGAAAGTTGCATGTTCGGTATGCTAGGGATGTGTGGTTGACGAACGGTCTGCTTATTCGGATTCGTCTCGTCGTTCTGAGCGACTTTCATGTTCAAACTTTTTCGATCCGGGCAACGGTTTAATTTCTATTAATTTCTGAAGTTCTAAATGATTTACTTTGCATTATTAATATCCCAGTCAACAGTCAACAGGGTTGACTGGTCAACTGGGCAGGGTCCACATGTCAGTGTCACTAACACTAATTAACAGTTTAGGTGCTAACTAACAGGTTAATTAGGCTAACTAACAGATTAATTAGCAGGACTAATTAACCTAATTAATTAATCATTTAATTAACTATTTACTATTTATTATTTATTTTTATTACACATTTTTTTAACACTTCTTTTTTTTATAACTGTCTAAACAGGGGCATCTGGACATTGTCCAAGCCGGACAATGTCCATGGCCACAACACAGCCTACACCGGACACGTCCGGACCAAAAGGGCTTCTACGGGCGCGCACGCGCGGCCACAGTGGGCCGGCGGCGGCCGGCCGGGGGGG
>LR738714.1:411682442-411946229 GCA_902687465.1 Secale cereale
GAGGGCCATATAGGCCAAGTAATGGGCCGGCCTGGCTGGGCCATTCGGCCCAGTTGGGCCGGGGGGGGGGGTCTTCTAATTTTATTTTTATTTTAGTTTAGGGTTTTTCTTTTATTTTCTGTTTTCATTTATTGTTTCTTTTATCTTAGTTTTATAAAATACAAAATTAGTACCTAAATTATTGCAATACTTTTAGCCCTCTCCTACAAAAGTTTTGACTCCCAAATAATATAGTTTAATAATTCATAAATTAAAAGACATTTAATTAATCATCTTTGATGTTGTTTTAATTATTTTAGGATATATAAATTCTTAATAAACGTTGATTTCTTCACCACTATTCTGTAAAGATTATTTGCCACATTTAGAACATTTTGTTTTTGACTTTTGAGAACTTTAATTATTTGACTTTGTTTTAAATTTGAAATTCGAATCGATTTGAATCATCGCGAAATTATCAACAGTAATTGTGGTGATGTGGCATCATTAGCAGAGTTTTACTGTAGCTTGATTACCCGGGCATCACACCAGCCTTGAGGAGCTTTGGAAAGAAATGGATGTCGCCTTGTGGGAGGCTTTGCCTCCAGCAGAGCGCGCCAAAATAGAGGCGGAGAAGAAGGCCGAGGAAAAGAAGCGCACCGCGGGACAAGCTGCCTGGCAGGCCTATGTCGCGTCCGAGAGAGTCAGGCAATTGGCTCTTTGGCAAAAGGCTCGGGCGAGGGCCTTGTGGGTGACGAAGGACGCCCGTGCCAAAGCCCTGAGTGCAGTCGGGCCCAAGCGCCTCATCCATGCTTGGCGGTACGTGGACCGGGTGCACGCTTCCAGCCAGGAGGAGTACGTGTTGTCGCCGGATCACCACACCGGTGAGATAGTGCTCGCCCGCCGGCAAGCCGCAAATCAGCACCTCACGAGTTGCGAGGCTGAGGAAGAGTCATTGTGTCGGTGCGCTGGGAAACAGCCGCGCACCAGGGCACTCGTGGTGCGCCGCAAGCGCTCCTGCGAGCGCCGTGGCTTTTAGTAGGAGTATATTTATTGTTTCGTAAGGTGATCTCATTAGTTTTGGGAAGAAAATGATAAATCCCGAACGTTCAGGAATTATTAGCGTCCTTAATTAAGTATGTAAAAGGGAAAGTTTGGAAACCTTGTGTATTCGTACGCATTTTGTAAGTACGTGCATATAGCACAAACTTTACTATATACTGTCGCACTATACGTCTCTCTTTATATATGCTTGCAGTCTGTGCTACTCCCTCCGTCCAGGTCAATAAGTCATCTTTGGTTGTGCACCGTGACCAAGAAAGAGGGAAGACTTATACACCTAGACGGAGGGAGTACTACTATTACTTATGTACGTGCAAATGCACGTTTTAGCACTATGATGCGGTTTTTGTAAAAGTAAAAAAACAGCACTAGTCAAGCTTGTGAAACGATTCAATGCAAAACAAATGCAAAAATGCTCGTTTGATTGTTTACTTTTAGCTTCCTTCTTTGTGGTTATTTCTCTGTCGTACTTTGTACGGAGTATCTCACTGGTCGGAAAGGCATGCAAGTTCCCAAACCGCATCCTCCGTCTAGGTGTGCCGTGCAATTGGAATAACAACTTGAGTACTACTCCCTCCGTCTAGGTGTGTAAGTCACCTTACGAAAATCAGATATTCCCAAAACACTTAGGCGCAATGTATTAAAATTCTGTCCTCGTTCCCCTCACTGCCTCGTTCATCAGCGAGCAATTTTTTTGGCTGAACCACGCGGGGGAGGAAGTTAATGCGGGAGAGAATGAGTGACCTATGCATGTAGAGAAGGAACATGTTGATTAGGGGAGGGATTGACCCCAGTTTGCATGCACGTCAATGGGCCTGCATGGGTTGGCTAAAACGGCAACCCTATTAATTAGGGATTCATTGCTAATCTTCGTTTGATTTAGGAGGAAAAGTGGCACGGTGATTGGACGAATTTTCGGTCTGATTCTTTGGCCTCTTTCAATCCGCGGCCACCTAGGTCGCGCTGCTCCACCTTAGCTAACTTACACACCTAGACGGAGGGAGTACTACTAGTAGGAGTACTAGGGGCCAGTTCTTTTAGGCTTCTGGATTAGTAATCCCATAACTACTAAGTACCTCCGTCCTGGTTTATTGGTCCCCATTGTTATCTGTGTCAAATTTTGATCATAAATTTAACTAATGAAATGTTAGTGCATGCCACATGCACTAACATTTTATCAGATAAATCTTTGGTCAAAATTTGGCACAAATTACAATGGTGTGGAATAAACCAGGACGGAGGTACTACTAGTAGTACTAGTTTAGAAGCCCAAATAAATGAGTGAGGCGCTTTAATGTTACTCTCCACTATGACTAGTATTATGGGAAAAGTTGAGGAAGCCGCCAAAAGAACTGGCCCTAGGAGTAGTAGCTAGGGATACTAGGAGTAGTAGCTAGGGATGGAGTGTGCGAGATGAACCGGAGAAAGTAAATGTAGAGAGATGAAATGCAAAAAAGACGGAGGGGTGTGATGGTTGCTTGTCCGTTTATTTTACCAGGCCACTTATCACTGGGAGTGGTTGGGTTTTGTGATATTACGGCTTTACTGTCGCGCCACGAGCGGGGTGAGACTCCCGTGCGGCGCCGCCCTCTACACTAGTACTACTACATCGGTAGTGGTTTATCGCCCATTGACTTTGACTAAAGATTTAACTGCCAAAATGTTAGTGCATGTCAACAAAAATAATATCCTTGGATTCGTATTTGAACATAGTTTTCAATGATATAATTTTAGGTGACATGCATCATCATTTATCATACTATATATAATGTTACTTCAATTTTTGGTCATACTAATCTATAGTAAGGTCCCCGTGCGTTGCACGGAAGAGTGAAATGCATTGATCGAGGAGTTGTTTATTTTGACAAAGGATGTGGGGGTCATCTCATGTGCAACGGGTATCGATAGGTTTGTTCGGATATTAGTTCATCTCTAGAGCTCACAAACATCCGGGTGAAATAGATAAAAAGGTATCTTTTGCAAACAAAAGCGTTCAACTGTTCAACCTGCATCCAAAACTTGTGAAGAAATAACTCTTATTGTGCTTTGCAGGAAATGATCTTCAAGAATTAGTTTTTGAGTATCCATTGTTATACATGTTGGCTACAGATGACATGGCACATTCTTATAGTCAACAGTTGGCTATACTATTTAAGTATTAACCATGCCCTTATACACCTAGACGGAGGGATTAAATCAGGATGACTTGAAGGGGGCAGAGGATATGTAAGAAATGGTTGATCATAAGTCTTTCACGAGTACTGTAGTAAAAATTCATATATGGAAGATTCTAGACTAAACCATAAATGGATACACTTTTATTCATGTGTGATACTCCAATAGAGCAACATCATGCATGGAAGTCTCGACATGCTTAGACAGTGAATTACATTGAAGGAAGACTAATGATCAACATTTAACTTGATAATGCAGATGTCCAGGTGAACCTCCTTGGAGTCCCCGTGCACATTGTTGGGGTCAAATAATACCGTGCGTCTTCCATGTCCACATCGACGGGAAGGTCTCAGCTCGGCAGAGTCCAAGTCAGCTTGACGTAGCCAGTGTCGCCGCCCACGTACCTCCGAGGGGTAGTAATAGTGAGGACACACCCATACATCAGCCTCGTGTCAGTGTCAGCATCAGGGTTGTAATATGCCAAGTGCCCACAAGATCTGTGAATTATAAAGACTTTAGGATAATTGCGTTCTTCAACCACGGTCTCGCCTATCTGATAGGTCACTACGGTAAGTGGATAAATCTACACGTCCATCGTAGGATCATATATCCTCCATGGTTCTCTGATGCCATTGAACACAAGGGCTTCATTTACGTTGTTGACTCCTTCTATGGCTGAACGTATTGCTGGCCTACTCAAGTCATCGCTACAAATGGTTGTTACAACAGTATGTTACTTTCCTATGTTATCATGATGATTGGCTTATATTACTATCAACATTTACTGAAAAAATATTAATGCTCACAACATGATGTTCTTAAGATTGACTACATCAAGAGCCCTTTTTTATTTGACTCCAACTTTTTTTGATGGTTATTTGACTCCAACTTGATATGATGTTTTAGGCCGCCTGGTGTCCCTACCCTTCCTAATCCCAGAACCTTTCAAAGAAAAGTGGCATGGTAGTTGCAGGTGGTTCCTGGCTCGATCAGACGATGGCGAAAGATTGATGGTCGTTCGCACGTACCGGACATGTTGTTTCGTGGAATACAATCACAGTCACTGCAAGGTCTTTGAGCAGGATCCCAGCTTCTCTGGGCCTTCAGGAATTTTTGACTGGAGGTTGGTAAGTAGCCTTGGTACACGCTCTCTGTTTTTTAGACTAAATTCTCCGATTAACCAGGAGATAACCGACGGCAAGGATCATGATGGCAGTGCGGTTTCGTTCATCGGGCAAAACTGTGTGTACATAGCGTACCATGCGTCTCTACCTGCACCATACCCTGATATGTGCCGCCACGCTCTGCAGCCCAAAGTAGGAGAGAGGGTCGCAAGTATCAGACTTCGACCTGCTGGCTGGAGTTTCCCTCGTCAGGCACCCATCTGGTTCAAGCCTTCGGCCAATCTCCACAACTTAATAAATAGTAACGTCTAACTGAGCCAGTTAGTTAGATGCGTACACTTGTGTAGTAGGATCTTTATTTAGTTTGATGCATACACATGTCCTTTTTTGGTAGCCCTTTTGTAATGATGGCTGATGTTTGGTTTGGAAGAGAGAGCTGCGTCTTCACTCTTCTGTCCTGCTTACTGCTTCTGTTGCACCCCCAGCCCTGGTTGTTGCTGCTGCTGTTTTCAATGTACAATCAGTAGTATATTTCGTCTGTTGGTTGAATAAATGTGTTGTTAGAATGACAAACACAATGTTTTGGAAGTCGTTGCACGGTTCGATCCTTTAGTGCCCCGTACCGTACGTAGCACATACTATTTTTCGTACGGAACACATTTTCCACTTGTTGATAACATGCAGCCCACTGATGAAGGCCCAATAGAGAAGCCCATAATTAACTGGAAGGGAGGCTCTCACATGAATCCGGCCTAGGTACATGCTCATGGTCCCCTAAACATAAATAAGTAATTCGGAGGAGCAAGCTATAAACTGGGTTGTGCGGTCTCTGTGGCCCATCTAAAAACATGACAAGCCCAACAGTTTTTTCTTTGGGAAAATAGGTAGCCCAGTATTTATTTTTGAAGAATACCCAAGCTAGGCCTATTTGTTTTCTCCGACTTACTGGGCTACAAATCTTTCAAGACGAGGAGGGATGCATTCCGGCCTGGCCAAAGAGTATGGTTAGTGTCTGTTAAAATTTATATCAAAAGGGGTTGAAAATTCCAAAAAAAATATAGCAAATGGGATATTAGTTTCTTTTTTGTTTTTGTTCTTCACTGATATCTTATACGCATTTCATTGGATTTAACATGACATAGTACTAATTTATTGTTAAATTTGTTTTAGTATGGCTACTAATTTTTGGATTAAGAATATTTTGTTCCCTAGCAAAAATTTGTGAATTTTCAAAATTTCCACATATTTAGTTAATTTTTTTAACCCTGGTACTGACCAGAAAATGGGCAGCAATTCTAAAAATGGAAAACAGGCTGCAATAAATTCCATATGAATTAGGAAATGAGTAAAAATTATAAGAATAATAGCAAATGGGATGTACAGGCCACTGATTTCGAGGATGACTTGTTTACACAAGGCTTTGTCAGTCAACGCACGATTCTAGCAGCAGTGACTATTGGATGTCCATCCAACGGCCGATGTGCTTCTTCAATCTTTGATCTTCCTGCTCCAACCGCCTAAACTAGTGCCGGCGGGACTGCCTCCTCCCTCCTCTTGTGGCCCGCTGTGATGCCGCGCCGGCTTCCCCGGCCCACCCTACTCCCTTCACTGGCCTGGCCGCACGCAATCAACTGCCTCCTTATTAAGTGAAAAAAATGATTCCTCCCATTGACATCTGGGGCGCACTGGTTGGGAGGCTGACCAGTGGGCCTACTAAGTTGATGCGTACGCAGGGCTTGTTGCTACTTCTCGAGCTTGCGTTGTATTCCCTCGAAGAGGAAAGGGTAATGCAGCACAGTAGCATAAGTATTTCCCTCAGTTTTTGAGAACCAAGGTATCAATCCAGTAGGAGACCACGCGGTCCCTCACACCTGCACAAACAAATAAGAACTTCACAGCCAACACGATAAGGGGTTGTCAATCCCTTTACGGTCACTTACGAAAGTGATATCTGATAGATAGGATAGTTTGATATTTTTGGAATTTTGGATATAAGAACAGAAAGTAAAAGCGGAAAAGTAAAGTAGATTGTAGATTGATATGTTGAGAATAGACCCGGGGGCATAGTTTTCTCTAGTAGCTTCTCTCATGATAACGGTATTCTACGACGGGTAAACAAATTACTATCGAGCAATTGATAGAAAAGCGAATACTTATGAGACTATCTAGGCATGATCATTGTATATAGGCATCACATCCGAAACAAGTAGACCGAAACGATTCTGCATCTACTACTATTACTCCACACATCGACTGCTATCCAGCATGCATCTAGAGTATTAAGTTCATAAGAACAGAGTAACGCCTTAAGCAAGATGACATGATGTAGAGGGATAAACTCAAATAACATGATATAAACCCCATCTTTTTATCCTCGATGGCAACAATACAATACGTGCCTTGCTGCCCCTACTTTCACTTGGAAAGGACACCGCAAAATTGAACCCAAAGCCAAGCACTTCTCCCATTGCAAGAACTATAGATCTAGTAGGCCAAACCAAACCAATAATTCGAAGAGACTTGCAAGGATATTATAATCACACATAAAGAGTTCAGAAAAGAACCAAATATTTCTCGTAGATAATCTTGATCATAAACCCACAATTCATCGGATCTCGACAAACACATCGCAAAAAGATATTACATTGAATAGATCTCCTCGAAGACCGAGGAGAACTTGGTATTGAGATCCAAAGAGAGAGAAGAAGCGATCTAGATAATAGCTATGGACCTGAAGGTCTGTGGTAAACTACTCACAACTCATGGTGAGGCGATGATGATGATGTAGAAGCACTCCGTGGTAGATCCCCCCTCCGGCGAAGCTCGGGAACAGGCCCCAAGATGGGATCTCACGGGAACAGAAGGTTGCGGCGGTGGAACTAGGGTTTTCTCTCCTCTTCTGATGGTTTCAGGGTACGTAGGTATATATAGGAGGAAGGAGGGCACCGGGGGCCAAACGTGGGGCCCATGAGGCAGGGGGCGCGCCCTATAGGGGGGGCGCCCCCCACCCTCGTGGACGCCACGTGTGCCCTACTCCATGGTTCTCAATTCTCCCATGTCTAGTTTGCTCCATAAATATCTCTCCCGAAGTTTCATTCCGTTTGGACTCCGTTTGATATTCCTTTTCTGTAAAACCCTGAAATAGGCAAAAAAACATCAATCTGGACTGGGCCTTTGGGTTAATAGGTTAGTTCCAAAAATAATATAAGAGTGTATAACAAAGCCCATTAAACATCCAAAACATCATAAATAATAGCATGGAACAATCAAAAATTATAGATACGTTGGAGACGTATCAAGCATCCCCAAGCTTAATTCATGCTCATCCTCGAGTAGGTAAATGATAAAAACAGAATTTTTTATGTGGAATGCTAACCAACATAGTTTTCGATGTAATTCTCTTAATTGTGGCATGAATGTTCAGATCTTAAAGATTCAAGACAAAAGTCTTTATTGACATAAGACATAATAATACTTCAAGTATACTAACAAAGCAATCATATCTTCTCAAAATACAATGGCTAAAGAAAGTTATCCCTACAAAATCATATAGTCTGGCTATGCTCCCTCTTCATCACACAAAATATTCATATCATGCACAACCCCGGTTTCAGCCAAGCACTTGTTTTCATACTCTATTCTTTCAAACCTTTCAACTTTCACGCAATACATGAGCGTGAGACATGGACGTAGCACTATGTGGAATAGAGTGGTGGTTGTGGAGAAGACAAAAAGGAGGGAGATAGTCTCACATCGACTAGGCGTATCAATGGGCTATGGAGATGCCCATCAATAGATATCAATGTGAGTGAGTAGGGATTGCCATGCAACGAATGCACTAGAGCTAAATATGTATGAAAGCTCAACAAAAGAAACTAAGTGGGTGTGCATCCAGCTTGCTTGGTCACGAAGACCTAGGGCATTTGAGGAAGCCCATCGTTGGAATATACAAGCCAAGTTCTATAATAAAAATTCCCACTAGTATATGAAAGTGACTAAAAATGAGACTCTCTATCATGAAGAACATGGTGCTACTTTGAAGCACAAGTGTGGAAAAAGATAGTAGCAATTGTCCCTCTCTTTTTTGGAGGGGCCTTTTCTTTTGTTTGGCCTTTCCTCACTTGGTACAATGCTCTAATAATGATGATCATCACACTTATATTGAATTACAACTCGATATTACAACTCGATACTAGAACAAAGTATGACTCTATATGAATGCCTCCGGCGGTGTACCGGGATGTGCAATGAATCAAGAGTGACATGTATGAAAAGTTATGCATGGTGGCTTTGCCACCAATACGATGTCAACTACATGATCATGCATGGCAATATGACAATATGAAGCATGTCATATGGACGAAATGGTGGAAAGTTGCATGGCAATATATCTTGGAATGGCTATGGAAATGCCATGATAGGTAGGTAAGGTGGCTCTTTTGAGGAAGATATATGGTGGTTGTTTTGAGGAAGGAAAAATAGTGGGTGTATGGTATCGGTGAAAGTTGCGCGGTACAAGAGAGGCTAGCAATGGTGGAAGGGTGAGAGTGCGTATAATCCATGGACTCAACATTAGTCATAAGAACTCATATACTTATTGAAAAAAATTACGAGTCATCGAAACAAAGCAATCAACGCATGTTCCTAGGGGGGAGGTTGGTAGGAGTTAACCATCGCGCGCCCCCGACCTCCACGCAAAGGATGACACTCTACAAATACCTCATGCTCTAACTTCGTCACATAGCGGTTCACCATACGTGCATGCTACGAGAATCACTAACTTTAACACAAGTATTTATCAATTTCATAATAACTCCACTAGCATGACTCTAATATTACTATCCTCATATCTCAAAACAATTATCAAGCATCCAACTTCTCTTCATATTCAATGCACTTAATGTGAAAGTTTTTACTACATTGATCTTGGATACCTATCATGTGAAGGCTATTTATAGCCAAAGCACATTACCATGCTGTTTTAATAGACTCTCAAAAGGATATTAGTGAGGCATGAGAGATCAACAATTTATACAAAATATATTTACCACCGTGCTCTAAAAGATATAAGTGAAGCACTAGAGCAAAAACTATTCGACTCAAAAGATAAAGTGAAGCACATAGACTGTTCTAACAATTCCTAGGCCATATTTTTCTCTCTCAAAAAGGTGTTTCCAGCAATGATAATTGTGGCAAACTAACAAGCAAAGACTCAAATGATACATGACGCTCCAAGTAAAACACATATCAAATGGTGAGTTAAAAATATAGCTTCGAGTATAGTTACTGATTGATGAAGACGAAAGAGGGGATGCCTTCCCGGGGCATCCCCAAGCTTAGGCTTTTGGTTGTCCTTGAATTTTACCTTGGGGTACCTTGGGCATCCCCAAGCTTGGGCTCTTGCCACTCTTTGTTCCATAGTCCATCAAAGCAATACTCAAAACTTGAAACCTTCACAACACAAAACTTAGACAAAAATCTCGTGAGCTCCGTTAGTATAAGAGAACAAACCACCACTCAAAGGTACTGCAATGAACTCATTCTTTGTTTATATCGGTGTTAAACCTACTATATTCCAACTTCTCTATGATTCATATCCTCCAATACTACTCATAGATTCATCGAAATAAGCAAACAACACACGAAAACAGAATATGTCAAAAACAGAACAGTCTGTAGTAATCTGCAACTTTCGCATACTTCTGTAACTCCAAAAAAATGAAATAAATTGTTAAACGTGAGGAATTTGTCTATTAATCATCTGCAAAAAGAATCAACTAAATAGCACGCTCCAGCCAAATCTGGTGACCATTCTAGCGAGCGCTAACGATTTTGTTTTTCACAGCAAGATCATATAAACTTCACACAAGTCTTCCCAAAGGTTCTACTTGGCACAAACACTAATTAAAACACAAAACCACATCTAAACAGAAGCTAGATGCAATATTTATTCCTAAACAGAAGCAAAAACAAAAAAACAAAAAATTGGGTTGCCTCCCAACAAGCGCTATCGTTTTACGCCCTTAGCTAGGCATGATACAAAGATAGATCTAGGTATTGCCATATTTGATCTTCACCCTTTTAATGATCTCAATCTCGAACCCGAGAGGTTCTTTAAGTTTCCCTTCATATTTGGAAATCTTTAGATCTAACAAATCTAACTGCTTATTACAAAGGGTAATCAACATATTCATGCGGTGGAGATTCCCACTAACACTCTTAAGAGGTTCAAGAGACTTTTGTAATATTTTTGTTACTTCGCAAATTTTCTCAAAAACTTGTGTCCCTTCCAGGGTTGGATGTGACCCTTTTTGTGGAGGTAGTGTTCCCACTATTCCCTCTATAATTTCATGCGCAATACTAGGATCAACTTCGATAAAATTCCCTTTGGCAACACAATCCAAGAGTTGTCTATGGGACATATTTAATCCAACATAAAAATTGTGAAGCAAGATTCTAAAATTCACCTCTAAGGTCCACTTACAATAAGATTCCATCATCCTAAACCAAGCATCTTTTAAGTTTTCTCCTTGCTTTTGCTTGAAGTGAAGTACTTCAAACTCGGGAGACAAAGGAGCGGATAAGGGACTAGTTATGACGATAGGGCAAAGCGAACGATAGACACATGGCAAAAAGAAGGGCAAACAAAACGGCAAGGGTCAAGTGGGGGAGAGGAAAACGAGAGGCAAATAAATGTAATGCAGAGGACAGGGGTTTGTGATAGGTACTTGGTATATGACTTTTGCATAAGCCTCCCTGCCAATGGCGCCAGAAATTCTTCTTGCTTCTTCTCGAGCTTACGTTGTATTCCCTCGAAGAGGAAAGGGTGATGGAGCACAGTAGCGTAAGTATTTCCCTCAGTTTTTGAGAACCAAGGTATCAATCCAGTAGGAGACCATGCGCTAGTCCCTCGCACCTTCACAAGCAAATAAGAACTTCGTAGCCAACGCGATAAGGGGTTGTCAATCCCTTTACGGTCACTTACGAAAGTGAGATCTGATAGATAGGATAGTTTGATATTTTTGGTATTTTGGATATAAGAACAGAACTTAAAAGCGAATAAGTACAGTAGATGGTAGATTGATATGTTGAGAATAGACCCGGGGGCCATAGTTTTCTCTAGAGGCTTCTCTCATGATAGCGGTATTCTGCAGCGGGAAAACAAATTACTGTCGAGCAATTGATAGAAAAGCGAATACTTTTGAGACTACCTAGGCATGATCATTATATATAGGCATCACGTCCGAAACAAGTAGACCGAAACGATTCTGCATCTACTACTATTACTCCACACATCGACCGCTATCCAACATGCATCTAGAGTATTAAGTTCATAAGAAGAAAATAACGCCTCAAGAAAGATGACATGATGTAGAGGGATAAACTCGAATAACATGATATAAACCACATCTTTTTATCCTCGATGGCAACAATACAATACGTGCCTTGCTGCCCCTACTGTCACTGGGAGAGGACACCGCAAGATTGAACCCAAAGCCAAGCACTTCTCCTATTGCAAGAACTATAGATCTAGTAGGCCAAACCAAACCAATAATTCGAAGAGACTTGCAAGGATATTATAATCACACATAAAGAGTTCAGAAAAGAACCAAATATTTCTCGTAGATAATCTTGATAATAAACCCGCAATTCATCGGATCTCGACAAACACACCGCAAAAAGAGATTACATCGAATAGATCTCCTCGAAGACCGAGGAGAACTTGGTATTGAGATCCAAAGAGAGAGAAGAAGTGATCTAGATACTAGCTATGGACCCGAAGGTCTGTAGTAAACTACTCACAACTCATGGTGAGGCGATGATGATGATGTAGGAGCACTCCGTGGTAGATCCCCCCTCCGGCGGAGCTCCGGAACAGGCCCCAAGATGGGATCTCACGGGAATAGAAAGTTGAGGTGGTGGAACTAGGGTTTTCTCTCCTCTTCTGATGGTTTCGGGGTACATAGGTATATATAGGAGGAAGGAGGGCATCGGGGGCCAAACATTGGGCCCACGAGGCAGGGGGCGCCCCCTATAGGGGGGGCGCGCCTCCCACCCTCGTGAATGCCACGTGTGCCCTACTCAGTGGTTATCAAGTCTCCCATGCGTATTTTGCTCCAAAAATATCTCTCCCGAAGTTTCATTCCATTTGGACTCTGTTTGATATTCATTTTCTGTAAAACTCAGAAATAGGCAAAAAAACAACAATCTGGACTGGGCCTTTGGGTTAATAGGTTAGTCCCAAAAATAATATAAAAGTGTATAACAAAGCCCATTAAACATCCAAAACATCATAAATAATAGCATGGAACAATCAAAAATTATAGATACGTTGGAGACGTATCACTTGTCAACTTAGTCAAGAAACGATTCTAGCAGCAGTAACCGTTGGATTTGAATCAAACGGTCCTACTGCTTCTTCAATCGCTGCTCTTCTTGCACCAGCCGCCCAAACCAGTGGCCGCCTGTGCTGCCGTGGAGGCCTCATCGCCCCCTACTACTCCCACCGCTAGCCAGGCCCTCCGGCGATGGCAGCCTCACACCGCAGCCGAACCAGTGAACCCTCGTACTCCTCTGCACGTGGGCATCCACTGCCGCATCTTCCCCGGCTCCGTGTCGCCCCTTCTTAGGCCTTGCCGTTGTCCACCGCCTTGGTGCTCTCGGCGCGGCGTAGTCAATGTGGTCAACGACCGACTTCCATCGGAAGAGTACTGTACGTGGAGAGGCTGACAGCTGTGTCCACGGCCACAGCCTAGTTTTTTTGTGATTTGACAAGTAAGTCGCTTTGTCAGGCCTGTTGGGCTGCAAATCTTTCAAGACGAGGAGAGCTTTCATTCGGCTGGCCGAGAAAATGGTCTATCAGTAATGAGAAATGGGTTGTACATTTTTAAAACACATCAACCCGGCAATTAGTTTCAAATTTATTTATTTTATTTCGAGATTTTAAATTGCATTGATTTTTATGCATGGACAATGTGTTGGATTTTATATTGATATATATTTATTTTTAAAATCAGTTTATAAGCGACTCGAAATTTCGCGATTAAAAACAGTTCGGACCGCACCGAAATATGCAAAATTTCGTATTATTTTTGAACCGTGGCCACAATATGGGTTGTAATGCTAACAAAAAGAATATGGGCTCTAAAAAAACCTTAAGAATTAGCAAATGGGCTGTAAATTATTAGAAATAATGGCAGATGGGTTGTATGATGTTTTCCACAGATTTGAGTCCTTCCTAAGAAAAGGTTGACGCACAAGAAGTGACTGTTGGATGTCCATCCAATGGCCGTCGTGCTTCTTCAATCTCTGCTCTTCCTACTCCAGCCGCTCAAACAAGCGCCGGCGGGACTGCCAGCTCTCTCCTCCCCGCAGCCGACTGTACTGTCGTGTAGGCCTCACCGCCCCACCATACTCCCATCGCTGGCCTAGCCATCCCTGTACTCACCCACACCTGCTGTTATTCTTCGGCAACGACGGACGAACCAGTAAACCCCCATACAATCGTACTCCCCTCCGCGTGGGAAACAACTATCGAGTCTTCCCTGGCTCCGTGTCATTCCCTTCCTAGGCATCGCCGTCGTCCACCGCCCTGGTGCTCTCGGCGCGGCCTAGTCAATGTGGTCAACGACCGATATGCATCTGAAGTGGACTGTACGTGGAGAGGCTGACAGCTGGGTCCACGGCCGCACGCAAGGAAATGCCTCCTTATTACGTGCAAAATAATGATTCCTTCACCTGACATCTGGGACCCACCGAAAGGGCCTCTGTATTTTGTGAAAAAAACGTTACTGGCTTACCGTCGCTGACAGCTCGGACCCACCAGCTATATCTTCGCACGCAAGGAAGTGCCTCCTTATTACGCACAAAAAATGAATACTCCCCCTGCTAGCTAGGACCCAGTATAGTGGGAGGTTGACTTGTGGGCCTACTAAGTTGACGGGGACGGAGGGCTTTGTCAACTTAGTCAATATGCACAATTATAGCTCCAGTGACCGTACGATGTCCATCCAACGGCCGTAGTGCCTCTTGAGCCTCTGGTCTTCTTGCTCCAGCCGCCCAAACCAGTGCCGGTCGTGCCTCGTGCTCCTGCCTCCCGTGGCCAGTTGAGATGCCGCGGATGCCTCACCGCCTCGTACTACTCCCACCGCTGGCCAGGCCATCCCTCTAGTCACGCACACCCCCTGTTATTTTGTGGTGATGGCAGCCTCACACCGCAGCCGAACCAGTGAACCCTCGTACTCCTCTCTGTGTGGACATCCACTGTCGCGTCTTCGCTGGCTCCGTGTCGTCCCCTTCCTAGGCCTCGTCATCGTCCACCTCCTTGGTGCTCTCGGCGCGACGTGGTCAATCTGGTCAACGACCGACTTTCGTCGGAAGAGTAGTGTATGTGGAGAGGCTGACAGCTGGGTCCACGGCCGCAGCAAGTAAGTGCCTCCTTATTACGCGCAAAATAATTATTCCTCCACCTGACAGTGGGGACCCACCGGACGGGCCACCGTATTTCACGAAAAAAACATTTCCGCCTGACTGCAGGGACCCACCAGGTACATCTTCGCACGGAAGGAAGTGCGTCTGGAAAAAAACGATTCGGCCCCCTGACTGCTGGGACCCACCAGCTACTTCTTCATAGGCAAGGAAGTGCCTGGCAGTCGGGACCCACCTAGTCGAAGCGTATGTAGCGTTGTCATTCTGGTCGCGAACGCGTACGTACATACTGGTCGATGTAGAGGCGCGCACGTGTCGTAGTAGAGGCGCGCACGTAGCATGTACACGTACGTACAACGGCCAGTGTGCAAGAAAGAAAATACTGCAAACCCATTTCCCCATACGTGTCCCATCTGCTTTCCTCTCCTCCCTGGCGACTAGAACCCTAGCCGCCGCCAGGGGAGGCCGATCTTCCAATGCCGCGCTCCGGCGGCTCCCCTCCACCGGCGACCTTGGTCGTCGGTGGTGAGGGGGGTCGCCGGATCCACGCGTGTGGATTGCTTTTACTCTCTCGTAGTCTAGGTTTTTATGTTGTTCATCGTCTTTGCTTCGGCGGCGCCAATGACAGTGCTAAATAAAGATTCTTCGGATCCTTCCCTGACGAGGCCATCGGTCCTATGGTTGGGGATGGATTTGGAAACCAGTTTGTTCAAGCAAGGATGGCGTGGCGGCGGCGGCATCCTCGTGGTGGACTTGTGTCCTCGGGCTCCGTCGTTGCGACGGCGTTTGCTCCAGCGTCGGCGCGGAGCTTGGGAGGTAGTACATGAGCGGATGCAGATTGTGGTCTGCATCGACGACATCTGGAAGACGGAGCATGTGCTGGGCTCGTGGTTGGTGGATGGCAGTTATGGTTTCCTCCTTCGGCGTTTTAGTCGTGGTGGAGTGCTAGATCTGGAGTTCGATGGCGTGTCTGGGGTGTTGCCCCGGTCTGATTCGTTCAACGGTAAGGGTTTCACTTTTGGTGAGCCACCTTGGAGGTCCGCAAAGCTGCATATCAGCGATGGAGCCGCGTCGAGCTTGGGTGAGGAGGTGATTCGTCATTCTTTTCTTCGATGGCTGTTGTGGTGGTGCCGGAGGCAGGTGACGGGCGTTGGTGTCAAGCTCAGAGATGTTCTGCTATCTTTTCAGTTTTGTCATGTCGGTCTTTACGTGACTTGTACTTTGTTCTTTATGATATGAATGAGACACGTATTACCATGCAAAAAAAAGAAAATACGGACACATACATACATACGGGCAGGGCTCGAACGCCTACTCGCGCATACGTACAGCTAGGGCTCTGTCAGGACCCCGATCCTAAGTCACACAGGTCTAGCCTGTAACACATCATATCACTTTGCGGCCTCACGCACGGTATCCCCACGGGTGCCACCTTACCTGGCCCGGGACCGTTTGCGCATTTTGGCACACGTATATGATAGTGTCGCTAGCATCCATATGACAGAGAACCCGGGCCGACATGACTAGTTATAAACCAAAAGTGGCACTAAATTACAGAGACAGACATACATGACCCAGCAACGAACGTGTCAGTCATCAACGTATGAACCCAAGTCGTAGCAAGCTACAAGGACTTAAAGGAACAACCCGTGACATTTCCCCTAAGGGACAGACACAGGAACGAAGAAGGACACATGCCGGCCAGCCTAAGTGTTCCGGAGCAGTAGCGAGCTACCAAGGCTCGGTGGAAGCACTAGGAGACATTTCCCTATAAGATAGGCTACCAAAGGTAAACAGCTAGGTGTCGGATCCCACACATAGCAATACACATTACACGTACGCATAACATGCAAGTATGTGCTGTACAACATGGCATCACAACATAACTCAACAACTCATATAGATAAGGCCCAGAAGAGCCATCATAGCATTTATTACAAACAGAGGTCACATGACCCAACATACAGAGCATACAGGCAACGGAAGCATAACATGTCTGAGTACAGACAACTACAAATGAAGAAGGCTGAAAAAGCCTGACTATATACAAGACCCTCCCAAGGTACAAGATCGTAGCTGAGGTAACAAGCTAAACGTCGAAGTCCACGCGGAACCACTAGCGAGACTGAAGTCTCTCTGCAAAACATAAATTAATCAAACGTGAGTACAAAGGTACTCAGCATGACTTACATCAGAACTAGCTACATATGCATCAGTATCAACAAAGGGGTGGTGGTGTTTGACTGCAGCAAGCCAGCTTTGACTCGGTGGCTATCCTAAACTACGACTGCAAGTAACTCTTTTGTGGTGGCGCACACGAGTCCACATATTCACCAATCAATACACCACTATGGATCCGCTCCCATCTCCCTATGAGAAGGCCATCCATAGCACTCACGCTTATCTTGCGTGTTTTAGGGTATCCACTTTCACATGTCTATGAACTGTTATAGGCAACCCAGAAGTCCATTTCCGCGGACACGGCTATTCGAATAGATTATATATATAACCCTGCAGGGGTGTACTTCTTCACACACGCTCTCACCACTTATCGTCGTTTACACGACATGTACTCGGCAACCTTCAAGCGGAGGCCCAGCGAGGGTGTCGGCCACGACCGGACTAACCACACAAGTCTCTCGTCCAGGTTTATCGCCTATTTGGGTTCCATCCGTGGGGAGATCCGGCCGGGGTGTTGCTCACGGCCCCAAACGATGTGTACAGGGTTCCCGCATCACCAAACGGGCGATCGGTACACCGTGCCACGTACCTGCCGCGTCACAGCCCACCCCGAGGGTCAGCGCTGCGCACGACCTCCAGTAAACTACAAACACCAGAAACTAGTTGCAACTCCTGGACAGAGGTCAAGGGCAGTTAATAAGTCGAGAGGGTCCATTGGTTTCGGGCCCAATGCATGGTAGTAACTGGTCATGGATCAACCAACACAGAACTCAATTCCTGAGGACGGCTGCAATGAGACAACCCACCATGTACTCCTACATGGCCTCTCATCGCTACCTTTACCAAATCGTATTCACACACTTAACTCCCACACAGTAGGACATGTTCATCACCCTTCCAATTCATCCCCGATGAATCAGACCTGACACAACTCTAAGCAATAGCAGGCATAACCATAAAGCATGAATGAGTAGGCAAAACATGGCTCAAACAACTCCTACTCATACTAGTGGGTTTCAACTATTTACTGTGGCAATGACAGGTCATGCAGTGGAAAGGGGTTCAACTACCGCAGCAGGTAACAGTTGAAGCGTTGTTGTCCTAATGCATTAAAAGAGAGCAAGAGCGAGAGAGTGGGATTGTATTGGAATGCTCAATGGGGTTTCGCTTGCCTGGCACTTCTGAAGATAACATTGGGTCTTCATCGGTGTCATCAATCACATCGTCGGAACACGTCTACTGAAAGGGGACAAGCACCGGCAAACAAGAGAGAACACAATCAATGCAATGCGACAATATGATGCATGATCATGATATGGCAATATGTTGTTGATTGAGCTAATGCAACTAGCAACCATGTTAAATGAAGTTGGTTTGAACCAAAGGTTCAAATTCAAACTTCATATGTGATTATTTAATTGTCATTTAATTGATTTGACCTGATCAGCAGGTTTAACTTGTTCAAACATGCATGAAAATGCCATAAACAGATTCCTTGGATTTTTCTGATCATTTTTCATATATAAATTATTTTCATCTGAGTTATAGATTATTTTCTGTGATTTTTAGAAGTTTTAGCTATTTTCTGAAATAAATAGATCATTTCTGATTTATTTAAAATTCCAGAAAATGCTTATTGCGTCAGCATGACATCAGGATGACATCATCGGGTCAACAGCGTCAGCCCAGGTCAAACCTGACGCTGGGACCCACTGGTCAGTGATAGGCTAATTAACAGAGACTATTAGTGTTAATTTAATCCTAACTAAAAATGTCAGTGTAGCATGGACCCACAAGTCAGTGAGTGAGGGGGGGTCAAACCTCGTCGGTCAAAGTTGTCAACCCGCCGGCTTTAGGCCGCCGGCGACGACCCGAGGCGGCGGAGGACGTTGGAAACACAGCTCCGGCGACCATTTGGAAGGCGGCTTGGTGCTACGCATAGCTGGGGAGCTCACGCATCTAAAGGAGGCAACGGGAGGACACGGGGACGGCGAAGCTCGTCGGAACGGAGCTCGCGGCGGCGCCGGTGTTCTGGCTGCGGTGAAAACAGCGTTGCAGCGCACGGCAGGGGCAACTGGTGGCCTCAATCGACGCGCAGGGGTGCACTGAGTGCAGTGGTGAGCTCGGACACGAGCGGCGATGGCTAGAACGACGGCGGCGACATGGCCGGCGGCGAGGGGTTCTCGGCTCTGGTGGCTGACGTGGTTAGGGGTCGAAATCGACGGAGGGGAGAGAGGGGATCGACGGAGGGGCTCGCAGGGGGTCGGTCGGAGGTCTCAGCAGGCTCAACGGGGGCCAGACGGCTTCGGAATCCCGACGGCGATCTCCTGTGGCCGAGGAAGAAGACGAGGTCGACGACAGCGCTCCAGGGGCTTCTGGCGTCGGGCAGCTCGGCGAGGAGGAAGAGAGGAACGAGGAGGAGCTACTGGGCACTCCGGCGAGGCGAGAGGTGGACGGTGGCCGCGGTTATGGCGAACGGCGGCGACGTCAGCGCTCGGGTGGCGCTCGGCTGCGAGATAGAGTGGGCTAGAGGAGGGGATGAGGCCTAGGGAGAGTGGAAGGAGGTCCAGGGGGTGCGTGGCGTCCGTAGCGGCGTCGGGGAGGCAGCAAGCAGGCAGGAGGTGGCCGGGGTGCGGCGACCACGCGCCGGCACGCGCGCTCGTCCTCCTGGCAAGGAGGAAGATGACAGGGAGGCGGCGGTGGCGGGCTGGGCTGCCAGCTGGGCAACAGGTAAGGCCAGGTAGTGGCTCAGGTGGGCTTCCTCTCTCTCTGTTTTCTATTTTAATTACTGTTTTCTATTTGTTTTGCTCTATTTTGATTTAGTACTAATACTAAACCATTTTTGTTGCTTCTGAAATTATTTGTGGAAGCAATATGGGTTATTCCTAAACTCCACAAAATATTTTCAGAATAATTGGAGCATTAAAAATAATTATAGAATTTATTTGCTCCAACTCAAATACATTAGTGAATTAATCACAGCCCAAACAATTCCCCATAAATGTTCAATATTTTTGGTTTGGACCAAAACCCTTGCCAAAATTATCAAACATTACTGAAGGCAATTTTTGGGTTTAATGAAAATATTTTTAGGTTAAACCTAATTGCTTTGATTAGGTGCTAGGGTTTAGTCATCCCCATTTCAAGTTTAACAAAATTTAAACATGATGACATGATGATCAGGCAAGGACCACAGGGGTTGATCTAGGGATGTGACAACTCACCCCTACTAAACAAGAATCTCGTCCCGAGATTCGAGCGTAGGGTAAGAAATCAGAGGGGACGCTAACTAACACAATCTTCATGATCCAAGTGTCCTTCATATGAATGTTGATTGCTTGCATCATGTTGATCCTGGCATCCTTGCTTTCGAGATCTTTGTCCAAGACAGTGATGATGAGAGAAACTCTACAAATTTGATCTTCTGGAAGATCGAGCAACTCAAGATCAACTCATGGAGTGAGACGTTGAGACATCTCTTGAGCTGAGACACAGAGTACACCTCCAGGGGAATGGAGTGAAACAAACGATGAAAGTTCACCTAGTGGCAATAATTCCACTCCTAAGAAGAGGGTGTTCGAGGTCACCCGACGGGGCACCTTAGAGAAGGTGACTCGTAGAGTTATTCCATTAAGTGGCAAAAAGAATTACTTTTGATATAGAGATCATTGAAATTCCCTATACCAGCCTAAGGCAACACAATCGATCGTTTGACGGAGTTCGAGAGAATGACATTCTCGGCCAAAATGGATGATGTGGACTACCTTGTTGAAGACAACACAAGGGATGATTTTGGTTATCACCAGAGATGGATTGGGCCCATGGCAAGTCCACTCTGAAGATAATCCTGAACAGCAGTGATTGAGAATGGTAACCTATGGAGAATTGGCATATTGGTGGTGCAAGCTGGGAACGAAATGCAAATGCTGGGAATGATTCTGGTAACTGGGAAGAATCCCAACAGTAGAGAGTAAATCTACTCTTGAGGGGTTATAGCATAACCAAGAGCACTGGGAGCAATCCAGGTTGGTGTCGAGGATAACACCTAGTGCTTGTGCGTGCTTTCAAGAACTTGAGCATTCCCATATTCATCAAGGTTTTACCAATATCCGTGTCAAGGATCCTGTCAACATCACATACTACCATGATGAATAATGATGGATGATGCAGATGCAAAGGAAGATAACACCTTCTCGGATTTCACCTTGGCGAGGCCAAGGGGACGAAATCTGGATGATCAACCGAGAGACATTTAGCACTCCGCTTCTAATGTTCTCCTTGATGTGTTAGCGTAAACCATTCATAGATATGTTTGGTATCTTGAACATCAAGTAAAGTTCGGACTTCGGAAGCACAAGAATCCATAAGGAACAACTAGGGAGTAAATCCTACGAAATCCTTATGGGGAGGTGGCCAACTTCTTCAATCAAGATTCTACAACAATAGGTCTTCCGGCTGGGTGTGTTGGCCACGACATCCACTTTACCGGTTATCGAGAGACCAATATTATAGTTCTTGGGAAAGCCTCCAACCATCATATCTGCCTGAGATTCAGTTCTGGTTGGTGTCAGGATATTCTAGACTCATCGAGTCTAGGAAAAATGAATGTTTGCAACAAAAATCGACCAGACGGCGTTGCGAGATTCTCGGGGAGTGAACTATGATAGCAAGCTCCAAAACATGAGCTAGTTCTGCTACATACCTGTGAACACGTTGTCCAAGACAAGCATGACCACATAGCAGTCTTATGATAAAACACTACTGAGTTCTGGTTGGGAACCATCGTCTAGGATATCGAAGTCCTTACATAAGTCATATGATTAGCTCTTATGATGGAACTTTTCTTCTTGAACAAATCAATCAGTGGCTTGGTGTGCTAGGGATACATATAGAGTGAAGGTTGCAAATCTCCAAACCACAGAATACTTCGCACGTATGCATGACTGACTTGGGATGATTCCACAGGAAGCAAAACAAACTTTCTCGAACTCACGGCAGCAACTTGCACCAAATGCACATGAATTAGGGAAAGTCTCTCCTCTCATCCAACATATACCTCATGAACGGAACACGAAGGCCATGCTTGAGAAGTTTCCAATACTAACTTAAATGTTCAGCATGAATCGTGATCAAGATAAACGATGTTGATGGGCTCAACAACGGGTCATCGAGATATCCATGAAGATGGAATTCCACAATTTATATGAACAAGGTGGTAGCATTGGTCAGACCAAGAGATATAATGAGGTGTGCTCGAGGGACACCCACGAGTAAGACAACATTATGAATATCATTGGTTCTGATTTGATTTGATGATAGCCCATACTCAAATCAAAGTTTTGATATGACAATAGGTCCAACAAGTGATCACAGGGACCAACTGATGAAGATGTCATCTATCTTCAACACCCGCAAACATACCCCTTGAGATGAACTAAGCTGGCAAACTTTTATCTTCCAACTCTCCAAGTTATTGTTTTAGCTTAACCAACCAGTTCAGGGTATCCAACACAGATTCTTTGAGAAGTGGTGGTTTATAAGGAACCAACTTGATCACGAACTCAACATAGCGGTCAGGTGACAACCTGGTAATACTTCCGAGAAGATATTCAGAAAATCACAAACCTCCGATATGTTGCTAAGTCCGAGAATAATCTTGCTTTTCAGGGCAAGACGATATGATCTAATTAGCAAGGGATTGAATAATCCTAACTCATTGGTCAAGGAGTGCACCAGGAAAGATGGACTAGTAGCACGATCGATCTTAGAATGGTGATTTGGTAACCAACACACTAAGAATGAGATTATCGTCCATTTGCTACCAAGCAACAAAGTTGCTAGGAGTATTGATTTCACACATCACGATTCACTTGTCAGTATTTCGGTTACAACAACACGGAGACCGAGGAATGAACGGTGATGGTGAGAAGTATCACTGTATCAAGAGTTCATAGGAGGTTGTGCAATTCCCATGACATTCTTGACATAAGGATGGTAATACTCCAGGATAGAACAGTTTAGAAGCTGGAGTAGCATTCTTCATCTGCGAAGTACAACTTCTTTGACCCAATCCTGGATATGGATAAGGTATTGGAGTTTGTTTCTCCTAGTCATTCCGGAATAGAATGGCTTGACGGACCACAAGAGTAAAAGGCATCGATGAACACGAGTGCACAACTACTCCTGACTATCAACTGATAGACGAGGGTCATAATACAATTAAAAGGGGACAACTCAAGGAACATATAACTTCTGAGTTGTGGATGCATAGATTAACATGTCGAACGAGTTCAACATATTTCTTCCAGATAACCCATGCAGAAAGTAGAATTGGCAGAGTCACAATATGGATGGAGTACTACTCAGGAGCACTCTGGTTGTGATCTTTTGGTTCAGAAGAACTTCTGCCATGATGGTTCATGGTATTGGAAGAACGATAACCACGGACCTCGAGGACTATCATAAGGTTACTAATATCCTAAAGGAACGAGCAATACTATCCACATGAAGTAAGTAGAGTGAATCTCGGGTCCAAGAACCCAGGAGTAGAATGCCTACTAACTAAATGGCATCACGGGATGCTTTCGAGAATAATGGCCAGAATCATCACACTGGGAATATAAAGCATTGCTAGATTACTGGTGATCTTCTAAGACACCTAGGGTCATAATAATAACTCCAACACATGTGTCGAGGTAACGGAGTACCTCCACACACTGGCTAGTGTGATTAATCTGGCCTAAAGGACATCAGAAACAGGGAGGAAGGTTTGCAAATGCATCAGACTATTTAGAAACCTGGGATGACTCGGACAGCATAACGGCTGTAAATGCTCGAAAATACTTATGAGATCCAAGCAAAGGGTAGCATATCCACTTAACATCATAATGTTAATGTTCCGGGACCAGCTGTTGAACCAACAGAAGTAGTAGAAACTAAACTGAGGGTTGAATCCACAATTAACGTGATCCTGATAAATAGAATGAGAATCCTAGTTCTTAATCCCCGTAGAAAAAGAGAAGATGACTCAGATCAGAAGGTCATGGGGTAAAGGAGTAAAAAGAGCCTTACGTTCCCTTCCACAATCAATTCCATTATTATAACTAAGAATTTCTAGACACGACGTCGACCAGCTTGGCTTACTAATCCTACAGGCAGTCAGGCTCTGATACCAAAGCTGTCAGGACCCCGATCCTAAGTCACACAGGTCTAGCCTGTAACACATCATATCACTTTGCGGCCTCACACACGGTATCCCCACGGGTGCCACCTTACCTGGCCCGGGACCGTTTGCGCATTTTGGCACACGTATATAATAGTGTTGCTAGCATCCATATGACAGAGAACCCGGGCCGACATGACTAGTTATAAACCAAAAGTGGCACTAAATTACAGAGACAGGCATACATGACCCAGCAACGAACGTGTCGGTCATCAACGTATGAACCCAAGTCGTAGCAAGCTACAAGGACTTAAAGGAACAACGCGTGACATTTCCCCTAAGGGACAGACACAGGAACGAAAAAGGACACATGTCGGCCAGCCTATGTGTTCCGGAGCAGTAGCGAGCTACCAAGGCTCGGTGGAAGCACTAGGAGACATTTCCCTGTAAGATAGGCTACCAAAGGTAAACAACTAGGTGTCGGATCCCACACATAGCAATACACATTACACGTACGCATAACATGCAAGTATGTGTTGTACAACATGGCATCACAACATAACTCAACAACTCATATAGATAAGGCCCAGAAGAGCCATCATAGCATTTATTACAAACAGAGGTCACATGACCCAACATACAGAGCATACAGGCAACGGAAGCATAACATGTCTGAGTACACACAACTACAAATGAAGAAGGCTGAAAAAGCCTGACTATCTACAAGACCCTCCCAAGGTACAATATCGTAGCTGAGATAACAAGCTAAACGTCGAAGTCCACGCGGAACCACTAGCGAGACTGAAGTCTCTCTGCAAAACATAAATTAAGCAAACATGAGTACAAAGGTACTCAGCAAGACTTACATCAGAACTAGCTACATATGCATCTGTATCAACAAAGGGGTGGTGGTGTTTGACTGCAGCAAGCCAGCTTTGACTCGGTGGCTATCCTAAACTACGACTGCAAGTAACTCTTTTGCGGTGGCGCACACGAGTCCACATATTCACCAATCAATACACCACTATGGATCCGCTCCCGTCTCCCTACGAGAAGGCCATCCATAGCACTCACGCTTATCTTGCGTGTTTTAGAGTATCCACTTTCACTTGTCTATGAACTGTTATAGGCAACCCAGAAGTCCATTTCCGCGGACACGGCTATTCGAATAGATTATATATAGAACCCTGCAGGGGTATACTTCTTCAAACACGCTCTCACCACTTATTGCCGTTTACACGACATGTACTCGGCAACCTTCAAGCGGAGGCCCAGCGAGGGTGTCGGCCACGACCTGACTAACCACACAAGTCTCTCGTCCAGGTTTATCGCCTATTTGGGTTCCATCCGTGGGGAGATCCGGCCGGGGTGTCGCTCACGGCCCCAAACGATGTGTACAGGGTTCCCGCATCACCAAACGGGCGATCGGTACACCGTGCCACGTACCTGCCGCGTCACAGCCCACCCCGAGGGTCAGCGCTGCGCACGACCTCCAGTAAACTACAAACACCAGAAAATAGTTGCAACTCCTGGACAGAGGTCAAGGGCAGTTAATAAGTCGAGAGGGTCCATTGGTTTCGGGCCCAATGCATGGTAGTAACTGGTCATGGATCAACCAACACAGAACTCAGTTCCTGAGGACGGCTGCAATGAGACAACCCACCATGTACTCCTACATGGCCTCTCATCGCTACCTTTACCAAATCGTATTCACACACTTAACTCCCACACAGTAGGACACGTTCATCACCCTTCCAATTCCCGATGAATCAGACCTGACACAACTCTAAGCAATAGCAGGCATAACCAGAAAGCATGAATGAGTAGGAAAAACATGGCTCAAACAACTCCTACTCATACTAGTGGGTTTCAACTATTTACTGTGGCAATGACAGGTCATGCAGTGGAAAGGGGTTCAACTACCGCAGCAGGTAACAGTTGAAGCGTTGTTGTCCTAATGCATTAAAAGAGAGCAAGAGCGAGAGAGTGGGATTGTATCGGAATGCTCAATGGGGTTTCGCTTGCCTGGCACTTCTGAAGATAACATTGGGTCTTCATCGGTGTCATCAATCACATCGTCGGTACACGTCTACTGAAAGGGGACAAGCACCGGCAAACAAGAGAGAACACAATCAATGCAATGCGACAATATGATGCATGATCATGATATGGCAATATGCTGTTGATTGAGCTAATGCAACTAGCAACCATGTTAAATGAAGTTGGTTTGAACCAAAGGTTCAAATTCAAACTTCATATGTGATTATCTAATTGTCATTTAATTGATTTGACCTGATCAGCAGGTTTAACTTGTTCAAACATGCATGAAAATGACATAAACAGATTCCTTGGATTTTTCTGATCATTTTTCATATATAAATTATTTTCATCTAAGTTATAGATTATTTTCTGTGATTTTAGAAGTTTTAGCTATTTTCTAAAATAAATAAATCATTTCTGATTTATTTAAAATTCCAGAAAACGCTTATTGCGTCAGCATGACATCAGGATGACGTCATCGGGTCAACAGCGTCAGCCCAGGTCAAACCTGACGCTGGGACCCACTGGTCAGTGACTAGGCTAATTAACAGAGACTATTAGTGTTAATTTAATCCTAACTAAAAATGTCAGTGTAGCATGGACCCACAAGTCAGTGAGTGAGGGGGGGTCAAACTTTCGTCGGTCAAAGTGGTCAACCTGCCGGCTTTAGGCCGCCGGCGACGACCCGAGGCGGCGAAGGACGTCGGAAACGCAGCTCCGGCGACCATTTGGACGGCGGCTTGGTGCTACGCGTAGCTGGGGAGCTCGCGCATCTAAAGGAGGCAACGGAAGGACACGGGGACGGCGGAGCTCGTCGGAATGGAGCTCGCGGCGGCGCCGGAGTTCTGGCTGCGGTGAAAACAGCGTTGCAGCGCACGGCAGGGGCAACCGGTGGCCTCAATCGACGCGCAGGGGTGCATTGAGTGCAGTGGTGAGCTCGGACACGAGCGGCGATGGCTAGAACGACGGCGGCGACATGGCCGGCGGCGAGGGGTTCTCGGCTCTGGTGGCTGACGTGGTTAGGGGTCGAAATCGATGGAGGGGAGAGAGGGGATCGACGGAGGGGCTCACAGGGGGTCGGTCGGAGGTCTGAGCAGGCTCAACGGGGGCCGGACAGCGTCGGAATCCCGACGGCGATCTTCTGTGGCCGAGGAAGAAGACGAGGTCGACGACAGCGATCCAGGGGCTTCTGGCGTCGGGCAGCTCGGCGAGGAGGAAGAGAGGAACAAGGCGGAGCTACTGGGCACTCCGACGAGGCGAGAGGTGGACGGTGGCCGCGGTTATGGCGAACGGCGGCGACGTCAGCGCTCGGGTGGCGCTCGGCTGCGAGACAAAGTGGGCTAGAGGAGTGGATGAGGCCGAGGGAGAGTGGAAGGAGGTCCAGGGGGTGCGTGGCGTCCGTAGCCGCGTCGGGGAGGCAGAAAGCAGGCAGGAGGTGGCCGGGGTGCGGCGACCACGCGCCGGCACGCGCGCTCGTCCTCCTGGCAAGGAGGAAGACGACAAGGAGGCGGCGGTGGCGGGCTGGGCCGCCAGCTGGGCCACAGGTAAGGCCAGGTAGTGGCTCGGGTGGGCTTCCTCTCTCTGTGTTTTCTATTTTAATTACTGTTTTCTATTTGTTTTGCTCTATTTTTATTTAGTAATAATACTAAACCATTTTTGTTGCTTCTGAAATTATTTATGGAAGCAATATGGGTTATTCCTAAACTCCACAAAATATTTTCAGAATAATTGGAGCACTAAAAATAATTATAGAATTTATTTGCTCCAACTCAAATACATTAGTGAATTAATCACAGCCCAAACAATTCCCCATAAATGTTCAATATTTTTGGTTTGGACCAAAACCCTTGCCAAAATTATCAAACATTACCAAAGGCAATTTTTGGGTTTAATGAAAATATTTTTAGGTTAAACCTAATTGCTTTGATTAGGTGCTAGGGTTTAGTCATCCCCATTTCAAGTTTAACAAAATTTAAACATGATGACATGATGATCAGGCAAGGACCACAGGGGTTGATCTAGGGATGTGACAGGCTCGTGTACAAGGCTAGGTTGGAACGGAGAAACAGCGTCGTCGTCGTGTTCATGGGGAGCCAACCGGCTGGGTCGGAATGGAATGCATCGTCGAGTTCATCGGGAGGGCTTGGATGGAACAGCCGATGGAAACGAGGCCCGGCGTACCGTAGAAGGAGGAAACGGCCTTGTGTTCGACCGGCCATGGTCGAAACGGGATCCTGTTCATCGGGAGGGGTCTGGCGTACCGCAAAACAGAGGAAACGGACCTCCTACGGTCAAAACGGGGGTCCTGTTGATCGGGAGGGGTGTGGCATACCGCAAAACAGAAGAAACAGACTTGTGGTTGAGCGCTACGGTCGAAACGGGGGTCCTGTTCATCGGGAGAGGTGTGGCGTACCGCAAAACAGGACTCCATGGGATACTGTTCATCTCCACCGTCGACCCCCTCCAGCTTCCACGGGCTAATGTTCATCCACCGTCGACCTCCTCCTGCATCCACCTCCGACTGTTCAGCCTCGACCGCACGCTACTCCACCGGCTACTGTTCAACCAGCCCTCTCCACGGGCTCCTGTTCGACCACCCCTCCATGGGCTATTGCTCATCCAGCCCTCCACCATCTACTGTTCATCATGCCCTCCACGGGGTGGTCCTGTTCATCCAACCCTCCACGGGGTCTTGTTCATGCAGCCCCAACCGGCTCGATCGATCAGGGTCCTGTTCATCCAGAGGCAACACCACGGGGTCCTGTTCATCCACCCCCACAGGGAACTGTTCATCCAACCCCCCACCAGCAACGCTCACTGTTCATGCAGAGGCAGCATCGATCAGCTTCAGTTAGTAGCAGTAGCGAAGGATTCGCTCGATCGGGTTCAGTTAACAGCCATCGATCGATCGCTCGGGTTCAGTAACACATAGCCTGCAGTGCAATCGCTTGGATTCAGTTAGAGCCCAACGCCTTGCTTGGGTTCAGTTAGAGCCCAATGACTCGCACCCATGCGCGTGCATGTATGAGAGAAACGTGCATCGCTCGGCCCCGACCACACATGGTAACCAGGAACACCCCAATATTTTCCTCGCCCTCGCTTCTACCACGGTTTTTTCCGTCATGGACGGCCTAAAGAATGTCATGCAGCTGCGTCTTCGGCCCTCCCAGGACGAAAAGCCCATTTTCTGTCATGATTTTTTGTCATAGAAGTAGGACCACATCACATCTATGATGATACCGTGTTTTGTCACAATTATTGTCATAGAAGTGTCATAAGTATGACAGGAAAAAAATTCGTTCGGCCCAAAATGTCACGGATGTGTCTTTTTTTTTGTAGTGCAACATACGGATGTATGTAGACATATTTTAGATTGTAAATTCACTCATTTTGCTTCGTATGTAGTCACTTGTTGAAATCTCTAGAAAGACAAATATTTGGGAACAGAGGGAGTAGTTATCTTACGAAAATCAAATATTCCCAAAGCAAACCCGACCACCTTTCTTGTTTATGTTGTTTTTAATTCCTTGAGACGTACTACTACCTAGCACCGCATGCAGCGATCAGTTCAGTGCATGCAATTGTATTAATTAGCAAATAAATATTTATTTCTCTCGTTTTCCTCTCCACCTTGGTCGCGGTGTACAATGCAGTAGTCTCTTTTTGACACGCATTTACGTCGGTACGGCTTGAATCATTGAATGCCAACGAGGGGGCGGGTCACGGTTCCCCAAACATTGAACGGTCAATGGTGCATCCTCATTCAATTAGCATGCAGAGGGAATTAATTAGAGAAGTAGAATGGAGCCAGCATGATGTTAATGCAACGCAATTTGGAATCTTATATAAAAGCGCCCGACCACTCCAATCCATCCACTCCTAGTCTCTGCGCAACAGTGCTCACTCCAATCCAAGACCAAGACAAGTGACCAGAAGCCACAAGCACCCATGGCGTCGATGGACGCGAGCGGCAGTCGGCTGTGCCAGATCATCTAAGACGTCGGCCCCGCACTGCGCAGCGTTTCCAGACGGTGCTGACGACTGCCGGTGTCATAGCCCTCGTCGACGCCGGCTTCGCCTTTTACATGGACGAGATGATTATCCGCTCCATCCACAAGTTCACCGCCGTTAAGAAGCGCGCGGACTACCCTACCGTACTCCTCCAGCCCGCGCGCCCAAGCTCCTCATTTCCTGCCACCCTCATCGGCATCCATGGTGACGAACTCTTTCAAGTACTAGTGTCCCTACAGCTACCGAAGGTCGCGGCGAAGAATGTGCACCTCGAGACCGTGCTCGCAACGCAGCGCCTCGCCATGCAAGAATCCGGCGACCTACACATCCACGTCTACAAGGAAATCATCTACATAGGCCACTGCAAGCTAGGGAGGACAGCAAGACGTTGGCCTTCTTCGCAGGCTTGTTCAGAAGCACGTGGACCTGGCCACAAAAGCCGCTGCTACTTAGCCGTCGTTCGGTGGGTCGGTGCCCTGAGTCAAGGAGGAGGTCGTGGATGGATGCATCTTTCTTCTTGCCTCCTGTAACCAGCAGCGCGTCGCCTCGTAGCCTTAATGTGTTAGTGTATGGCATTTTTATTCTAGTCGTAAATGACATGTGTGATCCCTTGCTTTTATTTGGTGGTGTTAATTATATGTAGTACACGTATGAGTGTATGACGTATTACTGTCTTCGTCCTGGTTTACTACCTACGTCCTGGTTTACTAGAACCTTCGTAAATCCCCACCCCACCCACCGTGTCGCTCTCCTAGGAGCGGCATGGGCGGAACTGAGCGCATCGGCCACCGGCCACCTCCCACCTCCCCCCTCGCGCGCCGCCAGGCAAAGCCCGCATGGCGGAGGCGGCGAGGCCATCTTCCCACGTCCTGGTTTACTAGTACCTTTGCAAATCCCCATCCCCCCCACCGCGTGTCAGCTGAGTTAGAATAAGGAGAGAGAAATGAGGGAGAAGAGCACCACTAGTTGGGTACGTGCGACTTCATAGTACACTAGCAAGATGCCCGTGCATTGCACGAAACATCAACATGCTTTTATATGAGTAGTTTATCCTGTGGGAGATAAGGATGAATGAGGGAAGGCCTTATCTACAAATGTGGAGAGGAGTGCGGGTGTCTTTTTGCAAAATTCTCATAGTTTCCTTCCTATCCGTCAGGTATAGATTGGAAGACCTATATTGCAGGATGGCAGGCACACCATCATCACCAACTCTGTTTTTTATAAGAGTAGAGATAATTTTCCCCGCATTTTTCCTCCTATATGTACTCCTAGGCTATTTCCACGTGCTTCCTTTCACCGACACGTGGGACATATAGCATCTAGGTCGTAGTGCATCCACGACTCGGAGAATATGCAACCATGTTGGTATACTTTACATTTCAGACCTGACGAATTACATGCAAAGCCCCCGTAGAAGAATAAATAAATAAATGAATTACCACATGCAAACCGGATTATTTTCATAGAAGCCGGAGCATGTTCATTAAATTTTGGACATACCATATTGAAAAAAATCGTCCGGAGCTATACCAATCTAAGGGATTCTTTGATTCCCAGGATACTAAAAACACAGGAATGGTGAAAGTAGATGGCGATGAACCGAGAGGAGGACGTAATTTGTTTTTATGGCCATATCACCACATTGTTTTCTATGGCTATCCCCTGCTGGTTCACCGGGCTATCGTGTTCCGCACTGCTCCTGATGTGATAATGACTATTATGAGCCGTCATATCACAAGACCCCATCTTTCCAGCAGTAACGAGCCGTCCAATCACATAGCCCTACCTTTATAGCAATAAGTTGAATCCGGTAGTCCCTCACCCTCCTCCTGTCTGTCAAACCGGTTAGGCGAAACTATCGTGCCTACTGCACGGGAAAGGCCCCGCCCTCGACGTTTAAATACTCCTACTCCCTCCATTCCTAAATATTTGTCTTTCTAGACATTTCAAATGGACTATAACATATGAATCTATGTAGACATATTTTAGAGTGTAGATTCACTCATTTTGCTTTGTATGTAGCCACTTGTTGAAATCTCTGGAAAGGCAAATATTTAGGAATGGAGGGAGTAAAATTTGGTATTGATGAATTGCGCCATGGAGCAGAAAACCAAAAGAAAAAAGGTGGTATAGTACATGTAAACAAAAATAGTTCAAGTTTTAGCTAGCGATTCGGAATGTAAACCGTGCATGTTTTTTTATACAGTACGGTACAAAGTGCGACATCCAGTTAGTCACATTAAACACAGAGTTTCTCTTCTTTAATACCGCGTACACAAATTCAAACGCTTGTTCTGGAGAGAAAAGGATAATCACTCCACTATATACATAGGCAGGAGCCTGAGCGCTTGCTTTTCTAGAGTTGCTCTTTTCATTCTCTCGTCTTCTCCAGATCTAAACAAGACAGCGGGAGCGACATTTTCTCTCGGCTCACCGATGGTCATAGATCCGGCTGAATCCCTTCGGTCGGGATGTGTAGGGGACTAGGTGCATCGTTCATGCGGCCATCGGCGACGAGGGAGGAAACCCACAGCTGTCGGCGGGTCCAGATCCTCTGCATGCCTTGTTCTCTCCAACACAGCGTCGGCTCGGGAGGTCCTCGGACCCCTTCTTCCTGCCTACCGTATTGTGGGCAGATCCGACCTCCCGCCGGCCTCCTAGCCACACCCCGACGACCCTCCGGCATAACTTCCTTCCAAAACGGCCTTGCTCTACTGCCCCAGTTCCCCACGTGGTTGCATGTGGATCTTTTTCTACTTCAATCTTCTCTCCCAAAGCCACCTAAAATTTTAGTATTATTAGTCCTAAAGATACTTCATGAAGTAGAATCTAGGACTTGGTTCAAATAGGGAAGAAAGGGAGGAAAGTCATAGCAAGAATCCATGACTTGATTCAAAGAGGAAATGACAGGAGGGAAGGAGTAGAGACTGGATACCCAACAGATGTAATGCCCCGGATGTAATACTTTCCCTTTTGGGTATATAATAAATCTCCGGCTTCATCTATTTCCATTTCGGGCTCTTTGTCTTTTGGGCATTACAACAGATCTCTTGGTTGAAGAAGGAAATAAAGGGAGAACACAGTTCAAACAGGATAAGGAATAGGTCTATTATTGGTTAAAAATGAAAGAAAGTGGCGGCCCATGGACAAGCAACAGAGTATGTCTAGGATTAGATTTGCTGCCCTCACATAGGAAACGGCGGGTAAAGAAAACAAAATTTGGGACCTGTCCGGATCTTGATTGGATGTTGGCATCACCACTTTATGCCTCTCTGCAGGTACATGGTGCTGATGCATCCACTGTTGCATGCCCTTATACCAACTTTTTGTTGTTGTCAATGTAAGGGTGGTTGTAAAACGAAGCAATCCCATAGTTATAGTAAGGACATGTCTAACAAATATTATTGTTAATCTAATGCCTCCAGTAATATGATGCAATTAAACTATTCTACAAATGGTATTCTCCTGCTATTTTTCCCATTATTACAAGTTGCTTGTTTACGCATGGTGAATGTCCTGGTGTCCCCACTGTCCCATGCCCTTGTACCAACTCTTTAGATGTTGTTAATCCAATGTAGATAACTTGTGGAAGGTGTATCCGACAGAATGAAGTCCATGTGCATTGCAGCAATCACAACCTAGCATGTGCACCAAACTAGTTGAGTGAATCAGGCCTACCGTCGAGGATGTACATAGGCCCCCTCTCTCCCTCATGGCATCACGGACTTCATAAATTTTGTTGAACTGCACAAAAACAGATATTGGAAAGAGTCGACGCTCCTCCTTCTACTGCCACACTGATCGGTACCATCCTTTATGGCCTTATTCACATGATCGTGCTTTGTCATACTGTGATAACGTTGTATTTTTTAATAAAGCAATTCTATCGCAATATTTTCTCATTTTGATTATAAAGTTGCTTCGACAGGTGCCACTATTATAGTAATCATGCTCTTTCTTTATCTATGCTGACAGGAATACTCAACTACAGATGTCGGTCTTGCGTTGTATGATATGGCTGGCCAACATGGATTTAAACCCGAGTTTCACTTTAGCCAAAGGCTCCAAGTGTCGTGAGTATCTGGAAGCTTGATAACCCACAAGTGTAGGGGATCGCAACAATTTTTGAGGGTAAAGTATTCAACCCAAATTTGTTGATTTGACACAAGGGGAGCCAAAGAATACTCTTAAGTATTAGCAGCTGAGTTATCAATTCAACCACACCTAGAAACTTATCATCTGCAGAAAGATAGTTTAGTAGCAAAGTAATATGATAGTGGCGGTAGCGGCAATAAAAGTAACGATAGTGTTTTGTAGTTTTTGTAATAGTAGCAACAGAAAAGTAAATAAGCAACAAGCAATATAGGAAAAGCTCGTAGGCATTGGATCGGTGATGGGAAATTATGTCGGATGCAATTCATCATGTAGAAGTTATAACCTAGGGTGACACAGAACTAGCTCCAGTTCATCAATGCAATGTCGGCATGTATTCCGAATATAGTCATACGTGCTTATGGAAAAGAACTTGCATGAAATCTTTTGTCCTACCCTCCCGTGGCAGCGGAGTCCTATTGGAAACTAAGGGATAGTAAGGCCTCCTTTTAATAGAGTATCGGACCAAAGCATTAACACATAGTGAATACATGAACTCCTCAAACTATGGTCATCACCGGGAGTGGTCCTGATTATTGTCACTTCGGGGTTGCCGGATCATAACACATAGTAGGTGACTATAGAGTTGCAAGATAGGATCAATAACACACATATATTCATGAAAACATCATAGGTTCAGATCTGAAATCATGGCACTCGGGCCCTAGTGACAAGCATTAAGCATAGCAAAGTCATAGCAACATGAATCTCAGAACATAGTGGATACTAGGGATGAAACCCTAGCAAAACTAACTCGATTACATGATAGATCCCATCCAACCCATCACCGTCCAGCAAGCCTACGATGGAATTACCCACGCACGGCGGTGAGCATCATGGAATTGGTGATGGAGGAAGGTTGATGATGACGATGGGGACGATCTCCACTCTCCGGAGCCCCGAACAGACTCCAGATTAGCCCTCCTAAGAGAGATTAGGGCTTGGCGGCGGTTTCGTCTCGTGAAACGAGATAATTCTTTCTCCTTGATTTTTTTCTCCCCGAAAGTGAATATATAGGATCTGGGGATACGTCGGTGGAGCACCATGGGGCCCACGAGGCTGGGGGGCGAGCCCCCCACCCTCGTAGATAGGGTGTGGGCCCCTGGTATGGATCTTCTTGCAGATATTTTTTATATTTTCCAAAATAAATCTCCGTGGAGTTTCAGGTCGTTCTGAGAACTTTTTATTTCTGCACAAAAACAACACCATGGCAATTCTGCTGAAAACTGCGTGAGTCCGGGTTAGTTCCATTCAAATCATGCAAGTTAGAGTCCATAACAAGGGCAAAAGGGTTTGGAAAAGTAGATACGTTGGAGACGTATCAAAGCTAAGCAACATCATTAGTCTCACAAGCCTGGGAAGTAGAGACATGTCACGCCCAACATGCGATGAACTCGTGATTGGGGCACAACCGCATTTCGGGCGCTTAGCAAGATGGATATAATTACATTGTACCATTACATAAATAGATGGGGATACATACAAGTCATACAATAGTCATATGAATACAACACATCATCACAAGACATCTGACTACGGATGAAAACACATGAAAGCACAACGATATCCACACTGCTATCCCAGGCTGCCGAGCAGGAACCTATCCCAAGATCGACAAAGAAGAAGAAAGAACTCCAACACAAGTAAACATCACTCTCACGTCAAGTCATCGGAAACCTGCACCTGCAACTGTTGTTTTAGTATTTGTGAGCCACAGGACTCAGCAATCCCATAACCATGGGTATCAAGAGTAGCAAAGCTTAATGGGTGTGGAAAAGGATAAGTGGTGAGGTTGCAGCAGCATCTAAGCATTGTATCATGGCTAAATTACGAGTACAAGAACAAGAAGAGCATCTACGCAACCGGTCGCAAAGTAGTAATGATCAATAAGTGATCCCGAACTACCTACGAGTCGAACATAACCCCACCGTGTTATCTTCTCAAATTTAAAATAGACAGTCACGGTTACTCACGCGGTTGGTGTACTTTAGTTCAAATCCTCTGTCAAGTTTTCTACAACCGGACATTAACAAATTGCAATCTGCCACATAACCGCGGGCACGGCTTTCAAAAGTTCATAACCCTGCAGCAGTGTCCCAACTTAGCCCATCACAAGCTCTCACAATCAGCAGAGGTAAAATCTCTTATCTTAGGGACAACCCGATCAGACTCGGAATCCCGGTGCACAAGACATTTCGACAATGGTAAAACAACTCCAGTAAGACCTCCCGGCGTGCCGACACCCTCATAGTAGCCGCGCGTATCTCGTCTCAAGCCACATCCGGATAGGACATCCTACAGGTATGCCAGATACCTCGGGTTTCCCTGAGGCGGCCCTGCAGTCCGCCCATTTGGGACCAACACCATCGGCACTGGCCCCATGTAATATGTGGTATGAACCTCGGGTAGCGCTAACTCCATATGCATCAAATTTAATTAAGTTTATTATGTTGGGCAAATGGTAAAACCAAAGTTGGGCCTTGCTGGAGGAGTTTTATTCAAAGTGAACTGTCAAGGGGGTCCCATACCCCCAACCGTGTTAGGAACGCAAAATCAAGGAACATAACACTTGTTTATCGGTTCTTAAGGCGGCATGGGTGGAAAAAAACACCGACCAAAAGGCCAAGCTTTCCACCCATTGCCAAGTATATAGGTGCATTAATTATAGTAATAAATATTGTGATATTCCAAACATCCAAGTTTTGAGATGGAGCAATCTTCATATTCACCTGCAACTAACAATGCTATAAGAGGGGTTGAGCAAGCGGTAACATAGCCAAACAACGGTTTGCTGGGATGGTGTCAAAGGTTAGAGGTTTCATGGCAACAATGAGAGGCTGACAACAAAAGATAGGCAGGGCGACATATAGCGATAGCACAGGGACAACTAGCATAGCAATGATAGTAATGAGATCCAAGGTGATGGTCATCTTGCCAGAGATCCCGCAAGGAAGAAGAACGAGTCCATGAAGAAGAAGAAGCCACGAAGATGAACCAAGCGTAGTCGAACGAATCCTCATGATTGCAGTGAAACAAGTACTAATGAGAAGAAGCAAACATCACGGTAAACACACCACACATAAACAAGACAAGATTCTCAACCAAGTGTGATGCATGACAAGGCTACATGATGCAAAACATGGCACGAGATGATGCAAACAATAACATCACACAAGCAAGTTTAAATGAGGCCGGAAACAACATAAAACAACTCTGGTAAGGCCTATGCAAATTTCGAAATTGGCCCAGATCTTAACACACCTTATGTTAAAGTTCTTAAACATAAATTTAAGATGCATCATGATGATCTACACGAAATTCTAGTCAAGTTACGTATAAAGTTCTTTTAATTCGGAGTTACGGCCTAGAAGATATGAGCAAAACAAGTTACACATGGCATAGATGCAAAATGCATTCAAACATCAAGCACAACACTCCGAGACATGGATACCACATGACATGATGCATTTACATGCAAAACCAAGCAAGTTTCATATAGAGAACACTCCAAACGAAGCCACGGTTCAACACATACACACGAAACAAGTTTAAAGGACAAGCTGTCCAAAACAGCAACTAGGCATATCACGAGCATCAAAACAACAAGCTACAAGTACAAGATAGGCACAAGCATGGCATGAACTCAAATTACAGATCACATGCTTCCAATATCATCAAGTAATAGATTCATAGGCATCAAGAATAATCCAACATAATCAAGGCAACAAGTAAACTTTATATCACAGAATATGACTCAGTGAAAAACAGAGCATATACATGAGCAGAGTTAATATGTTGACATGTTGGAGACAAGAAGTAATTAAGCTACAGCACAAGATCATGGAAATCAAAAGCATGTCATGCTAGTACACAACATGGAGCTCAAGGAACACAAGATGGCATATACATGGGAGCAACAGGTTAATGGCATTCATCAAAACAAGATGCAAACATAATATAACAGATTCTCAGACTTGGTGAAAATCTGGGAAGGCCAATAACATCATCATGATGCTGCTTTCGGAGACACATAACAACAAGCATAGCAATTCTAATAAACATGCAAAGGTCATGAACATGTAATAGGGATGACATACTTCACATAACTCCATTGGCACAACTCCATAAGATTTATAGATTAATAACAATGAGCTTTGCCAAATTGAACATGTTGTTGATAGGCTGACAGATTTAACATGATGACAACTTGAGAGCAAGAAATAGACAAGCTACAGCAACGTATAATTGTAAACAAGGGCATGGATTGATAGAGCATAACATGGACTTCAACACATGCCCACTGGACATACCAAAACATGCCTGGATATGATTGTAGCATCAAGCAAACATGGCATCATAATATAACAGGTTCAGACTTAACAGTTTTTAACAAGTCTCGGGAAACAGCAAACATTGAGTAGGACACTTTGCAAGCTTGTTCCACTCACCACAAGGCATATCATGAAAAGTGGATTGCACCATAGCAAAGATGACATGATTGTGCTCCTAAAACATGTTGACATGATGCTCAAACAAAATCACACAAAAAGATATGAAAATGACAAATGAGCAAGTCATATAGGTTTCCGCAGTTAACAACACTTAGCACTTTTGCAACAGAGATAAACTTGGCAATATGCATCCTAATATGTATGTAAATGCAACCATCATGTAGAGCAATCAGAGACGAACATCCTGACATATTATATGCTTCATTTGGATAAACATGCACAAAGTTATCAACAATCAAATAATGCAACATGCTGACGAATTTTTGGGACTTGGTTGTATTTAACAGGAAAAAAACAGGTGTGCGGTGGATAGAAAAACGGCGCACGGGCGGGGGTTTTGGCAGATGCTCACCATGGGCTCGGCCCATCTGCGGAGGAGGTCGGGTTGGGCCTAGGGGCGGATCTGGGCCGGAGGGAGGTGGACCGGGCCGACGCTGGAGGGAGCTGGCTGGATCTGCAGAGGAGGCCGAAGGGTCCCTGGGCCGCAGTGAGGCTGGCCCACGTGGGGTCAACACTAGCGGCGATGACGCTGGCCGTCGTCCCGCTCGTGCCCAAGGAGCCTGAGCATTAGGCAAGGGCGGCGGTGGTCTTGGGGCTCCGGCAAGGTGCCCAGGACGGCGGGGATGACGGGGATGGCCGGACCTCATCGGATCCGGCAGGTCTCCGGCGCGGGGAGGCGCGTCAGGGCGACCTCGCGGGTGGAGCTCCTGCATGGGAGGAAGAGGCCGGGGTGAGAGGGAGAGAAGGGGAGAAGGAGAGAAGAAAGGGAAAGGGAGCGGTGGCTCTGGCCTGGAGGTCGCTGGTGGGAGCGGGGCTGGTCCACTCAAGGCGGGGAGCGGCGAGCAAGGCGGTGGAGGGGTGGGCGCCGGCGACGCCCGGGGTCGCGGGGCGCTCGGGCCAGGAGGGCCCCACCTGGGCCCGACGGGCCGGAGCGGCGAAGTGGGCGCGGGGCGGCTCGGCCAGTGGCGGGCTGCCACATGGCGGCGGAGGAGGCCGGCGGACGTGTCCGGCATGGGTGGACATGTCTGGCGGCGCAAGGAGAAGAAAAACTAGGGTTTGCCCGCAAATTTGGAAAGAGGAGGTCTATTTATAGGTAGAGCAAGCTAGGAGAGTCCAAATGAGGTGCAGTTTTCGGCCACGCGATCGTTGTTGGATCACGATCCAACGGCAAAGATCATGATCCAACCGCGTTAACCGCCGAAGCCCCCTTCTCTTTTAGCCCAGCACCCCTTCTCTTTTAGCCCCCTTCTCTTCGCCGTTGAATCTATAGGTTGGTTGTGAATCTTGCAAGTTGGGAAACATGACATGATGATGTAGAGGACAGCAACCATAAGAAGTTGTTCAAACTTGGTAGTATTGTAATTGTGAAAGTGTGGCAAATGAGTTGATCGTGTGCGTCCTGAGAATAATAATTCTCATTGTTTTGCATGTTGATCCTGTTGCACTGACAGAAGGATGTAATGCTTTGCTTGTTTTAAGAATCAAATTTGACTAAAGCAAATAAAATTGAAGTAAAGTAACCCGCTCATGAATGGACGTGTGGACGGAATATGTTTCTCCGATTCTAGGCAGAGGTGTTTGAATGTGTTCCTGCCACCTGTACCCACTACGTTTACTCGTGATTGCAGTTCTCAAGAGTTGAAAAAATAACTACTAGCGCTGCATACTCTGCCTCGCCAAGTTCAAGCAGTACCTATAGGAGGAGAAGCACAAGGTCGCGGGACTAGACCTTGTGCCCATCCATCCATCTCCTGGAACAGACCAGTCGATCGTCGTCGCCCAGGTATGCGTGCGGGGTGAGGTTCTCGTCTACGATTATTGTAGGGACATCAGAGGTTTTGGAGCATTCGCACATTTCATCGGCACCGCCGACCGCACCTTTGCTACAGTGGACAGCAGGAAGAACGTCACTGTACTTTACGATTCGGCCATCTGGTGCAAAAAACTCGTTGACATCCAGAAGCAATACAAGGTCGTCGGCAACGGGCAGGAGAAGGAATCTGTTGTTGACCTCGCCGCAGCAATCATCGACCCTTGCTATGCCAACATGAAAGAAGACGTGGATACGATAGACCTGAATACGTGGGAGGTACCTCTGAATCTAGCCTACAGCACCTACATAGGCAAGGATGCATAGGCATGCTACGACATGTACAGCTGGATCTGGGACATGAGGGCATGTCTACTTCCCGTGACCGAGGAGTACACGGACAGCCGCAACGCCATGATCAAGTGTGCCAGGAAGATCTAGATGGTGTACTTTGTCTTCTTGAGCACCTTTATCATCTGTGTGTTTCATGCTTTATCCTATGTGTCGCAATTATCCATTTTATTTGAAATATTTTGTCTAAGAACCCATTAACATGTTTGCCTTTTATTTTTTGAGTGACTATTTTCTTATGTACGTAACTAGTAGTTCACTGAGCTTCCGTGTTTCCTTTTTTTGAAAGTCCAGTAGATATCAACTGGGCCATGGCCGCCCAGGGCAGGTTTCTTTTCTTGGGACATCCGCGGCCCACAACATGATTATGGGGATCCAGCAGGTGTATCATTTTTTTACAGTGCGGTTTTTCCTTTCCTATGTTTTCCCTTCTATCATAGTATGTATATTTATACTTATATTTATATTTTATTACATATATATTTTAAACGACCTAAGGTTCCCGTTTGACCTTTCCTTTGTCCAACCTTTGTATAGACATTACGACTTCCTTTTTTTCCTTTTTATTAATCTTATCTCTGATTTTTCTCCCACTTTCTTTTTTGAGGTAATCAGATTTTTCTCCCACTAGTTTTCCCTTTGACCAACTCGACTCTCCGATGTCTAGCCTAAAAGATAATAATACCCCACGTCCTATTAACTCATCAATTTATTTTTCATAAATGATATGTTCTAGCAAAATAATAATAATATTGATTGTTCAACAATAAGCTTGCAAGTTATTTCCTGCTGAACATAAGCTTGCTAATATTTTACTCACCAATGCAGTAATAGAAGTGCAACCACGTGTTTATGTTTCTATAACATTTCTCCGTCTAGCCGAACATGATAACCCAGCCCAGCAAATCCGTGTATCTCGAAAAAATATTGTTAATGGGCTGTAAATTCTCACATAACATACAAATGGGCTGCATAGACGCTACATTATTGTTTCACCCAGCCCACCAATTGGACTCGCTGACATCTGGGCCAATAGTTCTAAGCTTAAGCATGGCGTTGGATTTACATCCAACGGCCGGCATTCCTCTTCAATCTCTCGTCTTCTTCCTCCAGCGTTGGCGGGTCCACATGCTCTAGCCTCCGGCGTCCAGCGGCGCTGCTTCGTGGGCCTTGGAGAGAAACACTATGCCACGGACGACTAGGCCACCCGTCCACTCCTCCGCACCTCCTGTCCGTCTGCGACTCCGCTGCCGCATCTTCCGCATCTCTGGGTTGTTCCCGTCTGGGGCCTCGCCTTCGTCCACCACGTTGGTTCTCTCGGCGCGGCATGGTTAACGTGGTTAACGATCGACATCCATCGGAAGAGGAATGTACGTGGAGAGGATGACAGTTGGGTCCACGGCCGCACGCAAGGAAGCTCCTCCTTATTATGCGCAAAATACTGATTCATTCACCTGACAGCGGGGACCTACCGGAACGGCCTTTGTTTGTCGCGAAAAAACATTCCTCCCGCTAACATCTCGGACCCACCAGCTCTATCTTCGCACGTAAGGAAGTGCCTCCTTATTACGCACAAAAAACGAATACTCCTCGTGCTAACTGGGACCCACAAGATTTGGAGGCTGACTTGTAAGTTGATGCATATCGAGGGCTTTGTCAACTTAGTCAACAGACAATTCTAGGTTCAGTGGATGTTGGATGTTAATCCAACCGCTGTCGTACTTCTTCAACATGTGTTCTTTTACTCCAGCCGCCCAAATCAGCGCCGGCCGTGCTGCCTCTCCTGCCTCCCGTGGCCGGCTGTGCTGTTGGAGAGGTCTCACCGCTCCACCCTACTCCCAATCGCTGGCCTGGCCATCCCTGCACTCACCCAGACCTCCTGTTATTCTCCGGCGATGGCAACCTCACACTATAGTCAAACCAGTAAACCCCCGTACTCCCCTCCGCGTGGGAAACAACTGTCGAGTCTTCCACGGCTCCGGGTCAATACCTTCCTATGCCTCGCCGTCATCCACCGCCTTGGTGCTCTTATCGCGACGCAGTCAACGTGGTCAAGGAATGACTTCCATCGGTAGAGGACGGTAAGTGGAGAGGCTGACAGCTGGGTCCATGGCCGCACGCAAGGAAGTGCCTCCTTATTACGGGGAAAAATTGATTTACCCCTGATAGCTGGGACCCGTTGGCTATATCTTTGCACGCAAGGAAGTGCCTTCTTGTCCTCCCTGACAGCTGGGACCCACCAGGTGGAAGTGTACGTAGCGTTATCTGTCTGGTCATGAACGTGTACGTACATAGAGGTCGATCGGTCTCTCTGCAGCGATGAACCATGGCCGAGTAAGGAGCAACACGTGTCGTATGTACAGTCCCGTCTAAATCGTGTACACGTACGTACAACCACAGGGCAAAAAATATGGCTACGTACGTACATACGGGCGGAGTCTCGAATGCGTACTCGCGCGTACGGCCAGGGCTGATGTACATGGAGAGGCAGCGGACGGCAGTAACGGCATCGTGTTGATCAGCAGCCAACCGGCGGGGTCGGAACGGAGAAACATCATCGTGTTCATCGGGAGCCAACCGGCTTGGATGGAGCAGCCGAAACTTGGTGTGGTGTACTGCAAAATGGAGGGAAACGGCCTTCTGCTGGAGCACGTACGGTTGAAATGGGGTCTTGTTCATCAGGAAGGATCTAGCGTACCGCAAAACGGAGGAAATAGCCTTCTTCTCGACCGGCTATGGTCGAAACAGGATCCTGTTCATCGGGAGGGGTCTAGCATACCGCAAAACGGAGGAAATAGACTTGTGTTGGAGCGCTATGGTCGAAACGGTGGTCCTGTTCATCGGGAGGGGTGTGGCGTACCGTAAAATGGGACTCCACGGGCTACTGTTCACCCACCGTTTACTTCCTCCAGCCTCCACCTACACTGTTCATCCATCGCGTCTTCCTTTGCCTCCACCGGCTACTGTTCAACCAGCTCTCCACCGGCTACTGTTCAGTCAGCCCTCTATGGGGTCCTGTTCATCCAACCAGCCCTCCACCGGCTACTGTTCAACCAGCCCTCCAGGGGGTCCTGTTCATCCAACCAGCCCTCCACCGGCTATTGTTCAACCAGCCCTCCACGGGGTATTGTTCATCCACCCCCAATGCCTCGGCTGTGGCGGCCTCGTCTCGGCGTCCTGTTCATCCAGCGGCAACCGCCTACTACTACTACTACCACGGGGTCATGTTCATCCAACCCCCACCGGGAACTGTTCATCCAACCCCAACCACGTACGTCTCGACTGGTTCAACCAACCCCACGTTCATTGTTCATCAAGAGGTAGCAGGTTCGATCGGCTTCAGTAAGCAGCAGCAATGATCGGGCTCAGTTAGTAGCGGTAGCAAAGGAATCGCTCGGGTTCAGTTAACAGCCAAGGGATCAATCGATCGTGTTCAGTAACGTAGCCTAGTGCAATCGCTCGGTTTCAATAGCGAACGCCTCGCTTGGGTTCAATTAGAGCCCAAAGCCTCGCACACACGGCGTTCGTATACAAGAGAAACGCACAAACCTCCGTGCATCGCTCCGCCCCGACCACCCACTGTAACCGGGAACTCCTCAAAATTTTCCTGCTAGGATCGAAGAAGAGGTGTCTAGAGGGGGTGATTAGACACTCAACAAGAAAAGAAGCATTTTTTAAGTTCATTAAGTTGAGGTGGAGTTTTTAGCACAATTTCAAACATTCACAATACATTTCAAGCAAGCATGGCAAGAGTATATGAGCAGCGAAAAGTAAAGCATGCAAGTTGCAAGAAAGTATAGGGATGGGATTGGAGTGTGAAAACGCAATTGGAGACACGGATGTTTTTGGCTTGGTTCCAATAGGTGGTGCTATCGTACATCCACGTTGATGGAGACATCAACCCACGAAGGGTAACAGCTGCGCGAGTCCACGGAGGGCTCCACCCACAAAGGGTCCACGAAGAAGCAACCTTGTCTATCCCACCATGGCCATCGCCCACGAAGGACTTGCCTCACTAGGGTAGATCTTCACGAAGTAGGCAATCTCCTTACCCTTACAAACTCCTTGGTTCAACTCCACAATGTTGTCGAAGGATCCCAAGTGACACCTAACCAATCTAGGAGACACCACTCTCCAAAAGGTAATAGATGGTGTGTTGTTGATGAACTCCTTGCTCTTGTGCTTCAAGTGATAGTCTCCCCAACACTCAACTCTCTCACACAGATTTGGATATGGTGGAAAGAAAATTTGAGTGGAAAGCAACTTGGGGAAGGCTAGATATCAAGATTCATTTGGTAGGATTGGAATATCTTGATCTCAACACATGAGCAGGTGGTTATCTTTCAGAAAACGAATAGTGGAAGCGTAGGCATGTTATGATGGCTCTCTCACTGATGGAGAGGGGTGGAGGGGTATATATAGCGTCCACACAAAATCTAGCTGTTACACACATTTGACCAGACTCGGTCAGACCGAATAGAAGAACTCGGTCAGACCGAAGCAGTTCAAAATGTGAACGCTAGACAACTCGGCGGGACCGATACTATCAACTCGGTGAGAGTGATGCATTAGGGTTAGGGCAAACCTCATCTCGGTTTAACCAATTACACAAACTCGGTGAGACCGATTCTGGTAATAGGCAAAACAGAGACTTGGACAGACAAACGTGGTGGGACCGATTCGCTCATCTCGGTGAGACCGAAACATTACGAAGAGGTAAAAGAGAGTTTGCAATGCTAACTCAGTGACACCGATTCTCACATCTCGGTTAGACCGAAATGTTCCAAATAGGAAACAGAGAGTTTACATACCATCTTGGAGAGACCGAGATCCATATCGGTGAGACCGAACTGATTAGGGTTTTGGCAGTGGCTATGTCATGTGAACTCGGTGGCGTCGATGTAACGCCTAAGATGCGACTATATCTCCTGCGTGTCGAGGCACGACTTAGAGGCATGATCGCATTTTGGTATAATCGCAAGATGGTCATCTTCACACATTCCCATGTACAAGAACAAAGGGGAAAACAATATAGTTGGCTTACATTCTCCACTTCACACAATGCATAAATAAGTCATACATTCATCCAGTGTACACACATAGTCCGACTACGGACGAGTCCAAATGAAAAGATAACCACCCACTATGCCCGATCGGCCCTAGTAGGAACCACTACTGATCGTCGGGGTATGTCACGTACATACGCCCATGCTCCTCATAGAACTCCCAGTTGAGTTCCTGGCCATCACTTGTGTCGTACTCGGTTGTACCTGCATCTGTGTTTGTAGTAAACCGTGAGTCATGAGGACGCAGCAATCCCATTCCCGGGTATCAAAACTATCAAAGCTTTTGGGTAAGGAGAAATTGTATAAGTGGGCCGCTGCAAGCACTAATCATAGATGAGGTGGCTAGCTTACGTATCATCAGAGCGAGAAGAGAAGTGAAAGCCGGCGGTCGTGAACTAAATCAAGATCACTTGATGATCCTATCTACCTACGAGTCATCCATAACCCAGTCGTTTTCTCTTCCTGAACTCCCTCGAAAAGAGACCATCACGACTACTCACACGGTAGTGTATTATGTTTCAGTTATTGTGTCAAGTTATCTACAACCGGATATTAACAAATTCCAATTCGCCACATAACCGCGGGCACGGCTTTCGAAAGATCATAACCCTGCAGGAGTGTCCCAACTTAGCCCATCACAAGCTCTCAGGATCAACGGAGTAACAACTCCAAATTGGGAAGGCCCGAGTGTTCTCGAAATCCCGTGCAGAAGATATTTCATCAAAGGTAAAACTAATCCAGAAAGACCGCCCGATGTGCCGACAAATCCCGATAGGAGTCGCACGTATCTCGTTCTCGCGGCACACCAGATGGGCAAGACGTCGGGTTAGCTGAGACCCTGGTTGCCCAGGGGGCGCCAGACATCGCCCAGTTGGACCAACACTCAGAGGAGCACTGGCCCGGGTTGTTGATTAAAAGAATCCACGGGGTCTGGAAAGTCCCTATGCAAGTTTTTAGTTATTAGTCAAATGTAAAACCAAGGTTGGGCCTTGCTGGAAAAGCTTTAAACAAAGTGAATTATCAAGGGGGGCCATAAACCCCAACCGTGTTAGGAACGCAAAATCAAGGAACATAACACCGTTTTATTGGTTCCTAAGGCGGCATGAGTGGAACAAAACACCGAGCAAAAGGCCAAGCCTCCCACCCATTTCCAGGTATATAGGTGCATTAATTTAAATAGAGATATTGTGTTATTCCCAAAATATCCAATCCACATGGAGCAAACTTCAACTTCACCTGCAACTAACAACACTATAAGAGGGGCTTGAGCAAAAGCGTAACTTAGCCAAACAATGGTTTTCTAGGAAGGTAGTTAGATGTTTCATGGCAAGGTAGGGGCTGACATGCAAAAGGATAGGTATCGCGACAAAGCAATAGAGCGAGGCTACTAGCATAGCAACAATAGAGGTGATATCAAGGAATGGTCATCTTGCCTGAGATCCCGCAAGGAAGAAGAACAAGTACATGAATCTTATGTTGGATCATGGGAGAAGATAGGGTAGTAGAAAATTAGAGCAAACTAGCAAAATAGAGCAACACAATCATAATACATACTAACATGTATTTCCCCTCTTAAAGACATGTGACTTCTCTCCTATTAGGATAATGAGCATCTGGGGATCAGCTTGAATGAGCTTTCTCTCTCTCCCCCTTTGTGTGATAAGCTTTGATGTGCCCTCTCTCCCCCTTTGACATCAATTTCCAAGAAGGTATCTTCTGGAGCATGATTCAAATAGGTTTTGTCCTTGGGTCGCATTATAAAGCAACATATATATTAAGATGCTAGTAGAGGATAAGAATCATTGAGTGGAGCTGGAAGAGATATGCAGGATGCAAATGGCAGAATCTTTGCTCAGTGTTGAAATTAGTCAGACCGGGTTTTGTCCTTATCGGTTGAACCGATGAGCAATTTGCAATATAGCATTGCAATTCGGTCTAGCCGAGAGACTGGAATCGGTGAGACCGAGTTCAATACAAATAAAATATTTTGTCATCTCAGCTCACTTAGGCAAATAAGATCTCACAAATATTTACAAGGAATTAAATGAAGAATTTGCAATAAATTTGATGCAGAGAATAACAGAGAAAAGAAAAGAAATCTAGATGAAGTTTTTTGAAAAGGGAACAAGCATGCAAAGAATGAATGCAAGAACATGGAGAAACAATAGAGAACTTCATCTAGAACTGCTCGGCGATAGAGTCACCTATGTTAGAGTATATTGACTTAGGAGTCAAATGAGAATACTTGATCATGGGTCATATTCATCGTTTAATCTCAAAATGGGGTTTCCATTTTTCGTTTAAGCATTTTGATGTATTCACATCTTGTTGAGTTGCTTTGACCTCATGTCTTGGGGTAAAGCTTCTCTAAGATGGAATAACATACCTTGGGTGGTAATGTTGATCTTGATCATGTAGTCGAACTTTTTTTGGATGCTCAAGGTTGGTGTAGTTCATCAAGAGTTGGGAGCACCACTTGTAATTTGAGTTCATCTACCTACATGGGTTAGATTTTAAAGGAAGAGTGTCGACGGCCTAGGAACGGGGGTACCCAGACTTGCCTGCCAGCGGCCCATGACGTGGCTCCATCAGCGGCCTGGTGCAGCCCAGATTCAGCAACTGCAACTCAAGACCCTCGCGAGGGGCCAAGCCTCGCTAGGTGGGCGAAAGCAAGACCTCCCTGGGGGCAGTCTCTCTAGACTGGCTCCCGAGGAGCAGAGGTATCTATGCAAGGAGCACCTCGCGAGATTCACGTTACGTGAGCCATGACAACCAAGGCCAGGCGGGCGCCAGCGGGCACAATGTACCAGTTTCCTCTTTGGTGCTAAGGGGGAAAGCGCAGGCGTGGAGTCTCGAGAGATCGGGCAAAGTTTTCCATTTCAGTGCAACATGACCAAGGACCGTTAGGGCTGCAGAACGGAGGTCATTGTGGAGCCCGGCGCAATGTCACCACCAGAGCCTTTGGTAGGCGAAGACTACTTTTGTCAGGATAACTTGTAGTAGCTGTTCCCCTTCAAATTTGGCTGTTGTGGGATCCCTTCCTGCCGATATTTGGGAAGAGGACCAAGGCCATTATAAATAGGACCTAGCCACCACCATGGAGATGATATCATCTTGATCTGAGAGAGAGCTCGCATGGTAGAAGAGACAGCTCATTCGAGCCCAAGAACACCTCTCCTCCGGAGGCTGTTCATCCCTTGTACTAGTTCATCCTCAGTCATACTAGGCAATCCACCACACACACTAGAGTAGGATATTACACCACAGGGTGGCCCGAACCAGTATAATTCTCTGTGGCCCTTGTTCTTTGAGTTCGTCGAACTAGGCCATGGAATCGTAGGGTGAGCACGCTAGGGAGAGAGTGATCTTCATGCGCACCCCAGAGTTCGAACCTCTCAAGGGTTTGCGGAACCCGAAATCCGACATCTCGCGCGCCAGGTAGGCGTGCGCTCAAGCCTCTCTTCCATCTCAGATCACCGCCGCCCAGCGACCCCGATGGCCGATTATGCGAGGGCTCAAGTCGACCGCTTGGCTGCCTGGCCCGTCCAAGCGGCCCCGTCTACCCAGAAAGACCTCAACTCCGCACTCCAGGCGGCCATCACACCACCCAGCACCGCCAAACGTGGGCGGCATGGACATGCGCCTCCCGCTCTCACTCCAGCGCGCGCGCCTCCGCGCGCTCGTCGAACCACACTACAGCGACGACGCCATACACCAGACGAGAACAGGCGAACACGCGGGCCGCGCTCAACGTGGCCCGGGAGCTGCTACGATGCAGGTTGGCTGAAGGTGGCCGCAATGTGCTGCTGGAGCGCGTCGCCAAGCTACTGGATGCAGCCTGCAGCGGTGCCGCCTTTCTGCTCTATGCCCACGCCTCAAGTTGTGGCGAAAGCATGCGCAAGAGCCCGGCAGGCACGCACGTTCCCCGGAGCTCTCGGGGGTCAAAAGGCGCCAACATGGACCCTGGCGCGGCCGGCCAGGTCTCGGCGATGACATCACCAGGAGCGGCAGCAGCAAGTGGTCTATTGCGGGGACTCACCAGAAAGTCACACAGCTGCTACCAGAGCCAGATGCCATGGTTGGTGGCTCAAGGTGTGAGGCGCACATGCGAAGGCTCAGGCGAAGCGACCATGGAGGCCTACGTACCTCGCATGATGAACTTGGGGTACGCGCCGAGGGAAGACCCCGGGTCGTCTCCCGGGCCAAGATGGGACGGCAAGATGCACGAGGTGGAGGTGCCCCATGAGTGGCCCTAAGGCTTCACCGACCCCTTCAGCGACGACGACGGCAGGGTACATCCATTAACTCGGGAGCACGCATATACTAACCATGGGCTGCAGGAGAACCAGCCTGCGGTGGTAGTCCGAGGCCCCAGAGCGGCAGCTCCATTCCTAGCGGGAGTGGCGCACCGTGGGATGCGCGGGGAGAACCAGGAGCCAGAGCCTTCCTCGCGTTCAAGGCACAGCACGAAGGTAGGTCCTCTGCCGGTGGAGGCACCGGAGGCCCCGACCCCCCCCCCCTCGGGCAAAGGGCCCGTTGTCGCCGAGGGTGCCACTAGCGTCCTCCTTGCCCCTTGGTCCCATCGTAGTTTCCGGACACCCCAACAGTGATCGGGAGCGGCGCAAGGCGGGGCCCTCGCCTGGCGATATGAAGCAAGGCTCACGCCTGTGAAGGTCTCCATCCGTGAAACTCTCACGTAATAATGAGTGGGGCTGTACACGCCCCGAAGTCTCCGGAGAGCCGCACTCGGGCCTCGTGGGCTCCCGCCCACGTCCTAGTGGAAGCACCATGCTCCGCGCTGGCCGTCGACACTATCCCCCAATGACTATGCTCACAGCCAGTGAATGCACTTAGCTCCGCGCTGGTGGAAGACAAGAAGACTAGCTAGGTGCCGGACACGGCCATTTGCTTTCGCCCCCTTTTATGTAACACGATTCACCGCGCCTTTTTGAGTTGAACTTGGAGTCTCTTTTCTGCCAAACTTTGAGGGGATCTTCTCGTGTTCGTGTTGATTACTTACATTTTGGTTGCGTGCTTTACTTCTTTTTTAGGCTAGTGTCTGTTACCCTTCCCTTAGCGAGCACCTCGCAAGCAGAACTAGGTGTGGTGCAGGCAAGACATCCTCGCACGGTGAGCCCGCCACCAGCGATTTCCCCAAGATCACGAGTACCATTGCCACGGCATTGCCGCACACGCACCCTGCCTTGACCTTGCATTCGCTCCTTGCAAGGCCCCCTCGGGCGAATCGACCGACCCCCCGGGAGACCTAAAATCCACGGGCCACCAAGAGGCCCCCCCCATGGGAGGAAGATGTACTGGCCACCTCAGGACGTACTCAAGCCTGTAGGGATCAAGAAGAGTCTTGGCCGCAACCAAGCTCAGGAACTCACGGGCCCAGAAGGCAAGTTTCCATATCTAGCTTAAGGGAAGAATATTAATTTACATACACAAAAAGGGGGGTTGCCACCCCCCTCCAAAATACTCTCACACCCTGCGGGGCCATGTCCAAGTCCTTGTATACATGTTCTAGCGGACGAATGTGGGCTCAACTAGACGTGCAGCTCACAGTGGCGCCATAGTCGCTCTCCTACGCGCTACTAGCACTTTCACTGGCGTCACCTTCACCATCATCAACCACGCCGTCTTTGTCCACCACGACCACCGCCTCTTCGTCTTCAGTGGCGAACGCTCTCACCAAGGCATCCACGTGGTCATCCACCCAATGCGCCAGATTCTCCCCGATAGCCACGGGCACAGGGGCTATGACGGTGTCGAAATTGAAGAGAGGGTCGAGGTTCTGAAGATGACTGAAGACGCGCGAGAACACACGCCCAAGGAGGCCCCGACTCTTATCCTTGATGATCTCGCGAGCCCTCGTGGCCTGGCTCTCCAGGCGCGTCACGACTTCGGTGAAAAAGCCGACGTGGCCAGTGTAATCCTCCACATAGGGGTGAGGGACGCTCTCCTTGCATATGGCCCCCAGCGCCCGGTCAGCCTTCACCTGGAGAGCCTGGATCATGGGGGCATGCTCGTGCTGCAACAACTGTCGACGACAAGCCTCGGCTCTGTTCTCCTGCGCAAGAACCGCGACTTCATCGACTTACCGTTGGAGTAAGTCCAGGTCAGCCTGCGCGGAGACCAGATCGGCCTGAGCAGAGGACTAGGCCGCCGTGGCGGCCCTCTCACGCTGATGTGCCTCATCTAGCCTCGTCCTAAGGGAAGAAGTTCTCCCGCCAGCTTCTGCCTACAGGAGTTTCAACTTTAGGCTATACTCATTGCAAGATCTGGGCGGGCCATCGCCACCCTCCGGTCGATCTCCTCCTGAACCTTGGCCTCACGAGCAGAGAAGGCATCCTCGGCCAGGGTCACATGGCGCTCCCTCATCTCCAACTGCTCCTGCTCGGGGCTGCGCTCCAAGGCTTCCAGCATCAGCACCTCATCGCGCTTCTGGATCTCGCTCTCGTCGGAAGGTGCCCCCCTCGTCAATGCCAGGGCTGCCCTGCGCGCTTCGACCTGTTGCTCGAGGGAGTTGTTCAGGGCCTGAAGCTTCCGCTGGTGCTCCTCGTCAACCTCGTGGCGATGAAACGCCTGCTTGGCTTCCTCCAGAGCCTGGGCACTAGCTTCACTGAGGCTGCGAGGGACGCTTCAGCCTTCGCACCGGCGCGCTCGTGCTCGAGACGGCCGAAGTTGATGGCCACCTTCAACTGGCGCCATTCATCCGCCAGCCGAAGCTCCTACGTCTCTAGGCGGGCGTCTACATCAACGAGCTCTTCCCCGAGCCGGCTCAGCGCGCCCATCGCATTCCGGAGAAGCTCGTGACGGACAACATCGCGCCCGCGCGCGAATTCAAACGCGCGGTCGGGCCCGTCCTCCACTTCATCAATCGCCGGGGAAGCTTGGGATGAACCTCCCTCCTCCGATAGGGGGCTAGAGGCCGGTGCCTTACTCGTTGCTGCCCGGGCCTTGGTGGGGGCGTTGCAAGACAAGGGCAGGTGGCTCGAAGACGAAGCCGAAGCTGGGGTCACCCAGTTGCGGGGGACAATCAATCGTGGGGCTCTCGGCACGCCTACAACGCTCCAAGTGAGGCCACGGAGGAGGGACAATAGGAACGCAAAGTCCAGGCCTCGAGGCGGCATGTTCACCTCTTCCGCAAACCTCGCGCCCCAGACGGCGCCTTGGAGGGGCGCGCCAAGGCCAGTGAGGAGCCCTGAGGAGGCGGGGGTCACTTCTCAGGGGATTCCGTCGCACCAGTTGATGGAGATCTAAATAATCAGGGCCAGAAAGGAACACAACACCCAGGAAACACGCTGGTAAGGTACTTACCCGTCTTTGGCTATGTACTTCCTCTGTTTCAGCAGCCGGTAGGCGACACTGTCGCAACTCAAGAGTGCCTTCCTCTTGCGGAGAGACCCAAAATCCAAGCTGAGCTGGCCGAAGCCCTGGGCGCGACCATCGTCGCCTGGGGCGGTATTCGGCCACCCCGAGAGGGCGACCTCGGGAGCCTCGGTCTGCAGCGGCTCACCAGGCATGACCTCAGGACAGCTCGCCCAAGCCCCAGGGGCTGGCGCCTCGGGGGCTGCAGCACACACCGCTTCCTCGTCATCCGCCCCACCGACGTCCAACGACGCCCGCCTCCCTGCATCCGCTTCTGAGGAGGGCGCTGAGGAGACCGCAAGTGAGAAGACCAAGGGGAGAGGACTATCATGGTGTTCCCCGAGTCCACTCGGACGCAGCCCCCATGCGTCAAAAAGAGGCATCTGCCGCATGAACTCAGCCGTGTTGGAGCAGCAATACAAGAGACAACCCTCCTCCGGCAGATTGGCCAGCACCAAGTCGCATTCAAGAGCTCAAACACCATTCGCCGCACCTCAGGAGGAAGCGCAGACACATGGAGCCTGATGGGGTCAGCGCAGCCGTAGAAGGCCCACAATGGCGGGAGTGACGCTAGAGCGCAGCGATGTCACACTTGATAAACTCCTTCACCACCATGGGCGCCGTCACCCCGAGGTCCCTTAGCCTGGCCAGCCGGCACCAGACATGGGCGAGCCGTGAGTCGTCAAGCCTCGCATGCCCCCAGCCAGGGCTTGGAATGGTCGGAGCCCGAGGAAGCAGAAGTAGAGGATCGCATACGCCAACATCGACAAATACCCACCGCTTCTGAAATCCATCCGTGGTTGGCGAAAGATCAAAGTCGATCCCCGAGTCGGACGTCGCAGCTATGGCGTGGAAGGTCATGCACCCCGAGCACTGGCGAGCGTTTGTCAGATGCAGCGAGAATAAATGGCGAAACAAGGCCACGAAAGGAGCAATGCCTACCATGGCCTTGCAAACGAAGGCAAAGACGATAAGGAGGACAAATGGATTGGGGATCCAAGTGCAGTGCATTAACTTGGTAATGCGAGAGCACGGCGTTGAAGAAGTCAGAGAAGGGAGGAATTGGGGCGTCCTAGAGGGCTTGAAGATGGATAGGGATCTCGGCGGCCGCCCTGTCGACCGCGAAGCAAGAAGCTGGCCAAGCCATGGTCGCCCGCCATTTCTTGGAGTCGGAGGCAAGAGGGGGGCGGACCTTGCTCAACCCCTCCTGGTTGACCACCACCAACCTCTCAAGGGTGAGCTTGGAGAGTTGAGGCACAGGGGCCGAGGCATAGGTTTTCCTGTTCCCCTTCTTCTTCTGGCGCGGCGCCATGGCGGCGGCGAGGATTGGTGCTGGGTGATACATCCAAAACGTATCTATAATTTCTGCTTGCTCCATGCCTCTTTTGGGTGATATTGCTATGATATTTATACACTTCCATACACTTTTGATCATATTTGGACTAACCTATTAACTTAGTGCACCCTAGTGCCAGTTTCTGTTTTCTGCTGTTTTTGTATTTCAGGTTTTCACATTACGAGAACTGCCAGAAAAATCCCGGAAAAAATATATAAAAAATCAGCGTTCCAGAAGCTTCCCAGCTGCCAAAGGACAGCCGGAGGGGGGCCACCAGGGCTCCAGGCGCCCTGGTGGCGCGGGCCCCCCTGGCCGCGCAGGGGGGGGGGGCGCTTGGGCCCCCCGAGCCTCCGCTGATGCCCCCCTTTGGCATATATTTATATCGTGTCCCGAAACCCTCGAGACGAAAACCCTTTTTCGCGATCTCATCTCTGTTCCACCGCCGCCGCCGCTTCCAAGATCGGGAGCACCAGGAAAACTCTTCCCGGCACCCTGCCGGAGGGGAGGATCGCCACCGGGAGCTTCTCCACCACCATGGACGCCTCCCGGATGAGTTGTGAGTAGTCTCCCTTGGACCCTGGGTCCATGACCAGTAGTTATGTGATGTTCTCCTCCCATTCTTATGCTTCACTAATTAGTCCTCGTGAGCTGCCCTACATGATCGAGGCACATATGTAATCCTTATGCTGTTGCTATGATGAGTTTGCTGGGATCCGATGGATTGTGAGATTATGTTCAGATTGTGTTTGAGTAATATATTTGATCTACCTCTTTTATATTTATGTTCGTAAGTAATTCTTGCATGTACTTCGTTGTTATTTATTGCTTTGGCCAAGTAGTAGGTAGTGACTCCAAGAGGGAACGTTATGCTTGATTGTGGGTTCATGCCCCTCGCTGACTAGCTTGAGTGACAAAAACATGAGTCTAGGGGATGTGTTGTTGCCACAAGGGGGAAAACAACGGTGCTTGTGCCCGCGGGTGCAAGGATTGTTTACTTTACGCAAAATTCTTTTAATGCAGTTGTCTGTTGCTTTGAGTTTACACTATGGGTGGGACTCGCAACTTAATACCAGCGAGATGTTCTGGATAGATATCTCAAGGTGGATGATTAGTAGTAGATGCAGATGGATTTCGGTCTACTTGCCTTGGCGTACTGCCCATGCTTTGAACCTCTACCTTTCTTGTAACATAGTTAGCATTGGTTTGCGCACATAATCCTGTCAATTGCCGAGTTGTAATTCGTTCACCTCACATAGCTGTTTTATCGTCTTTTGGGAGAGAGACATCACTAGTGAACATCATGGGACTCCGGTCCATATTACCATCATTGATCACATCCGCTATTTACTTTACGCTTTTATTTACTATTGCAGCATTACCTATCACCATTATCACTTGCGTTTGATCCTTTGTAAACTACAAGGCCGGAGAGATTGACAACCTCTCTGTACTCGTTGGGAGCAAAGTTATTTGTATCTGTGTGTAGGTCCACGTTGATTGCTAATATATCTGGCGCCGTTAGCAGTTGACACCTTCTTGTTGAAACTGGGAGTCTCAGGGAAATCGATCCTTGGTATCTTTGCCAAGGGAAAACTTCCGCTACACTGCATCTCAAACCTTCCACTTGGGGTAACCAACGAGGGGCGAGAAGCCATCAAGCAAAGTTTTCTGGCGCCGTTGTCGGGGACTACACTCTTCAGGATAGGGGAGTTGCACGCTATCTTTTCCCTTTGCTTTTATTCTTGTTAGTTTACCTTTCAGTTTTTGCTTTAGTGTCTTCTATCAAAAATTACAAAAAAAAATTTATTTGCTTTTCTGCTAGTAGTCCTTTCTGTTTAGTCAAGCATGTTAGGATTTGGTGCTTTGAGGGAATCTGAAGTCCTAGATTTCCATCAAAAGGATGGAGAAAATATGAAGAAGGCATGGGACAGAATTTCTGATGCACATAGGAGAATTATGCCTTGGATACCTATAAAAATTGTGCTTAGAAATTTTTACCATGTTCTTTTTAAATGGTGTAAACACTCTCTTGATATTATAGCTGAAGGAGATTTCCTAGAGTGTGATGAAGCTAGAGCTCTTGAAATTATACATGGTCTATCTAGTTACTTTGTTTATGATCATAACTTTGATACTGTCATAGATAGACTTGCTACTATTGAGAAAAGAATGGATGCTCTAGACTTGATGAAGGTAGAGAAACCAAAACCCAATAAGGAAGACATTTTGGAAATAGACAATGATTGGGAGCCTTTTGTTAGGATTAGCATCTCTAATCAAGACTTCCTTGCTTATTGTGATATTGGATCTATGGTTTCTACTATGCCAAAAATTGTTCATGATTCTTTAAAATTTAACATGGATAGATTACCATCTTATCATGAACACAATAATGGAGATATTTCTGAAATCCAGGGAAGAATAAAAGACGTGCCAGTTAAATTCCTTAAAGGGATTACAATGGTTGATTTCTTCATCATGGAGCCAAACCAAGGAAATATAGTGCTTGGAAGGGACTTCCTCCGAGCAGTTAAAGGCCTCATCGATATAGGTAAGGGAAAAATCCGCTTACGCGGGAAGGCAAAAGGTGTGTACCCCTTTCCTAGAAGGAACAAGAATGAACTTGTTGAGGAACCATTTGAAGCAATTTATAGCTCCGATCATTATGATGGTTATTGATTCCTCTTTGCATTATGCCTAGCATAAAGGCATAAAAGAAAGCGCTTTTGGGAGGCAGCCCACATGAATAAAATTTTATTTTGCTTTTGTTGCGTCATGATGTTGTTTACTACAGTAGCATCATCATTGTATCTTTGCTCTTCAATTTTGTGCCAAGTGTAGCCTCTGATTGCAAGAAAGTTCAAAAGTTGTGACGTGCTGTCCAGGAAACAGATTCTGTCCTTGGATAGAAAAATTCGTATAAAATCACCAGATCATCTTTTTGGTCTGAATTTGTTCGACAGCATGCTCCATATAATTGTCTTTCGTGCGTCTGTTTTGAGTTTTTTGATTAGAGTTGCAGAAGTGCCCCGAAAAAAATCATTTACTACCTGCTGTTCTGTTTTTCACAGATTCTGTCCTGTTTTGCCTTTCCTTCATTTTGCAAACCTAGAGCTTGCTTTTTCTTTGCAAAAACCTTTTGGCAATCTTGAGAAACAGTAGACCTTCAAGAATATCCTTATTTCCAGCAAGGAGCAATTATTTTATTAAGGGTACTAACATCGCTAATCAGATTATGATGAGTTATGTATGAAGGGAGTTTTCAAGTGTGCGAGGGAAGATGATAAAAAGATTCAGGAGTGTCAAGCGCTCAAGCTTGGGGATGCCCCCATGCACCCCCAAGAAATATTCAAGGAGACTCAAGCGTCTAAGCTTGGGGATGCCCCCGTGCATCCCCTTCTCCATCAACATTATCAGTTCGTCTTTCGTTCCACTATATTTTTATCACTTCATTTGTTATGTGCTATGCTTGGAGCGTCTTGCTTTTAGTTTTCCTTTTTAGTTTCCTTTAGCTTTTCATAACGAGTCGGAACTCAGCTTTCTTTATGTGGGAGAGAAACACGCTCCACTTCTACCTAGAGCATAACATAGAATTCTCATGTCTATCTTTGCTGTGTGTGTTCTTTGTCTTTCAATAGCTACTATCATGTTTAGCTTTTAAGTTTTCATGCTTATCTCTTTAAAAGAGCTTTTGTTTAGTTGGTTGCTTGAACTCTCTTTATTTATCACGATTATCTTATTAAGAGAGTTTGCTTCCGTTGCATTGGTTGGTATGTCTATGATAAAGATGCTACGTGCATAATGGTGCTTAGTAGTTCATGTTTTCTTATGGTTAGTCTCATATAGCTGGGGGGTTTCCAATGTGTTATTGGAGTACCAACATGATTTGTTTGCCTATGATGTGGTATGGTTTAGTAATATCTTCCTTCAAGAATTTACTTTGATTGACTTGGCGTATGCTCACGCATATTTAAGACTGTAAAGAAAGTCTGTCAAGCCTTGATGATCTTTTATTTCTGAGTAGCGATATAACGACCATGCCTGATTCAATGTTGCTTTGTCGCTCTGCATGATTATGATCGTCATTGCTCTCTTAGTTGGTCGCTCCCAGTCTTTTGCTAACCTCCACCTGTACTAAGCGGACTGACTGCTTGTGCATCCAAATTCCTTTAAACCAGTTATGCCATATGAGTCCACCATACCTTCCTACATGGTATTTACCTGCCATTCCTAACGAAGACTTTCATGTACCATCTCGAAATTATTCAAAAAGAAAAAAATGCATTCCTATTTTGTGCCTCTGTTTTAAGTCCATGAGGAAGTAGTAGTTAATTCATGATCTTTTTAAGTTGGACAAGCTTCACCCCGGGATTGCATGTATAATGTGCAAACCCATAATACGAGAAGGAACTGGCATTGAGTGCGCCCGGCTCAAAATTAATATAACAAACCCTCCTTCACGCTTTGTTCATCAGAAATCAGAAAACTTTGGCAGTGATAAACAAAGGAGATTAAGAGGATGTGATCGTCCTCATTCGGGAGCCGTTCCTCGAAACTTGTCCCTCTCAAAAAGTAATTGAGTTATCTGCTAGCATTCGTTGACGAAACATGCATGATCTAAGAAGAAAAAAAATATTATTACCTCTGTTTTAAAAACCAAGAGCTCTGGTACATGTCTTGTCTTTGTTTCCGACTACGGGTTTTCAACCTTGCCAACAAAAGCCACGGTTCGAGAGTCTCCACCTTCTTTTAAAGCACCAACTACTGAGAGCATGATTGTCATTCTGAGTGTAATGTGCATTGCCCCAAAGTAGCATTGTCCTTTGCATGATTATGATATCGTTTATTTTGAAATCATTGTATCTAGTCATCACTTAAACCTTGGAGGTACCCCTGCATTTATGCTTTGCTTCACTAAAGGGGGCAAGCGAGATATCACTTTATTATATTTGCACACCATGCTCATTACAAATCTATTTGATGTTTCAATACCATATTGTAAAACTTTCGGTTCTTTGTGATTTTCTCATGAGGCAACTTAATTACTACAGATTCATTGTCTCAGTAAGCTTTTGTCATATGACTATGAAAAATCCTTATATGGTTAATAGCATGTCACCACAGAAATTATTCTTGTTATCATTTACCTACTCGAGGACGAGCAATAATTAAGCTTGGGGATGTTGATACGTCCAAAACGTATCTATAATTTCTGCTTGCTCCATGCCTCTTTTGGGTGATATTGCTATGATATTTATACACTTCCATACACTTTTGATCATATTTGGACTAACCTATTAACTTAGTGCACCCCAGTGCCAGTTTCTGTTTTCTGCTGTTTTTGTATTTCAGGTTTTCACATTACGAGAACTGCCAGAAAAATCCCGGAAAAATTATATAAAAAATCAGCGTTCCAGAAGCTTCCCAGCTGCCAAAGGACAGCCGGAGGGGGGCCACCAGGGCTCCAGGCGCCCTGGTGGCGCGCCCCCCCCCTAGACGCGCCGGGGGGGTGCCTGGGCCCCCCGAGCCTTCGCTGATGCCCCCCTTTGGCATATATTTATATCGTGTCCCGAAACCCTCGAGACGAAAACCCTTTTTCGCGATCTCATCTTTGTTCTGCCGCCGCCGCCGCTTCCAAGATCGGGAGCACCAGGAGAACTCTTCCCGGCACCCTGCCGGAGGGGAGGATCACCACCGGGAGCTTCTCCACCACCATGGACGCCTCCCGGATGAGTTGTGAGTAGTCTCCCTTGGACCATGGGTCCATGACCAGTAGCTATGTGATGTTCTCCTCCCATTCTTGTGCTTCACTAATTAGTCCTCGTGAGCTGCCCTACATGATCGAGGCACATATGTAATCCTTATGCTGTTGCTATGATGAGTTTGCTGGGATCCGATGGATTGTGAGATTATGTTCAGATTGTGTTTGAGTAATATATTTGATCTACCTCTTTTATATTTATGTTCGTAAGTAATTCTTGCATGTTCTCCGTTGTTATTTATTGCTTTGGCCAAGTAGTAGGTAGTGACTCCAAGAGGGCACGTTATGCTTGATTGTGGGTTCATGCCCCTTGATGACTAGCTTGAGTGACAGAAACATGAGTCTAGGGGATGTGTTGTTGCCACAAGGGGGAAAACAACGGTGCTTGTGCCCGCGGGTGCAAGGATTGTTTACTTTACGCAAAGTTGTTTTAATGCAGTTGTCTGTTGCTTTGAGTTTACACTATGGGTGGGACTCGCAACTTAATACCAGCGAGATGTTCTGGATAGATATCTCAAGGTGGATGATTAGTAGTAGATGCAGATGGATTTCGGTCTACTTGTGTCACACCCTGCATTTTGTAACATGTTATTTGTAACTTTGAAGCATGAAAATTTGGACCAGCAAATTTTTTTAGCATCATTTGGCTTTTATTTGGAATTGAGTTTTCTTCATTTGCTTTTTTATGTGCTCATTAAAGTCAACTATGACCTCTTATAGATTTCATCTCCTTATCCAAAACTTCTGCCCAATGATCATGCCAAGTGTTATATAACAGTATAGTATTTTCTTACAAAATTAATTTGGCCAAAAAGTATTTTTATAAATTTAGTTTTCCAAAAACCCCTTAATTGAGATTTGCACTGCTAGTACTTACTTAAGGGTGTGAAAATTATTTCAAAAGGTTTATTTGAGACCTAGTAGTCATAAGACTCCCAGAAACCACAAAGGAATAATTTTAAAAGTTATTTTCCTATTTTATTTAAAGGCTTTTTCTTAAGGCCAGAAATGGTCTTTAGTAGGGGAAAATTATTTAACTGTTTCAAAAATATTTGCCAAAATTCAGAGAGACTCATAGGACATATATTGTCCATATATAAGAGTTTCAACACTTGGTCATGTTCAAAATAATGGGCTAAACCCTCTAAAACCCTTTCTGGATATTTCAAGCTTTTGAAATATTTACAAAGGAAACTTTCTCCAAAAATTCCAGGGAAATTCTATCATGTCATATATGGCATATTTGATGATCTTGCCAAGTCCCATGCCTTGGGAAGCAAGAAAACCTCCTCAAACCCCTTCATAACCATTCTGCCCATATTTGAAGTTTGAGCAACTCTACATTGCCAAACTTGTCCAAATGCTCTCAAACTTGGTGCACATGCTAGAATGGCCTAATAAGGCACCTAGACCAAATGGCACAAGATTTGGAATAGAGCAACTTGATCAGATCACCTCAAAACCCTTTCTGTTCAAATGCAAATTTGAACAACTTTACATTACCAACTTTTTATCTGGAGCCTCAAACTTTGTGGGCATGATCAATACCCCAAATGATGATGCTACACCAAGTGGTGCATCAAGGGAGATGATTAGCTTGACTCAATCAAGATGAAACTGTTTCTGTTGATTTCTAGGGTTCACCAAAGTTACATTGGCTAGTTTCTTCAAATGAGCCCAAATTTGGTGAAGCACCCTATTTTCTCATGTCTTTCAACCCTATCAAGTGCCATGTCAAGTGGACCTCATTTACTTGATCAAACACAGATCAAACACCTTCTGCAGAAATTCTAAAACCTCCAACTTGACCACTTTCACCTTTCTCCATAGCCTCAACTTCTTACCACAGGCCCATTGAGTTACTAGCAACCCCCAGTAACTCCCCCAGCACCTCATCTCCATGATTGGGGGGTGAAACCCCAGCTTTACCCTGATGTACAACCATCTTTCACCATTTTTACCAACACTCTCACTCTCTCTCTGCACCCCAGAGCATCCAAGGCCTCAGGGCATTTCTTTAGTCCTCCCTCTACACACTAGACACTGTTGGGCACGCTGGAACGGACCAAACCAGCAAGAGCGCGTCAATGCCGGTCACACGCGCGCTCTGGAGCGCGTGAACAGTGCTCCCGCACGCTGGCTCGGGCCAATCGTCGATCCCCGACAGCCTCGGGCTCTCCCCTCGCGCCTCTCAACGTGCCTCGACGTCCGCAGCCTCCACCGGCGCTGTCCCCCTCCTCCTGCGCCCTCCAGTAGCCGCCGTCGCACGCGCGCTGGCCGCCCGCGGCAGCCACTCCTCTGCCTCGCACGCGCGCGCCTCCCTGTCGCTCCCCCGCTCCTCCTCTTACTTCAGCTGGACATGGAACTCGTCCAGCAACTCCCCTGACTCGTCCCCGTAGCCTCCCGTGCGCTCTAGCGACGAGCCGGAGCTCGCCGGCGCACTGGACCACGGGTCCTCGTCGAGCTCCTATATATAGGCCTCCCCGAGCTCCTCCAACACCACCACCAGCCTCAAAACTCTCCACTGATCTCTCCTGCATCACTAGTTCGACCCCGGAGCGCCCCAGTGCTCGGGATCGACCGGAGCTCCGCCGCGTCGGGCCGCCGGCGATCTCGAGGTACAGGCCTCCCCTGCCTCTCCTTCCGCTCGTTTTGGAACCACCGCACCTCACTGACCCTTTCCCCTCTCTTTCCCCCTCCATTTGCAGTCGGAAACGACCCCGACCACCGTCTTCCGACGAGCCTCCGCCGTCGCACCTCGTCGCCGGCGAACCAGGGCTCCCCGCCGTGCCGCGCTACCACCACTACAACCGCAACACGCCGCTGAGTCCGTCCCTGGCCTCCGTTGCCGTCGCCGTGGCCGGTATCGTCGCCGGTGAGCTCGCCGCCGCCGTGGCCGAGGGGTTAGAGATGACAGGCGGGCCCCGCCTGTCATCCCCCCACCTCTCTCCCCTCCTCTGTGCCGCTGACCCACGGGCCCCGCCCGTCAGGTTTGAAACCTGACGTGCGCGCGCGCTAGCACCGTGCGGCTGGGCCAGCCCGTTTGGGCCGTGCACTGTGGCCTCTTCCGGCCCAGTGCACAAGACCCTTTTCCTCTTTTTCTTTTATGTTAATGTTTTAAACATTTATGCAGAAAAGAATATTGATCCAAATTAAATATTTCCAACTCCTAAAATCTTGTAATATTCCAACCTATTTAATGGTACCACTTTCATTCGAATCCATGAAACTTTTCTGTACTGTTCAAATTTAAATTCAAATTTGAGCAGTATAACTCCTGTTCAAAAATCAATATATCCTATTCTGTAACTCCAAAACTCCAACTAAGATTTTTCCCCATCTTAGAAAACCCTCTAGTATTTTACAAAAATGAGTTGACATTTTTCTGAGCACTTTGGTTTTTCTGTTTTATTTGTATCCTTATTTTTCCGTGGTTACTATGCGACGTATAGATCCCGTATTTGACGAAGTTGCTGTGGAAGAAGAAGGAGAAGGACTAGAAGACTTTGAAGACCAAGCCAATCCAGGCAAGCAGCCCTTTGACCATGATACACTTGTTCCTCGGAACCCGTTTGTTTCCGATACATGATGATAGGGTTACGATGGTAACCTAGATGAACCACCACATGATGCATGCTTTATTGTTGATCTTGCTATGTGCTAGATGACATGCAATAGTTGGTCTTGATGCTCATATGATGCATGTGTGATATGAACCCCCGTAGTTGGAAACTTTGCATGAACCCATCGGGTGCCCCTAATGCCCGAGGGTGATGAAGTGTTAGGTCGTCACTTGAGAAAGAAGTGATGTGCCGGTAATATCATGTGCATGGTGGAATGATGGATTAGATTTATGTGTGACTACCGTCCCAACCAAACATGTGCAACCACTCTACCCCTTATGGGACGGGGCTTTATTGATTACTTAGGTCGATACTAGCATGGTGCCCGCATTACTAGTGACGGGAAGACTTGAGGTCTTTCCCGGGACGGGGTCGTGCTTGGATAGACGGCCATGACTATTTTTACAGGGCACCGGACACACCGTTGGTCCCTTCGGGTACGCGTGACACTTAATTAGGGCAAGTCCCGTGATCTATTGTTTGTACCCCAAAGGCCGTGTGCCAACGAGTGGACTCTATGTTAGTATCGTCAAAGGAAAGGTAATGACCGGGTGCTTACCCCGGGTACTTGAGGTACCGCGGGTCGTGGATGACACGGAAGTTCCCCGGATCTTGTGGGTAAAGTGCGCAACCTCTGCAGAGTGTAAAACTATTCGAATAGCCGTGTCCACGTTCATGGACAGTTGGGTGGTGCTACTTAAACTATGTCCAGAATTTTACTTCTTTGGTGATACATTGTGTGTGATGAGTCAAGATGGTGACTTGGCTCGGTGAGATGAATCATATTCATGTTGATGTCGGTAACCTGTTCTCGAGGTTACGCGAGGTTATTGATGCATAAGCTTGATGATAGCATATTGTTCTAGCCTCCTGCTAGATTGCTCATATTTATTCAATTGCATTGTTACTTGAACCACATCATGGGTTGCTTGCGAGTACATTCAAAGTACTCATTGGCTTGCCACTGGTTATTTAATTGGCCAGGCATGGAAGAACATGATTATGAGGAAGAGTTCTTTGGAGACGACCATGCGAACTAGGATGCTATCCCAGTCAGAATGCCTGTAGGGTTAAGGCAGATGGCATGGGTTCTACCCGTTTATCGAAGACTTCCGCTACTTGAGTTATTTGCTATTCAGCCCGTGAGGCTCTATCTATGTAAGACTTGGCCATAATGGCCTTAATTCGTGTAAGACTATTTGTATGGATGTAAGACTCTTGTTATTTCAGCTTCTGTGTGTTCAGTGAGCATTGATCTCTGGGATCACTGTACACGTGCATTCGGTGATCTCGACTTCCAAGTCGGGGTCCCCACAACTTGCCTTGGTGTACCGCCCATGCTTTGAACCTCTACTTTTCTTGTAACATAGTTAGCATTGGTTTGCGCACATAATCCTGTCAATTTCCCAGCTGTAATTCATTCACCTCACATAGCTGTTTTATCGTCTTTTGGGAGAGAGACATCACTAGTGAACATAATGGGACCCCGGTACATATTACCATCATTGATCACATTCGCTATTTACTTTACGCTTTTATTTACTATTGCAGCATTACCTATCACCATTATCCCTTGTGTTTGATCCTTTGTAAACTACAAGGCCGGAGAGATTGACAACCTCTCTGTACTCGTTGGGAGCAAAGTTATTTGTATTTGTGTGCAGGTCCACGTTGATTGCTAATATATCTGGCGCCATTAGCAGTTGACACCTTCTTGTTGAAACTGGGAGTCTCAGGGAAATCGATCCTTGGTATCTTTGCCAAGGGAAAACTTCCGCTACACTACATCTCAAACCTTCCACTTGGGGTAACCAACGAGGGGCGAGAAGCCATCACTGGGTCAGGCTAAGGGAGGGGGCTGCTGTTCTCTGGAAGACAAAGAAGATGTGGGAGCACACTACCAGCAGGGGAGGCGGGGCTATGCGAGCGGCGGCGACCACCTGGTTGGGCGGATTTCAAGGCAGCATGGGTAAGTGGAGACGCCAACGTCAAATCAAGTTGCCACGGGTCAACCAAGGCCGCATGCGTTTGGGGCCCCCAGCGCTTCGCCCTGCCCCTTTGGCTTCACCTCGAAGCCAAGTCCGTGCGCGCCTTGGGCTTGGGGGCTACTGTCGGCGTCCTGGGAAAGGGGGTACCCAGACTTGCCTGCCTGCGGCCCATGATGTGGCTCCATCAGCGGCCTGGTGCGGCCCAGATTCGGAAACCGCAACTCAAGACTCTCGCGAGGGGCCAAGCCTCACGAGGGGCCAAGCCTCGCGAGGCGGGCGATAGCAGGACCTCCCTGGGGGCAGTCTCTCTAGGCTGTCTCCTGAGGAGTGAAGATATCTATGCAAGGAACACCTCGCGAGGTTCACGTGACGTGAGCCATGACGACCAAGGCCACGCGGGCGCCAGCGGGCGCAGTGTACCAATTTCCTCTTTGGTGCTAAGGGGGCAAGCGCAGGCGTGGAGTCCGGAGAGATCAGGCAAAGGTTTCCATATCGGTGCAACAAGACCAAGGACCGTCTGGGCTGCAGAACGGAGGTCATCATGGAGCCCGGAGCAGCGTCACCGCCAGAGCCTTTAGCAGGCAAAGACTACTTTTGTCAGGATAACTTGTACTAGTTGTTCCCCTTCAAATTGGGCTGTTGTGGGATCCCTTCCCGCCGATATTTGGGAAGAGGACCAAGGCCACTATAAATAGGAGCTAGCCACAACCATGGAGATGACCAAATCTTGATCTGAGAGAGAGCTCGCCTAGTAGAAGAGACACCACAAGCTCATCCGATCCCAAGAACACCTCTCCTCCGGAGGTTGTTCATCCCTTGTACTAGTTCATACTCAGCCATACTAGGCAATCTACCGCACACACTATAGTAGGGTATTACACCACAGGATGGCCCGAACCAGTATAATTCTCTGTGTCCCTTGTTCTTTGAGTTTATCGAGCTAGGCCGTGGAATCGTAGGGTGAGCGCGCTGGGGAGAGAGTGTTCTTCGTGCGCACCTAGAGTTCAAACCTCTCAAGGGTTTGCGGAACCCGAAATCCGACAAAGAGTACTTGTGTATCCAAAATGACCATCATAAACATTTGATATATATAAATTGTCAAAGGATATGTTGAAAGGATACATGCTTCCTTGACTTCAACCACCATAATGTAGAGCCTTGGTGATGTAGAGATTGCTTAGGATATGAGTGAGCTGCAATCTCATAGATTTGGGTTCATCCAAGTACCTACAAAGATTAGATAACATGCAAGGGTACAAGTAGATCCAAGAAAAATGATCAACATCATAAGAGAAACATCAAGTATTAGTCAAAGAATAATGCCTTTCATACATTCAAAGGATTTACTACTCCAAGTTGAGGCATCAATAATGTTCAATTCACCTCTCAACCTGCAAAACACTTTCTCATCAAGTGGTTTTGTAAATATATCCGCTAATTGCTTATCTGTTCGATCATGTTTAAGATTGATATCACCCTTAGCAACATGATCTCGAATGAAGTGATGACGAACATCAATATGTTTAGTTCGAGAATGTTGCACGGGATTGTGGGCAATCTTAATAGCACTTTAATTATCAAAAAGTAATGGAACATGTTTCACATTTATCCCATAATATTTAAGAGTTTGGGTCATCCAAAGTAATTGAGCACAACATGAACCAGCGGCAATGTACTCCGCTTCAGCGGTGGATAAGGATACAGAGTTTTGTTTCTTGGAGGACCAAGATACAAGAGATCTACCAAGAAATTGACAAGTACCCAAAGTGGACTTTCTATCCAACTTGTCTCCGGCATAGTCCGAATCAGAGTAGCCAACAAGATCGAAGGAAGACCTCTTAGGATACCAAATGCCAAAGTTTGGAGTGTGAATTAAGTATCTCACTATCCTTTTCACCCCCTTAAGATGACATTCTTTGGGGGCCGCTTGATATCGTGCACACATGCATACACTTAGCATAATGTCAGGACGGGAGGCACATTGATATAACAATGAACCAATCATAGAACAGTAAACCTTTTGGTCAACCGGTTTGCCATCCTTCGTCAAGTCAAGATGTCCACTAGTAGGCATTGGTGTAGTCATACCTTTTTCATTCTTGCATGTTGAACTTCTTGAATAAGTCCTTGGTATACTTTCTTTGAGAAACAAAGGTACCCTCCTTAGTTTGCTTGATTTGCAAACCAATAAAGAACTTGAGTTCACTCATCATAGACATCTCGAACTTCTCCGTCATTAGTCTTCCAAACTTTTCACAAAAATGGAGGTTAGTAGAACCAAATATGATATCATCAACATAAATTTGGCACACAAATAATTCACCATTAATCCTTTTTAGTAAAAAGTGTGGAATCAATTTTCCTAATTTCAAAGCCTTTTTCAATAAGGAACTTGGTCAAGCACTTATACCATGCTCTAGGAGCTTGTTTAAGACCATAAAGAGCTTTGTGAAGTTTGTAAACATGATTAGGTTTCTTGGGATTAACAAAGCCGGGAGGTTGTTTAACATAAACTTCCTCCTCAATTTCATCGTTGAGAAAAGCAATTTTATTGTCCATTTGATAGAAAGTGATATCATGATGATTTGCATAAGCAAGTAAGATGCTTATGGACTCAAGTCTAGCAACTGGGGCATATGTCTCACCATAGTCCATACCTTTGACTTGAGTGTAGCCTTGGGCGACGAGACGGGCCTTGTTGCGTACACCTTGTCCATCTTCATCTTTCTTATTGTGAAACACACATTTGGTACCAATGATGTTTTGGTTGTTGTCGGGCTTCTCAACCAATGTCCAAACTTGGTTTCTCTCAAAGTTATGTGGTTCTTCGTGCATAGCGTTCACCCAATCCGATCATCAAGAGCATCTTCAACCTTCATAGGTTCAAGGTTAGATATGAAGGAGTAATGCTCACAAAAGTTAGCTAAGCTATATTTAGAGTGAGTGATTCTCCCGGTTTGGATATCATCGTAGATTTTCTCTACGGGATGATATCTAGCAATTCTTGCTCTAACTCGTGAGAGCTATTGCTTGGGGCGGGGTGGAACATCCTCTTCATCATCTTCTTCTTCTTCTTGTCCTTCTTCATTGTTGTTAGCGTTGTTGTCCCCTTATGGAGGTGGAGAAGGAGGTCGATGAAGTTCATCTTGAAGCGCTTCCTCGTTTCCTTCATCTTGGTGTGTCCCACTTGTGGATGCCTCCAAGTCAAGTTGTGGTTCACCTTGACGTGAAGATGAGGCTTCCACTTGAATGGATGAAGTATTCTCCTTCACCTCCATTGGGTGAATCTTGCTAGTAGACAAGTCTTGTATTGCCTCCGAAAGTTCTTTGTCTCCTACATAAATTAGCAATTGCTCTACTTGCAAGCCGTTAGATTCATCAAACTTCACATCTACCGTCTCTTCAACCTTTCGGTTGAAATTGTTGTAGACACGGTAAGTGTGAGAGTTTGAGCCCTAACCGAGTAGAAAACCTTCATGATATTTAGGGGAAAATTTCGAAAGACGATGCTTGTCAAGAATGCAACACTTTGAGCCAAATACTCGAAAGTATCCAACTTGGGGTTTGTTACCGGTGAGAAGCTTGTATGCCGTCTTGCTGAGAAGTTTGTGAAGATATAGTCGATTTGTAGCATGACAAGTTGTCTCAACCACTTCTACCCAAAAGTGTCTTGGCGTCTTGTACTCATCAAGCATCATTCGCACCATTTTGATGAGTATCTGGTTCTTCCTCTCAACAACTCCATTTTGTTGAGGTGTGTACTTAGCCGAGAAATCATGTAAAATCCCTTCTTCGTCAAGAAAGGTATCCACATTTGTGTTCTTGAACTCCGTTCCATTGTCGCTCTGAAGCTTCTTGATCTTCACTTCAAATTGGTTCTGTGCCTTCCTAGTGAAGTTTTTGAAGATCTTTTGGACCTACGATTTATCATCAAGAAAGAACACCCACGTAAATCTCGAAAAATCATCATCAATGACCAATCCAAAAGAGTTACACCGAGACTCTTGTAAGCATTGGGACCAAAAAGATCCATGTGAAGTAGCTCAAGCGGTCTTCTCGTAGTCATGATGTTCTTCACGGGATGACTTCCTCGAACTTGTTTTCCTACTTGACAAGCACTACAAAGTGTATGCTTGTCAAATATAACATCTTTAACACCAAGGATATGGTCACCTTTAATAAGCTTATCAAGATTTCTCATGTCGACATGACCTAACCTTCTATGCCACAACCAACCTTTAGAAGATTTAGCAATGAAAAAGTGCAAGGTTGGGTTTTCTTAGTAAAGTCCACAATGTATAAATCACCTCTACGAATGTCGGTAAATACCATATTGTGATTATCTCTACGAAAGACTTGGCAGTCACCATGAGTGAATAGCACATTTAAACCAAAATCAGCTAATCTAGACATGGAAAGAAGATTAGAGCCAAGAGATTCTACAAGCATGACATTCTTGATAGAGCTATCGTTGGATATGGCCACCTTACCAAGGCCAACAACTTTACCCTTAGAGTTTTCACCAAAGGTAACATATTTTCGTGGACCATCATTTCTAGCAAGCTCATCAAACATGTCCTTATCTCCGGTCATATGATCCGTGCATCCACTATCAAGCACCCATTCCTTTCCTTCGGGTGCGTAACCACGAAGATTAGCCATAAGACCAAAATGTCTCATTTGTTCATCAAGTTCAAAGTCACTATCATCATCCTCATCATAATAACCATATTCAACATCGTCTTGTGATTGATCAACACCTAGAGAGAATGATTCATTAGTTAAGTGATCATTACAATGTTCATCTTTATGAATTCTAATGACTTCCGAGATGATATTACTAATTATTCTCACATCTCCTTTGGCATGCATAAGGTCACGAAGCTCAAATAAACATTCATCAAATTTGGGATCACTAGTGTTCATCTTATTTAAAGCAATGGATTTTTAAAGGATCACATGTAGATTTTTCAAAGAGTAGTCTAGAAATCGTTCCTCATGGAATTTCCTTATGGTGTAAGCACATTCGGAAGTTGGTAAGCAAACAAGCAAATTTCTAGGCAATCCTCTAGTAATAAGATCAACAGTTCTAAGATTGTGAATTATGTCAAAATGTTCATTGGATGTTGGATTCAAAGGGTCAACGGGGGGCATATAGGGACTAACAATATACTTGTTCAAATGATATTCGTTGAAGATCTCAAGCATGTCATTTTTCTAGTCCCTATAAAATTCCCCATCAAGCATAGGCACTCTACATCTAATACTCCCGATCGTAGACTCATCCATATTCCTCCAATGGTGATTAAACCAAAGCAATGGAGACCAAAGCTCTGATACCAATTGAGAGGATCGAAGAAGAGGTGTCTAAAGGGGGGTGATTAGACACTCAACAAGAAAAGTAGCAGTTTTTAAGTTCTTTGAGTTGAGGTGGAGTTTTTAGCACAATTTCAAACATTCACAATACATTTCAAGCGAGCATGGCAAGAGTATATGTGCAGCGGAAACTAAAGCATGCAAGTTGCAAGAAAGTATAGGGATGGGATTGGAGTGTGCAAATGCAATTGGAGACACGGATGTTTTTGGCGTGGTTCCGATAGGTGGTGCTATCATACATCCACGTTGATGGAGACTTCAACCAACGAAGGGTAATGGCTGCGCGAGTCCACGGAGGGCTCCACCCACAAAGGGTCCATGAAGGAGAAACCTTGTCTGTCCCACCATGGCCATCGCCCACGAAGGACTTGCCTCACTAGGATAGATATGCAAGAAGTAGGCGATCTCCTTGCCCTTACAAACTCCTTGGTTCAACTCCACAATCTTGTCGGAGGCTCCCAAGTGACACCTAACCAATCTAGGAGACACCACTCTCCAAAAGGTAATAGATGTTGTGTTGTTGATGAACTCCTTACTCTTGTGACTCAAGTGATAGTCTCCCCAACACTCAAATCTCTCTCACAGATTTGGATATGGTGCAAAGAAGATTTGAGTGGAAAGCAACTTGGGGAAGACTAGAGATCAAGATTCATATTGTAGGATTGGAATATCTTGGTCTCAACACATGAGCAGGTGGTTCTCTCTCAGAAAATGAATAGTAGAAGTGTAGGCATGTTCTGATGGCTCTCTCACTCATAGAGAGGGGTGGAGGGGTATATATATAGCCTCCCCACAAAATCTAGCCGTTACACACATTTAACCAGACTCAGTCGGACCAAATAGAAGAACTCGGTCAGACCAAAGCAGTTCAAAATGTTAACGTTAGACAACTCGGTGGGACCGATACTATCAACTCGGTGAGGCCGATGCATTAGGCTTAGGGAAAAGCCCATCTCGGTTTGACCGATTACACAAACTCGGTGAGACCGATTCTGGTAATAGGCAAAACGAAGACTTGGCCAGGCAAAGGCGGTGGGACCGATTTGCTCATCTCGGTGAGACCGAAAGGTTACAAAGAGGTAACAGAGAGTTTGCAATGCTAATTCAGTGAGACCGATTCTCACATCTCGGTTAGACCAAAATGTTGCAAATAGGAGACAGAGAGTTTACATTCCCATCTCGGTGAGACCGAGATCCCTATCGGTGAAATCGAACTGATTAGGGTTTTGGCAATGGCTATGTCATGTGAACTCGGTGGCGCCGGGTAGATCAAATCGGTGGGGCCAAATTTGACTTTTAGGTTTGGGACAAATGTGGAACTGAGAAAGTGGCTGAGGGTTTTGGAGCAATATCACTAAGTACTTGAGCAACCAGATCATCAAGCAACACCTCATCCCCTTTTAATAGTATTGGCTTTCCTATAGACTCAATGTGATCTTGGATCACTAAAATGATAATGTAGAGTCTAGAGCTTTTGCCAATCTTTGTCCTTTGCTTCTTGAAAGGGGTTCCACATCCTCTTGTCCTACCACTCCACTTTTGAACTCATCTAAAATTTACTAGATGAAATATTAGTCCAACAAGGGATATGTTGCCATTAATTACCAAAATCACCCAAGGAGCGCTTGTGCTTTCATTTCCTCGCCCTCGCTTCTACCACGATTTTTTACGTCATGGACGGCCCAAAGAATGTCATGCAGCTGCGTACCCGGCCTGCCCAAGACGAAAAGCCTGTTTTCTATCATGATTTTTTGTCATAGAAGTAGTAGCCCACCACATCTAAGATGATACGGGTTTTTGTCACAATTATCATCATAGAAGTGTCATAAGCATGACAGAAAAAATTTCATTCGGGCCAAAATGTCACAGATGTGTCTTTTGTTTGTAGTGATAGTAGTTTGTTGTTCAATTGCAATTTTCGCAAGTATTTTATAGCTTTGTTTGGATTCACACTCAGAGTCATAATCACTGGATGTGTGAAAGCAGGCATCACGTGAGTTTACCTTAGTGCCTCTAGACATGAAGCAGTAGGTAGGAGCAGAGTCATCTTCATCACTGGCTTGAGTGTTGACGACGTGATCATTGTCTTCATTGTTGAAGATGGAGTTGGTGACGAATGCTGAAGCTAGAGCTAGGCTTGCAACGCCTGAATCAGACTCCTCCTCCGACTCCACCTCTGCCTCCTCGGAATTAGACTCCTCCTCTGAGTCCATTTCCTTGCTAATAAAAGCACGAGGCTTGTTGATACGTCCATTTTGCATCATGCCTTTATGTTGATATTTATTGCATTATGGGATGTTATTACACGTTATGTCACAATACTTATGCCTTTTCTCTCTTATTTTACAAGGTTTACATAAGAGGGAGAATGCCGGCAGCTGGAATTCTGTGCTAGAAAATAAGCAAACTCTGGAAACCTATTCTACATAACTCAAAAACCTCTGAAACTCCACAAGGCACCGTTTCAGAAAATATAAAAAATATCAGGCGAAAGAAGATCACCAGGGGGGCCACCACCTGTCCACGAGGGTGGGGGCGCCCCCCCCCCTCTGGGCGTGCCCCCTGCCTCGTGCGCCCCCTGATGCCCATCTTCTCCTATATGAGGTGTTTTGACCTGGAAAAAAAATCAAAAGGAGGCTTTCGGGACGAGACGCCGCCGTCTCGAGGTAGAACCTTGGCGGAAACCAATCTAGGGCTCCAGCAGAGCTGTTCTGTCGGGGATACTTCCCTCCGGGAGGTGGAAATCGTCACCACCGTCATCACCAACAACTCTGCCACCTTGGGGAGGGCTATCTTCATAAACATCTTCACCAGCACCATCTCCTCTCAAACCCTAGTTCATCTCTTGTATCCAATCTTTGTACCCAAACCTCAGATTGGTACCTGTGAGTTGCTAGTAGTGTTGATTACTCCTTGTAGTTGATGCTAGTTGGTTTATTTGGTGGAAGATCATATGTTCAGATCCATTATGCATATTAATACCCCTCTGATCATGAACATTATTATGTCTTGTGAGTAGTTACTTTTGTTCCCGAGGACATGGGAGAAGTCTTGCTATTAGTAGTCATGTGAATTTGGTATTCGTTCGATATTTTGATGAGATGTATGTTGTCTCTCCTCTAGTGGTGTCATGTGAACGTCGACTACATGACACTTCACCATTATTTGGTCCTAGAGGAAGGCATTGGGAAGTAACAAGTAGATGATGGGTTGCTAGAGTGACAGAAGCTTAAACCCTAGTTTATGTGCTGCTTCGTAAGGGGCTGATTTGGATCAACTTGTTTCATGCTATGGTTAGGTTCACCTTAATACTTCTTTTGTAGTTGCGGATGCTTGCAATAGAGGTTAATCATAAGTGGGAGGCTTGTCCAAGTAAGGATAGTACCCAAGCACCGGTCCACCGACATACCAAATTATCAAAGTACCGAACGCGAATCAGATGATTGTGATGAAAACTAGCTTAACGATAATTCCCATGTGTCCTCGGGAGCGCTTTCCTTCATATAAGAGTTTGTCCAGGCTTGTCCTTCGCTACAAAAAGGATTGGGCCATCTTGCTGCACATTATTTACTTTTACCTTTTGTTACTTGCTACCAATTAACTTATCACAAAACTATCTGTTACCTATAATTTCAGTGCTTGGATAAAATACCTTACTGAAAACTGCCTATCATTTCCTTCTGCTCCTCGTTGGGTTCGACACTCTTACTTGTCGAAAGGACTACGATAGATCCCCTACACTTGTGGGTCATCAAGACTCTTTGCTGGCGCCGTTGCCGGGGAGTGAAGCGCCTTTGGTAAGTGGAATTTGGTAAGGAAAAATTTATATAGTGTGCTGAAATTTATTGTCACTTGTTACTATGGATCATAATCCTTTGAGGGGCTTGTTTGGGGTATCTTCACCCCGACCAGAAGAGCAAAGAGTTGCTCCTCAACCTACTGCACCTACTGAAAATGTTTGCTTTGAAATTCCTTCGGGTATGATAGAGAAACTTCTAGATAATCCCTTTACAGGAGACGAAACATTGCATCCCAATTTACACCTAATCTATGTGGATGGAGTTTGTGGATTATTTAAGCTTGCGGGTATGACCGAGGATGTTATCAAGAAGAAGGTCTTCCCTTTATCTTTGAAGGGAGATGCCTTGACATGGTTTAGGCTATGTGATGATATTGGATCATGGAACTATAATCGTCTGAAGTTGGAATTTCATCATAAGTTCTACCCTATGCACCAGGTTCATCGTGATCATAATTATATTTATAATTTCTGGCCTCGTGAAGGAGAAAGCATTGCTCAAGCTTGGGGGAGGCTTAAGTCAATGTTATATTCATGCCCCAATCATGAGCTCTCAAGAGAAATGATCATTCAAAAATTTTATGCTCGGCTTTCTCTCAATAATCTCTCCATGCTCGATACTTCTTGCTCTGGCTCTTTTATGATGAAGACTATTGACTTCAAATGGGATTTATTGGAAAGAATTAAATGCAACTCTGAAGATTGGGATCTCGACGAAGGTAAGGAGTCAGGTATGACCCCTAAGTTTGATTGTGTTAAAGCTTTTATGGATACTGATGTCTTCCATGAGTTTAGCACTAAATATGGACTTGACTCTGAGATAGTAGCTTCTTTCTGTTAATCATTAGCTACTCATGTTGATCTTCCCAAGGAGAAGTGGTTTAAATACCATCCTCCCATTGAAGTAAAAGTAGCTGAACCTGTTTTTTTACCTTGAAGACTGCAGGGCTTGCACCCCACAGCATTTTATTACCAAAAAGACCAACAGTACATAACTTCCTCAAGGCTAGGAAAAAACCCAGAAAAAAAGCTACCTAAACTATACAAAGGAGAAGAAAAAACTATACCTATTAGGTACAGAAGAGCAAAATAAAAAACCTCTCAAGGAGGCAAGAAATCAATCCACTTTAACAGAACATCCCTGTAAAACCATATCTCCAAGTCCTGAAAGAAGGTCTGATATTCCTGAAAGCCCTGTCATTCCTAACCTTCCAGATATTCCATGAGGCAGTAAATACCACTTCCACAAAAAAAGGTTTGCTGAAATCCTTCCTAGCATGACACGCTATGTCCACCATATCCTTACTATCCTTCCAAGTGATTTGCACGTAGTTCCACACACGGACACTGAAGTTGCATTGGAAGAAAAGATGATTTCTATCTTCCAGAGCGCCAGTTGGACAGAGCACACACTCAGGGCCCTCATTGATTCTCCAATGCCTTCTCCGGATCATGTCCTTAGTGTTTACCCTATCCATTATGACAAGCCAGCAAACATTTTGATTGACATGGTGTAGCAACTCTTCCAGATCACCAAGGATTGGGTTAGCTACCATTGGCTGATAGGCAAAATCATAAAACTTCTTTGGAGTATATGCAGACTTCTTACCATGCCTCCAACTCCAAGAATCAGGGCAGGCACTGTCCAATTTAGTAGAGCCCATCAGATTCAAAAGATGATGCATATCCTGAAAAGCTTGTTCAGACAAAGGCAAAAAGAAGATGTCCAATAAATCATTCGCTTGAAAAGCTTCTCTAACTGAGAGGTTCTTGTTCAGGCAGAAAGAGTAAAGTCTTGGGAAATGATCCCTAAGAGGAACACAATTGTCCCCAATTCGCCAAAAGTCAGACCAGAACAGAACAGTGTCTCCAGTATGAACATCAACAGAAGTAACTTCTCTGAAATTATCCATTAACTTGCAGACATCTCTCCACCAAAAAGATCCACAAAGAGTAGTATCATGTGGTACCCTTTGGAAATAATAAGTCTCCAAATCAAATGAACCCATGGCACATCCATCTTATTATAAAATTTATTCAAATGTTTAAGAAGGAGGGCTTCATTTTGCAAACCAAGATTTAAAATGCCAAGCCCACCCTTGTATTTTGGCCTACAAACAAGTGGCCAAGCAGCCACAGAGTGTCCCCTTTCCTGACCATATTTTCTCCACAAACACTGCCTTTGAATCCTTTCCAATTGCTTCAGAATACCCTTAGGAATAGACAAACTACAAAGGAAGAATATAGGGAGTGAAGAAATGACAGAATTCACCAATTGTAGTCTTCTCCCTTGACGTAGAAACCAAGAACTAGCTGTCAATATTCTCTTCATACAATCCACTAGAGGAAGAAAATCCACAATTTTGGGTCTAGTAGTCCCCACTGGCAGTCCCAGATATGTGAAAGGCAGAGTGCCTAAATTGCATCCAAAAAAAGCAGCTAGATCAGTAGCCTTATGATCATTCACATTAATAGGATACATGGAGGATTTATGAAAGTTGATTTGAAGACCGGTTGCCAGTGAGAAGGAATGAAGTACTGATTTCAGTGCCTCCAAATGGCTTCTGTCAGCTTTTAAGAAAAGCAATGTATCATCAGCATATTGCACAATAGGGAAGTCTGGGTCATGTGTTTGCAATGGTCTACTGATTAGGCCCTGCTGGTGGAGATCGTTAACCAAAGTTTGCAGGAGGTCAGCACCAATGACAAAAAGTAATGGAGAGATAGGATCTCCTTGCTTTACTCCAAATTTGCATTTAAAATGGTTTCAGGGACTCCATTAAGAAAAACAGAAGAAGTGCCAGATGACAGCAACTGGTTAATCCAGGTAATCCATCTATTGTCAAAACCTTTAGCCACAAGAATCCTTATGATTGCCTCATGCTGAATGGAATCAAAAGCCTTTTCAAAATCTAACTTTAGCAAAAGAATGGGTTGTTTAGACTGATTGCATTGGTGTATATACTCAAAAGTCCAAGCAAGACAATCTTGAATTGTTCTTGATTTTATGAATCCATACTAGTTCTTATGCACACATTTGGTGATCACTTCCTGAAATCTATTGGCGGCAAGCTTTGTAAGGAAATTTAGACCTACACTAGTGAGTGAAATAGGTCTAAAATCACCCACACTCTTAGGAGTCTGCTTCTTTGGGATCAGAGTGATGTATGCATCATTAAGATTCCCTAATTTAGCCAGTCCTGCATGAAATTCATGAACTAGCCTAAAGAAATCATCAGAGATGATTGGCCAACATTTTTTCAGAAAGAGCCCATTGAAACCATCAGGTCCAGGCGCCTTATCAATGGGCATTTCCTGGATAACCTGCTTAATATCCTTCATATCAAATGGTTTGGTGAGCACATCCAGGCCCTGAACAAATGGTATTAACGATAAGATATTCTCATTCAAAGTGATGGGCTTAACTGTTCCCATTCTGTTTTTGAAAGAAGTTAAGAACTCCTTGGCCATTTCCTCATGATCAGAAGTTACAGTGCCATCAGGCAACACTAAACTAGCTATAGCATTCTTTCGATACCTATCAGTTTCCATGGCCTGAAAGAACTTAGAATTCTCCTCACCCACTTTGATATACCTGATGGTACATCTCTTCTTCGAGTAAAGATATTGCAGGTGCAAGAGGTGCTCATGATGCAATTTAGTAATCTTTCTGAAGTTTCTTTCAGGTCTGGACAGAGTTCTCATGTCCTCCAGGTTGTCCAAGCAAAGAATTACCCAGTTGCACTTTTCAATTAGCCCTTTAATGTGTGATAGAACTTTTTGCCATTTCTTTAACGCAAATCTCGACGCCTTTAATTTATCAACAATAATTGCTGAGATATGGATCTTATGAGAAGGACGAGCCCATACATCTTTCACACAATCCATAAAACCTGGCTGATGGACCCAAAAGTTTTCAAACCTGAAGATCTGTGCTTTTGGAATTGATGTACTGATGGTAATCAAACATGCTACATGATCGGATGCAGTTTTAGCAAGAGGAGTCACTTGTGTCACTTGGTATAAATTAATCCAACTGGTAGAAGAAAAAACCGAGTCAAGCTGCTCCAGGAGAGGCGAATCTTGCATGTTGGACCAAGTAAATTTTCTCCCCTTCAGAGGAAGCTCTAACAGTCCCAAGTGGCCAATAATTTCATTGAAAATGAACATATCGTTGATATCCCCACCAGGGAGGTTCCTGTTGTCAAGGGATCGAATAAAATTAAAGTCTCCCATCAACATCCACTTTTGATCTGGATCTATATCCAGGTTGTAGATCCACAAAACAAACTCATCTCTTAACTCGCCCTGACATGGGCCATATATGTTCACAAGAAACCATTCCTCGTTATTATGTACTGAAATAAACTGCATCACAATGGCATAGGGCTTTATTTCTAGAAGTGTACCATGGAACGTGTCTGAGCGCCACACGGTTAAAAGTCCCCTCGAAGCACCTCTAGAGGGAGACTCCACAAATTGGTCAAAGCCATAGGGGCATATGGATTTGATGGTTGCACGCAAGCATGAGGTAAGTTTAGTCTCCTGGAGACAGATTACAGCACACTGACTCTCAATCACTTTCTCCCTGACAGATCGCTGCCTAGCCTCAGCATTCAGGCCACGCACATTCCAGCACAAAATTTTCCAGCTACGCTTGGACATAAAATTCATCAATAACAAAAATAAAGTAGAGCAAACGCATCATTGCACATAGTGCCATGCTATCCAAAATACAATAGTGTTCACCAACAGAGATAGTCACGTCCCTAACAAGACCCAGTTCGACAATAAAGTAAGCCACCATAATAGGCACTCCAGGCCTAAACACAGAAGAGAATTTGAACATTAAACTGAAGATGAGGGCGAGTCTTCCTGTGGATCAGCCATAAGCTTTTCCGCCGTTAAGAGAGAAGGATCGATCTCCAGCTCCGCTCCCACTGCCTGCAGAACATGAATTGGGGTATGTGGCGGTTTGGCAGGCAAGTTGTCTCCAGATGCACCAGCAGTAGTGGGCTGGGCCTTGTCCTTCATGGGCTTGGCACGTGGGCGCTTCTTTGATGGTTGGAACCTGTTAAAGTTGAAGAAAAGACTATCACTTATAACGTTGATCCTATTGTTCCTACTGTTTATATTGAGAAACCACCTTTCCCTGTTAGGATAAAGGATCATGCTAAAGCTTCAACTGTGGTTCGTAAGAGTAGTACTAGAACACCTACACCCTATGAGCAAATTAAAGTTGAACCTAGTGTTGCTATGGTTAAAGATCTCTTGGTTGAAGATTTAGATGGACATGTTATTTACCTCCAAGAGGAAGCTGCTAGAATAGCCAAACCCGATGCGAGGAATAAACATAGACCTGTTGTAGGCTTGCCTGTTATCTCTGTTAAAATAGGAGATCATTGCTATCATGGTTTATGTGACATAGGTGCTAGTGCGAGTGTAATACCTATATCCTTATATGATGAAATTATGCACGATATTGCACCCGTTGAGCTAGAAGGTATAGATGTTACTATTAAACTTGCTAATAGAGACACTATCTCACCAATTGGGATTGTTAGAGATGTTGAAGTCCTGTGTGGGAAAATTAAATACCCTGCTGATTTTTTTGTTCTTGGTTCCCCACAAGATGATTTTTGTCCCATTATATTTGTTAGACCCTTCTTGAATACTGTTAATGCTAAGATAGACTGCGTGAAAGATATTGTTACTGTTGGTGTAGGGGATATGTCGCATGATTTTAACTTTGCTAAATTTCGTAGACAACCCCTTGATAAAGAATTACCTAGTAAGGATGAAATTATTGGTCTTGCTTCTATTGCTGTGCCTCCTAATGATCCTTTAGAACAATATTTGCTAGATCATGAAAATGATATGCATATGAATGAGAGAAGGGAAATATATGAAATATTCTTTTATTTGGGACCCGTATTGAAAAATAACTTGCCTGTTGAAATCCTAGGGGATCCTCTTCCACCCAAGGGTGATCACGTGTTTGAACTTAAACCTTTACCTGATAATCTTAAGTATGTTTATATTGATGAAAAGAACATATATCCTGTTATTATTAGTGCTAACCTTTCAGAGCAGGAAGAGGAAAAATTATTGAAAACTCCGAAGAAGCACCGTGCTGCTATTAGATATACTCTGGATGATCTTAAGGGCATCAGTCCCACTTTATGCCGACACAAGATAAAATTGGAAGAAAACGCTAAACCGATAATTCATCATCAACGACGTTAAATCCTAAGATGAAAGAAGTGGTAAGGAAGGAAATACTAAAGCTTCTAGAGGCAGGTATTATCTATCCAGTTGCTGATAGCCAGTGGGTAAGTCATGTCCACTGTGTCCCTAAGAAGGGAGGTATGACTGTTGTTCCTGATGATAAAGATGAATTGATCCCACAAAGAATTGTTACAGGCTATAGGATGGTAATTGATTTCCGCAAATTATATAAAGCCACTAAGAAAGATCATTACCCTTTGCCTTTTATTGATCAAATGCTAGAAAGGTTATCCAAACATACTCATTTTTGCTTTATAGATGGTTATTCTAGTTTCTCTCAAATACCTGTGTCAAAAGGGGATCAAGAAAAGACCACTTTTACTTGTCCTAAAGATACCTTTGCTTATAGATGTATGCCTTTTGGTTTATGTAATGCACCTGCTACCTTTCAAAGATGCATGATGGCTATATTCTCTGATTTTTGTGAAAATATTGTCGAGGTTTTCATGGATGACTTCTCCATTTACGAACTTCTTTTGATGATTGCTTAAGCAACCTTGATCGAGTTTTGCATAGATGTGAAGACACCAATCTTGTCTTGAATTGGAGAAGTGCCACTTTATGGTTAATGAAGGCATTGTCTTGGGACATAAAATTTCTGAAAGAGGTATTGAAGTTGACAAGGCTAAAGTTGATGCTATTGAAAAGACGTCGTGCCCCAAGGACATCAAAGGTATACGAAGTTTCCTTGGTCATGCCGGGTTTTATAGGAGGTTCATAAAGGACTTCTCCAAAATCTCCAGGCCTCTGACTAATCTCCTACAAAAAGATATTCCTTTTGTCTTTGATGATGATTGTCTAGAAGCATTTGAAAGACTTAAGAAAGCATTGATTTCTGCACCTATTGTCCAGCCTCCTGACTGGAATTTACCTTTTGAGATTATGTGCGATGCTAGTGATTATGTTGTAGGTGCTGTTTTAGGACAAAGAGTTGATAAGAAGTTAAATGTTATCCAATATGCTAGTAAAACCCTAGACAGTGCCCAGAGAAATTATGCTGCTACTAAGAAATAATTTTTAGCAGTTGTATTTGCTTGTGATAAGTTTAGACCTTATATTGTTGATTCTAAAGTAACTATTCACACAGATCATGCTGCTATCAAATACCTTATGGAAAAGAAAGATGCTAAACCTAGACTTATTAGATGGGTTCTCTTGCTGCAAGAGTTTGATTTGAATATTATTGATAGAAAGGGAGCTGAGAACCCCGTTGCAGATAACTTGTCTATGCTAGAGAATATACTTGATGACCCACAACCTATTGATGACAGCTTTCCTGATGAACAATTAGCTGTCATAAATACTTCTCGTACTGCTCCATGGTATGTTGATTATGCTAATTATATTGTTGCTAAGTTTATACCTCCTAGCTTCACATACCAGCAAAAGAAAAAGTACTTCTATGATTTGAGACATTACTTCGGGGACGGCCCACATCTTTATAAAGGAGTAGATGGTATTATTAGACATTGTGTACCTGAGCATGAACAGGAATAGATCCTACGGAAGTGCCACTTCGAAGCTTATGGAGGGCACCATGCTGGCGATAGAACTGCACATAAGGTATTGCAATCTGGTTTTTATTGGCCTGCTCCCTTCAAGGATGCCCGTAAGTTTGTCTTATCTTGTGATGAATGTCAAAGAATTGGTAATATTAGTAGACGTCAAGAAATGCCTATGAATTATTCACTTGTTATTGAACCATTTGATGTTTGGGGCTTTGATTATATGGGACCGTTTCCTTCCTCTAATGGGTAGACGCATATTTTAGTTCCTGTTGATTACGTTACTAAGTGGGTAGAAGCTATTCCAACTAGTAGTGTTGATCATAATACCTCTATTAAGATGCTTAAAGAAGTTATTTTTCTGAGGTTTGGAGTCCCTAGATACCTAATGACTGATGGTGGTTCACACTTTATTCATGGTGCTTTCCGTAATATGCTTGCTAAGTATGATGTAAATCATAGAATTGCATCCCCTTATCACCCACAGACTAGTGGTCAAGTAGAACTAAGTAATAGAGAGCTAAAATTAATTTTTTCAAAAGACAGTTAATAGGTCTAGAAAGAATTGGTCCAAGAAATTTGATGATGCATTGTGGGCCTATAGAACTACATACAAAAATCCTATGGGTATGTCTCCATATAAGATGGTTTATGGAAAAGCTTGTCACTTACCTCTTGAGCTAGAACATAAGGCATATTGGGCTATTAAAGAGCTCAATTAATGATTTGAAACTTGCCGGTAAGAAGAGGTTATTTGACATTAGATCTCTTGATGAATGGAGGACCCAGGCCTATGAGAATGCCAAGCTATTTAAAGAAAAGGTTAAAAGATGGCATGACAAAAGGGTACAAAAGCGTGAGTTTAACATAGATAATTATGTCTTGCTATACAACTCTCGGTTAAGATTTTTTGCAGGAAAACTTTTCTCTAAGTGTGAAGGACCTTACGTTATCGAGGAGGTCTATTGTTCCGGTGCCACAAAAATCAACAACTTCGAAGGCACAAATCCGAAGGTGATGAACAGTCAAAGAATCAAACATTATATCTCAGGTAACCCTATAAATGTTGAAACCAGTGTTATTGAAACCGTAACCCCGGAGGAATACATAAGGGACACTTTCCAGAATGATTCAGACTCCGAAAAGGAAGAGATATGTGGTACGGTAAGTAAACCGACTCCAAAATAGTTCTAAAGGCAATTTTTACCGTTTTGGCATATTTAGAAAAATAAAAAAATAAGTGTCAGTCTGGAAGAGACACGAGGTGTCCACGAGGGTGGAGGGCGCGCCCCCTTCCCCTGGGCGTGCCCCCTGCCTCGTGGGCACCTCGTGTGCCTCCTGGACTCCGATTTCTTGTATGTTACTCCTTTTGGTCGGTAAAAATTCATTATATATACCCCCAAAGGTTTTGACCTCTGTATCACGCAAAAATCCTCTGTTTTTGTTTCGAGTTGTTTCTGTCGCAGATAAAAGCAATATGTCATCCCAGGATTCGAGTGAGAAAGCTATGTGGCTGATTCCCTTGCTAACCCTAAGGTCTATGGGGACTGGGAGCATCATGGTTGGACCACGGAGGAAGAAGAAGACCATGATTCCAAGGGGAAGGATTGGACTTGCTCAGATGAAGACGAAGTCCCACTTCCTCAACCTGGAGACCTAGAGACATGCATGTGGAGTTCGAAAAGTCAAGCCTCCCCGACAGAGCAAACAAATCTAAGATCAAATTTATCTCTTTTCACCTCTTGCAGGAAAACAAGCAGGCACTATGCAAGAAAATATTAAACCTTGAGCAGGAGATCAATGACCTAAGGGAGCAAAATTATGTCCTTAAGCGCAAGATAAGGAAGAAGCCATCATCACCACCTCCGAAGAAGGGGACATAATCATATGGGTATGGGCACTCCCCTTGGCAGCTGCCAAGCTTGGGAAAGTGACCCCGGTATCGTATCACCATCACTCCTATCTTTACGTTTTTCTCAGTTCGATCCTTTTGGTAGTATCTTGATCTAGTAGAATAAAGTTAGCATGATCTAGTTGTGATCTTTTGCTTTATGATCTTTACCCTTTGTAATCGAGTCCGTGAGCTATATAATAAAGATTAGTGTTGAGTCAAGGGCTTGATTTCCTCACTTTGGTCATGATAGAATAAAAGAAAATATACAATATATATTCTACTAGATCAAGAATATATACAATCATATTGATCTTATGAGAAGTAATGACTTCACATATAAAGAGTATGATGAATAAAAGTTGTTGGGAGTTGACAAACATAGTTTTGGTCATTGTTGCAATTAATAGGAAGTAATAAAGAAAGAGAGGCTTCACATACAAATATACTATCGTGGACATCTTTTATGATTGTGAGCACTCATTAAAATATGACATGCTAAAGAGTTGATGTTGGACAAGTAAGACATCATAATGGATTATGTTTTCTTATATCCGAAATAAAGTATAATGTCATGGATCATCCAACATGTTGAGCTTTCCTTTCCCCCTCATGCTAGCCAAAACTCCTCGCACCAAGTAGAGATACTACTTGTGCTTCCATACATCCTTAAACCCAGTTTTTCCATGAGAGTCAACCATACCTACCTATGGATTGAGTAAGATCCTTCCAAGTAAGTTGTCATGTTGCAAACTCGCTAAAATATGTATGATTTATTAGTGTGGAGGAAATAAGCTTTATACGATCTTGTGATATGGAAGTAATAAAAGAGACGGACTGCATAATAAAGGTCCTTATCACAAGTGGCAATATAAAGTGATGTTCCTTTGCGCTAAGTCTTTGTGCATCCAACCATAAGAGCACATGACAACCATTGATTCCCTCTGCGAAGGGCCTATCTTTTATCTATGCCTTATAAGAGTCAAAGTGAAAATTACCTTTCCTTTTTACATTTTATCCTTTGGCAAGCACATTGTGTTGGAAAGATCCTGACATATATACCCACTTAGATGTAAGTTTTCATGGTCTATTACTGTTGACATTACCATAAGCCCCTATCTTTCTCTGTGTCCGATTAAAACTCCATAACCATATGTATTGTGTGAGTGCGAGCAATTGTGAAAGACTATATGATGGTTGAGTATGTAGTCTTGCTGAAAAGCTCTTATATTGACTCTTTCCGATGTTACGATAAATTGCAATTGTTTCAATGACCGAGATCATAGTTTGTTGGTTTTCAATGAAGTTTCTGACCATTTTATTTTTATCGACACCTCTATCTCTAACCATGTGGACATATTTTTTGATATGGGCTTTCGCTTGAGGACAAGTGAGGTCTAAGCTTGGGGGAGTTGATACGTCCATTTTGCATCATGCCTTTATGTTGATATTTATTGCATTATGGGCTGTTATTACACGTTATATCATAATACTTATGCCTTTTCTCTTTTACTTTATAAGGTTTACATGAAGAGGGAGAATGTCGGCAGCTGGAATTCTGGGCTGGAAAAGAAGCAAACTCTGGAAACATATTCTTCATAACTCAAAAAGCTCTAAATCTCCACAGGACACCGTTTCAGAAAATATAAAAAATATCTGGCGAAAGAAGATCACCAGGGGGGCCACCACCTGTACACGAGGGTGGGGGGCACGCCCCCTGCCTCATGGGCCCCCTCATGGCCCCCCGATGCCCATCTTCTCCTATATGAGATATTTTGACCTGGAAAAAATCAGAAGGAGGCTTTCGGGACCAGCCGCCACCGTCTCGAGGCGGAACCTTGACGGACACCAATCTAGGGCTCCGGCAGAGCTGTTCTGTCGAGGATACTTCCCTCCGGGAGAGGGAAATCGTCACCGCCGTCATCACCAACAACTCTGCCACCTTGGGGAGGGCTATCTTCATCAACATCTTCACCAGCACCATCTCCTCTCAAACCCTAGTTCATCTCTTGTATCCAATCTTTGTACCCAAACCTCATATTGGTACCTGTGGGTTGCTAGTAGTGTTGATTACTCATTGTAGTTGATGCTAGTTGGTTTATTTGGTGGAAGATCATATGTTCAGATCCATTATGCATATTAATACCCCTCTGATCATGAACATTATTATGTCTTGTGAGTAGTTAATTTTGTTCCTGAGGACATGGGAGAAGTCTTGCTATTAGTAGTCATGTGAAGTTGGTATTCGTTTGATATTTTGATGAGATGTATGTTGTCTCTCCTCTAGTGGTGTCATGTGAACGTCGACTACATGACACTTCACCATTATTTGGGCCTAGAGGAAGGCATTGGGAAGTAATAAGTAGATGATGGGTTGCTAGAGTGACATAAGCTTAAACCCTAGTTTATGTGTTGCTTCATAAGGGGCTGATTTGGATCCACTTGTTTCATGCTATGGTTAGATTCAGCTTAATACTTCTTTTGTAGTTGCGGATGCTTACCATAGAGGTTAATCATAAGTCGGAGGCTTGTCCAAGTAAGGACAGCACCCAAGCACCGGTCCACCCACATAACAAATTATCAAAATACCGAACGTGAATCAGATGATCGTGATGAAAACTAGCTTGATGAAAATTCCCATGTGTCCTCGGGAGCGCTTTCCTTCATATAAGAGTTTGTCCAGGCTTGTCCTTTGCTACAAAAAGGATTGGGCCATCTTGCTGCACCTTATTTACTTTTACCTTCTGTTACTTGCTACCAATTACCTTATCACAAAACTATCTGTTACCTATAATTTTAGTGCTTGCAGAAAATACCTTACTGAAAACTGCCTATCATTTCCTGCTGCTCCTCGTTGGGTTCGACACTCTTACTTATCGAAAGCACTACGATAGATCCCCTACACTTGTGGTCCATTACTTGCCAGAAGAGATTTTCTTGTGAGATGAAGATTTGAGAATTTCTTCTTCTTCTTTTCTTCAGAGTCATAATCTTTGCTCTTCTTCTTCTTCCTGGATTCCTTTTCCCATTGAGGGCATTCAGATATGTAATGGCCTGGTTCCTTGCATTTGTGACAGTTTCTCTTCTTGTAGTCACGAGTGGAAGACATGGTGTTTTTGGAGCTGGATCTTGAAGACTTTTTGAAGTGATTCTTCTTGGAGAACTTTTGGAATGTTCTCACTCGCATTGTGAACTCTTTGCCTAAGTCTTCAGGATCATCAGTATTGCAGTCAGAGTCTTCAGATGAGGAAATAACCTTCATCTTCAAAGCACGGGATCGCCCATAGTTAGGGCCATATATCTCTCTCTTCTCAGATAGCTGGAACTCATGTGTTTTGAGCCTCTCGAGTATGTCAGATGGATCGGGTTCTTTCAAGTCAGGACGTTCTTGGATCATCAGTGATAGGGTGTCAAATGAGTTGTCAAGTGATCTCAATAGCTTCTTCACGACTTCATGCTTGGTGATCTCAGTGGCGACAAGAGCACAAAGCTCATTCGTGATATCAGTAAGATGATCAAAGGTGAGCTGGACATTCTCATTGTCAAACCTCTTGAAGCGGTTGAAGAGATTGTGAAGCACATTGATTCTTGAGTCTCTCAGAGTAGAGACGCCTTCTTTGACCTTGGACAGCCAGTCCCAGATTAGCTTCGCAGACTCCAGAGCACTCACACGGCCATACTGACCTTTGGTCAGATGACCACATATGATGTTCTTGGCAGTTGAGTCCAGTTGTGCGAATCTCTTGACATCAGTTGTAGTGACACCTTCGCCGACTTTGGGAACGCTAGCCCTGACAACATACTAGAGGTCATTGTCAATGGCTTCAAGATGGATGCACATCTTATTCTTCAAGTAGGGGTAATCAGTGCCATCAAAGAGGGGGCACGCAGTGGAGACCTTGATTATCCCTGTAGTCGACATAGCTAAAACTCCAGGTGGTTAAACCGAATCACACAGAATAAGGGAGCACCTTACTCTGATACCAATTGAAAGTGCTAGTTATCGACTAGAGGGGGGTGAATAGGCGATTTTTATGAAAGTCTTCAAGACATGCGATGTCTTCACAGACAGCCAAGCAAATAACACTTACACAATTTGCAGCGGAAGATAAACTACACTAGCCTAGCCATAGTCAAGTAGACATAATAGGTTAAGCACGAAGACAAATAGCTGCTAGGTAGAACAGATCAGGATTGGAAGAAGGTATGAAGCCAAATATGCAATCAGAGTGAATGTCTTCATAGAAGAAGTAAATGAGAATAGGCAAGCAACGACTTCACGATGCTAAACTATAAGTAAAGGGAAGAAGTGAAAGAACAAGTTGCTTGACAAAGACAAGGATTTGGTAGACCAGTTCTAGTTGCTGTGACAATTGTACATCTGGTTAGGGAGGCTGAGATTGAACTCAGAAGACCACGTCTTCACCTTATTCCCCTTGAGCTAAGACCACTTAGTCCTCACCCAATCACTCTGGTAAGTCTTCAAGGTAGACTTCCAAACCTTCCCAGACTTCATTCACCGGCTATCCACAATGACTCTTGGATCCTCAGAACACGATGCCTAACCCACTGGAAGATCACAATCTTCAAGTGTAATAAGTCTTTAGATCACGCGGCACAAAGACTTTAGTGATGCCAAACACTCTTTGGGCTCTGGGTGTTTTGGATTTTGTCCTTGCAAGGATTCTCTCACAAAGGCTTCGGAGGTGGGTGGGGGAGTCATGTACTTAGGGGTCCTCGGGTGTCCGGGCCATGAAGATAGAAGCAGAAGGCCCTCCCCCGTATTCGGTTAGGACTCCTATGTATGTAGTAAGGCAAAGATGTCCGGATGTAATGATTCCTTCCTCCCCAAGTCACCTTTGTAACCGTAGGCCCCCTCCGGCGTGTATATAAGCCGAGGGGTTTAGTCCATAGAGACAAGAGAATCATGTCGCATAGGCTAGACTTTTAGGGTTTAGCCATTATGATCTCGAGGTCGATCAACTCTTGTAACCCCATATTCATCAAGATCAATCAAGAAGGAAGTAGGGTATTACCTTGATCGAGAGGGCCTGAACCTGGGTAAATATCGTGTCCCTAGTCTCCTGTTACCATCGATCCTTAGACGCACACCTTGGGCACCCCTACCCGAGATCTGCCGGTTTTGACACCGACAATGGTGCTTTCATTGAGAGCTCCGTTGTGCGCTCGCAAAAGGCGAGCGATGGCTCGTCTCGTCATTAACGACGAGATCACTCTCGGAAACAACCTGGCCATGGGCCAGATCCTCCAGCTCGGCGGGTTTGTTGTATTCGACCGCGTGGCCGCCAGGCTGGCCGCACTCCCTGCGGTAATCGAGCACCACTCCTACATTGGCTCCGACCACTTCGATGACGTGACTTCGGCGGACTCCTCATCTTTAAACGAGCTGTTGGATCGCATCGCCGCCTTGGGGCTTTCATCGCCAGATGATCAGATCGGACCTAAATCCGGTCAGGACGAAATCAATTCCACCCCGATCACTCATCTGGTGGCGGCAATCGAGGACCGAGCTGAAGATACTTCTCCTCTCAAGACGGAGACCGACACTATTTGGATCTTCGACCCCATCAAGCCGAACACACCTCTGATAGGTGGCACTTTGTGCCTTTCGAGCTCTGGGACAAACACCGGGCCCGTGGAATATTCAGATCCCGCTGGCTCCAGATCGTCCACACCGGAGGCTGTACAAACCCCAGACACTGCATTGGGTCGGGACTCAGATTTATCCACACCCACCCACCAAAGTACACACTCTCCAAGTAAATCCAGACTACCGGACACATGTGATCTCACGTATATACGGCAGCGGCCCCAAGAGATAGTTCATCACTTCTGGGCCAGATTCCTACTTGTTAAAAACAAGATTAAGGACTGTTGCGACTACGACATGGTATCCATATTTCACCGCAATTGCACGGACGAGGGAGTCTTGAACGCCCTCAACCACCGTCGAATACGGAGCTTTGCAGAATTATCGCACTTGGTACGAAAGTATTCTGCTATGGAAAACACTTGGAAAGCCTAGAATACATCTCTGGAACAGTCCATCTTTGGACGATATACCGCTAAAGCAAAACGGACATACCCTGGCAGGGCGTCTGATCACATACACAATGGCAAGAAAAACAGACATTTCATAGGACACATGTCCGTTCTGGATGAACTGTTGGATAAACCTTGCCAAATACATGCCGCCCCGGACAATATCCCTACCCACTGCCTTAGAGCATGTTGGGTACTCCGACAGGTAGCAAAGAGCGGTGAAGCAATCCTCGCCATCACAATGCCAGGGGAGAAAGACCTCGATGTCTTCACCGTCTTCGAGACGTTCTCCTCAAACAACCGGCGCAAGAGAGCGAATCGCGAACTTGCCGAGGTCCATCAAATTAGCACTGCAAGCCCATGGAACGACATGGAAATCACCTTTTCTGCTGAAGACGAACCACAAATCCGTCAGGTCTGAGCCATAGCCGCTCTTGTACTAAACCCAATAGTAGACGGCGTATGCCTCACTACAGTACTCATGGACGGGGGCAGCGGACTCAACCTCATATATGAGGACACGCTTGCAAAAACGCAGGTCGATAAATCCCACTTTGAACAAAGTAATACAACCTTTCGAGGAATTATTCCTAGCCGGGAAGCCCGGTGTTCGGGAATCATTAAGTTCGACGTAGTATTTGATACACCCGAGAGCTATAGGTCGGAGGAACTACGCTTCCACGTTGCCCCCTTCAACATCGGATACCACGCCCTTCTAGGGCGGGACACTTTCTCACACTTTCAAGCTATACCCCATTACGTGTACATGAAGCTCAAAATACCAGGGCCCAATGGAATATTCACAGTTGCAAGTGATCTGGATAGAGCACTCCATGCTGAGAACAAAAGCGCATCCTTAGCCCTAGAGGCACTATTCGAAGCCCTTGCGGCCGAAGAATTAACCATCTTACGATCTACGATGGATAGGGACGACATAGTCCTTGATAAAAGATCAAAATCTACCTCTATTAAGCCAGCAGACAAAATTGTAAAATTGCAAGTACACCCAATGGACCCTAATAAGACGGCATCCATTGGGGCACAGTTGGACCCGGCGGTAGACAGCGCTTTGCGCGCCTTCCTTCACGAAAACTGGGGCATATTCGCTTGGCATCCTTTAGATATGTCAGGAATCCCATGCAGGCTGGCCGAACACAGCCTCAACATCATCAAAGGATTCAAGCCTGTCAAGCAGTCATTACGACGATTTTCCGAACCCAAAAGACAGGCTATGGGGGTAGAGTTGGCCAAGTTACTGGAAGCCAGATTCATAAGGGAAATCAAACACCCGGACAGGCTAGCCAACTCAGTCATGGTGCCAAAGAAGGACAAAGCATGGCGCCTTTGTGTCGACTTCACAGACTTAAAAAAGGCTTGCCCTAAGGATCCCTTCCCGTTGCCCCGCATTGATCAAATTATCGATGCAACCGCAGGACATGACTCGTTGTGTTTCCTCAATGCCTACTCCAGATACCATCAAATGAAAATGAAGGAATTCGATCAGGCTGCTGCGGCATTCATCACCTCGTACGGCCCCTTTTGCTTCAACACTATGCCATTTGGACTCAAAAACGTTGGTGCTACGTATCAACGCATGATTCAAACATGCTTAGTGAAACAAATTGGCAACATAGTAGAGGCATATGTTGACGACGTAGTCATCAAGACTAAATACGTCGAAACATTGGTGGATGATCTCCGCCTTACGTTCAATAACCTACGAACATATGACATACGGCTCAATCCAAAAAATGCGTCTTCGGCGTTCCGGCCGGAAAGCTATTAGGGTTCATCGTATAACATAGAGGAAGTGAAGCGAACCCAGCTAAGATCCGGGCCCTGTCATAGCTAACTACGCCAACCGATCTAAAACAAGTGCAAAAGATAACAGGTTGTGTAGCGGCCTTGAGCCGCTTTATCTCTAGATTAGGAGAGAAAGCGCTGCCACTTTATAGACTTCTGAAGCGCACAGACAAATTTGAATGCACGGACGCGGCCACGGCCGGACTGGAGGAAATAAAAACCCTATTAGTGGGTAACCCAATCCTAGCCGCTCCAGGTGTTGGCGAGCCAATGTTGCTTTATATCTCAGCCACTCATCAGGTAGAGAGTGTGGTGCTCGTTGATACGTCTCCAACGTATCTACTTTTCCAAACACTCTTGCCCTTGTTTTGGACTCTAACTTGCATGATTTGAATGGAACTAACCCGGACTGACGCTGTTTTCAGCAGAATTGCCATGGTGTTGTTTTTGTGTAGAAATAAAAAATTCTCGGAATGACCTGAAAATTCACGGAGAATTATTTTGGAAAATATAAAAAATACCTGCAAGAAGATCCAGACCAGGGGGGCCACACCCTGTCCACAAGGGTGGGGGGCGCGCCCCCTCCCCTAGGGCGCGCCCCTTGCCTCGTGGGCCCCCTGGTGCTCCACCGACGTATCTCCAGATCCCATATATTCACTTTCGGGGAGAAAATAATCAGAGAGGAAGAAATATCGCGTTTTACGATACAGAACCTCCGCCAAGCCCTAATCTCTCTCGGGAGGGCTGATCTGGAGTCCGTTCGGGGCTCTTGAGAGTGGAGATCGTCGCCATCGTCATCATCAACCTTCATCCATCACCAATTCCATGATGCTCACCGCCATGCGTGAGTAATTCCATCGTAGGGTTGTTGGACGATGATGGGTTGGATGGGATCTATCATGTAATCGAGTTAGTTTTGTTAGGGTTTTATCCCTAGTATCCACTATGTTCTGAGATTGATGTTGCTATGACTTTTTTTGACTATATACTGCAAGGCAAAAGCCTCATAGCCCTCTTTATTAAAAGCAAGAAAAGCAAACCAATACAAAGTACAGTGACATCTACAGTTAGAAATACTTACAAAAAAGTTAACCTATACAAAAGACCTAAGGTAGGTTAGTTAGCCAGTCCATGTAACTTTCCTTGAATTTACATTTTATCCTATGAGATAAAAGAGTCATATCATGGATGAAATTGTGTCTCCAAAACCTGAAAAGTGGTTGCTCATTCCTGAAGACTTTTCCATTTCTGATGATCCAGATATTCCAAGCAGTGGTGAAAACCACTTCAGTGAAAAAAGGCTTGCCAAATTTAGACCTAGCTTGTAAAGCCATCTGGTATGTTGTCACACCTAGCAGAGGTTCCCAAGAGATTTGTAAGTAGCTCCAAACTCTTTGGCTGAAAAGGCATGAAAAGAAAAGATGGCTCACATCTTCATGAATAAGATGAAGACAAAGAACACATTTATGAACATCCACATGCCAATGCCTACGCTGAAGCATGTCTCTGGTGTTCAGTCTGTCCCTAAGTAGCAGCCTACCAAACATTTTAATCTTCATGGTGCAAGAGCTTTTCCATATCCATGGAAAGATAGGATCTACCACAATATTCTGATGCACCTGAGTGTAGTAAGATTTAGGCCTAAAACTCCCCTTATTGAAAGGCCAAATCCAACTATCATTCTCTGCTGAAGTCTCATGGGTGTTCAAAACTATCTTGAGAGGCTGAAGCTCATCAAAAGCTTGTGTGGAAATGGGCAAGTGAAAATTCTCCATGATATCATGCTCCATAATTTGAGCAACTGAAAGTTGTCCATCAATCACAAATGAGAATAATCGTGGAAAACTGTGACTGATAGAAGTCCCATTTAGGTCAGGAACCCAAGGATCATTCCAAAAAAGAATAGACCTCCCATTACCAAGAGAGGGCTTTGCAAAATTTAAGTATTTGGAGGAGAGCTTGAAAACATCACGCCACCAGAAGGATCCACAAAGAATAGTAGAGTGAGGCACGGATTCATGATAGTAGGAGTCCCAGATCAAGCTGAACCAAGGTATGTCATGATGGTTGTAGAACTTGTGCAGAAATTTCATCAGTAATGCTTCATTCTAAATTCTTAGGTTAAGAACACTAAGACCACCTTTGTATTTTGGCAGACAAACAAGGTTCCATCCAGCAAGAGATTGTCTTGGGGTGTCAGAGTTCCCTCTCCAAAGACACCGCCTCTGTATACGTTCAATTTGTTTCAAAATACTAGGGGAAATTTCCAAAGTGCATAGAAAATATATTGGCAATGAGGAGAGCACATACTGTAACACTTGCAGCCTGCTGCCTTGGTTAAGAAAGCATGAGGTGGCACAAAGTCTCCTTTCAATTTTGTGTACTAAGGGCATTAGGTCTTGTACAGATGGCTTTGTGGTGCCCATAGGCAATCCAAGGTAAGTAAAAGGCATTGATCCCAGTTTACAGCCTAGAACATTGGATAATCTGTTGGCCTCCTCAGCAGAGATATTGATAGGTACATCATGGATTTAGCAAAGTTAATAGATAAGCCAGTGGAAGTAGCATAAATGTCTAACATATCCTTCAGTGCAAGAAGTTGATGATTGAAAGTGCAACTAATCCCCGGGTGGTTTTGGCAATTAATAACAACATATATATCATTGAACTAATAGTTACTTGAGAATCATTTCAGAGAAGTTCAGTGATATGGGTATGGCAATGACTGAAGAAGTGGACCCCTCAAAATGCTAAGGCAAGCATTGGCAAAAGCTCAAGACTCCATTTTTGGTTTAGTGATCCAAGATCACATTGAGTCCATAGGAAAAGCCAATACTATTAAAAGGGGATGAGGTTGTGTTAATGATCTGGTTGCTCAAGTGCTTAGTGATATATCTCCCTTAACTATCAGCAACTATCACTACAATACACACTAATAAGTAATCTCGGACCAACCGATTTTCCAAACTCAGTCCCACCGAGATGAACCACCTCAGCCATAAGCCAAACCCTAGAAAAATCGGTCAATCCGAGTTTGAGATCGGTCTCACCGAAATACGGGCTGCCAAGCTTCTGTAACTGTTTGTCATCATTTCGGAATAACCGAGTTGATGATTTCGGTCTCACCGAAACTGGCAAGTTCCTGTCTTTGCTCAAATCGGACAAACCGAGATGGTATTTTCGGTCCCACCGAAAACCCCAATGTTCACTATATTTGAACTTTCGGTCTGACCGAGTTTCCACTTCGGTCTCACCGAGATTGCTCAATTATGTGTGTAACGGTTGGATTTTGTGTGGAGGCTATATATACCCCTCCACCCCCTCTTCATTCGTGGAGAGAGCCATCAGAAAGAACTACCACTCCTACCTTACACTTTCTGAGAAGAGAACTACCTACCCTTGTGTTGAGATCAAGTTGTTCCATTCCTACCATATGAAACTTGATTTCTAACCTTCCCAAGTTGCTTTCCACTCAATCCTTTCTTCCACCATAGCCATATCAGTGAGGAGAGTTGAGTGTTGGGGAGATTATCATTTGAAGCACAAGAGCAAGGAGTTCATCATCATCTACAACATCTATTACCTTTTGGAGGGTGGTGCCTCCTAGATTGGTTAGGTGTCGCTTGGGAGCCTCCGTCATCGAGATGTGGAGTTGAACCAAGAAGTTTGTAAGGGCAAGGAGATCGCCTACTTCGTGAAGATCTACCCCGAGTAAGGCTAGCCCTCTGTGGGCGTAGGCCATGATGGAATAGACAAGGTTGCTTCTTCGTGGACCCTTCGTGGGTGGAGCCCTCCGTGGACTCGCGCAGCCGTTACCCTCCGTGGGTTGAAGTCTTTATCAACGTGGATGTACGATAGCACTACCTATCGGAACCACGGGAAAAATCATTGCGTCTCCAAATTGCGTTTGATCTTCTCCACCTCTCTTTACTACATGTGCAATTTACTTTCCGCTGCTTATACTCTAGAATTGCATGTGTAGGGTGATACTTGACTTGATCATAATTGTGAAACTACCAAAAACTGTTCTTTGTCAAAGGCAGAATTTTTATATTTACAAGTAGTCTAATCACCCCCCCTCTAGACATACTTTCGATCCTACAAGTGGTATCAGAGCCTTGGTCTCCATTGATTTGGTTTCCATTGCATTGGGCTCCATAAGCTTGGTTTCACAACCTAGGAGAGTATGGCGTCTAGTGAGGGTAATTATCGTAGAGGTCCTTACTTTGATGGTACAAATTTTGCTAGTTGGAAGCATAAAATGAAAATGCATATTCTTGGTCATAACCCAGCCGCATGGGGCACTATTTGTGTTGGTATGCAAGGTGAATTCTTCGAGGAAGGAAAAGTTCCGGATCGCGAAGCTACACCGGAAGAGTTGCGGATGTTGCAAAACAATGCTCAAGCTTGTGACATTCTCTTCAATGCCTTGTGTCCCGAGGAGTTCAACAAAATCAACCGTCTTGAGAATGCTAAAGAGATTTGGGATACTTTGGTTGAAATGCACGAAGGTACCGAGTCTGTGAAGGAATCAAAGCTAGATATTCTTCAAGGTCAACTTGACAAGTTCAAGATGAAGGATGGTGAAGGAGTCGCTGAAATGTACTCTAGGCTTGCTCTCATCACAAATGAGATTGCCGGCTTAGGAAGCGAAGAAATGACCGACCGATTCATCATTAAGAAGATTCTCAGAGCTTTGGATGGAAAGTATGACACCGTGTGCACTTTGATCCAAATGATGCCAAACTACAAGACTCTCAAGCCAACTGAAGTCATTGGAAGAATTGTTGCTCATGAGATGACACTTAAGGATAAGGAAGAGCTTCACAACAAGTCAAGTGGTGCTTACAAAGCTACAAGTGATGCTCCCACAACCTCAAGTGACAAGTTAATTTCCAATGAAGAGATAAGCCTAATGGTTAAGAACTTCAACAAATTCTACAAGAATAGAGGCAAAGAGAGAAGCTCAAAGTCTAGATCATATGATGAAAAGAGATCTTCTAGCCGTGATCGAAACTGCTACAATTGTGGAAGACCCGGACACTACTCAAATGAGTGTACGGCTCCCCACAAAAGAAGAGAAGAATCTCCAAGAAGAAGATCAAGAGATGAGTCACCTCGGAGAGAGAGAAGGAGTAGAGATGATCGTTATGAATGAAGACCCTCTCGGAGAAGCAAGGATTCGGAGAGGAAAGACAAGTCATCAAGGAGCTACACAAGAAGAAGACATCAAGCTCATGTAGGTGAATGGGTCTCCGGCTCCGACTCCGACAATCAATCCGATGGAAGCTATCACTCCGACTCCGACTACAGTCAAGATGAAGGTGTTGCCGGTCTTGCTCTCGTATCCTCCAACTCCAACTCCTACGACTTATTTGATTCACCAAATGAGGGAATTGGAAGATGCTTCATGGCTAAAGGCCCCAAGGTATCACACCCTGAATTCATTGACTTCAATAGTGATGAGGATGACTTGCTTGGTGAAGATGAGCTCTTGCATGATAAATCTAGTGAGCTTAGTAACGATGAAAATGCTAGTAGTCTTTATAGTCGAGAAGAGTCGAATGACAATGCTATGAAGGAGATTGAGCGTCTAACTAAAGAACTAAACACTCTTAAGTTAGCTCATGAAACAACTCAAGAAGATCATAGAGAGCTCTTAAGATCTCATGAGAAGCTACGCTTCGAGAAGCTCACTCTAGAGCAAGAACATGAGTTTCTACAAGCGATCAATGACGATCTTCGAAAGAAGAGTTCTTCATATCTTGCCAAACGACTTCTCTTGTCTAATTTCTTGCCAACCATTAAGACTAAGCATGACAAGCATAAGAAAAATTCTTCCTCTAGCAGTAACAATAACCATGTTAAATCTAATATTGTTGCTTCTAGTAGTTCTCTTGATTCCACTAACAATGTTTCAAGCCAAGTTACACTTGAGCAAGAAAATAGCTTATTGAAGGAAATCATAGAGAAAGGTGTCTACAAGAGTCTTGCCGGAAGCAAGAACTTTGAGGAAATTATTCGCAAGCAAGGAAGGCACCGGAAGAATCAAGGAATTGGTTTTGAGCGAAAGTTCAACGCCGAAGGATTTGAGTGGGAAGAAGGTCAATACCCTACTCCACAGTTTGTTTCTCAAAAGGAGAAGTATGATCCTACTTCTTCCAATATGGAACAAGCTCAAGATGACCTTCCACCACAAGACCACAAGCTAAAAGCCAAGGACAAGCTTCAAGAGGAGATTGATGCATTCATTGAAGCACCTCAAGCCATGGTCAAGTGGGTTCCCAAGGAAACGTCAAGTTCTACTTCGTCAAGCTCAACTACAACCCCAAGGATTCCCATCAAGATGATGTGGATCCCGAAGAAGAAGAACTAGAAGGTTCTTGAGGGTGACTCCGCCAACATACTTCACTCACATTCATTTTGGCAACTTGTGCAATCAACTTCCACATCATGCACTAGTTCATGGAGTCACAAACCCTCTTGTTGGTAAGTCAAGGGACAAGGTAATCATTGCTTTCATGGACATCATCTTTTGTGAACTTCAATCTATGTCCATGGATATCCTTGTTTGTTCCTTGTGGGACTAACCCATGTAGGTATTGAAAGTGCCCTAATCCAAAGGATAGCTCCCAACTCTTGATGATCTACATCAACATTGAGCATCCACATCTTCAACATCTACATGAAGTCTTCTACGACAACCCAAGGTTAGTTTGACCCTTTAAAAGGGGTTCTCACATCTAGGGGGAGCTTTGCTCTAAAAATTGAGCTAAAGCATCTCCAAATGATGTGAACACATCAATGCTTTATGTAAAAGTGGTAACCCCACTTGTGCTTAAACGATGAGTATGACCTATGATCAAATGTTCTCATTTGGCTCCTAAGTCAAAATACTCATATAAAGATGACCTAGTCATCGACAAATTGTGTGCTAGTAGCTAGAGTTTTGGTTGTGCATGTTTGACACATATTTTATTTGCTATCTTATTGTGTGAGCATGTTAAATGCATGATTTTATCCATTCGAGGACATCCATTTGTTGTTTTGGTTGTTTTGATTTTTCTGGCCAAATGGATGGACAAGAATGCCTAAGCACCTCCCCTAGCTATCTATGCTTTCTTGTCTCAAATTCTATTCATGCTTATATCACAAACTTTGAACAAGTCATTTTCGGACCCTCCGAGTGAGGAGCACTCGGAGCCACCGATCCGTCTAAGGCTGGCTTCCAAAACCTTCTAAGTAAATTTCGGTCAGACCAACTTTCTCCCACTCGGTCAAACCGAAAGCACTTAGACTGATCTAGGTTTCATCTCGGTGAAACCGAGTTCTAAATCTCGGCGTGACCGATATGCGTAACTGCATAGCAGTTATCCATCTCGGTGTCACCGAGTTTTTCAACTCGGTCCCACCGACAGCAAGGGGATATAAATACCGAGGGCAGCGCGCGTTGATTATTCCTTCAAACGTTTTCGCTCCCACGTCCCCTGCTACCGTCGCCCTGATCTCTGGATCGTCGCCGTCGTCGCCTGTGCGCCCTCGCCGCAAGTCTCCGCCGCCGTCAACGGTTTTCTCCTCCGCGCCGTTGCCGCCGTAGAGGGACTCCACCAAGTTAGGGTGAGTCTCGATCCCTCTCGTGCTCCCATCTGATTCATTACACGTCTGGTTTGCTCTACATCTGGCTACGATTGAAAAACTTCCTTTCCATCAGATCGGTTCTAGTTTCGAATAAAATTCTTAGGGTTAGGTTTCCACGGAACACATCTCGGTGAAACCGGTTTTAAATTTTCGGTGTGACCGATTCGGCCTCTGGCCATTGCACTGCACTTTCGGTCCAACCGAGTTGTGCAAATCGGTGTGACCGAAGTACAGTTTTAGTGAAACCCTAGTTTATCGGCAGGACCGAAACCCATTTCGGTCCAACCGAAAGTGGTGTGTAAGTTTCTGTTATACACTTCGGATTCACCGAAACTGAAAATCGGTCTGACCGAAATGCATTCTGTGAAAACTTAAAACTAAGATTTGAACTCATTTTGTTTGCAAAAACTTCTGCAGTTTGTGATAACTCTTCTACTCTGCCTATACCTTATCTATTCACAGGTTGTCAGCTATGTCAGATGCCAGTGACAGCTAGAACAGGTCAGAGTCACCTTTTGCAGAGATTCCTGAGGCAGATACTAGTCCTGAGGCTAGTAGTCCAGTTGATGATGGTGAGAGGAGTACACCTAGTGGCTTGCCTCCTGCAGCCACAAGAGCCAGAAAGGAGAGGAATTCTGATGATGAGGATTCTGATTTTGTAGCTGAGGAAGAGGTATCCTCCAAGCCTAAGAGAAAGGTTGTTGCCAAAGAGCAACAAGGGCAGCAGTCAAAGAAAGGCACCAGCAAAGTCAAGCAATCAGCTGTTGCCAAGAAGCTGAACTTGGGAGAGCCAGCCCCAAGCAAAGTGAAGAAAACATCCAAGAGGAAGAGGGTAGTGTATGCTGATCCTCATGCAGATGCAGCAGTCGAGGAAGAAGAAGAAGAAGCACACCAGCCTGGTCCTCAGAAGCAGAAACTCATGGGTGATGCAATTAGGGCTGGAGCCACTTCAGTGCCCAAGAAGCCTGCTCAAGCTAAGGCAGCTCCAACAAAGCCTTCTGCCAAGCCCAAGAAGACAACCAGAAACATTCCAGCCTCTGAGAAGAACAAGGGTGATGTGCCACCGTCTGAGTCTGATGAAGAAGAACATGTGTTGCTGAAACTCCGTCCAAAACTGCCACTTCACAACGATGCTCATCCTCAAGCCGAGGATATGAAGGCAAGGAAAGATAGAGGTCTCAGGCTATGGAGACAGTCTGATCCATATGCCGTGAGGAGAAGGACTGCTGTGGACCCCAGATTCCACACCAGAGAGCAGCAGGACTTCTATGAGACTGTGCTGATGGACAAGAAGCCCATAGTTGCAGATACCAGATACGTTGACTGGAAGTACATTGACAGTGAAGAGCACCGAGACTTCTTTCCCCATGTGCATGAAAGCTTCACTGCATGTGGAGTTGATGAGTTTGTGGGTCAGAAACTGACAGATTGGAACGATGAGATGATTACGCAGTTCTATGCCACAGCCCACTTCTATCCTGATGGGAAGATCACCTGGATGACTGAAGGTCAAAGGTTTTCTTCTTCTGTTGAAGAATGGGCAGAACTTCTGAATGCTCCAGTGCAAAGAGAGGACGTCATTGATGTCTATGGGATTCCCAAGAAGAACCATGATTCCATGAAGAACATGTACAAGGAGATCCCCGCAGCAGATTTGGAAGTGTGGAAGCTTGGCTCAGTCTACTATCTTCAGGCAGGTCTGCCTACCACTAACACTATTCTGAGGCATACCTTGATGCCCAAGTCTGGAGATCATCGCATGATCAGAGGGTATTCTATCAACATGCTGCACATACTTGATGAGAAGGCACCTTTCAAGGTGATGGACTTAATGGTAGAGACCATTAAGAGGACTGCAGCAGACCAGAAGAGGTCATGTGGATTTGCCCCGCAGATTCAGATGCTCATCAATGCCAAGTTTGGCACGGGCAAATTCCTGTTGGATAGGAAACACTTACCTCTGCAGCCAGAGCATGAAGATAATGTTGTTGTGATGGACGAGGAGGATCCAACTTCGGTTGAAGGTCAAGCCAAGATTGAAGCTGCTAGGAAAGCCAAAGCTGATAAAGAGGCAGCAGCAGCAGCAGCTAAACCAAACAGCTTCGGAGAGCAGATTCTTGAAGCTACCCAAAGGATTGAACAATGCCTGGCCAGCATTGAACAATCTCAGGAGAGCCTAGAGAGGATTGTTGACGAGAAGGTCCACGCTCTGGACGTGAAGCTGACTGAACTTCAAGTGACCGTCAACAAGCTTGAGGCAGACATGGAGGAAGCAAGGCAGGACAGGGCAGAGCTCGTGCAGGATGACTTAGTCCAGGACTCTCATCGCCAGACTGCTCCGATTCCTAGAGGATCCCGATCAGCTGCTATCCCAGTGACTGACTCCAGGACTACCACTTCAGCACCTCCTACAGCTCCAGCAGTCACTCCAGCCACAGCTCCAGTATCCACTCCTCCAGCGCAGACATCAGCTGAAGTCTTCGCCGATGCCGTCGTATCTACTCCGACATCTACCCAGACGGGAGCCGCCAGCAGAGCCCACAGTGACGTCTAGCTCTATGCTTTTTCAAACTTTTTGGTAACTTGTTTCCAAAGGGGGAGAAATTGTATAGATCATAGGGCTTCGAGAGAGAGAGAGTGCTCTTTCGTTCTTTTGCGGTTTCTTTTGGTACTTTTGGTTCTTGAAACTTTCAGTGTGCTTGATACTACGTTTGATGCTACCTTAATGAGTGCTTGGTCATACTATGCTTTAATGTGTGCTTAATGCTTATCATATGCTATTCCTATCTTGTATGATCATTTACTCATGTCTTGGTGATTGGGTGCATGCTTTTCATTCTTATCATTTTGTGCGCTCCACCAAGATGTATGTGACATGGAAGAGTAACCCATGATCCTAATCGATTGTGCATTTGCATTCAAACGCAAATTTTAAATAATGCACAAATTTAGGGGGAGCTCTTGCTTATCACATACTTCTCAAAGTGACGATATTATTCATTGATTATATCCTTTGTCGAAGCTTTGATCTATATGTTGTCATCAATTACCAAAAAGGGGGAGATTGGAAGTGCAACTAATCCCCGGGTGGTTTTGGCAATTAATAACAACATATATATCATTGAACTAATAGTTACTTGAGAATCATTTCAGAGAAGTTCAGTGATATGGGTATGGCAATGACTGAAGAAGTGGACCCCTCAAAATGCTAAGGCAAGCATTGGCAAAAGCTCAAGACTCCATTTTTGGTTTAGTGATCCAAGATCACATTGAGTCCGTAGGAAAAGCCAATACTATTAAAAGGGGATGAGGTTGTGTTGATGATCTGGTTGCTCAAGTGCTTAGTGATATATCTCCCTTAACTATCAGCAACTTTCACTACAATACACACTCATAAGTAATCTCGGACCAACCGATTTTCCAAACTCAGTCCCACCGAGATGAACCACCTCAGCCATAAGCCAAACCCTAGAAAAATCGGTCAATCCGAGTTTGAGATCGGTCACACCGAAATACGGGCTGCCAAGCTTCTGTAACCGTTTGTCATCATTTCGGAATAACCGAGTTGATGATTTCGGTCTCACCGAAACTGGCAAGTTCCTGTCTTTGCTCAAATCGGACAAACCGAGATGGTATTTTCGGTCCCACCGAAAACCCAAACGTTCACTATATTTGAACTTTCGGTCTGACCGAGTTTCCACTTCGGTCTCACCGAGATTGCTCAATTATGTGTGTAATGGTTGGATTTTGTGTGGAGGCTATATATACACCTCCACCCCCTCTTCATTCGTGGAGAGAGCCATCAGAAAGAACTACCACTCCTACCTTACACTTTCTGAGAAGAGAACTACCTACCCTTGTGTTGAGATCAAGTTGCTCCATTCCTACCATATGAAACTTGATTTCTAACCTTCCCAAGTTGCTTTCCACTCAATCCTTTCTTCCACCACAGCCATATCAGTGAGGAGAGTTGAGTGTTGGGGAGATTATCATTTGAAGCACAAGAGCAAGGAGTTCATCATCATCTACAACATCTATTACCTTTTGGAGGGTGGTGCCTCCTAGATTGGTTAGGTGTCGCTTGGGAGCCTCCGTCATCGAGATGTGGAGTTGAACCAAGAAGTTTGTAAGGGTAAGGAGATCGCCTACTTCGTGAAGATCTACCCCGAGTAAGGCTAGCCCTCCGTGGGCGTAGGCCATGATGGAATAGACAAGGTTGCTTCTTCGTGGACCCTTCGTGGGTGGAGCCCTCCGTGGACTCGCGCAGCCGTTACCCTCCGTGGGTTGAAGTCTTTATCAACGTGGATGTACGATAGCACTACCTATCGGAACCACGGGAAAAATCATTGCGTCTCCAAATTGCGTTTGATCTTCTCCACCTCTCTTTACTACATGTGCAATTTACTTTCCGCTGCTTATACTCTAGAATTGCATGTGTAGGGTGATACTTGACTTGATCATAATTGTGAAACTACCAAAAACTGTTCTTTGTCAAAGGCAGAATTTTTATATTTACAAGTAGTCTAATCACCTCTAGACATACTTTCGATCCTACAATGATCCACTGCTGGTAGAACAATGAGGGTGTCATCAGCATATTGGACTATAGGATAGTCCTGGCAGTTTGTGGGTATTGGCAGTGTTAGAATGCCCTTGCTACACATATCATTGACCAAAGACTGAAGCAAATCAGCAGCTAAAACAAAAAGCAGAGGAGACATGGGTCTCCCTGTCTGACCCCTCTCTTACAATGAAAGTGATTGCCTGGCACTCCATTGAGTAAAATACAGGAGGATCCAGAAGATAATATGTTTCTGATCCATGAAATCCATTTCTCATTAAAACCTTTGTATATGAGGATTCTGATAATAGCCTCATGCTCAATAGTGTCAAAAGCTTTTGTGAAATCCAATTTTATCCACACAATAGGCCTCTTGGAAGCCTGGCATTGGTGTATATATTCAAAACACCAAGCCAAGCAGTCTTGAGTGGATCTTGACTTCAAAAACCCATACTGATTTTTGTGAAGACAGGATAAGATCACTCTTTGCAACCTATTAGCCAGGAGTTTGGTTAGAAACTTTAAACATGTGTTGGTGAGTGAAATTGGCCTGTAATCATTCACAGTCTCAGGACTGATTTTCTTGGGTATCAAAGTGATCAAGGAGGTGCTAATGCATTCCAAGTCCAAAGTTCCATCATAGAATTCTTGTACTAGCAGCATGAAGTCCTCTTTAATTAGATCCCAACACTTTTAAAAAGAGACCAGTAAAACCATCTGGCCCAGGGGCCCTATCAGGTGGCATCTGCTTAATAACCAGATCAATTTCTTCAATGGAAAAGGGTTTTGTCAAGTCCTCAAGCCCCTCAACTTTTTTAATAAGAGTGTTAAGGTCAAAACCCATTTGAATATCATTGGAGCAGCCCATTCTTTCCTTGAAATCTTTCAGAAATAGAGCTGACATAGCAGAATGATCAGTGATTATTTCATCATCCACAACAATACTAGAGATAGTGTTTGACCTAAATCTTTCAGTTGCCATGGCATGAAAGAACTTGGTATTCTCATCCGCCACTTTTATATTCCTGATGGTGCATCTTTGTTTCCAGTAAATAAATTGCAATCTAAGCACCTGTTCCAAGTGTAGCTTCATAATTCTTCTGAAATTGGATTCAGGTAAATAGAGAGGCCTATGCTCTTCAACAGTGTCAAGGTGGAGAATAACCTTATTGCAATCATTAATAATAGTTTTGACCCTGGAAATATTAGTGTGACAAACCTTAAGAGCATACCTAAGACTTTTGAATTTTGCAGATATGATAGCAGCAGCTGATTTTCTATGCACGGGTTTGGACCAAGATTGTCTGACACAATCCAAAAAACTAGGGAGGTTACCCAATAATTCTCAAAACAAAAAATCTTAGCCTTGGGGATCATTGTTTTGATGGTGACCACACAAGGTGTATGATCAGAAGCAGACCTAGCCAGAGGTACCACCATAGTATTGGAATAGTGAGATGTCCAATTGACTTTAGTGAAAAACAAATCAATTTGTTCCAAAATAGGTACATCTTTCATATTAGACTAGGTGAATCTTCTCCCTTTTAAAGGCAACTCAATTAGACCTAAGTGCCGAATAACCTCATTAAACAGTAACAAGTCATTGATATTCCCACCTGGCCTATTTCTGTTGTCCATGGATCTCAAGAAGTTGAAATCTCCAAGTAATAACCAGTTATCATCAACAGGTATAACCAGATTATGAAGCCATGTAATAAATTCATCTCGAGCAGGATTCAGACATGGCCCATGAACTGTAACCAAAGTCCAAATATCAGAATTATGCTTGGATTGAAATTCCACAGTTGTACCATAGCTTAAAGATTCAATCAATTTGCTAGTGAAGATTGCATAATTCCGTAGAACTATCATACCACCAGATGCCCCAACAGAGGGAACAAAAATAAAATGATCAAAGCGCCGCGGACAAAATTTACGAATGAAACGTTGATCCATAACCTCACATTTTGTTTCTTGCAAGCAGATTACTGAACAACCACTTTCATCAATTTTCTGACGAACAGTGCGCTGGCGATTTTCAGAATTCAGACCTCGCACGTTCCAGCAGAGAACTTTCCAGTCCCTAAAGGTTTTCCGATCCATTACAAACCAAAATAAAAGAAACACAAAAGATCACCACACAATGGTGATTCACAAACTACCTCACTTCACAATTAACATAGAGTACTGAAATCAAATAAAGACCTAGATAAATGGTTTTAGCAGGGGTTAACCATAAACCCAAAAGAGCCAATGAGCTAAACATCATCTATCAAAGGAGCTAAAGCACAGGATGCTGGATCCGCATTAAGCTGGTCGGCGGTGAGCTTCTCTAGAGCGATGCCAAGTCGATCTCCAATTTGCTGCAGAACTCTGATTGAGGTAGGCGGAGGGAATGCATCCTGCGATTCTTCAGGCTCATGATCCGAGGTAGAGTGCTGCATCTTGCGTTTCTTGAGAGGCTTGGCTGAAGGCTTTTTGAGAGAGACGGGTTTTTGCGCACCCTGTTTGAAACCATCTCTAAGAGCAGAAAGCCTAGCACTTCGTCTTACTTCAGATTCAACCACAACATAACTAGGCTTGCGGTGGCATGGTCCCTTGACAGAGGCAGTGAACCTGAAAGTATTCATCTCAATATCTGACAGGAGAGTCGAATTTGAAGGACCAGATTTATCGTGTGGGGCCAACCTTGGCACAGCTGAATCAAAACAGAGAGCACGGGCCACACTACGCTTGGAGCGAGTCGCCACAGATACACGCGGTGGTGTTGGTTTGAAAACCAACCTGTTGCACAAATTGGTCTGTGAAAATGAAACTTCCCATGATCACTTTGATAAGACAATTGGCTTGAAAGGACTGAGAGCTGGCATTCCTTTGGGTATATGCATGGTCTCGAAGAAAGGCCTCACACGAGAAAAGCACCTAGACCATAGCATATCTGGTGGAAGTTCAGGTCTAAAAACAGTAAGCACACAACCAACAAAGATCGGTGGTTGAATAACAGGATGCTGATAAACTGCCAAAGCTTGGTGATTGTCATCTTCAGAACTAGAAGCTGGCCCAGAATTCTGCATTACTACTGATTCCTGTGAAACAGCCTGCGGGTCATTGTCATCAACCCAATCTTCAACCAGGACCTCATCATTGTGCTGACCATGCTGAATGGGATGCTGATTGACAGGATGTGGTGGTGCTGGTGGATCATTCCAGCCTAACTGAGGAAATTCAGGCATTACATAATTGAGATTGTCAAACTGCAATTGACCAGGCAGAGGATGTGGGTTGCCATTGAGAGGCATCTGTTCCTCGTCAGCAGGAAGAATATCAACAAACTCCGCTGACAGAACATACACAGGTGCAGTCCAAGAAATACGAGTGGCGCCGAAATCAGCATATTCTCGATTGACCACATCACGAGGAACTTGTTCAGGGCATGGGAAAGAAGCATACACCAAAGTTCTGACCATGCGGGAATCCTCCTGATGCCACAGATGAAAACGACCAAAGGTGCTAACCGCATCAGATATATATTGTGTGGTGCGGTAATCTAGTGGGATGCCCAACAGCATAATCCAACCGCGACGAAAACCATGAATCGCTCGATGATTGATACCATGGTTGTGCGGTATGAAGCGAACAAAGTGACCATTGACAAGATCGTAAGGTGGATGATCCATGATAGCATGTCTAGATGCAGCACTTTGAAACTCAAACAAACCCACTCCCTCAATCCAATGCTGAGCACTGAGAACATCACGGTGAAGCTGAGTAATCACGAAATCACTAACCAGTTGGCAGAACTGCTGAATCTGTCCAGGTGGCGGCGGAGGCTCGACGATGCCGATGGCGTATTGCTCATGTTGTTGGTCAGGAGCAACCGCGGGGGATAACAAAGTCCTAGGCAGCCGGGTCGGTCCTCCATCGATGATGTTGAACCCCGGTGGGATGAACTCCAAGGGGTCGAGAGCAAAGTTGGCCATTGATGGTGGAGACGATGGTTGTGGAGCTTGGCCAAAGGGAGAGGATGGCTGGGACGTGACAATGCTGTGCCAGTGCGCGTGGGTAGTCATCTCTAAAATCGAGGAGTCCCTTGGTGGTTGAATAGGAAGGTGACTCGTGGCGGGTGTGGATTCCACCACTGGCGATTTACCAAGATTATACGACATATTTTTAACTTTCCAAACAAAACCATTATCCCTTGCCCATTGGTTGCATTGAAAACGCTGATGGCCGGAATGATTACAAGCTAAGCAAATAGGACAAGAGGCTGACAAGTGGCCCTGTTGAAGACATTTAGTGCAAGTAAAAACACGGGCCACCATGTCATCGACCATGGCTTCGAACTGGGCACGCGCCTCCTGCGACGAGGGAATAGCACCTTGCTGCACCTCCTCTGGGCCGTTCAGAATCGGCCCAACAGTTGATCCTGGCCCAACATGGGGATCCGTGGATCCCGGGGTCATTGTGATTGAATCAAGATACGTATCCCTTGCATGCAAATCTTGTGGTTGCGATGAGCTGGACGAAATATCCGGTGGAGGGAAATCCGCGGATCTAACAGTGCCAAAGATGATTGGCGGCGACCCCGTAGGACACCGTAAGTTCACCGGCGGCGAGTGGTGGATGATTACCATTTCATGAGCAGATACCTCATATCCCGCTTCCGTTATGGTATCAATCTTAGTCTGGGTGGGAGGATATCGATAGCCCTTGTAGGCATCATAATTTTGCATCGTGGCAAAAGAAAGCTTCTTCCGTATGAGCTGGCCCGATCAAAAAGAGGACTTACGAGGAGGATGATGCATAGCTAACATACCAAGGGCAGCACGCCTCTTGGAAGGACTAACGAGAATCCATTCTGCATCCCATTCTAACTTCCAACGATTAAACTCACACTCCCAATTAGGTCCTCCACGACCCCTATGACTTTGCTATGCTTAATGCTAGTCACTAGGGGCCGAGTGCCATGATTTCAGATCTGAACCTATTATGTTTTCATGAATATATGTGTGTTCTTGATCCTATCTTGCAAATCTATAGTCACCTACTATGTGTTATGATCCAGCAACCCCGAAGTGACAATAATCGGGATCACTCCCGGTGATGACCGTAGTTTGAGGAGTTCATGTATTCACTATGTGTTAATGCTTTGGTCCGGTACTCTATTAAAAGGAGGCCTTAATATCCCTTAGTATCCAATAGGACCCCGCTGCCACGGGAGGGTAGGACAAAAGATGTCATGCAAGTTCTTCTCCATAAGCACGTATGACTATATTCGGAATACATGCCTACATTGCATTGATGAACTGGAGCTTTCTGTGTCACCCTAGGTTATAACTTTTACATGATGAATTGCATCCGACATAATTCCCCATCACCGATCCAATGCCTACGAGCTTTTCCCATACTACTTGTTGCTTATTTACTTTTCCGCTGCTACTATTACAAAAACTACAAAAACATTATCGTTACTTTTATTGCCGCTACCGCTAATATCACTACTGGAATCTGGGAATTTGCCATCAGCCAGCTCTTTGCCATCTGTCAGCTGATGGCAAAGAATGTTTTTGCCATTTGCTTATAAAAACAGATGGCAAAGAACTGACAGAGCGGCAAAGAACATGGTTGCCATCAGCCAATTCTTTGCCATCTGCTAGTGGATGGCAAATAATCTTTGCCATATGCCAGCAGATGGCAAAGAGGTTGGCAAATCTTGTGGCCGTCAGGGGTGTAACGGCGTACCAGCCCACCTCTTTGCCATCTGCCAGCAGATGGCAAAGAGATAGGTTATTTGTTTCCGGGTAAAAAAAAGTTCCCTCTATCCCCTCCCTCTCTCCCCTCGTCTCCCTCTCTCGCACGCATCTGAGCCGCCGCCACCCAAGCACCCCGCCGCCGCTCCCATCCGCCCCTCCTCTCCAGCCGGGGAAAGAAGCCTCCTTGGCGCGCGGATCCCCCTCTCCGGTAACCTCCTCCATCCCACCCAACCCCTCGCCTCTCCACCCTGCTTGCTTCGTGATCTACTGTACATAGCGAGGCGTGTTTCCTGCCGCGGTTTCTGCTGCCGGCTGGTGTCGCAGGGGGATGGATCGACGCGGGCATCGATTTTTGTTGATTCTGTGGCTGAATTCGTTCGTTCTAGCGTAGCTCCGCTCCCCAGGATTACTCGTCAACCATTCATTTGATCTGCGATTCTCTCCCCTTCCTTCGTTCCCTGGGCGGGGCCGATCCAGATTGCGATGGGTGATGATGTGTTTGTTGATAAAAAAATTTTGGGTTCCCACGTAGACACGGAAGCAATTTACTCCTCACATAAATACTGTTGAGGCTAGCAGCCTATATAACTGTAGTAGCAATTTACTCCTCACATAAATACTATTGAATTCATGCACGGAAGCATTTTTTTCTCTCAAAAGAATTAGTTCCCTCTGAAAAAAAGTGTACACATGGCATTATTGTTGTTCTTTGAGAGAAATATGCAGACAACCACTAGAAAATTTATATTTATATTTTACTTCATTTTTCTTAGTGGGACTTTAAGTTATTTATGTAATGCCCAGGATGGGACTATACCTCCTACGTGTCGAGGCACGACTTAAAGGTATAAGACCATTCTGGAATGATCTCAAGTTTGGTATCTTTGCACGACTCATGTAAAAATAGGGACGAAATTGCAAAAGGAGATAGTTGGCTTACACTCGCCACTTCACACAATACATTACATAATCAAGACATCATTCAAAACATCACAACCCGACTACGGGCGAAGATCCAAAAGAAAGATACCAAAAGAACATAAAGCCACAGGTCCGAATCGCCCCTAGTAGAAACCACTACTGATCGTCAAAACACGTCACAAGCATACGGCCACGATCTTCATCGAACTCCCGGTGGAGTTCTGATCCATCTCCTGCATCATCTCGGCTGAACTTGCATCTGGTGTTGTAGTATCTGTGAGCCACGAGGACTCAGCAATCCCATAACCATGGGTATCAAGACTAGCAAAGCTTTATGGGTATGAAAGAGGGTAGTGGTGAGGCTGCAGCAGCGGCTAAGCATAATACTTACGAGTACAAGAATAAGATGAGCATCTACGCAAACGGTCGCAAACTAGTAGTGATCGCTAAAGATCCTGAACTACTTACGAGTCAAACATAACCCCACCGTGTTCTCTTCTCAAGTGAAAAGAGAGTCACGGTTACTCACACAGTTGTGTGTTTTACTTCGGATCCTCTGTCAAGTTTTCTACAACCGGACATTAACAAATTCCAATCTACCACATAACCGCGGGCACGGCTTTCGAAAGATCATAACCCTGCAGGGGTGTCCCAACTTAGCCCATCACAAGCTCTCACGATTAGCTGAAGTGATAAATATAATATCATCACCCCTTATCTTAGGGAAATCCGATCAGGCTCGGCATCCCGGTGCACAAGACATTTCGACAATGGTAAAACAAGTCCAGCAAGACCTCCCGGTGTGTCGACACCCTGATAGTAGCCGCGCGTATGTAATGCCCCGGATGTAATACTTTCCCTTTTGGGCATATAATATATCTCCGGCTTCATCAATTCCTTTTCGGGTTCTTCGTCTTTCGGGTTTTCGTTCTTTTGTCGCGTGCGTGTGTTCATTCATTCATAGCATGTAGTCATGTGCATCGCATTGCATTTGTGTTGTCGTTTGCATCCGGTTCCACACGTTCCTTCCCGTTTACCGTTTCGCGTTCCGGAGCTCCCTCACGTGTCTGTGGCGTCCCGTAGGCCTACTTTGTTGTTTGGCCGTGTAACGTTACCAGTTTGGCGCGAGACTTGTCATGTGTTGTTGTTTTGGTATGTGTAACCCGCCTGTCAAATCTCGTCGCGTTTGGAGTTCGTTGGCTACCCCAACAGTTATTCTCGTGGGCTCAAAGTTCCTCCACTTTGAGGCCCAAGACACCCCTCCAACAGCCCACCAAACCAGCCCAAACCCCTCCCTTCATCTAGGCCATCCAATTCTGATCGCGTGGCCGAAAACCACACCCCATTTGGACAACCCTAGCTCCTTGTGCCTATATATTTGTCCACCTTCCCTAATTTTTGCCCCAAATATAGGAAACCCTAGCTTCATCTCCTACCTCCAGCCTCCTCCTCCCACTCCGACCGGATCCCTCGCCGGAGCACCTAGCCGGAGTTCGCCGCACCATCACCGGAATCCTCACCGCCGCCACAACTACGCCGCCACCTTGCCGGTCCTTCTCCTCACCGCCGCCGGGCCAACCTCCGCCGTCGCGCCGGCCGGGCACCGCCGCCGCCCCATCTCCTGCAGGACCCCGCCGGGCCCTGCCTTCGCTCCGGCCGCCGCTCGAGCGCCTGGAAGCCGCGCCGCCACCTGGGTCGTGTGGAGCAGGAGGCTCCCCCGATCGGATCCACCCCGCCTCGCCTAGGCCTCCCTCTGCTGGGCCCAAACCCTAGGCCGCATGGGCCTTCACCGCTCCACCCCGCGCGAGCTGGCCCAGCCCGCGGCCAGCGCTCGGGAACCGCCGATCTCCCGCCTCCGCAGCGTTTCGCAGCGCCGGCCTCCTCTCGCGGGCCGAGATCCACGCCGCCTCGCCTGACCGGGCCAGTGCCCCGCGGCCCGTCCGCTTCCCCGGCCGACAGCCGCTCCGTTTCGGCCCATCCGGCCCGATCCGGTCCGATCCGGGCCGGCCTACTCCAGATCCAGCCCGTTGACCTTTTTTTTCAGATCTGAGGTAGTCCCAATCCCACTAAGTCCCTGAGTTGTTGTGTTGTCTGATGCTATTTTCAAACATGGATAACTTTGTGTGTGATGCTCCGATTTGAGTGAATGAGATGTCCAGACGTTCGTGGAGACTTGTACTACATTTCATCCCTTTGTGCCATGCATGTTTGAGTCCATCTAGATGCCTATATATCTGTTGCAAGAGTGCATCTTGCTGTAAACTGCTGTTAGTGTTGTTTTTCATGCCATCTTTGCTATGTGATAACTTTTAGCATGTTTATCCAAATGATGCAAATGAGATGTCCACGTGTTCGTCTTGTCATGCTCTACATGTTGAATGCTTAGGCTTGCATGTTAGAATTAATCTTGCCATGTTTATCTTCGTTGCAAAGTGCTATGTGGCTGTGATGTTGTTTAACTTGTTATGAGATGCCAACTTGAGGAGCTCATTGCTATCATTGTGTTTGTCCCCATGATGCATGCTTAGGTGTTTTGGACTCACCACCATGTGTACTTTGTTGTGGTGTTTACAACTTGCCATGTTTAGCTTTGAGGTGACTTAAACTTGCTCTCAAAGATGCCATGATGAAACTGATGTTTTAACACTTAGTGAAATTTCACTAAGTCTGGAATCTGTAATTTCCAGATGACATGTTTGCTTGCTGTTCTAGGCCAATCCATGATAGTTTTGGGGTGACTATTGATGATTCCTTGCTGTACATATTGTTGGCTATCCATTCATGCTCTCACATGCTTATTTGAGTGGCTGTAACATATTTAATGTTTGCTCAAAAGTTTCAATAAAATACTGCTGTCAGGATTTTGTTGTCAAGTTCATTATGTCATAGCTTGTTGCTATTGATATGTGGCTCCTTTGGGGGTGCACCAATGGACTTATTTGCTGTAGGGTATATCTAGTTTATGTTCATGCTCTTTGCCATGATGTTTGAGTGTTGTAGCTTATTTATCTAGTACTCCGAAGTTGCTATGTGGCTGTAATTTTCAGCTTGTGCATGTTTATTGTTTCGGGCATAACTTTTAGCCCGTAGCTCCGATTGCAGCAAGTCCTATATGAAACTTGTGTGATTTTTCATGTAGATTCATAATATCCTATTGTTGTCATGTTTTGAAGCATTTTTCTTGATCGCATATTGTCATGCTCCATGTGCTCCCATAGTGCATCAGTCATGCATCCTGCATATTTTCGTGTGCGCATTGCATCTTATTGATTCGTGCCTTGTGTGGTTGTGTTGATTAGAGCCGGAAGCTGAGACCGAGTACGAGTACGAGCACGAGGTTACTACCGAGGTTGAGCACGAGGACCCCTCTTACGATCCTATCAACAACTGTTCAGGCAAGATGACCGAACCTGGATACCATTACTATTTTTGCCTATTGCTAGAGTATCGCTCTATAGTTTTGCCTCGATGCCCATGTCTTTCATGTCAGCCTCCTACTTGTAACCATGATCATGTCTAACCACCCTACCTATGCAAACCACTGATTGGCTATACGTAGGCTTCGCTTAGCCCCTCTTATAGCATTGCTAGTTGCAGGTGAAGTTGAAGATGCTTGCTTCATGTTGCAGTTTGTGGGGTTATATCACAATATATAAATGCTTAAATAAAATCATCTATATATTGGCAATGGGTGGAAGGCTAAGCCTTTTGCTTGGTGTTTTGTTCCACTCATGCCGCTAGGAACCGTATAAACCGGTGTTATGTTCCTTGATTATGCGTTCCTCACACGGTTGGGGTTATGGGACCCCCTCGATAAACCGCTAAGTGCTAAGTCTTTTCCAGCAAGTCCCAACATTGGTACTATTCGCCTAATAACTAATAAAACTTGCATAGGGTCTTGCAAACCCGAGTTCTTAATCAACAACCCCGGGCCAGTGCTCCTCATGAGTGTTGGTCCGAAACGGGGAGTCTGCAGGGTCACCACGAGGAAACTCGAGGATTGATATAAACCTGTAGAATCGCCCATCCGGTCGTGGCCTGAGACTAGATACGCGCGGCTATTGTCAGGGTGTCTGCACACCGGGAGGATTTGCTGGATTAGCCTTACCTTAGTTCGGAGTATCTTGAGCACGGGATTCCGAGAATACTCGGGTCTTCCCACCTTTGGAGTTGCGACTCCGCGGATCGTGGGCTTGTCATGGGCCAAGTTGGAACACCCCTGCAGGGTTTATGAACTTTCGAAAGTCGTGCCCGCGGTTATGTGGCAGATGGGAGCTTGTTAATATCCGGTTGTAGAAAACTTGACACTATGTTCCAATACACTACCAGCATGTGTACCGTGACTGTCATTTTCCGAAAGGGGTTTCGGGAGATGAACACGGTGGGGTTATGTTTGACTTGATTAGTTTAGGATCACTTAGTGATCATCTCTCGACCGAGGCGCCTTCTCTTCTCGCTCTCTTTACGTAAGCTAGTGCTAGTTGCTGCTGCAAACACTTGTTCTTTCTTCAGCCTTGTTCCACACCCAAGGCTTATATAGTCTTGTTACCCGGGAACGGGATTGCTGAGTCCTCTGTGGCTCATAGTTACTTCACCACACCAGATGCAGGTTCGATGGTGAGCTCTCCAGGTGAAGGCACCGAGCTAGACTGGGAGTACGACGAGGAGCGTAGCCATTACTATGTTCGTTATCCCGATGATCAGTAGTGGAACTTCTACTAGGATTCGACCCGACCTGTGGATTTAAATTATGTTTGGTATCTTGTCATTTGGATTTTACCCTTAGTTGGGCTGTGATGTTTTATTGAATGATGATTTGGACATGTAATGTATTTGTGTGACGTGGCGAGTGTAAGCCAACTATTTTATGTTTTCCATCCCCATCTTTTACATGAGTTGTGCAAAGATACCAAACTTGAGATCATTCCAGCATGGGGTTATGTCTCTAAGTCGTGCCTCGACACGTAGGAGATATAGTCCCATCCTGGGCATTACAAGTTGGTATTCAGAGCCTTCTCCGACCTAGAAGTCCCCACTGATTGATTGAATCGTTGACGGTCGAGTCTAGGCAGACACTGAAAATGTTTTTGAGTCCTATATTTATATCGGAGAGTAGGATTTCTTTGCTTCTCATCCCCTTTCTCTCTGGTGAGGACTCCTGACGACTGCTCTTGCCTCTTCTACTTTCAAAAATTGCACCAAAATTTTTTTAGGAATCTCGCGAGTATTGTTGGATTGTTTCGATGTTCTTGTGACGAGAATATTGTTCTCGATGCCTCCTGACATTAGGGGTTGTGGCAGTGTCCTGGGGAGTTGAGCTTCGGGGTATTGTCGTCACAAGCATATCGCGGCAGTACTAAATACTTAAGACGGCCGACATCGAAAATTTCTCCTATACGGTTAGTGGCAAGATAACCCCGACATCACCCAGTACTGGGGAGGTAGTTCGGGAGTATTCCCATAGCTTGGTATAGTGGATGCTTTTCGAAGGTCCGAGGTAGACAGTTTCCGAGAAAGACTGGTTATGTGTTGAAGGATGGATACAGCTGGATGTAGGTTTAGAGTTGATTGCGCGGTGCTTCCCCTGTATCCCCAACACCTGATTGCATAACTGGAAACTTTCGGAAATTAATAGGTGGGTTTATCCAGTAGATCGTAGGCATTCTTCCAACGAATGCAGGTTAGCGAGTTCGGGGTTCTACATTGAGTGAAGTGGTTTTATGACCGATGTTTCGATCGGGAGTTGCATCTTAAAGGGTCCTTGGCTATGCTGATCCGGGGATTGCAAAACCGTTTCGTAACGCGTTCATAAGCTTTCAGCACAAAGATGTAAGAACGAAGCTCCTATCTTGTGTTTGTTCCATCCGTACCTTGTTGTTTTTTTCTTATTTACCTTTTGTCCCCTATGTGGCTTCTCGTGAAGATTGATGTTATCATTTAAACTGAGAATTTCATTCGTTCCTCTTGTTCGAATGATTATTGTGAAGACTATGTTGCATTTCAATCTGTTGATTCAGCTTATACCTTCTTTCAATCAAATTGCTGATTCGTGGTCATCTCTTTCAGGATGGCTCCGAAACGAGTTCCCAACGCTAACCCAGAGGGTGAAGAGGTCCCAGATCGTCCTCCTTCCCCTCCTCCTCCGTCTGAGGCTTGGAGAGCGATTATGCAGACTACAAATCAGAACACCCATATGTTGATGCAGATGATGCAGCAGATGCAAGCTAATCAAGTGTAATGCCCAGGATGGGACTATACCTCCTACGTGTCGAGGCACGACTTAAAGGTATAAGCCCATCCTAGAATGATCTCAAGTTTGGTATCTTTGCACGACTCATGTAAAAGAGGGATTAAATTGCAAAAGAAGATAGTTGGCTTACACTCGCCACTTCACACAATACATTACATAAGCAAGACATCATTCAAACATCACAACCCGACTACGGATGAAGATCCAAAAGAAAGATACCAAAACAACAGAAAGCCACAGGTCGGGATCGAATCCTAGTAGAAACCACTACTGATCGTCGAAACGTCATAAGCATACGGCCAAACTCTTCATCGAGCTCCTGGTGAAGTACTGAACCATCTCCTGCTTCAAACTCGGCTGAACCTGCATCTGGTGTGGTGAAGTAACTGTGAGCCACAGAGGACTCAGCAATCCCGTTCCCGAGTAACACGACTATTTAAGCCTTGGGTGTGGAACAAGGCTGAGGAAAGAATAAGAGGTGAAGGAATAACAAGAGTCTGCAGCAGCAACTAGCACTAGCTTACGTATAAGAGAGCGAGAAGAGAAGGTGCCTCAGTTGAGAGATGATCACGAAGTGATCCTAGCTAAAGCCGGTCAAACATAACCCCACCGTGTTCAACTCCCGAATCCCTATTCGGAAATTGACAGTCACGGTACACACGCTCGTAGTGTATTGGAACATTGTGTCAAGTTATCTACAACAAGATATTAACAAGCTCCCATCTGCCACATAACCGCGGGCACGGCTTTCGAAAGTTCAAACCCTGCAGGGGTGTTCCAACTTGACCCATTACAAGCCCACGATCCGCGGAGTCGCAACTCCATAGGTGGGAAGACCCGAGTATTCTCGGAATCCCGTGCTCAAGATACTCCGAACTAAGGTAAGGCTAATCCAGCAAATCCTCCCGGCGTGTCGACACCCTGATAGTAGCCGCGCGTATCTAAGTCTCAGGACACGACCGGATGAGTCATCCTACAGGTTTTTACCAAACCTCAAGTTTCCTTGAGGTGGCCCCGCAGTCTGCTCGTTTCGGACCAACACTCATGTGGAGCACTGGCCCGGGGTTGTTGAATTAAAATAAATGGGATAGCTAGTCCCTATGCAAGTTTTATTAGTTATTAGGCGAATAGTACCAATGTTGGGACTTGCTGGAAAAGACTTAGCACTTAGCGGTTTATCAAGGGGGTCCCATACACCCCAACCGTGTTAGGAACGCATAATCAAGGAACATAACACCGGTTTATACGGTTCCTAATGGCATGAGTGGAACAAATCACCAAGCAAAAGGCTTAGCCTTCCACCCTTGCCAATATATAGATGATTTCATTTAAGCATTTATATAGTGTGATATAACCCAACCAAACTTCAACATGAAGCAAGCATCTTCAATCTTCACCTGCAACTAACAATGCTATAAGAGGGGCTGAGCGAAGCGTACTTAGCCATTCAACGGTTTGCATAGGTAGGGTGGTTAAACAGGTTCATGGTTACAATAGGAGGCTGACAGGAAAACATGGGCATCGAGGCAATATACTAAAGAACGATACTCTAGCAATAGGCAAAGATAGTAATGGTATCCGGGTTCGGTCATCTTGCCTGGAATTCCACAAGGGAGAAGAACGGATCCATGAAGTAGACGGAGCAACAGTCAAGTGAATCCTCACAACTCCGGAACGAAACCGAAGCTAACAAGAGAAGCAACCGGAAAGAAAGAAACAACACGGTAAACATACAAGCATAAACATGGCATACGATGCACATCCAAATATGATGCATGTCCGGTTTAATTATGCATGGCATGGCAAGTGCACAAACAATACTACAAGTTAAGTGGAGCTCAATATGCAACGAGTTGCATATTGACGAAACACCACAATTAATTATTTAGTTGACTCTCGTTTATTTACAAGACAAGATTAAAGGTTTTTAACATGGCAAGAGGTGAAGCATAATAAAACTACACTATTTAGGCATTTTAAATGAGGCCGGAAATAACAACAACATATCCGGAAAATCCCCATGAGCATGTTTAATAATTATAAAGCAACAACAATTCACACATTTTAGTGTTGTTAACATGATGCGGATGATATGATCAAGTTTATGCAATTATATTAAAGTTGACATGAAGAAGATATGAAGCATGGTCACCGTGGTGGAAGGAAAAGGGTGCCACGGCAACAATTCCGAAAATGATGCCACGGCAACATATCGGTTCCGGTATCTCGTTGAGAGTCCGGTGCAAAAGGAAAGATGGCGTGAACGTGCGGAACAAGAAGAAAGGTGGGGTGATCCCGTTGTCGGGTTCCCACGAGTCGGTGACGAGGCAACCGAGGAACATGACAAATGGACGAAACGGCACGGAGCACACACGGGAAACATTTCATACAACACAAGCAAACATCCACGGGGTCGTCGTCTCGGGGTTATACCTTCGAAGCGCTTGTTTCGGGGCGGTTCGAGATCGTAGTGGAGGTAGTGGTACACGTTCGTAGAGGAAGAAGTCGTTCTCGTTTCCGAGGAGGAAGTAGCCGTTCTCGTTCATAGAGGAAGTAGTGGTACACGGCCGAAGAGGAAGTAGTTGTTCACGTAGAGGTACACGTGTAGTCGTTCACATCCCGTTCAGAGAGGTACTCGCGGTCTCGGCGACGGTAGGGGTACACGGCGACGGTAGTTGTTCACGTTCGTAGAGGTACTCGTCATCGTAGCCGTTCGGTCGTCGTGGTACTTGTTCGTGGTACTTGGCATCGGTAGATGTACTCGTTCTGTTCGGTCTTGCCGGTCTCGACTCGAGTTGTAGTTGTACATGTCGTCGAGGTACTTGTTACTTCGCGATCGTAGGGGTACTTGACATATCGCCGTGTAGTCGGACTTGACGGTCGTCGGCGACTCGAAGGGGTACTCGTTCCTTCCGAAGGTAGTCGTGCACGTTCCTGGACAAGCCCAACAGCACAAGAAAACACAAAATAACAAAACGGCAGCAGCAAAGGGGCGACGAGGCCACTGGAAGCGGCAGCAACAGCAAGGAGGTCGCCGGCGCTGCTGGTTGCTGTGGTGAGACGAGGACGGGCTTGGCGAGGAGATCGACCGGAGGGGCTGCACGAGTCGAAGACGGGCACGGTGGAGGCGCTGCCTTGGCGTGCGGAGGACGGAGCAGAAGGAGGGAGCCGCGGAGGGACAGGGCCGGCGCTGCGGGAGACGGCGCTGGGGCGCGGCTTGCGGTCGTCGGCGGGAGGCGCCATGGACTTGGCGACGGAGGGAGCCACGGGCATCTTTCGCAGGGACGGGGCGCTCGGGGCCGGGGCAACCGACAAGGCCGGCGCGAGGCGCTGATGGAGGAGGCAGAGTGCGGCAGCCTTGGCGAGGTGGTGAAGGGTCGGGCGCGCGGAATTGGAGGGGCGCGTCATGGCGATGGAGGAAACAGGGAGGAGAGGCGGCGTCCTGACGAGGCGCGGTGACGAGGATGCAGCGAGGCGCGGCCTGCGATTGGGGAAGGAAGAACGAGGGAAGAGGGCTCGGTGAGCGAAGGGATCGGGCATCGGCCCTGGCTCGATGGGGCTCGGGCCAGAGAGGAAGAGCGAGGGGGAGTGCGGCGGCGCGTAGGGAAAGAGAGGGAGGATCGAGTGAGCGCTGAGGAAACGGAGGAGATGGGGTCGAGGCTCGGTGCTAGGGTTAGCCGGTCGGGCCTGATGGGCCGGCTGGGATGGTGGGCCTAGGTGGCTGGCTGGCCAGCTGCGGCTGGAAAGAGGAGAGGGAGGCCTGGCTGCGAGCTGGGCCTGGGAAGGAAGGAAAGGCTGGCTGCAAGCTCTCTCTCCTTATTAAAAAAACAATAAAGAGGAGAAAGAAAAGTAAAAAGAGGTTAGGGATGGAATTAGGGCATGAGGTCAAATTCCCTGGGCTCACAAAAATGTCAGGAATTAAATAAAATAGTTGGGGGGGGGGGGTTGAGGAACCTCGAAACACGGGAAAAGAATGAAAAATAGGGAAGGAAAAGGGCGAAAATAGAATTAAGAGGCATGGAGAATATGCAAGTGTGTTGGGGTAATTCCAACAATGGAATATTTATTTATAACAGCTCCATAATATTTGGAGGATGTGTTATAAAGAGAAGTCACCTTCCCTCGATTTAAATGGACCGAAGGTCCACACGATTTATTTAAGTTGAGATGCAAAATAAATATGACATGATGGCATGATGACATGATGCAATGCCAAAATAAAAACAGAGCAAGCAAATAAAACACACGGGAGACCCGGAGAATCCGGAATCTTCTGGAATCTTCTGGGACGTCGGTCTTCGGGCGTCACATCAAGCTAATAAGGGTGTTCCAGGGAATCAAGGCAATTTCTTCAACCAACTGCACCATGCTACTCTCAACCAGTTCTTGGCCAATAATCCAAAAGCTTTCAGTTACTGTGTCGACCCTCTTGATGCTGAAGATTGGTTAACCGATATCAAGAAGCATTTTGAGTGCAGTAACGTAAGAGAAGAGGACTATGTGAAATTTGCAGCCTTCCAACTCAAAGACCAAGCAGCTGACTGGTGGCAGCAGTACAAAGACTCCAGGCCAGGTCGTGTGATCTCTTGGGAGGATTTCTGCAAGGATTTTCGCTCTCACCACATTCCAACAAGTGTCATCGAGGGTATGCGTGAGCAATTCCGCAACCTGAAGCAGGGCTCTATGACTGTCTACCAGTATAATGTCAAGTTCCAAAACCTCGCCCGCTATGATAAGCAAGACATACCAGATGCCAAGAGCAAGATCTATCAGTTCCGTGGAGGTCTGAAAGACGAACTTCAACTTGCTCTCACCTTGTTCGAGCCTGATGAGTTCGACATATTCTATAACATGGCGCTCAAGCAAGAGGCAGCCCAGCTCAAGATGGAGGCTTCCAAAAAGAGGATTCGAGATGCCGTTCACTCCTCCTCATCTTCTCAAGTCGTCGCGAAGCAACAGAAATTTTGGCTTCCTCCTCCTCCAGTGATTCGAGGTCCTTACAACAACTCCAACAACAACAAGAATGCTGGTGGTCGTGGTTTCTTCCACCCATCCAACTCCAACAAGCAGTCCAAGCAGCAGTTCCAAGCTCCAAGACTAAGTGCTCCTCCTACTCGTCCACTTTCTGAGGTGACTTGCTACAAGTGTGGCCAGAAGGGTCATTATTCCAACAAGTGCAACAATCCGAGGTGCCTTCCGCCTCCTCCTCCTGTCGGTACCGCTATGGTCAAGCATGATCCAAAGGCAGCAAGGGTGAATCTGATGAATGCAGCGCAAGCGGAGAATTCTTCTGATGTGATATTGGGTAACCTCTCAGTTAACTCTTTTCCAGCTAAAGTGTTGTTTGATTCGGGTGCTTCATGTTCCTTCATGTCATATCCATTTGCATCCAAGCACAATGTTGTCACTGCAAATTTGCCTCAGAAGTTGCAAGTTGTTTCTCCGGGCAGGATTATGACTTCTAGTGTCTATGCTTCGGATGTATCTATTCGCATGGGTGATTATCGCTTTCTGGCTAAACCGGTGGTTCTTGGCAGTTCAGACATCGAGCTTATCCTCGAAATGGACTGGCTTTCTCTGCATGATGCTCAAATTGATTGTGCACAGAAGGAAGTCAAGATTACTCATCCTGATGATGATGTGATTATCTTCGCCTCCAGGGATAACACTATCAGGCTTTTCTCTCTCAATGACAAGGGCGAAATGAATGCCATCTCTCAAATTCCGGTGGTTAACGAATACCAAGACGTCTTTCCTGAAGAACTTCCAGGCATGCCTCCACACCGTCAGGTGGAATTCGTCATTGAACTCGAGCCAGGTACTGAGCCTGCATGCCGGCGTCCGTACAAGCTCTCTCCTAAAGAATTGAAGGAATTGAAGAAGCAGCTTGATGAACAGGAGCGTATGGGTCTCATCAGGCCTAGTACGTCCCCTTGGGGCTGTGGTGTCTTATTTGTCAAGAAGAAGGATGGCATGGAGCGCCTCTGCGTTGATTACCGGCCATTGAACAAGAAGACAATAAAGAACAAGTATCCGCTCCCCAACATCAACGAACTGTTCGAGCAGCTCAAAGGAGCTAAAGTGTTCTCTAAGCTCGATCTCCGAATGGGCTATCACCAAATTCGCATTCGCGAGGAAGACATCCCCAAGACTGCCTTCAGAACGAGCCACGGTTCATATGAATATACAGTCATGTCCTTTGGTCTCGCCAATGCTCCTCCTACCTTCTCGAGAATGATGCACTACATCTTCAACCCCTACACCGGCGAGTTTGTGCTTGTGTATCTGGATGATATTTTGGTATTTTCCAAGAATGAAGAAGATCACGAAAAGCACTTATGTCTGGTTCTTGACCGACTCCGTGAACATAAGTTCTATGCCAAGTTCTCCAAGTGCGAATTTTGGCTCGATAAGGTCTTGTACCTGGGCCATATCATCTCTGCTGACGGTATTGCGGTAAACCCCGAGAAAGTTGAAGAAATTGTCAATTGGGAAGCTCCTCAGAACGTCAAACAACTCCGAAGTTTTCTGGGTCTTGCCAGCTATTGCAGAAGGTTCGTTGAGAACTTCTCGAAGATTGTCAAGCCTCTTTCCAACTTGCTGCAGAAGAATGTCAAATACTTTTGGTCTCTAGAGTGTGAAGTGGCATTCAAAACTCTCAAAAAAAAGCTCGTCTCTGCTCCAGTTCTTACTCCTCCAGATGAATCCAAGCCCTACGAAGTATTCTGTGATGCTTCTCTTCAAGGTCTTGGTGGTGTGCTTATGCAAGACAAGAGAATTGTGGCATACACTTCTCGTCAGCTGAAGCCAAGTGAGAAGAACTATCCCACACATGATCTCGAGCTAGCAGCTGTGGTACATGCTTTGATTACGTGGAGACATCTGTTGTTGGGCAGAAAAGTCGACATCTTCACCGATCACAAGAGCTTGTAGTACATCTTCACATAGCCGAACCTGAACCTCCGCCAGACTCGTTGGGTTGAAATGATCCAAGAGTATGATCCCGGCATTGAATACACTCCTGGAAAGGCGAATGTGATTGCAGATGCTTTGAGCAAAAAGGCATATTGCAACAGCCTTCTTATCAAGCCGTTCCAGCCTGAGCTCTGTGAAGCTTTCAGGAAGCTCAACCTCCAAGTTGTTCCGCAGGGTTTTCTTGCAAATCTTCAAGTTGTTCCTACCTTGGAAGATCAGGTCCGTGAGGCCCAACTCAGTGATGCCATGGTGCAGAAGGTGAAACATGGTATTGCAAAGGGCGATCCGAAATACAAGTGCTATCGCGTTGATGAGAGAGATACCTTGTTCTTAGAGGACAGACTCGTCGTTCCCAAAGGTGATCTCAGGAAGCTCATAATGGAAGAAGCACATGATTCCCTCCTTTCCATTCATCCTGGTAGTTCCAAGATGTACCAAAACCTCAAGCAATCTTACTGGTGGACACGCATGAAAAGGGAGATTGCCCAATTCGTGAATGAATGTGATGTCTGCAGAAGAGTGAAAGCAGAACATCAACGTCCAGCCGGTCTTCTCCAACCTCTTCCTATTCCCGAGTGGAAATTCGACCACATTGAAATGGATTTCGTCACTGGCTTTCCTAAGTCCAAGAGAGGGAATGATTCTATCTTTGTGGTGATTGACAAGCTTACCAAAGTCGCTCACTTCCTTCCAGTCAAAGAATCCATCAATGCAGCTCAATTGGCAGAGTTGTACACTTCCAGAATTGTGTCCTTACATGGCATTCCTCAAGTTATCTCCTCAGACCGTGGAAGTTTGTTCACTTCAAAGTTCTGGGACTCCTTTCAGTCCGCCATGGGCACTAAGATCAGGTTCAGCACTGCTTTTCACCCTCAGACTAGTGGTCAAGTCGAGCGAGTGAATCGGATTCTAGAAGACATGCTCAGAGCATGTGTCATATCTTTTGGCATGAAATGGGAAGATTGCCTTCCATTTGCCGAGTTCTCTTACAACAACAGCTTTCAAGCAAGTGCAGGCAAAGCTCCGTTAGAAATCATCTATGGCAGGAAGTGCCGTACCCCTCTCAACTGGTCCGAAACAGGTGAATGTCAACTTCTTGGCAATGACTTGATCTCAGAAGCCGAAGAAATGTGCAAAGTCATACGTGAGAATCTCAAGGCCGCTCAGTCGCGTCAGAAGAGCTACCATGACGGCAAGCATCGTGATTTGGCTTTCAACATTGGTGATCATGTCTATTTCCATGTTTCTCCTGTGAAAGGAACCCAAAGATTCGGTATCAAAGGAAAGCTTGCTCCTAGATACGTCGGGCCTTTCAAGATCCTTGGCAAAAGAGGTGATCTAGCCTATCAACTTGAGCTCCCTTCCAACTTCGCCAATGTTCATGATGTGTTCCATGTGTCTCAACTCCGCAAGTGCTTCAAGACTCCTGAACGCATGATTCCGTTTGAAGAGATTGATCTTCAACAAGACCTGTCTTACCGAGAGCATCCTATTGCTATTCTCGAAGAAACCGAGCGCAAGACCAGCAACAAGTCCATCAAATTCTTGAAAGTCAAATGGTCACACCATACCGACCGAGAAGCTACGAGGGAACGAGAAGATCATCTTCGTTCCGAGTACCCTTCCTTTTTCCAGTCCTAGATCTCGGGACGAGATCTTTTTTGTAGTGGAGGAGAGTTTGTAATGCCCCGGATGTAATACTTTCCCTTTTGACCATATAATATATCTCCGGCTTCATCAATTCCTTTTCGGGTTCTTTGTCTTTCGGGTTTTCATTCTTTTGTCGTGTGCGTGTGTTCATTCATTCATAGCATGTAGTCATGTGCATCGCATTGCATTTGTGTTGTCGTTTGCATCCGGTTCCACGCGTTCCTTCCCGTTGTCCGTTTCGCGTTTCGGAGCTCCCTCACGTGTCCGTGGCGTCCCGTAGGCCTACTTTGTTGTTTAGCCGTGTAACGTTACCGGTTTGGCGCGAGACTTGTCGTGTGTTGTTGTTTTGGTATGTGTAACTCGCCTGTCAAATCTCGTCGCGTTTGGAGTTCGTTTGCTACCCCAACAGTTATTCTCGTGGGCTCAAAGTGCCTCCACTTTGAGGCCCAAGACACCCCTCCAACAGGCCACCAACCCAGCCCAAACCCCTCCCTTCATCTAGGCCATCCAATTCTGATCGCGTGGCCGAAAACCACACCCCATTTGGACAACCCTAGCTTCTTCTGCCTATATATTTGTGCACCTTCCCTAATTTTTGCCCCAAATATAGGAAACCCTAGCTTCATCTCCTACCTCCAGCCTCCTCCTCCCACTCCGGCCGGATCCCTCGCCGGAGCACCTAGCCGGAGTTCGCCGGACCATCACCGGAATCCTCACCGCCGCCAGAACTGCGCCGCCACCTCACCGGTCCTTCTCCTCACCGCCGCCGGGCCAACCTCCGCCGCCAGGCCAGCCGGGCACCGCCGCCGCCCCGGCCGGGCGCCGCCGCCCCATCTCCCGCAGGACCCTGCCGGGCCCTGCCTTCACTCCGGCCGCCGCTCGGGCGCCTGGAAGCCGTGCCGCCACCTGGGTCGTGGGGAGCAGGAGGCTCCCCCGATCGGATCCACCCCGCCTCGCCTGGGCCTCCCTCCGCTGGGCCCAAACCCTAGGCCGCCTGGGCCTTCACCGCTCCACCCCGCGCGAGCTGGCCCAGCCCGCGGCCAGCGCTCGGGAACCGCCGATCTCCCACCTCCACAGCGTTTCTCAGCGCCGGCCTCCTCTCGCGGGCCGAGATCCGCGCCGCCTCCCCTGACCGGGCCAGTGCCCCGCGGCCCGTCCGCTTCCCTGACCGCCAGCCGCTCCGTTTCGGCCGATCCGGCCCGATCCGGTCCGATCCGGGCCGGCCTGCTCCAGATCCAGCCCGTTGCCTTTTTTTCCGGATCTGAGGTAGTCCCAATTCCACTAAGTCCCTGAGTTGTTGTGTTGTCTGATGCTATTTTCAAACATGGATAACTTTGTGTGTGATGCTCCGATTTGAGTGAATGAGATGTCCAGACGTTCGTGGAGACTTGTACTACATTTCATCCGTTTGTGCCATGCATGTTTGAGTCCATCTAGATGCCTAAAAATCTGTTGCAAAAGTGCATCTTGCTGTAAACTGCTGTTAGTGTTGTTTTTCATGCCATTTTTGCTATGTGATAACTTTTAGCATGTTTATCCAAATGATGCAAATGAGATGTCCACGTGTTCGTCTTGTCATGCTCTACATGTTGAATGCTTAGGCTTGCAAGTTAGAATTAATCTTGCCATGTTTATCTTCGTTGCAAAGTGCTATGTGGCTGTGATGTTGTTTAACTTGTTATGAGATGCCAACTTGAGGAGCTCATTGATATCATTGTGTTTGTCCCCATGATGCATGCTTAGCTGTTTTGGACTCACCACCATGTGTACTTTGTTGTGGTGTTTACCACTTGCCATGTTTAGCTTTGAGGTGACTTAAACTTGCTCTCAAAGATGCCATGATGAAACTGCTGTTTTAACACTTGGTGAAATTTCACTAAGTCTGGAATCTGTAATTTCCAGATGCCATGTTTGCTTGCTGTTCTAGGCCAATCCATGATAGTTTTTGGGTGACTCTTGATGATTCCTTGCTGTACATATTGTTGGCTATCCATTCATGCTCTCACATGCTTATTTGAGTGGCTGTAGCATATTTAACTTTTGCTCCAAAGTTTCAATAAAATACTGCTGTCAGGATTTTCTTGTCAAGTTCATTATGTCATAGCTTGTTGCTATTGATCCGTGGCTCTTTTGGGGGTGCACCAATGGACTTATTTGCTGTAGGGTATATCTAGTTTATGTTCATGCTCTTTGCCATGATGTTTGAGTGCTGTAGCTTATTTATCTAGTGCTCCGAAGTTGCTATGTGGCTGTAATTTTCAGCTTGTGCATGTTTATTGTTTCGGGCATAACTTTTAGCCCGTAGCTCCGATTGCAGCAAGTCCTATATGAAACTTGTATGATTTTTCATGTAGATTCATAATATCCTATTGTTGTCATGTTTTGAAGCATTTTGCTTGATCTCATATTGTCATGCTCCATGTGCTCCCATAGTGCATCAGTCATGCATCCTGCATATTTTCGTGTGCGCATTGCATCTTGTTGATTCGTGCCTTGTGTGGTTGTGTTGATTAGAGCCGGAAGCTGAGACCGAGTACGAGTACGAGCACGAGGTTACTACCGAGGTTGAGCACGAGGACCCCTCTTACGATCCTATCGACAACTCTTCAGGCAAGATGACCGAACCCGGATACCATTACTATTTTTGCCTATTGCTAGAGTATCGCTCTATAGTTTTGCCTCGATGCCCATGTCTTTCATGTCAGCCTCCTACTTGTAACCATGATCATGTCTAACCACCCTACCTATGCAAACCACTGATTGGCTATACGTAGGCTTCGCTCAGCCCCTCTTATAGCATTGCTAGTTGCAGGTGAAGTTGAAGATGCTTGCTTCATGTTGCAGTTTTTGGGGTTATATCACACTATATAAATGCTTAAATAAAATCATCTATATATTGGCAATGGGTGGAAGGCTAAGCCTTTTGCTTGGTGTTTTGTTCCACTCATGCCGCTAGGAACCGTATAAACTGGTGTTATGTTCCTTGATTATGCGTTCCTCACACAGTTGGGGTTATGGGACCCCCTCGATAAACCGCTAAGTGCTAAGTCTTTTCCAGCAAGTCCCAACATTGGTACTATTCGCCTAATAACTAATAAAACTTGCATAGGGTCTTGCAAACCCGAGTTCTTAATCAACAACCCCGGGCCAGTGCTCCTCATGAGTGTTGGTCCGAAACGGGGAGTCTGCGGGGTCACCACGAGGAAACTCGAGGATTGATATAAACCTATAGAATCACCCATCCGGTCGTGGCCTGAGACTAGATACGCGCGGCTATTGTCAGGGTGTCGGCACGTCAGGAGGATTTGCTGGAATAGCCTTACCTTAGTTCGGAGTATCTTGAGCACGGGATTCCGAGAATACTCGGGTCTTCCCACCTTTGGAGTTGCGACTCCGTGGATCGTGGGCTTGTCATGGGCCAAGTTGGAACACCCCTGCAGGGTTTATGAACTTTCGAAAGCCGTGCCCACGGTTATGTGGCAGATGGGAGCTTGTTAATATCCGGTTGTAGAAAACTTGACACTATGTTCCAATACACTACCAGCGTGTGTACCGTGACTGTCATTTTCCGAAAGGGGTTTCGGGAGATGAACACGGTGGGGTTATGTTTGACTTGATTAGTTTAGGATCACTTAGTGATCATCTCTCGACCGAGGCGCCTTCTCTTCTCGCTCTCTTTACGTAAGCTAGTGCTAGTTGCTGCTGCAAACACTTGTTCTTTCTTCAGCCTTGTTCCACACCCAAGGCTTATATAGTCATGTTACCCGGGAACGGGATTGCTGAGTCCTCTGTGGCTCATAGTTACTTCACCACACCAGATGCAGGTCCGATGGTGAGCTATCCAGGTGCAGGCACCGAGCTAGACTGGGAGTACGACGAGGAGCGTAGCCGTTACTATGTTCGTTATCCCGATGATCAGTAGTGGAACTTCTACTAGGATTCGATCCGACCTGTGGATTTAAATTATGTTTGGTATCTTGTCATTTGGATTTTACCCTTAGATGGGCTGTGATGTTTTATTGAATGATGATTTGGACATGTAATGTATTTGTGTGACGTGGCGAGTGTAAGCCAACTATTTTATGTTTCCCATCCCCATCTTTTACATGAGTTGTGCAAAGATACCAAACTTGCGATCATTCCAGCATGGGGTTATGTCTCTAACTCGTGCCTCGACACGTAGGAGATATAGTCCCATCCTGGGCATTACAGCGTATCTCGTCTCAGGCCACATCCGGATAGGTGATCCTTCGGGAGCCAATCCTCGAGTTTCCCCGTGGTGGCCCCGCAGTCTCCCCGTTTGGGACCAACACCATCAGCACTGGCCCCCCCGCTATGTAGAAAGAATCCTCGGGTAGCGCTAACTCCCTATGCAATTTAATTAATTAATTAAGTTGTTATTATGAGCAAATTAAAACCAATGTTGGGCCCTGCTGGAGGATTCTTATTCAAAGACGAATTGTCAAGGGGTCCCCATCCACCCATCGTGTAAGGAACGCAAAATCAAGGAACTTAATGCCGGTTTATCGGCGCCTAAGGTGGCATGAGTGGAACAAAACACCGAGCAAAAGGCCAAGCCTTCCACCCATGCCCAGTATATAGGTGTGTTAATAATAATAATAGATATTGTGATATTCCAACAACAAGTTCCCTCCTGGAACGATCTTCATCTTCACCTGCAACTAACAACGCTATAAGAGGGGCTGAGCAAGCGGGTAACATAGCCAAACAATGGTTTTGCTAGGAAAGTTTGAAAGGTTAGTGGTTTCATGGCAACAAGGAGAGGCTGACATAAAGATGGGTAGCGCGACATGTAACGATAGCATCGAGACAACTAAGCATGGCAATGGTAGTAAAGGTATCCAAGGGTATGATCATCTTGCCTGGGATTCCGCAAGGGAGAAGAACGGGTCCATGAAGTAGTCGAACAGATCCTCACAACTCCGGAACGAAACCGAAGCTAACAAGAGAAGCAACCGGAAAGAAGCAAACAACACGGTAAACACACAAGCATAAACATGGCATACGATGCACATCCAAGTATGATGCATGTCCGGTTTAAATATGCATGGCATGGCAAAGTGCACCAACAAGTACTACAAGTTAAGTGGAGCTCAATATGCAACGAGTTGCATATTGACGAAACACCACATTTTAATTATTTAATTGACTCTCGTTTATTTACAAGACAAGATTAAATGTTTGTTAACATGGAAAGAGGTGAAGCAAGAGCAAACTACCTATTAAGGCAAGTTTAAATGAGGCCGGAATGACAAACAACAATTCCGGAAAACCCCATATGCATGTTTAGTAATTTTAAGCTAACGACAATTCACACATATAATGTTGTTAACATGATGCGGATGACATGATCAAGTTTTATGCAATTTTTATTAAAAGTTGACATGAAGATGATAAGGAGTATTTGTCACCGTGGTGGAAGGAAAGGGTGCCACGGCAACGATCCGAAAATGATGCAACGGCAACATCTCGGTTCCGGTAACCCGTTGAGAGACCGGCGCAAAAGATGAAGGGCGGCGTGAACGTGCAGAACAAGATGAAAGGTGGGGTGATCCCGTCACCGGGTTCCCACTTGAAAACGACAGGGCAAACAAGGGGCATGACAAAAGACGAAACGGGCACGGTGCACACAAGGGAAACATTTCATACAACACATGCATTCGTCCATGGGTCATCGTCTCGGGGTTATACCTTCGGAACGTTCTTTCTCGAAGTGGTTTGAGTCGTCGAGGGATGTAGTGGAAGTAGTCGTTCACGATCATCGATAGGGGTACTTGTCGCATCGCCATGTGTAGTTGAACTTGGGCATCGGAGAGGAACTTGACGCATCGGGTAGTCGTTCGGTCGTAGCGGTCTTGCCGGCGGGGTACTTGTCGCGTCGCATCATGTAGTTGTTCTCGTTTCGTAGATGTTCCTGTTCAACGTGTCGTGGAACTTGAGGTCTTGGTCTTCGGCGTCGAGGTACTTGGCACATCTGGTAGTCGTACTCGAGGTCATCGTTGACGTAAGGGTACATGAGGGTCGTCGTGGTACTTGGCGTCCGTGGGTACTTGCTGGACCAAAACAAAACACGAGGCCGACGGGGAGAAGCGGGAGGCAGCGATGCTCTGCAACGGAAGAAGCAGAGGAGGCGAAACCAGCAGGCCGGTGCAGCAGGGCGACGGGGAGGTCCGGCCTGGCGACGGAGGTGCGGGGCAGCACCGGCGGGAAGCAGAGGACGGCGGGAGAAGGTGGCGGACGAGCTTCGTGCAGATGACGGTGAGGCGAGGCGGAGGAGGCCAGCAGTGCGGCCAGAGGCGAGGTCGGGGCCGCACGGGAGCCGGTGGCCGGCGCGAGGCGCGGAGGCGGAAGGAGGCGCGGCGGCGCTGCGCTGGAGATGGAGGGGCGCTACTGGACGACGGCGGATCCTGGCCGGCCCGCGGCAGGGTTGCGGGGAGGACGTGGCGCGTCGGGGCTGCGACCTTGGCGCGGAGGAGGCCGGAGAGCGACGCGGCTACGCGGAGGAGGGAGCGGGGCGCTGCGGCGGCTACGAGGAGGAGGGAGCGGGGCGCTGGGGCGGCTACGAGGAGGAGGGAGCGGGGCGCTGGGCCTTGGCGGCGGACGGCGCGGTGCGGTGCTCGGGCTCTCTGGGAGAGAGAGCGATGGGGAAGAAGGGGACGAGGGTGCGGCGCACTGGAGGGAGAGAAGGGATCGAAGGGAGATGGAGGGGGGTTCGGGCTAGGGTTAATAGTGGGATGGGCCTAGAGGGAGGCCCAATGCATCACAAAGAGGCCCTTTCCCCTTAAAAACACAAGCAGTCTCAAAAACCTGATGAAGAAACGGAAAAAATGGACAGGGGTTAGGAGAAGGTTTTTGCTAAGATAAAAATATCCCTAGAAACCTGGAATTGTGGGATATTTTAATAAAATGCTTTGGCAATTTTTAGAGACTACAAATTTATGCGAGTTCGGAAATAACTCAAACTTGCATAAATCTTTTGGCCAACCAAGGCACTTCCAAAAGACATGAAAATTGGAGGAGGTGGGATTTGGCATGATCTAAAATTTAAAGGAAGCTATTGAACATTTTTGAACAGGGAAAAAAATGTCACTTGCGAATAAAAGGTAGAAAGACGAAGAGGAAGATGATCAAGCATGGGCAAGGACTTGGGTGGAACCAAGATGGACTTGAGAGACCAGAAGGCGGGGGAAGTGAGGAATCTCACACCAACATAAAGGGAAAAGTTGGAGGCCATGAATTGAGACAACAAAGTCATAGGGATTTATTTTGCAAGTGTGTTCCGGTTAATTCCACACTAATGGAATATTTATTTATAATAGCTCCATAATATCAGGAGGATATGTTATAAAGAGAAATCACACTTCCCTCGATTTAAATGGATCGAAGATCCACACGATTTATTTAAGTTGAGATGCAAAAGATTAATGACATGATGGCATGATGACATGATACAAGGCAAAATAAATAACACAAGCACAAAAGAAACACATGGTACAACCCGGAACATCTGGAATCTCTGGAATCTTCTGGGACGTCGGTCTTCGGGCGTCACAATTTATTAAAGCGCCGTGTGGTCGAGAACACGCAAATGAAACAGGGTTTGTAAAGAAACATTGACACCGTGCCTAGAGGTTAAATTATCCTTCTTGCTTGCTATACAATACCAAGTTTGGACCGTGTATCGTCTCACAAAAAGAGGTTGGGAAAATTACGGGCTTTGCTCCCTGTACAAGAGGACGTCAGTTCATCACTTCTATGGGTATCATGTCACTGCGAGGATATGAAGGTTGGTCAAGGCATGACTTGGTCTAGCACACACACATGCACGACCCGCAAACTCTCATCTCCCAGACAGTCTAATTTTCCTATGAAATGTAGGCTATAGCACTCTGAAATTCAGTGAATTGATAATACACATCCTAATTTGGATAGTAGATAATTGCCATGGGCACTAGATAGCAAGGCTAATCAACAAAAAATCGATTTGGTTTTCAAGTGAAAAAAGAGATGTACATTACATATTAAGTTCAGGAAGACTTTTCAGCAGCAGCTCATCATCCTTTCCTTTGGTTGATTTTTTTCGTGTTTTTTTATATTGGCCCGCCCAGTCTTTTTTTAGCTCCGCCACTGGTCTAGGACACATTTATATGCCCGGTGAAAATGTTGTCGTGTCGAGAGGAGGAAGCCATACTGTGGTGTATTTGAAGAGAGCGGTTGGCGTTCAGGATATAACCTGAATTCAGTGTTCTACACACTCTGCTCATTTTAACTACTAGATCTGCTGTCATGTGCTGCTACAATCTTGCGGGGCTAAATATTTTTTGTTGGTGCAGTAGCTTATCTCCATTGTTGTCATGGCAGTACGGAGAATGGGGTTAACTGTTAAGAATAAATATATTTCACCTTGAAAGTGATAATGCCATCTTATCATGTATTCTTCGAGAGATAGAGCTGGCTCTATGTCTGTGATGCCTTTAGCTTCAGGACTAGGATATTTTTTCTAAATACTATACTTTTTTAGGGATTCTAAATGCTATACTTAAGTTTACATTTTTTTAGGATATCTCCAGTGCATACTATTTACAATTTAGTTTACATACTAGAAGAGAAGTCAGTTTGGGGAACTGATGCTCCGACTCGGATTGCATACATGGATACCCAGGTTATCTTTTCTCCCTTTCCATTGGAAAATTGAACTGTGTATATCTATGTACCAGTCGCTCTCCAAAGTAGCTTTCTGTTGACGCGCCTTCTCTGTGCAACTATAGGACGTCGCTCGCCTGAAATTTGTTACTTTGCGCAACGAGAAGGCCAGCAAAAAACTCCTAACATTTGCTGGACCTCGTGCTTGGACAACTCAGGAGGTAATTAACTCTATTGCTTTTTTTAGTTAATGAAGTGTATATAGTGTTCAGTAGGGTCTTCTCAACCAAATTTACTAATGACTTGTCATTAATAAGTAGTTACTAGTATAGTATCCTACATAGGGAATGTACCAATCTAGTCATTCATGCATTTTCTTTTGCTTTTGAGAATGTACCAAATGATGGCTTATGGGAGTTGTACATTATTATTTTAATTCTATTTATTTTGCCTTCTCCAGGTTATTACATTATGTGAGAGACTGGCTGGGCAAGATGCCAATGTAACTACTGTTCCTATTGCAGTCTTGAGATTTACTCGTCAATTAACACGGTTCTTCTAGTGGACAAACAATGTGGCTGATAGGCTGGCATTTTCAGAGGTTAGTCTAGGCCGGGCTGCACATGTAATTCCGTAATAGTAATATACCGCTCCCTCCGATCCAAATTAATTGACGCTGAATTAGTACAACTTTATTTTAGATCCAAATTAATCCAAAGTTGTACCAAGTCAGCGTCAATTAATTTGGATCGGAGGGAGTAGTAAGGTAAACGTGCATTGCACGTCGGGGCTTAGATAACCAAAGTATGATAAATATTGATATATCACATTGTAACAGGTAAACATGTTAATTTAGTCACATATGCATACTATGTGCATTATAGTTTAGAATATACTGAAATGTAAATATGTTTGTAATCTGTTTGGTGACAAATAACTAGAAACAACTACATCAGAATGAAAGAAACATGTTTGATCATGTTGGCCCTTTGGAGAAGGCATGTCTATGAACAGGAAGCAAGTTTCGAATGGTAAACACCAATATTGTTGTTTGATCTCGCAAAGCTTGTGTCAAGTCCCTGTCCCAGATATGAGTCACAACAGACCCAGAAATATATTTAAAGAAGGTATCAGAGGTAGACACCATTTTTTCCCTGCATTTAGGAGCCTCAACTGTGTTCCTCACTTATTCATGTTCTAGTTGTTGCAGTGAGAATCGAATACCTCACTTGTTATATTCCGATTATTGCAGCGAGACTCCAGTTGAAAGTGTAACCTATTGGCTCTGGGGTTTTAAACTAGACATTTTCCTTTGTCATACATGTGGTGTAGCGTGGTAATTGACACAGATACTGTTTCTGTTAGAACCAGCTGTGTGCTAATTACAAGTTTATACTTTGTGTCCCGGAGTTGGCATATTTCTATATAGGTTTAGAACCACCGCACAAGGAGTGTGTCAGTGTATCAACAACATTCTTAAACATGCAACATGACTATTTGAAACAAACAACCTAGTTGCGCTTGAACTCTATTCTGAAAAACCACAATAAAAAAACTGTATTCTGAAAAGCACTACTATAGACTATAATAGTCAATAATGACAAGCATCTTTAAGTAACTTGGTCTTTTTTTCCATAGAATCTTTTGAATGAACCATCCAAAACTTAAGCAATTGTAATATAAAATATGAATTTGATAAATAACGGTGTTGCAATTTGCTTCGACAGGAGTTCCATTGAGGATCCAATCATTGTGACAGCGGCTTCTCTAGCTTCAGCCAACAACTTGACCACTCTGCAGCTCTCCAGATCAACCGAAGAAGACTTCTTGTTGTTCTTCTTGAGCGTTTTTTGCGCTTTCTTGATCTGGTGAAACCAAGACTGGATCTTGACCTGAAAAGCTGCATCATATGCTCTCTTGATAACCAACTGCATGTCTTTGACGCTTGCCTTGAACTCAGAAAAGCTGACTTGCACGACATTGCAGAGGTCAAGAAAGACAAGGGAGCGCTCGAGCTCTTGCTCCACAACAACCCTTTGCTGCGTTTTGCAGAGGAGAATTTGGCTGCTAGGGAAGCATGTGAGCTCATTGATGTAGTCATAGATGTCTCCAAGCCTCCTTAGCCCAACACACACCGCCCCAATTGTTGATAAGGGAGAGACGATGGTTGTGTTTAGGCTATGCAGCTGTTGGTCGACATCGGCTTCGCCGGAGCGAGGGCTGGAAGGCACACTCGTGGACCTGAGGTGGGGTGCCATGATTGTGTTGGAAGCTGAAGTTTTTTCGTTTGTTCTCTGGAGATAGAAGATAAGAGAAGCTGCTCTGCGATGGTGTTGAGTTCTGCCTATGGTCTTGTCCCTATATATGTACAGAAAGAAGCAGAAGCCATGGTATGACCCTCTAGACAGCAAGAATCTCAATGATAAAGCTGTGTTGTGCTGCAGTGACAAAAACCACCCATCTCCAATACAGGATGCTGCTTTTCCTATGTCTCCGAGCCAAGATTCTTGATTATTGGGGGCAACCTCATATGGACAGGTGTGTTGCTTTTCCTATGTCTCCCAGCCAAGCTTCATGATTATTACAGGTTTGTTATATGGACTCAGTAGACTTTCCTCCATTACATTGTGTTTGCGGCTGTCGATGATTACAATGCTAACGAGTGGTGTTGCAGGCTGCTATTGAGGCGGAGAGAGCGAAGACCCAGGCTGCTTTTGAGGAGATGGACCGGCAGTTGGCAGAGAGGGACCGGCAGGCGGGGAGAGGGAGAGGGAGAATGAGGAGAGGACGGCTAGGCTGTTGGAGGAGGAGAGGAACCGGAACGACTCGGCTAACCGGGCCATGTACGATCTCTTTGTGGTAAGTTTCTTCTCCATATTAGCTAAATCATGCACGCAATGTTCCTTTCATTAGTAACTAATATGACTGACTCGTCAAAACCAAATGTGCAGTTCATGTGCAAGAAGAACGGCCAGACCCCTCCGTCGATGCCAGTCATTGCTCCGGCGGGCACGGTGAGTTTCATTTGAACGGTCATTAGTTACTAGTCTTCACATTTGAGTTGCATCATGCTAACGATACATTGGAAATAATCTTTGGTGCAGCGTAACTCCCGACAAGCATCGACCGATCCTTCTCTGTCTGCCACTGGCGCGACCGGTCCTACACCTACACCTAGACCTACACCTCCGTGATGACGGTAAGTTTCCCAGGTGTTTTGCTTAATAGAGTTTTGTTGTGATGCCATGTTGTATCTACACATATCGTGCATAATGTGTGTATGTTTCAAATGCATTGTATGTGTGGGATTCGACATGTAGTCGTGTGCCTTTGGTAGCCTTCCATACAGGGAAATGCCTCCTAGTGCTTCCACTGAGCCATGGTAGTTCGCTACTGCTCCGGAACACATGGATTGACCGGCATGTGTCCTTCTTTGCTCCTGTGTCTGTCCCTACGGGGAAATGTCACGCGGTGTATCACCGAAGTCCTTGTAGCTTGCTGTGACTTGGTTGCACTCGCTGATGACCGACACGTGCATTGATGGGTCATGTATGCCTGTCCCTGTACGTTTGTGCTACCTTGGTTCTATGACTAGTCATATCGGCCCGGGTTCTCTGCCATATGGATACTAGCGACATAATCATATACTTAGCATTTTTTCCTCCAAAATGACTCAATATGCTTAGCTTGCTTAAAAAAGACATAATAAGCTTAATTAGCTCCAAAATGACATATTTAACCTAGGATAGCTCTAAAATGACCTACACTTAGCATTTTTCCTCCAAAATGACTTAATATGGTTATCTAGCTTAAAAATTACATAATAAGCTTAATTAGCTCCAAAATGACCTATTTAACCTAGGATAGCTCTAAAATGACCTATACTTAGCATTTTTTTCCTCCAAAATGACTTAATATGCTTAGCTAGCTTAAAAATGACCTATTTAACCTAGGATTGCTCTAAAATGACCTATACTTAGGATCTTTTCCTCCAAAATGACTTAATATGCTTAAGAAATGACATAGTTTAGCTCCCAAATGACTTCACATGCTTAGCTAGCTCCAAAATGACATAATAAGCTTACTTAGCTCTAAAATGACCTATTTAACCTAGGCTAGCTCTAAAATGACCTATACTTAGCATTTTTTCCTCCTAAATTACTTAATATGCTTAGCTAGCTCGAAAATTACATAATAAGCTTACTTAGCTCCAAAATGACCTATTTAGCTTAGGATAGCTCTAAAATGACCTATACTTAGCATTTTTCCTCCAAAATGACTTAATATGCTTAGCTAGCTTAAAATGACCTATTTAACCTAGGATAGCTCTAAAATGACCTATACTTAGCATCTTTTCCTCCAAAATGACTTAATATGCTTAGCTAACTCTAAAATGACATAATATGCTTAAGAAATGACATATTTTAGGTCCTAAATGACTTCATATGCTTAGCTAGCTCTAAAATGACATAATAACCTTACTTAGCTCCAAAATGACCTATTTAACCTAGGCTAGCTCTAAAATGACCTATACTTAGCATTATTTCCTCCTAAATTGTGACGCCCTGATAATTAAGCTACCGTAATCCCGTGTTAATGGTGCCATGTCATCACTCTTACTATTACTAATCCCCCTTTGCATTCAAACACAGTTCAAATTCCAAATTCAAATTAAAGTGAAAATTTAAAATTCTCAAACATGCAAACTATAATGTGCAAAGTGTGGCAAATATTGCATAACTAATTATGGTTGTGAACCAACATCTTTGCGAAGTGGTTTAAAGCCCTTAACTAATTAAAACAGGGGCTAAAAGCAATTATTAAATGCCTTTAATAATAAAACAAATACAAATCTATTTTATTGTAGTGTTAAACTTTTGTGGTAGTGGCCTAATTATTACTACTAATTTAGATGCTAAAAAATATGTTTTACAAAACTAAGATAAATAAATAAAATGAAACTAAAAAATAGAAATTTAATTAAAAAAAGACAAGAGATCCAAAAGGTTAAATAAATAAGAGAAGCCCCTGGCCCTCGGCCCAACTCAGCCAGCTGGCCCACCTAGCCCCCACCAGTCGCCTACTCCCATGTTCCCTTGGCGTGGTCGCAACAGGAGCGACGCCCCGCCGAACCACCTCGTTGGCGTCGGCGAGGCCGCGAGGGGATAAGGCAGGCGCCCTCCCCCCTCTCGGCCTCATCAGCTCCACTCCCCCTGCGTAGATATTTTTCCCACGCCCCATCTCTCCCTCGTCACTCCCTCGTGGTCCAGATCCACCTCATCGTGCGCTCGCGTCGCCGGCCATCTCGTCCTACCACGGCCACCATGCCCCCCCACCGCCTAGGACCGCGTCCGTCCGTTTCGTCGTCTTCCTCTGCATCAATTGGTGCCACCCGTTGGAGCTCCTCACGCTGCAGCGCCGGATCGAAGCTTCTTCCTCCTCGGGTCGCCGACGAACCACGACGACACCGGCCACCTCTGCTGCTCCTAAGCCACTCGATGGGCCTCCTTGCGCCTGCTCGGTGAGCACCACCCCGTTCCCCCTTTCCCTCATCATCGTAGTCGTCGTAGCACCGTTACCCGCGAGCTTCGGCTCCGCGGTCCGCCGTGGCTGGAGCTCTCCTCCCGCACGCGCTCGCACACCGTCCGCCCCTGCGTCCACACTGCAGTATGTGCCCTGCAGCGCCTCTTCCGCGGCCTGTCTCTGACGCCCCGCGCCCGCCCACTGTTGCCTACTGCCGCTGCGTTGCTGTAGTCTGCTCTGGTCGCCGTTGGAGCCGTGGCCGCGCTCACCCCGTGCCACTTCTCGCGCCACGGCCGCCCACGCCTCACGTCCGTCCCACCTTGCGCGCAGCATGCGCGGCCGTGTGCATGCCGCTTGCTTCGCTGCTCCCGCATCCGCTGTCTGCTATGCTACATGGCTACAGTAACATTCAGTTACTGTAGTAGTAGCTAGCTTTTGTATTTATACAATGACTAGCCTTCTAAACTGCCACTAAACAGCGATAAGACAAGTCCTAACATGGGGAAAAATTATATGAACGAAAAGTAGACGTAACAAGCCTCATTTTGTTTCATTGGACCTGCTTCAGATAATGCATGGATTAAATCCTTCAAAAAATCACAAAATGGTATCTTGTGTTAAAAGGAATAGAGTTACTCCCTAGCATTTTGTGTGTGTGCCGTGTGTGGCCGGCTGTGTGCCTCTGGCCGGCCCTGTGTTCTTGCATGATGTGTGTGTGTGTGTGCAGCGTGTGTGTGGCCGGCTGCGTCTCTGGATGTGACCGGCCCTATTTAGGTTAGTAGCTAATGAGTAGTTAGACTAATTATTAGTTTGGATAATTGCTAGCCTATGACATGTGGCCCCCTATGTTAATTTAACCCCTCCGTTTTAGTTTATCCATCAATTAAATTATGTGTCAATAACATGTGGGCCAAATCCTCCCTTTTGACAAATCAAATTGACTTGGTCAAATTCGGATTAGATTAAATAAAAATATTCCAGAAAATCATAGAAAATACTATAAACTTTGAAAAATCATATATAATAAACTGTATCTCGGATGGAAATACTTTGTACATGAAAGTTGCTCAGAACAACGAGACGAATCTGAATACACAACCCGTTCGTCCGCCACACATCCCTAGCATAGCCAACATGCAACTTTCCCCCTCCGGTTCATCTGTCCGAAAACATGAAACACCGGGGATACTTTCCCGGATGTCCCCCCCCTCCGCCGGCATCGCCTAGTACCTAGCACCGCGTATTGCCTCGTTAGGTTTTGTGATGCTTTGTTTGCTCCATATTTACTGTTCCCCCCCCTCTTCTTCTCCGGTAGATCCCGAGACCAGCGCTGATGCCGCTGAGTACGACTACGTCACCGACGACCCTTCTTCCTATACAACAGAGCTTCCAGGCAAGCCACCCCCCCTGATCACCAGATATTGCCTATTCTTCTCTATATTGCTTGCATTAGAGTAGTGTAGCATGTTACTGCTTTCCGTTAATCCTATTCTGATGCATAGCCTGTCATTGTTGCTACAGTTGTTACCCTTACCTGCTATCCTACTCCTTAGTATAGGATGCTAGTATTCCATCAGTGGCCCCACATCCTTGTCCGTCTGCCATGCTATACTATCGGGCCGTGATCACCTCGGGTGGTGATCACGGGTATATACTATACTCATACTTTACATGACACATGATGTGACTAAAGTTGGGTCGGCTCATTGATTACCCGCAAGTGATTCGATGTGGGGGCTGAAAGGACAGGTGGCTCCATCCAGGCAGTGATTGGCCTGAGTTCCCGACGGCCCCCCCCGAGTGGATCTTTGTGGCGGAGCGACAGGGCAGGTTGAGACACCCAGTGGAGAGGTGGCCTGGCCCTGGTCGTTGTCTGTGGTGATTTCATAATAACACGCTTAACGAGTTTGGATATTTGATCTGAGTCTGGCCATTGGCCTATACGCACTAACTAGCTACGTGGGAATAGTTATGGGCACTCGACGTCGTGGTATCATCCGAAGCCTTCTTGACGTCAGCGACTGAGCGGCGCGCGCCGGGTTGGACCGCGTAACGTAACTTCCTTAGTAATGGAGGTTGCTAGGTCTGCTTACCGGCCGCGTACGCAACGTGCAGGTGTGCGTTGGGCGATGGGCCCGGACCCCTGCGCGCCTAGGACTTAGACCGGCGTGCTGACCTCTCTGTTGTGCGTAGGTAGGGCTGCGACGTGTTGATCTTCCGAGGCTGGGCATGACCCTGGAAAGTGTATCCGGCCAAATGGGATCAAGCGTGCTGGGTTTTGTGGTGCACCCTATTCGAATAGCCGTGTCCCTCGGTAAAAGGACGACCCGGAGTTGTATTCCGACCTCATGACAACTAGAACCGGATACTTGATAAAACACACCCAGATGAGTTCCAGATATAACTCGGTGATTGCTCTCTCACAGGGTGATGTGCGGGAGGATCGCCGAGTAGGATTATGCTATTCGATGTTACTTGGTGAACTTACCATCTATTCTATTCTACTGCTGCAAGACGGAGGCTGCTAGAAGTTGGATACTTGTCACTATTCCATCTACTCTCTTCTACTGCTGCAAGATGAAGGCTGCCAGAAGCGTAGTCTTCGACTGGATTAGCTATCCCCCTCTTATTCTGGCATTCTGCAGTTCAGCCCACATATATTACCCCTTTATACATATACCATTGCATATGTAGTGTAGATCGTGGCTTGTGAGTACTTTGGATGAGTACTCACGGTTGCTTTGCTCCCCCTTTCCCCCCTTTTCCTTTCTTCTCGGATGATGCAACCAGATGGTGGAGTCCAGGAGCCAGATGATCCCGAGGATGTTTCTACGTGGAGTTCGGCTTCGAGGAGTAGTTAGGAGGTCCCAGGCAGGAGGCCTTGCCTTTTCGATCGTTGCTATATTTGTGCTAGCCTTCTTAAGGCACACTTGTTTAACTTATGTCTGTACTCAGTTATTATTGTTTCCGCTGACTCTTGTGTATTCGAGCTTACGTATTCGAGCCCTCGAGGCCCCTGGCTTGTAATATAAAGCTTGTATTATTTTAATTTGTGTCTAGAGTTGTGTTGTGATATCTTCCAGTGAGTCCTTGATCTTGGCCGTACACATTTGCGTGCATGTTTAGTGTACGGAAAAATCGGGGGCGTCACATAAATGACTCAATATGCTTAGCTAGCTCAAAAATGACATAATAAGCTTGATTAGCTCCAAAATGACATATTTAAACTAGGATAGCTCTAAAATGACCTATACTTAGCATTTTTTCCTCCAAAATGACTTAATATGCTTAGCTAGCTTAAAAATGACCTATTTAACCTAGGATAGCTCTAAAATTACCTATATTTAGCATCTTTTCCTCCAAAATGACTTAATATGCTTAACTGGCTCTAAAATGACATAATATGCTTAAGAAATGACATATTTTAGCTCCTAAATGACTTCATATGCTTAGCTAGCTCCAAAATGACATAATGACCTTACTTAGCTCCAAAATGACCTATTTTACAGATATAAGTTGCATCATAATAATCTCCACATTTTAGTTGCATCATAATAATCTTCTTCTTCTAGTCTTCTTCTTCTAACTTTCTTCTTTCCCATTTTACAGATTTGCTTAAGATGACGGAAGCTTGGGTTGATGGAGTGCTTGTATTTAGTTTTTGTTTTGACCTTGTGAAACTTGCTACATATGGATGAAACTGTGTAATATTGATGAAACTATGTATATGTACGGATGAAACTTGCTACTATTGGTAACATGTGTTGGATATATATATGTGTTCATGACTATTGGTAATATGTGTTGAATATGCTATATTGGTCATATAAATATATTTGTGTTTGATTTTCTGTGAAAATGAATTGATATAAGAAAAACAAAATTAAATGAGGCAATATAGACACTTTGCCATCTGCTGGCATATGGCAAAGAGCTTTGCCATCAGCTGGCAGATGGCAAAGAGGCCACGTGTCATCCAGAGGTAAATTTTGGGCTGGCCTATTTGGGCTCCTTGCCATCTACCAGCAGATGGCAAAGCTCTTTGCCATCAGCTGGCAGACGGCAAAGCATGTAGCCTTTGCCATCGGCTGGTAGACGGCAAATTGCGTGCAGCCTTTGCCATCTGCTGGCAGACGGCAAAGAGCCTATAGCCTTTGCCATCTGCTGGCAGATGGCAAAGAGCCTGCAGCCTTTGCCATCTGCTGGCAGATGGCAAAGTATGCCGTTATCCTTCTAACGGGGCTAACCCCGTTAAGAGGCTTTGCCATCTGTCAGCTGATGGCAAAGGCACATGCTCTTTGCCATCAGCCAGCAGATGGCAAAGAAGCCTTTGCCCACTGGATTTCAGACAAACGGTTTGCCATCTGCTAGCTGATGGCAAAGCCTTTGCCATCCGCCGACCATGCCTTTGCCATCTGCCATGGCAGATGGCAAAGTGCCAGATTCCAGTAGTGTATCATATTACTTTGCTACTAAACTATCTTGCTGTAGATACTAAGTTTCCATGTGTGGTTGAATTGACAACTCAGCTGCTAATACTTAAGAGTATTCTTTGGCTCCCCTTATGTCGAATCAACAAATTTGGGTTGAATACTTTACCATCGAAAACTGTTGCGATCCCCTACACTTGTGGGTTATCAAGACTATTTTCTGGCGCCGTTGCCGGGGAGCATAGCTATATTCTTTAAGTCACTTGGGATTTATATCTGTTGATCACTATGAAGAACTTGAAGGACTCAAAAACCAAGATCTTACCCTCAACTACGAGGGGAGGTAAGGAACTGCCATTTAGCTCTTCACTTGATTCACCATCTATTATGGGTAAATTTGTGACATCTACTCCTGCTACTGAATCTGATATGTCGTATGTTCTTGATGATGCCACTTCTGCTATGTATGATGAAACTACTTCTATGCTTGATAATACTTTGCCACTAGGTGAATTTCTAGATGAACAAATTGCTAGAGTTAGGGAGAATGCAAATATTGAAACTGATGATATTTATGAAAATGATGATGAAGCTTCTCCCAATAGATATGAATTGCCTGTTGTTCCTGAGAGTTATGTTATGGATGAAGAAACTGCTAGAGACTTTTTGCTTGCAACGATAGATATGATCTTAAGAAATTATTAGCTAAGCTGAAAGAGAATTCCTTGAATGCTAGAATGAAACATGACCCTGCTTTTTCTACTTCACCTATCTTTGTTACTGATAAGGATTATGAATTCTCTGTCGATCCTGAGTTAATTACTTTGGTTGAATCTAATCCTTTCCATGGCTATGAGTCTGAAACTGTTGTGGCACATCTTACTAAGTTGAATGATATAGCCACCATGTTTACCAACGATGAAAAGATTCATTACTACTATATCCTTAAGTTGTTTCCTTTCGAGTTAAAGGGTGATGCTAAGACTTGGTTTAATTCTCTTGATCCTGGTTGTGTGCGTAGTCCCGAAGATATGATGTATTACTTCTCTGCTAAATATTTTCCCGCTCATAAGAAACAAGCTGCCTTACGGGAAATATATAACTTTGTGCAAATTTAAGAAGAGAGTCTCCCACAAGCTTGGAGGAGGCTTCTCCAATTACTTAATGCTTTGCCTGATCATCCTCTTGAGAGGAACGATATACTTGATGTCTTTTATAATGGACTAACCGATGCTTCCAGAGGCCACCTGGATAGTTGTGCTGGTTGTGTTTTCAGGGAAAGAACAGTTGATCAAGCTGAATTACTATTGAATGATATGCTGGCCAATGAAAATAATTGGACACTTCCTGAACCAGCCCTTAAGCCAACTCTGAAGAAAAGAGGTGTTCTATTTCTCAGTCCTGAAGATATGCAAGAGGCAAAGAAATCTATGAAAGAAAAAGGTATTAAAGCTGAAGATGTTAAGAGTTTACCACCTATTGAAGAAATACATGGTCTTGATAACCCGACACAGGTAGTAAAGGTAAATTCTCTCTATAGATTTGATGAAGGTGATATTCCTCGTTATAAGTCTGCTAGCCAATGCTTAGATGAGTTTGACAATTTCATTGTGAAACAAGAAAACTTCAATGCTTATGTTGGTAAACAATTGCAACATAATGCCTATATGATTGAACGCTTGAGTGATTATCTGTCTAGAGTTAAAGGTGAATTGAAACTCATTAGTATACATGCTTCCATGGTTACCACTCAAGTAGAGCAAGTACTTAAGGCTCAGAATGATTTGCTCAATGAATTAAATAGTAAGGGTAGTGACAATGCCATTAGAGTTGTGACTAGGGGTGACAGAATGACTCAGGAACCTCTACATCCTGAGGGCCATCCTAAGAGAATTGAGCAAGATTCTCAGAGAGCTAATTTAGATGCACCTAGTTCTTCTAAGAAGAAGAAAAAGAAAAATGATAGAACTTTGCATGCTTCTAGTGAACCTGTAGCTGACACACCTCAGAATCCCAAAGATATATCTGTTTCTGATGCTGAGACACAATTTGGTAATGAACATGAACCTAGAGATAATGTTAATGAAGATGTTCATGATGATGTTCAACCTAGCAATGATAATGATGTAGAGATTGAGCCTGTTGTTGATCTTGATAACCCACAATCAAAGAATCAACGTTATGATAAGAGAAACTTTGTTGCTAGGAAGCACGGTAAGGAAAGAGAACCATGGGTTCAGAAACCCATGCCTTTTCCTCCGAAACCATCCAAGAAAAAGGATGATGAAGATTTTGAGCGCTTTGCTAAAATGATTAGACCTATCTTTTTGCGTATGTGTTTGACTGATGTGCTTAAAACAAATCCTTATGCTAAGTATATGAAAGATATTATTACCAATAAAAGAAACAAACCTGAAGTAGAAAATTCCACCATGCTTGCCAATTACACTTTTAAAGGTGGAATACCTAAGAAACTAGGAGATCCAGGAGTACCCACTATACCTTGATCCATTAAATGAAACTATGTTAAAACTGCTTTATGTGATCTTGGGGCCGGTGTTAGTGTTATGCCTCTCTCTTTATATCGTAGACTTGACTGGAGTAAGTTGACACCTACTGAAATATCTTTGCAAATGGCTGATAAATCAACTGCTATACCTGTCGGTATTTGTGAGGATGTGCCTGTTGTAGTTGCAAATGTTACTATTCTAACGGACTTTGTTATACTTGATATTCCCGAGGACGATAGTATGTCTATTATCCTTGGTAGACCCTTTTTGAATACTGCAGGGGCTGTTATTGATTGCAACAAAGACAATGTCACTTTTCAAGTCAATGGTAATGAGTATACGGTACACTTTCCGAGGAAACAACCTCAGGTCCACAGTATCAATTATATTGACAAAATTCCAACTATTACTATTGGAGGTTTTGAATTTCCTGTTCCTACTATCAAGAAGACATATGATATTCTTATTGTTGGGGACATACATATCCCCATTGAGGTAACCTAGTGTTATTCGACAATTCTCCGTTTTCATGTTATTCGGAAAGAGTTTATTAGCAAGACCTGATAAACCTTGTTAATGGATTCCTTTTGATGAGCATGAGATAGGTGAATCTAGATAGCAAAACCTTCTGTACCCTCCTTTTACTTTTTGTTAATTAGGATAAATAAAGCAAAAATAGTACTTTCTGTCTGTTTTCAGACTTATCCGTGCAATTAAAAAATTCCCAGAAAATAAAAGTTCTCCAAATGCCCTGAAAATTAAATATGTTTTTTCTGGAATATTTGAGGATGTATGGCACAGAACACACAGCGAGGGGAGCCAGCACCTGGCCACGAGGGTCCAGGGCGCACCCCCTGCCTCATGGGCCCCATGTGGCTCCCCTCCACTTATTCCTGCACCCATACTCTTCTTCTTCCTCCCAAAAAAATCACCAACCAGCTCAAGCACGAGTTCTAGCTCATCTTGCTGCCATTTCCAATCTCCTTGCTCAAAGCACCATTCACCAAACTGTTTGGGGAGATTGTTCCTTGGTATGTGACTCCTCCATTGGTCCAATTAGTTTTGTTCTAGTGCTTTATTTATTGCAAATTTTTGCTGCTGTGGTGACCTTGTTCTTGAGCTTGCATGTCAAATTTTCTTGGTACCAAGTAGTTCTAATGCATGACATAGTCTCTAGGCACTAGTAGGAGTTGTTGCTATCAATCTTGTTGAGTTTGGTTAACTTTTACTTTGAGTTGCTAAAAATTTCAGAAATTTTCAGAAGGGAAAAATGATAAAGAGATTGTTGAGGGGCTCCTCCAGTAAGAGTTCAGAGGAGAAGAAGAAGGAAGAAAATAAGAAGCACAAATATAATCTTCCTCGCATGGCGGAAGTTCGGCCGTGTGAATGGCCTTGCAATGATTTCATGATGTCCGTCGGGATTTACGAAGACTTTTATTGGTTGCCAAATAATGCAGGCCTCTGATACGTCTCCAACGTATCTACTTTTCCAAACCCTTTTGCCCTTGTTTTGGACTCTAACTTGCATGATCTGAATGGAACTAACCCAGACTGACGCTGTTTTCAGCAGAATTGCCATGGTGTTATTTTTGTGCAGAAATAAAAAGTCCTCGGAATGACCTGAAAATTCACGGAGAATTATTTTGGAAAATATAAAAAATACCTGCAAGAAGATCCACACCGGGGGCCCACACCCTGTCCACGAGCGTGGGGGGCGCGCCCCCTCCCCTAGGGCGAGCCCCCTGCCTCGTGCCCTGGTGCTCCGCCGACGTATCTCTAGATCCCATATATTCACTTTCAGGGAGAAAAAAAACCAGAGAGGAAGAATTATCGCGTTTTACGATACAGACCGCCGCCAAGCCCTAATCTCTCTTGGGAGGGCTGATCTGGAGTCCGTTCGGGGCTCTGGAGAGTGGAGATTGTCGCCATCGTCATCATCAACCTTCCTCCATCACCAATTCCATGATGCTCATCGTCGTGCGTGAGTAATTCCATCGTAGGCTTGCTGGACGGTAACGGGTTGGATGGGATCTATCATGTAATCGAGTTAGTTTTGTTAGGGTTTGATCCCTAATATCCACTATGTTCTGAGATTGATGTTGCTATGACTTTGCTATGCTTAATGCTTGTCACTAGGGCCCGAGTGCCATGATTTCAGATCCGAACCTATCATGTTTTCATGAATATATGTGTGTTCTTGATGCTATCTTGCAAGTCTATAGTCACCTACTATGTGTTATGATCTGGCAATCCCGAAGAGACAATAATCGGGATCACTCCCGGTGATGATCGTAGTTTGAGGAGTTCATGTATTCACTATGTGTTAATGCTTTGGTCCGGTGCTCTATTAAAAGGAGGCCTTAATATCCCTTAGTTTCCAATAGGACCCCGCTGCCATGGGAGGGTAGGACAAAAGATGTCATGCAAGTTCTTTTCCATAAGCACGTATGACTATATTCGGAATACATGCCTACATTGCATTGGTGAACTGGAGTTAGTTCTTTGTCACCCTAGGTTATAACTTTTACATGATGAATTGCATCCGACACAATTCCCCATCACCGATGCAATGCCTACGAGCTTTTCCCATATTGCTTGTTGTCGGGGGAAAACTGTCCTCCCACGAGCACCTATGGGACCGGAGCCCCTTCTACGTTGCGGTAAGGGAGCGGAGGGAGCACGGAGAGCAGATCGAGGAGCACACGCAGGCAGTTTTAGCCAGGTTCGGGCCGCGCGGACACGTAAAACCCTACTCCTGCCTTAGGTTGTATTAAGTTCTTGAGCTCGGGAGCTTGAAGAGCTACAGTACTAGCTACACCGAGCGAGGGAGTTGTCTAGGTTTCGAACCCTTTCTACGTTGTGCATGGGCCTCCTTTTATAGCTCAAGGGGTCACCGACAGGTGTCAACGTAGAGGAGGGTAAAAGTGTAATTTTGGTGGTAGTTGTCACAGTGCGTGAATAGTGCATGAACAGTGATCTTCACCTAACCTTGACAGTGGGGGACAAGGGCATTAAATGCCCGTCACCGTCGACCCCAAAAGCGTCCGCCCATGCTTCTCCGTTCGCCACGGCGGTAGCCTCGTCACCGTGGCTTGCCACCGTATCCCCCAAGCTGCACAGCCATCCGCCACGTGCCCCTGGAAGGGCCCCAGGGCGACACGTGGGCCGATGAGCTGGAGCGCGGGCACACAGCGCAGGTCTCCCCGGCAAGCACCTTGCCGGGGTAGTGATCTTGTCGGGCTCGGAAGCTTGTCGCTCTCCGGGTCTTGCCGGGGCGCACGATGCGCCGAGGCATCTCTTGAGGTAAGTGTTCCTTGGCCTTCCTAGCAAGCTCCTCTTGCCAGGGTCTTGCGCTAAAGTGATAACCTTGAGCCTGGTGCGGCCTTCCCGGCAAGCTCCTCTTGCCGGGGCTTTGATCTTCTGTCTTGTATACTTTGTTTTTGAATGGCTCCATAGGGACAGGAGAGGTTCTTGGCGAGCACGTGGTAAGCCTAGCCGCGGGAAGCTGCTACTGCCCGTGCACAAGTTGGGGTACTAAGGTACCCCTATCTTAGTACACCGACAGGAGCCCCCGGGCCTGGGCCACACACGGTGCCGAGCGCTGTTGGGCTAGGCCCAAGACAGTGCACGGGCACACGCGGCCCACGGCAAGCCGTATCCCCCTTCGTATCCGCCGCATCCCTCCCTAACGGCACGCGTCGTTGCGGCGTCGTGGGAGAGATCGTGGCATGTTTCTTTAATGGGAAATGCGGAACGTCCCCCACTCCCCCCTTAAAAGCAGAGGAAGCAGGGGCAGATCCCCTCCACCGTCTTCATTGCGCCTTGATTCTCCAGAAACCCCCGCCGCTTCTTGCCTCCGCCGTCTCCCGCATCCGCGGCGCCGTCGACCTCTGCGCCTCTTTCCTCACCGCCCCCGCCATGGCTCCGAAGAGCGACAAGGCCAAGAGCGACAAGGCCAAGAACAACAAGGCCAAGAAGGAGAAGTCCGAGAAGGCGGCGAAGCTGGCCGCCCTGCGGAAGAGGTGCGTGGTCTTCGCGCCGAGGCTTGGCGTGAGGGAGCTGCGGAACAAATACTATTTGTTCTGGGCGAGGGAGACCAAAGCTCATCCCCGCATCAGAGCCTTCCCCGCCGTCGCCAAAGATATGTTCCCCGGCGGGTACTTTTTCTTTGCCGCATTCTTCCACTGTGGTCTGTGCCCTCCGTTCTCGGAGTTCTTTTGCGATATAATGAATACATACGGCCTCCACCTTATGGATTTCACCCCCAACGCCATCCTTACGATGGCCGTTTTCGTACATCTGTGCGAAACCTATGTTGGTGTTCATCCAAATGTAGCTCTTTTCTGCCACTACTTCATGCCTAGAGTAGAGGCAGGTGCCCCCCTCTCCGGCGGCATCTCCTGGATCTTCAGGCTGAACAAGAAGGACTCGTACCTGAGGGGAGAGCTTCGCGGGAAGTGGGAGGAGTGGAGAGCCGATTGGTGTTGGGTGGTGGAAGATAACCCTGAGCCTTTTACTGCGCCGCGCACAACTGCCATAGTGCGCGGCAGGGATTGGAGCGAATTGGCCCCGGAGGACAACAAGCTCAGTATCGCCCTCATTAGGATCATTCGTCTCCGGGTCGCCAATCTGACCATCGGAGAAGTTGGAGCAGATTTCCTCCGCCGCCGCATCGCCCCTTTACAAGAAAGGAAAAGGCCCGCTTGGGAATTTGGCAATGCGGCAGATATCATGAGGCTGCGCCCTGGATTAAACTATAACTTTACTGCCTTGGAGCTGAAGGGGATGGTTCGGGATCTCTTCAAGCATGACCCCAACCACCCGGAGTGGTTCAGACCTTCTCGGGGAGTGGTGCCGCTGTGCAACAGCACTGCCCGCGATTCTCTATGAGCGATGATGCCCGCGTGTGACTCCCATGGCGTCGTCCCCACCTGGATAGAGCCTCCGCCGGATACTGTGCTGGCCTTCTTTGACAACTTGGTCGAGAAGCCCCGCAACACCGAGGAGAACAAGGGCCTCACCCGGGCCACTACTGAACGGGATATAGCTTATATCGCCTCCAGGATGGAGGAGGCCGCCGCATCTGCGGCGGCGGGTGACTTTGGATACACCGTGGAAGAGGCACAGGCCGCAGACGCAATGAGCCAAGCAGAGGAGGCGGAGATCCTCAAGCTGCTGAAGCTTGCGCCCGAGGAGTTTGCCGGGGAGCCTTCCGTGAAGTTTGCCGGGACGAGCGAAGTTGCCGGGGGTAGCGAGGCCGCCGGGCATGGCGCTGAGTCCAGCGGGCCTGCCGAGGAGGAGGAAGACGCCGAGGCTGATGAAGACTCTGGTGGATCCTTGAATCTCGATGACGACGCCTCCTCATCCTCAGAGAACTCCCCGCCTCCGGCAAGTCCCACGCAGCAACCGAAGAAGCGCCTCCGCAAGGCAGCTGAGACGGCGAGGCTGCAGGCGCCTCGACAGCAGCCAGCACGCCGTGCGACGCGCGCCACCAGGACGAGCGAAGTCGTCAAGGAGGCGCCCCGTGCTCGAGCGCCAAGCAGAGGGGGAGCTTCCCGGAGCGGAACGGGTGCTCCTTCTGCCCCTCGGTCCTCGGCGACAACGGGGGCTGGGTCTTCGCAGCCCACAGCCCCGGAGACCGCCAAGCGCCCGAGGGAGCCTTCTCCTCCAGCTCCTCGTGCGGGAGCACACCAGGCGGAGTTTGACTTCTCCGCCCTCAGCTCCGACAAAGAGGAAGAGGAGTAAGTACTTGCAATTCTTTAATTTCTTCGATTTTGTCTTGATCTTCCTTGTTGATTCTGATCTTGTTTTTGTTTTGCTTTCAGGACCCTGACCCAGCGGATGGCGAAGAGGGCCAAGATCCCTGTGGTCGAGGTTGAAGACGACTCGCCCGCCGCGGCGACGGGAGACGTGCCAGCGGCAAACTTGCCGAATCAACCTGCTGCTCCGAGGAGCAGCCCCCAGCGCAGCCCCCAGCGTAAGTCTGGTATTCGTTTTTCTGCTTGACGGGCGCGCTTGAGGTTGTTGCTTGGTTGACGTTTTGACGTCTCGTTTGTCTTGTGCAGAAGTGGAGCCGCAGCTGCAGGAGCGCCCGGAGGTCGCCCCCGACGAGCCACTTGCTCCACCCTCCCCGCCAAGGGTAAACTCCCCGGCAAGGGAGAATGCTCCGCCAAGGACGGGCACTCCGCCAAGGGCGAGTACCCCGCCAAGGGTGAGCACCCCGACAAGGGTGAGCACCCCGCCAAGGGAGGGCGCGGGCGGCCCTCCGCCAGCAGGGGCCACCACTCCGCCGCCAAGGGAGAATTCCCCGGCGAGGGAGCCTGTCGTTGAAGAAGTCCGTGAAGGTAAATCTTGTAGCTTCTTCTTCTTGAACTTGTCTTTTTGGATATTTGCTTGACTCTTTCTTTCCTTTTTCTTCTGCTAGATCCTCCTGCCCCGGAGCGGATGGAGACGGAGACCATCGGCGAGGAGGGTGTGCACGGCGACGGCGGCAACGCCACTGCTCCTGACGAGCCAGCCACCGAAGAGACCACCCCGACCGCCGACGCCGCGGCTGGGGAAGAGGCCGGCGACCACACTGCTGGCCCGGAGGCCGCAGGAGCGTCGGACGCTGCACCGGCCGCCGACCCCTCCGCCTCCACAGAACGGTCGGGTGTCTACTTGGAGGCCGCCAACGGGGTCTTTATTCAAGTCCCGTGGGCGTCCTCGTCTCGAGCACCCGTGGAGGGAGAGACCTTTGACGGAGAGGTCCTCGCCTCTGCGGGGTTGAAGGTTGTTGAAGCGCCCGGCGGTAGCGACGAGCCCGAAGAGGAGAAGCTCCTTCGTCGGCTCCTGGCCTTGTACCGGGCCAGGCAGGCGAAATTGGAGTCTCGGGAGGCTCTTGCCGCCAAGGCTGGAGCTGACTTGGAGAAGCGCACCGTGGAGCTTCGCGCCGACAACCAGGCAGCCCTCCGCAACCTGGCTGAGGAGCGCGAAGAGCTTGCCGGGGCGCAGCAAGCCTTCCTCCTTGAAAAAGCTGAGGCCGAGGAGCAGCAACGACTGGCCGGCGAGGAGCTTTCCCGGCGAGAAGGAGCACTCAACCAGCGGAAGGTCGACCTCGACGCCCACGAGGACGACCTCACCGCCCGGGAGCAGGCCATTGGCGGGGCTCTGAAGGAGGCGAGGAGCGCTGCAGCCGCCGCAGAGACCGCCAAGAAAGATCTGGAGGCCATAGTGGAGCAGCTGGAGTTGTACCTGAAGGCGAGCGAGGACAGAGTCACTGCGCTCAATGTGGAGCGGGAGAAAGATGCCCACACCAACTCTGAGCTGCAGGTACGTCTCTCCAAGAAAGGCGACGAGCTCACTGCCGCCAAGGATTCCATTGCTGACTTAGAGTTGAAGGTCTCCACTCTTACTGATTCGCTCGACGCCGCCCGGGACCGCGAGACGAGGCTGAAGGACGAACTCCGCAAGGAACGGGGCCTGGTGGAGAGCGCCGCCGTCTCGGCGAACCAGTTCAGCCGGGCAGTGGAGCAGTGGACTGATGAGCTGGTCACCTCTGCTGCCAATATTGACAAGGAGATGATGGCGCTGAGGGCGGAGCACCTCGTGTACTCTCCGGACGAGAACCTCCCCCACAGCGCCAAGTTGAGTCTCTTCTTCAGGGGAATTGCGCCGGCGCTTGCGCGGCTGCGGGAGAAGATCCCCGTGCAGCTGGCTGACGAGGCGCGTCGGCTTTGCATGGGCACTCTGGAGCGCGTCTTGTCGAAGATCGTCTACCGCAATCCCGACATCAACCTCGTCAATGTCCTCCGCACCTTGCCGCCCGAAGCTGATCATGAGGCATTGAAGGCGCAGGTTGCCCACATCGTTGCCAAGGTGGGCACGATCACGAGGCGCGAAGGCGACCGCGTGGACTAGATTCCTTCCCTTCTTCTTCCTTTGCCGCTGCCAATTAAGTCATAGGTAGTAGTTGATTAGAACAGCGGCAAGCTATCTTTGTAATATACAATCTTATTTTGAGCAACCAATGCAGTATTATCTCCCTTGCTTTTCGTCCTCCACTTTGTATGCTTTTTGCCCTACGCTTTTAGGGGACTTGCCGGCAAGGGGCCCTTGCCGCGAGCGCTGAGTGCTGGACTCTTAGCAGCCTGCTGCCAAAGACCTTGTCGGCAAGCAACCTTGCCGCAGCTAGTCGCAGCACACTTAGGCTGCTGAGCGAACTCGAAAACGAAGTAAGGGCGCGACACTTGTCGCAGCTCACTTAAGCCGTTGAGCGTGCTCGAAACAGAGTAAGGGCGCGGCTAGCCATGGGTAGGTTCCTCCGCGCACAGGTTTTCCATACAAAGTGTGGTTGTTCAAGGAAGACAACTAAAAACTTTAGAAATTTGAATGCTCAAACTTTGGCAACTTAGCTTTCATAGGTTGTTTGTTCCCCGACAAGGCTTCTCTTTCTTGAACAGCACTTGGTTCATCCTCCATCTCCTTCCCCCCTGGAAAACTTGTGCGTGAGGAATATTCCTTGTGCTTAAGAGGGAAAGAAAAAGAGGAGGAAAAACAAGTATTGGGCCTCATGGCTTGCTAATGCTTACCGGGGATGTGCGTTGCACGAGGTGCCAAACGATGCATGCAAATAACAAAGAAAAGCATGGAAATGGCAAATAGTGCGAAGCACAAAAACTTTACTGATGCACGGGATCTGCGCCCGGCTTTGTACAAAGGTTTACATGCGACAGCGGCAAGACTCGTACAAAAGGTGGTTGCCGGCATGATCACGGCAACCGCGCCTTATGGGTGAAACTTGCAAAGATGCTCTATGTTCCAGGAGTTGCTCACCGGTAAGCCTTCTTCGGTCTCAAGGCGGACAGCACCGGGCCTTGTGACTTGTCTCACCCGATAAGGGCCTTCCCACTTCGGCGTCAACTTGTTGGAATTCTTGGCGGACTGAACACGCCGAAGAACAAGGTCGCCTTCCTCGAGACTCCTGGCCTTGACCTTGCGGCTATGGTAGCGACACAAGGCTTGCTGGTATCGAGCAGCTCGTACAGCAGCCTGGAGACGTTCCTCCTCGAGGAGCAATGCGTCATCTTGTCGCAGTTGCTCTTGCTCGAGCTCATCATAAGCGAGCACTCGAGGAGATCCGTATACGAGTTCCGTGGGGAGAACTGACTCTGCTCCATAGACAAGAGCAAAGGGTGTCTGTCCGGTGGCTCGATTTGGTGTCATCCTGATCGACCAAAGAGCCGCCGGCAACTCCTCTATCCAGTTTCTTCCGCACTTGTGCAGCCTGTCGAAGGTTCTTGTCTTGAGCCCGCGCAGCACTTCAGCATTGGCCCTTTCCGCTTGACCATTGCTCCTCGGGTGAGCAACAGAAGCGAAGCATACCTTGGCGCCAAGGTCTTGGACATACTGCATGAAGGTGCGACTTGTAAACTGCGTGTCGTTGTCGGTGATGATCCTGTTAGGGATTCCGAAACGGCAAACAATCGCTCTGAAGAACCTGACTGCTGACTGTGCTGTCACCTTTCTCACTGGTTCCACTTCTGGCCACTTTGTGAACTTGTCGATTGCTACGTACAAGTACTCAAAGCCCCCGACTGCGCGGGGGAAGGGGCCGAGGATATCGAGCCCCCAGACCGAGAAGGGCCAGGATAAAGGAATCGTCTGGAGAGCTTGAGCTGGCTGGTGAATTTTCTTGGCATGGAACTGGCACGCTTCACACTTGGTTACTTGTGCAGTTGCATCTTGGAGGGCTTCTGGCCAGAAGAACCCTTGCCGGAGCGCCTTCCCGGCAAGTGCCCTAGCGCCAATGTGGTGGCCACATATGCCTCCATGTATCTCTGCCAACAGCTTCTGTCCATCTTCTCTGGAAATGCACTTCAACCTGACCCCATTGAGTCTTCTTCTGTACAGTTCATTGTCAACGAACTGGTACATACTTGACTGCCTGGTTATTTTCTCTATCTCTTCTGGCTCGTCGGGAAGTTCTCCAGTTTGTAGAAAACGGACGATCTGATGTGCCCATGCCGGAGCCCGAGGCTCAACGGCAAGGACCAAAGGCATGAGGGCTGCTGCGGGAACCTCAGCTTCTACGGCAAGAACCTGTGGCTCTGCTGGAGCTGATAGTCCCCCGGCAAGCCTGCCGGGGCAAGGCTTGTCGGGAACGCTTGCTTCAACTGTACAGACCCTTGGATCTGCAGGAGCAAACTGTTCCTCAGCGTCTTGGCTGTTGATCTTGGGGACCTTGGCAGCGGCTTCTGGAAGATCCGCTGGCAAGTTGTCACCGGAGACCAACTTTCTCTTCTTGTTCTGCCCAACTGATGGTGTAACGGATGGCTGAGTTAACTTGAGCAAGAAGGTCCCTGGTTCCACAGGTAACTTCATTGCAGCACACTTTGAGAGGCCATCTGCAATATCATTCTGAGCTCTTGGGACGTGCTCCATTTGCAGACCTTCAAAGTGCTCTTCAAGCTTCCTCACTTCATCAACATAAGCTTCCATCAAAGGGCTCTGGTAACTCTTATTCACTTGTCGGACCACCAACTGTGAATCTCCCCGCACAATCAACTTCTTGATCCCAAGCTCGGCTGCAATTCTGAGGCCGGCAAGCAAACCTTCATACTCAGTAGTATTGTTTGTCGCTTGTTCCTTGGGAAAGTGCATCTGGACAACATACTTGAGGTGCTCTCCGGTGGGCGCTATGAGTACCACGCCGGCACCGGCGCCTTCCAGCGAGAAAGCACCATCAAAGTACATTATCCATTCGCTGCTCGCTTCTTGGACGGGGACGCTTGTCTCTGGGACTTCTTCATCTGGCGTTGGGGTCCATTCTGCTATGAATTCTGCCAAAGCTCTGCTCTGTATGGTTGAAGTACTCTCAAACTTGAAACCAAAGCTTGACAGCTCTAGTGCCCACTCGACGATCCTGCCTGTTGCCTCTGGATTTTGCAATATCCTCTTCAACGGAAAGCGAGTGACCACTGTTATCTCGTGCGCTTGGAAGTAATGGTGCAGCTTCCTTGAGGCCATGAGGAGGCCGAACAGCAACTTCTGCACACCAGAATATCTCGACCTAGCCCCCTGCAAGAGGGAACTTACAAAATACACTGGGCGCTGCACCATCTTCTTTCGCACTTCACCTTGTTCCTGCGCAGATTTGTCCTTGTCGGGGCCAGAGCTTGTCGGGGAAGCTCCCTGCTTGTCGCTGGATTCGCTTTCCGGGGACGTGGGTTCCTCATCCGCCTCCCTCTCCGCTACCAACGCAGCACTAACCACTTGATTGGTTGCCGCTAGGTACAGCAGCAACTTCTCTTGTGGCCTAGGTGCGACAAGTATTGGAGTAGAGGACAGGTATCCTTTCAAGTCTTGCAACGCTGCCTCCGCTTCCGGAGTCCATTTCATAGGACCTGCCTTTTTCAAGATTTTGAAGAAAGGCAGGGCGCGTTCTGCAGACTTTGAAATGAACCTGCTGAGGGCAGCCACACAACCAGCAAGTCTCCTTACGTCCTTGACGCGCTTCGGGGCTTCGATCTGCTCGATGGCTTTTATCTTGTCGGGATTGGCTTCAATCCCCCTCTGGGACACAAAGAACCCGAGAAGCTTGCCGGAGGGGACTCCGAAGACGCACTTCTCGGGGTTCAACTTGAGCTGGATCTTGCGCAGGTTCACAAATGTTTCTTCCAAGTCTTGGATCAAGGTATCCTTGCTCTTACTCTTGACCACTATATCATCCATGTAGGCTTCTACATTTCTGTGTATCTGTGGCTCAAAAGCAGTGTGCACTACCCTTGCAAATGTCGAGCCTGCATTCTTCAATCCGAAGGGCATGCGTATGAAGCAATATGTGCCACATGGAGTAATGAATGCAGTCTTCTCTTCATCTTCCTTGGCCATGAATATCTGGTGGTAACCTGAGTATGCATCAAGGAAGGAAAGCAGCTCACATCCGGCGGTGGAGTCAACAATCTGGTGTAATGCCCAGGATGGGACTATACCTCCTACGTGTCGAGGCACGACTTAAAGGTATAAGCCCATCCTAGAATGATCTCAAGTTTGGTATCTTTGCATGACTCATGTAAAAGAGGGATTAAAAAGCAAAAGAGATAGTTGGCTTACACTCGCCACTTCACACAATACAATACATAAGCAATACATCATTCAAAACATCACAACCCGACTACGGGTGAAGATCCAAAAGAAAGATACCAAAACAACATAAAGCCACAGGCCAAGATCGAATCCTAGTAGAAACCACTACTGATCGTCGAAGCGTCACAAACAAACAGCCAAACTCTTCATCGAGCTCCCGATGAAGCAGTGATCCATCACCTGCTTCAAACTCGGCTGAACCTGCATCTGGTGTGGTGAAGTAACTGTGAGCCACAGAGGACTCAGCAATCCCATTCCCGGGTAACAAGACTATTTAAGCCTTGGGTGAGGAACAAGGCTGGAGAAAGAATAAGAGGTGAAGGAACAACAAGAGTCTGCAGCAGCAACTAGCACTAACTTACGTAATAGAGAGCGAGAAGAGAAGTGCATCGGTCGAAAGATGATCACGAAGTGATCCTAACTAAAGCCGGTCAAACATAACCCCACCGTGTTCAACTCCCGAATCCCTATTCGGAAATTGACAGTCACGGAACACACGCTGGTAGTGTATTAGAAACATTGTGTCAAGTTATCTACAACCGGAATTAACAAGCTCCCATCTGCCACATAACCGCGGGCACGGCTTTCGAAAGTTCAAACCCTGCAGGGGTGTTCCAACTTGGCCCATCACAAGCCCACGATCCGCGAAGTCGCAACTCCATAGGTGGGAAGACCCGAGTATTCTCGGAATCCCGTGCTCAAGTTAAACCGAACTAAGGTAAGGCTAATCCAGCAAATCCTCCCGGCGTGTCGACACCCTGATAGTAGCCGCGCGTATCTAAGTCTCAGGACACGACCGGATGGGTGATGCTACAGGTTATACCAGATACCTCGGGTTGCCCCAAGGCGGCCCTGCAGGACCCCCGTTTGGGACCAACGCCATCAGCACTGGCCCCCCCTGCTATGTAGAAAAGAATCTCCAAGGAGCGTCCCCCTTATGCAAATTAATTAATTAATTAAGTTGTTATTATGAGGCAAATAGTACAAAATGTTGGGACTTGCTGGAAAAGACTTAGCACTTAGCGGTTTATCAAGGGGGTCCCATACACCCCAACCGTGTTAGGAACGCATAATCAAGGAACATAACACCGGTTTATACGGTTCCTAACGGCATGAGTGGAACAAAACACCAAGCAAAAGGCTTAGCCTTCCACCCTGCCAGTATATAGATGATTTCATTTAAAGCATTTATATAGTGTGATATAACCCAACCAAACTTCAACATGAAGCAAGCATCTTCAATCTTCACCTGCAACTAACAATGCTATAAGAGGGGGCTGAGCGAAGCGTACTTAGCCAAGCAACGGTTTGCGTAGGTAGGTTGGTTAAACATGGCAATTGGTTACAAGTAGGAGGCTGACAAGAAGAACATGGGCATCGAGGCAAAACTATAGAGCGGAACTACTAGCAATAGGCAAAGATAGTAATGATATCCGGGTTCGGTCATCTTGCCTGGGATTCCACAAGGGAGAAGAACGGATCCAAGAAGTAGACGGAGCAACACAGTCGAGAGAATCCTCTCAACTCCGGAACGAAACCGAAGCTAACAAGAGAAGCAACCGGAAAGAAAGAAAACAACACGGTAAACACACAATCATAAACATGGCATACGATGCACAAGCAAGCATGATGCATGTCCGGTTTAAATATGCATGGCATGCAAAGTGCACAAACAAAACTACAAGTTAAGTGGAGATCAATATGCAACGAGTTGCATATTGACGAAACACCACATTTAAATATTTAGTTGACTCTCATTATTTACAAGACAAGATTAAATGTTTTTAACATGGCAAGAGGTGAAGCATAAGGAAACTACACTATCTAGGCATTTTAAATGAGGCCGCAGTATAACAACAACATATCCGGAAAAATCCCCATGAGCATGTTTAATAATTAAAAGCAAACAACAATTAAACATTCAGGGTTGTTAACATGATGCGGATGACATGATCAAGTTTATGCAAGTTTTATTAAAAGGTTGACTTAAAAGAGATATGAAGCATTTGTCACCGTGGTGGAAATAAAGGGTGCCACGGCAACGATCCGAAAATGATGCCACGCAACATATCGGTTCCGGTAACTCGTTGAGAGTCCCGTGCAAAAGATGACGGAGAACGAGTCAAACGAGATGAAAGTGGGGTGATCCCGTTGCCGGGTTCCCACGAGTCGGTGACGAGGCAACCGAGGAACAAGTCAAACGGACGAAACGGACACGTAGCACACAAGGAAACATTTCATACAACACACAACAAGCATCACACGGGTCACGACTCGGGGTTATACCTTCGAAACACTCGTTTCGGGATGGTTCGAGAGCGTCGAGGAAGTAGCCGTAGTAGTGGAAGTAGAGGAAGTAGTCGTTCACGCGGGTCGTAGAGGAAGTAGAGGTTCCGTTCGGAGAGGAAGTAGACGTTCTCATTTCTTCACCGAAGGTAGTCGTTCTCGTAGCGGTAGTTGTACTCGGGCGACGGTAGTGGTACTCGCGGTCATTGAGCGACGGTAGTTGTACATGATCCGTAGAGGTACTTGTCATCGTCTCGTTCGGTCGTCGTGGTACTTGACAAAAGGTTGTGGTCTCGATATCGTAGTTGTACACGTGGTCGTCGTGGGAAGTAGTGGAACTTGGTCGTTTTCCGGGCGTCGGTAGTCGTACACGGGGCGTTTTGTAGATGTTCACGGAGCTCGTTCGTAGATGTACTCATATCCGGAGGGGAACTTGATGATTCCTCGTGTAGTCGTACTTGCCGAGCTCGAGGTCCTCGTGCACTTGACGAAAACAACAACAAAACAGCAGCAGTACATGGCAAACAACAACAGCAACAAAACGGCGAGGCAGCAAGGAGGCAGAGGCGCACAGCCTTGCTGGACGAGGGAGGAAGCGGTGCCTCGCTGGAGTTGTAGACGGAGGGCGCGGCTCCGGGCGCTGGACGACGTGGCCACCGAGGAGACCTGGAGGAGGGCGCCGGCGCTGGCCTTGGCCGCGTCGGAGAGGAGAGGATCCGCGGTCCATCTGCGAGGAGGGAAACCGGAGGACGAGGCCTCGCTGGGCCGGCGATGGAAGGGCGCAGAGGCGCTGGGATGAGGCAGGGAGGACGAGGCCGGGCGTGCTCGGGGCCTTGGCCCGACGGCGGCGGGACGCGCGGCACCCTTGGCCGGCGCTGGACGACCGGCAGGACGGAGGAGCGAAGGGGGCCCTCGGGCGCTGCGGGAAGGGAGCTGGTGGCCGGCTTCGCGGCGCTGGGGAAGGAGTTGGAGGACGGGCGACCGCGGGCGCGCGAAGGGGAATCGCCGCGGCGGCATGGCTCGCAGGAGGGCGCGCTCGACGAGAGGGGAGAGGGTGAGGGACGAACGAGAGGGACGAAGAGGGGCGGTCGAGTGGAAAAAGGGGATCGGGACGAGCGGGTTCGAGAGCGGGACGGGAGCGGTCGAGAGGGTGGCGGCTGGGAGGCAGAGAGGGATCGAGCGATGGGGGGTTGGTTCGCTAGGGTTCGGGGGGAGGTCGGGCCAAAAGGGCCGGCTGGGGAGAGAGGAAAGGATGGGCCGAGAAGGAGGACTAGAGGCCCAGGAGGGAAAAAAGGGCAGGGGGAAGGATGGGCCAGGGGGCCTGGGCTGCACTTCTTTTATTTCCTTTAGCAGAAACAAAAGACAAGAAAAAGAGGAGGTGGTTAGGGCAAGAATTAGGACAAAGGAGTATTTTTCTCGGGCACATAAAATAAGCACGACCGGAGAAAAATATAAAAGGCCAGATCGGAAAATAATTCAAACATATTTGAATTTAATTCAAATAGGTTTGAACTAAGACGGGATTATTGAAGTGTCCAAAAATGTTCGAATTTTTGGAGGAACCTCGAAACAACGGAAAAGAAGTATTGGCAAGGGTTTGAAGGTGAAACTTGAATTAAAGAGGCATGTGGAAAAATTGCAAGTGTGTTATGGTGATTCCGAAGCAATGGAATAATTAATAAATATAGCTCCCTAATATTGAGAGGCTTTTATATGTTGTAAAGAGAAGGCAACCTTCCCTCGATTTAAATGGACCGAAGGTCCACACGATTTATTTAGGTTGAGATGCAAGATAAAATATGACATGATGGCATGATGACATGATGCAATGCAAAAATAAATAAAGCAAGCACAAAGAACACACGGGAGGCCCCCGGAACATCTGGAATCTTCTGGAATCTTCTGGGATCTTCTGGGACGTCGGTCTCGGGCGTCACAACTCTCCCACACTAACAGAGGATCTCGACCCGAGATCCTAGAGATATCACCGGGTAAAAACGAAGAGGAAGAGGTAAAACAAAGTTGCTTCTTTGACAGACGAGTGAAACCAAAGAACCTTGAGAGGTTGAGCAAACTTGAAAGAAAGAAAGCAACGGAGATGAACGAAGATGAAAACACTCCGTTAGAAAAGAGGAACAAGGAACATAACAAGAACCTTGTAGGTTGAAAGACATGAAACCAGAGCTCACGGACCAAAAGAATATGAAACTGCAACGGTATGGCCAAGGAATAAGAATGACAGAAATTGGGCAGCACTCCGTCTGAAAATGGAAGGAATTGAACAAAAAAAACTTGAGGAGATGGAATGATACTTGATGAAAACAACAACATATTGCCTCCGAAACAATTAAAAGAATGGCACAAGGTTAAGAAAGATTCAGACAGCACTCCGGTTAAAAGATAGGCAAAACTTGATAAGATGAGGGAACTTGAATGAAAAATACAACACTCCGGTTAAATGATAAACAAGGGAAAGAACATGATCCCGATAAAACGAGATGATGGTTTGGAGAGAGCAACATCACAAAGCCTCCGGAATGAAAGAATAGCATATAGATCGTTGGCAAGAAAAGAACGGAGAAGAAAATGACAACTTCTCCCACGAATGAATTAGAAAATCCTCCTTACGGAGAAGGTTGAACGGAGTTGTTGGAAAAATCAACAACGAAAGAATAAGCTTGATGTGGGCTTATGGAAAACAACTCAAAATTAAGAGGTGACAACCAGCCACTGACAAAACATTAATTGGATTGAGATCAACAAGGAGACGAAGAACTTAATTCACCGGGATGATAAATGAAGAACTTGGGTCATTTATGAGCACCATAATAGCAACAATTCTCAAGGAAAGCTTTTAGGTGAGCTAGAACCCAAGATTACTCCAACGGATAGATTGAATGGTTGGAAAGATCTCCTGAACAAAGAAAATGATGGGTTTAAATATCCCATTCTTGATAACTCGTTAATCATGAAACATGAAGGAATTGACAAGAATGACATAACACCATCTGAAAAAATAAGGTAGAAAGGATTGCAATTGGAAAGCATGATGAAGAATGCCTGAGCTCCAACAATAATCTTGATGAAGACTTCGAGGATGAATTAAAACATGATGAACCACCATGAAGAACTCCGGTAACAAAAGCATGAGAAGTGATAGATGAAAAGAGTAAGATTCAAGGCCTGCGATGAATTAGATGGGGCTTTGAAATGATATAATTGAAATAATTTGGAGCTCCGGAAGACAAGATGAACAACTTAGAACCAAAGATATGATATGATGAACAAGCTCCAGACAAAAGAATTAAATCACCTGAAGGAACAAGAATAAGAGTTATGTTATGCATCTCCTTCACCAATTAAATTGATGACAACCAAAGGATTTGGCAAACTACTTATTCTCGTTGGAAAGAATTAAAGAGAGATCTCGCACAAGCTTGGGAAAAATCTTCAACGAGGCACCGGTAGGATTGTGAAAAGAACAAATGAATTGATATGGTAACAAGGAAGAGTAATCTTGAATGAACCACCGTAAGAATATGGAGATGAACGAAGAGGCATCAAAGAAGAATAGTTGTAGGACGAAGTTGAAAACTGAGAACGAAGAATCGTCTGAAATGATGGCCTTCGGAGGATCACACTGAGAAGAACTCAAGAATTGCTCTGAAGGGGCATGAAAACAATTCCCACAATCGAAAACAATTATGAGGATGGCATTAAGCTAGAACCACAAATCTTCAAGAGAACGGGCCAAGATTTAAGAGAAACTCTTCTCCGGTCTTCAGATGTTGAGAATGAAGACGAGAAATGCCATGAAGAATTGTTGAGCACTCCGGAATGAAGAATTAAAAGGTTGAAACAACGATGAAAGAATTTGAAAGTAAACTTGGAGAAGGCATGTGACTGATGGAAATCATTCTTACGTCACACTTTAAAAGAATTCTCCGGAAAAAAATTAGAAGAGTCAGGTAAGATCCTGGGAAAAGACCTGTGGGTTAGGGCCCACTCAAAGAAATCACCGTTGGAAAAGATTACTTAAGAGATATTGCACCGGTTGAACTAAATGGCTTGAGTAAGAAGACAATGCTCAAAATGGCTTGAACGGATTAAGAATGGAATTATGAATCTTCAGCACTCCGGATATGAATAGCAAGAAGAGAATGATTAATTGGTGCACCGGAATAAGAAAGCATTGTGAAAAGAGGAAAAAGGATAAGATCAACATCGAAATCTTGAATTACATCCACCAGAGAAGAATATTAAAATTAAGAATGATGGACTTGAAGCTCTTGAGCATCTTCACGATAATCACCGGATAAGAACATTGAAGGAAAAGAATGAAGAAACATCACATGAATAAAATGGATACTTCATCTGAGATTTTCTGGCTCCAAGAAGAAAAAGGGAGGGAGGGTGGGGAAAAACGAAGACAACTTGGAATGAACAAAAAGGACACCGGTTGAAAAGAATTTAACATGAAGATCTTGATGATCAAGAAGGACTAGCACTCTCATAGAAATATGAGAACACCGATTAAGAAAGGTATGGAATCAACATTTGACATCGAAGCAACTCGAATGCCAGAATCAAAACAAGAACAAAGGATAGATGTTGCAGAAAGAATCTTCACAATATCATCCGAACAGAGGATTGAACGAATGAATTCCGCAGGTACATCAACTAGACGAGAAGCCACTTGGAAGAAGAAAAAGATAAACAAAAAGGAACAAGGATCAGATAGAACAAACACAAGATAGAAGTTTCGTTCGACATCTTCGTGCTGAAAGCTCATGGAACGTGTTACAAAAGGGTTTTGCAATCCCCGGATCAGCATAGCCAAGGACCCTTTAAGATGCAACTCCCGATCAGAACAAGTCCATAAAACCACTTCACTCAATGTAGAACCCCAAACTTCATATCGTGCATCCGTTGGAAGAATGCCTAGAACTACTTGATGAACCCACCTATAGATTTCCGAAAGTTTCCAGTTATGCAATCAGGTGTTGGGGATACACGGGAAGCACCGCGCAATCAACTCTAAACCTACATCCAGGTGTATCCATCCTTCAACACATAACCAGTCTTTCTCGGAAACTGTTTACCTCGGACCTTCGAAAAGCATCCACTATAACAAGCTATGGCAATACTCTCGAACTACCTCCCCAGTAGTGGGTGATGTCGGGGTTATCTTGCCACTGGCCGTATAGGAGAGATTTTCGATGTCGGCCGTCTTAAGTATTTAGTACTGCCGCGATATGCTTGTGTCAATGATACCTCGAAGCTCAACTCCTCGGTAACAGGAGGCATCGGGAACAATATCCTTGTCACAAGAACATCGAAACAATCCCAGAATACTCGCGGGATCCTAAAAAAATTTGGTGCAATTTTTGAAAGTAGAAGAGGCAAGAGTAATCGTCAGGAGTCCTCACCAGAGTGAAAGAGATGAGGAGCAAACAGAAATCCTACTCTCCGATATAATATATAGGACTCAAAATGTTTTCAGTGTGTGCCTAGACTCGACCGTCAACGATTCGATCAATCAGTGGGGGCTTCTAGGTCGGAGAAGGCTCTGATACCAACTTGTAATGCCCAGGATGGGACTATACCTCCTACGTGTCGAGGCACGACTTAAAGGTATAAGCCCATCCTAGAATGATCTCAAGTTTGGTATCTTTGCACGACTCATGTAAAAGAGGGATTAAAAAGCAAAAGAGATAGTTGGCTTACACTCGCCACTTCACACAATACAATACATAAGCAATACATCATTCAAAACATCACAACCCGACTACGGGTGAAGATCCAAAAGAAAGATACCAAAACAACATAAAGCCACAGGCCAAGATCGAATCCTAGTAGAAACCACTACTGATCGTCGAAGCGTCACAAACAAACAGCCAAACTCTTCATCGAGCTCCCGATGAAGCACTGATCCATCACCTGCTTCAAACTCGGCTGAACCTGCATCTGGTGTGGTGAAGTAACTGTGAGCCACAGAGGACTCAGCAATCCCGTTCCCGGGTAACAAGACTATTTAAGCCTTGGGTGAGGAACAAGGCTGGAGAAAGAATAAGAGGTGAAGGAACAACAAGAGTCTGCAGCAGCAACTAGCACTAACTTACGTAATAGAGAGCGAGAAGAGAAGTGCATCGGTCGAAAGATGATCACGAAGTGATCCTAACTAAAGCCGGTCAAACATAACCCCACCGTGTTCAACTCCCGAATCCCTATTCGGAAATTGACAGTCACGGAACACACGCTGGTAGTGTATTAGAAACATTGTGTCAAGTTATCTACAACCGGAATTAACAAGCTCCCATCTGCCACATAACCGCAGGCACGGCTTTCGAAAGTTCAAACCCTGCAGGGGTGTTCCAACTTGGCCCATCACAAGCCCACGATCCGCGAAGTCGCAACTCCATAGGTGGGAAGACCCGAGTATTCTCGGAATCCCGTGCTCAAGTTAAACCGAACTAAGGTAAGGCTAATCCAGCAAATCCTCCCGGCGTGTCGACACCCTGATAGTAGCCGCGCGTATCTAAGTCTCAGGACACGACCGGATGGGTGATGCTACAGGTTATACCAGATACCTCGGGTTGCCCCAAGGCGGCCCTGCAGGACCCCCGTTTGGGACCAACGCCATCAGCACTGGCCCCCCCTGCTATGTAGAAAAGAATCTCCAAGGAGCGTCCCCCTTATGCAAATTAATTAATTAATTAAGTTGTTATTATGAAGCAAATAGTACCAAATGTTGGGACTTGCTGGAAAGACTTAGCACTTAGCGGTTTATCAAGGGGGTCCCATACACCCCAACCGTGTTAGGAACGCATAATCAAGGAACATAACACCGGTTTATACGGTTCCTAACGGCATGAGTGGAACAAAGCATTTATATAGTGTGATATAACCCAACCAAACTTCAACATGAAGCAAGCATCTTCAATCTTCACCTGCAACTAACAATGCTATAAGAGGGGGCTGAGCGAAGCGTACTTAGCCAAGCAACGGTTTGCGTAGGTAGGTTGGTTAAACATGGCAATTGGTTACAAGTAGGAGGCTGACAAGAAGAACATGGGCATCGAGGCAAAACTATAGAGCGGAACTACTAGCAATAGGCAAAGATAGTAATGATATCCGGGTTCGGTCATCTTGCCTGGGATTCCACAAGGGAGAAGAACGGATCCAAGAAGTAGACGGAGCAACACAGTCGAGAGAATCCTCTCAACTCCGGAACGAAACCGAAGCTAACAAGAGAAGCAACCGGAAAGAAAAAAAACAACACGGTAAACACACAATCATAAACATGGCATACGATGCACAAGCAAGCATGATGCATGTCCGGTTTAAATATGCATGGCATGCAAAGTGCACAAACAAAACTACAAGTTAAGTGGAGATCAATATGCAACGAGTTGCATATTGACGAAACACCACATTTAAATATTTAGTTGACTCTCATTATTTACAAGACAAGATTAAATGTTTTTAACATGGCAAGAGGTGAAGCATAAGGAAACTACACTATCTAGGCATTTTAAATGAGGCCGGAGAATAACAACAACATATCCGGAAAAATCACCATGAGCATGTTTAATAATTAAAAGCAAACAACAATTAAACATTCAGGGTTGTTAACATGATGCGGATGACATGATCAAGTTTATGCAAGTTTTATTAAAAGGTTGACTTAAAAGAGATATGAAGCTTTTGTCACCGTGGTGGAAAGAAAGGGTGCCACGGCAACGATCCGAAAATGATGCCACGCAACATATCGGTTCCGGTAACTCGTTGAGAGTCCGGTGCAAAAGATGACGGAGAACGAGTCAAACGAGATGAAAGTGGGGTGATCCCGTTGCCGGGTTCCCACGAGTCGGTGACGAGGCAACCGAGGAACAAGTCAAACGGACGAAACGGACACGTAGCACACAAGGAAACATTTCATACAACACACAACAAGCATCACACGGGTCACGACTCGGGGTTATACCTTCGAAACACTCGTTTCGGGACGGTTCGAGAGCGTCGAGGAAGTAGCCGTAGTAGTGGAAGTAGAGGAAGTAGTCGTTCACGCGGGTCGTAGAGGAAGTAGAGGTTCCGTTCGGAGAGGAAGTAGACGTTCTCATTTCTTCACCGAAGGTAGTCGTTCTCGTAGCGGTAGTTGTACTCGGGCGACGGTAGTGGTACTCGCGGTCATCGAGCGACGGTAGTTGTACATGATCCGTAGAGGTACTTGTCATCGTCTCGTTCGGTCGTCGTGGTACTTGACAAAAGGTTGTGGTCTCGATATCGTAGTTGTACACGTGGTCGTCGTGGGAAGTAGTGGAACTTGGTCGTTTTCCGGGCGTCGGTAGTCGTACACGGGGCGTTTTGTAGATGTTCACGGAGCTCGTTCGTAGATGTACTCATATCCGGAGGGGAACTTGATGATTCCTCGTGTAGTCGTACTTGCCGAGCTCGAGGCCCTCGTGCACTTGACGAAAACAACAACAAAACAGCAGCAGTACATGGCAAACAACAACAGCAACAAAACGGCGAGGCAGCAAGGAGGCAGAGGCGCACAGCCTTGCTGGACGAGGGAGGAAGCGGTGCCTCGCTGGAGTTGTAGACGGAGGGCGCGGCTCCGGGCGCTGGACGACGTGGCCACCGAGGAGACCTGGAGGAGGGCGCCGGCGCTGGCCTTGGCCGCGTCGGAGAGGAGAGGATCCGCGGTCCATCTGCGAGGAGGGAAACCGGAGGACAAGGCCTCGCTGGGCCGGCGATGGAAGGGCGCAGAGGCGCTGGGATGAGGCAGGGAGGACGAGGCCGGGCGTGCTCGGGGCCTTGGCCCGACGGCGGCGGGACGCGCGGCACCCTTGGCCGGCGCTGGACGACCGGCAGGACGGAGGAGCGAAGGGGGCCCTCGGGCGCTGCGGGAAGGGAGCTGGTGGCCGGCTTCGCGGCGCTGGGGAAGGAGTTGGAGGACGGGCGACCGTGGGCGCGCGAAGGGGAATCGCCGCGGCGGCATGGCTCGCGGGAGGGCGCGCTCGACGAGAGGGGAGAGGGTGAGGGATGAACGAGAGGGACGAAGAGGGGCGGTCGAGTGGAAAAAGGGGATCGGGACGAGCGGGTTCGAGAGCGGGACGGGAGCGGTCGAGAGGGTGGCGGCTGGGAGGCAGAGAGGGATCGAGCGATGGGGGGGTTGGTTCGCTAGGGTTCGGGGGGAGGTCGGGCCAAAAGGGCCGGCTGGGGAGAGAGGAAAGGATGGGCCGAGAAGGAGGACTAGAGGCCCAGGAGGGAAAAAAGGGCAGGAGGAAGGATGGGCAAGGGGGCCTGGGCTGCACTTCTTTTATTTCCTTTAGCAGAAACAAAAGACAAGAAAAAGAGGAGGTGGTTAGGGCAAGAATTAGGACAAAGGAGTATTTTTCTCGGGCACATAAAATAAGCACGACCGGAGAAAAATATAAAAGGCCAGATCGGAAAATAATTCAAACATATTTGAATTTAATTCAAATAGTTTTGAACTAAGACGAGATTATTGAAGTGTCCAAAAATGTTCGAATTTTTGGAGGAACCTCGAAACAACGGAAAAGAAGTATTGGCAAGGGTTTGAAGGTGAAACTTGAATTAAAGAGGCATGTGGAAAAATTGCAAGTGTGTTATGGTGATTCCGAAGCAATGGAATAATTAATAAATATAGCTCCCTAATATTGAGAGGCTTTTATATGTTGTAAAGAGAAGGCAACCTTCCCTCGATTTAAATGGACCGAAGGTCCACACGATTTATTTAGGTTGAGATGCAAGATAAAATATGACATGATGGCATGATGACATGATGCAATGCAAAAATAAATAAAGCAAGCACAAATAACACACGGGAGGCCCCCGGAACATCTGGAATCTTCTGGAATCTTCTGGGATCTTCTGGGACGTCGGTCTCGGGCGTCACAACTGGTCAATACGCGACAAGGGAAATGGATCCTTGGGACACGCTTTATTCACATCAGTGAAGTCTATACAAAGTCTCCACTTCCCATTGGCCTTGCGCACGACAACTGGATTGGCTAACCACGTGGGATGGATCACGCCTCTAACCAGGCCTGCTGCTTCCAACTTCTTTATCTCCTCGGCGATGAACTCTTGGCGCTCCACGGCTTGCTTTCTGACCTTCTGCTTGACGGGCCGCGCATGAGGACAAACAGCAAGCTTGTGCTCAATTACCTTCCTGGGAACGCCGGGGATGTCAGATGGTTGCCACGCAAACACATCGACATTCGCCCGCAGGAAGGCAACGAGCGCGCTTTCCTATTTGTTGTCGAGCGTAGCACTGATGGTGAAGGTACCACCAGTGCCGTCCTCCTTGGCGGACACCTTCTTGGTTGCCGGTGGAGCTGCCATTCCTTTCTTGCACTTGCCGGTGGAGCTCGATGGTGCGTCCTCGACGGCAGCGCAGCACTCTGAAGAGGTGCGTTTGCCGGAGTGGGCCCCAGAGCTCTTGCCGGACTTGGTCTTGGTCTTCCCCCCGGGAGCTTCAGCGGCAAGTGTGTTGCTCTCTGCTGCGGCTGCTGCATCCCGGTAGATCTTGTCGGCGCAGATAAGCGCGTCCTTCTTGTCGCCAGGGACAGAGATGACGCTTATCGGCCCCGACATCTTGAGTATGTTGTAGGCATAGTGGGAAGCTGCCATGAACTTGGCGAGGGCAGGACGTCCAAGTATCCCATTGTATGGTAATGGGATATCGGCAACATCAAACATAATTGTAGGATAAAAGAAGTATGTCTAGAGGGGGGGGGTGATTAGACTACTTGACAATATAAAAAATCTGCCTTTTGGTTGTGCAAAGTTTTGGGCAGTTTCACAATTAAGATCAAATCAAGTATCACACTACACATGCAATTCTAGAGTATGGGCAGCGGAAAGTAAATTGCATATATAGTAAAGAGAGGTGGAGAAGATCAAACGCAGTTTGGTGACACGAAGATTTTTGTCGTGGTTCCGATAGGTGGTGCTATCGTACATCCACGTTGATGGAGACTTCAACCCACGGAGGGTAACGGCTGCGCGAGTCCACGGAGGGCTCCACCCACGAAGGGTCCACGAAGAAGCAACCTTGTCTATTCCATCATGGCCTACGCCCACGGAGGACTAGCCTTACTCGGGGTAGATCTTCACGAAGTAGGCGATCTCCTTGCCCTTACAAACTTCTTGGTTCAACTCCACATCTCAAAGACGGAGGCTCCCAAGCGACACCTAACCAATCTAGGAGGCACCACCCTCCAAAAGGTAATAGACGGTGTTGATGGTGATGAACTCCTTGCTCTTGTGCTTCAAATGATAATCTCCCCAACACTCAACTCTCCTCACTGATATGGCTGTGGTGGAAGAAAGGTTTGAGTGGAAAGCAACTTGGGAAGGCTAGAAATCAAGTTTCATATGGTACGAATGGAATGGCTTGATCTCAACACAAGGGTAGGTGGTTCACTTCTCAGAAAGTGTATGGTAGAAGTGGTGGTACTTTCTGATGGCTCTCCTCACGAATGAAGAGGGGTGGAGGGGTATATATAGCCTCCACACAAAATCCAACCGTTACACACACATTTGACCAATCTCGGTGAGACCGAAGTGAAAACTCGGTCAGACCGAAAGTTCAAATATAGTGAACGTTGGGATTTTCGGTGGGACCGAAAATACCATCTCGGTGGGACCGAAAGTGTATCTGATATGAACGTTGGAGTTTTCGGTGAGACCGAGAAAGAAAACTCGGTTGGACCGATTTGAGAAAGAGCAGGAACATGCCAGAATCGGTGAGACCGAAAATGAATTATCGGTGAGACCGATTTGAGCCAAGACAGAAGCTTGCCCATTTCGGTGAGACCGATAATACAAACTCGGTTATTCCGAAATGATGTGAAATGGTTACAGAAGGTTGGCAGTTCAGTTTCGGTGAGACCGATCTCAAACTCGGTATGACCGATTTTTCTAGGGTTTGGAATATGGCAGAAGTGGTTCATCTCGGTGGGACTGAGTTGGAAGAATCGGTTTGTCCGAGATTACTTATGGGTGTGTATAGTAGTGAAAGGTGCTGATAGCTGAAGGAGATAAATCACTAAGCACTTTGAGCAACCAGATCATCAACACAACCTCATCCCCTTTTAATAGTATTGGCTTTTCCTATGGACTCAATGTGATCTTGGATCACTAAACCAAAAATAGAGTCTTGAGCTTTTGCCAATGCTTGCCTTAGCATTTGAGGGGTCCACTTCTTCAGTCATCTTGCCATACCAATGTGATTGGGTTTCCTGAAACATACTTGATAAAAGCATTAGTCCAACCACAAAGTATGTTGTCTTTAATTACCAAAACCACCCAGGGAGCAAATGTGCTTTCAATCTCCCCCTTTTTGGTAATTGATGGCAACACACTGAAATTATACTAAACAAGACATCAAAGCTTGTTGAAAGAAAGACAGAATTATCACGAAAGCTTTGACAAGCATGTAGTACACAGGCTCCCCCTACGAGTGTGCAAGATTTTCATAGATTATGGTTTTGGACTACCACAAGCACACAAGAGAGATAAGCAAGATGTGCTACATGCAGCTTGGCTATATGCATCAGAGCAGAAGAAAAAGGAAGTGAGTGATAATGCATATGTGCATGGTGATTTCTTGCAAACAAGTATTTACAAGCAAGTCACCATCATGCACATTCTGCAAGATGCATATACTTACCTTGAGGTTCCTTGGCATTTGTACCTGAAGGGATAAACTTGAGAAAACAAGGTTAGATAACACAAGAGTATTCCTTCAACCAACTGCAAGAGCATCAAGAGTACCAAGCCAGGGAGGACATGTATAAAGAGTGTCTCATATTGAGCACAGGCTTGAATCAGCAAACATATCTCCGAAGCTAAAAGATTTTCAATGAACTCTGAGAGATTTTGTTATTGAAAGCAAAAACAAAATAATGATGCCAATTGTAATGTCAAATGTAAAACACGACAAAGCTTTGATGTGATTCTCTCCCCCTTAAGATAAGATTGCTTTTCTTCTTCCCCTAAGTCTTCTCTTCTCCCCTACTCCCCCTACTCCCCCTAAGTCCTCTCCCCCTTTGACATCAAGTGCCGAAAAGGACAGCAAACTAGGTAGGGCAGGAAAGATGGAAAGAATGAAAGAAAGAAAGAAGTGGGATTCTTAAGAATCACAACAGAGTAAATAAGAACATTCAAGGAGAAACAATTTGAATATAAATTTGAGTCTTCTCCCCTTTAAGATTTAAAAATTTGAGTGGAGCTGCAGAAGATGATATCCTGGAAGATAAATCAGTGACACCAAATTGAGTTAGGGTAGACCCTTTTCGGTTAGACCGAAATAAATGAATTGGTGACGCCGAGTTTAATTCCAAGGAAATACACAGATAATTCAGCTCACTCTGCGAGGGATGTTTCAAAGGATTTGCAATGAATTTGTGAAAGATTTTCGGGGAATTGATCAGAGCCATAAAAAGATTTCCAGAAGGATATTCACAAAGAAACATAAGAAAAGAAATAAAAAAGATTCCTAGATGAAGTTTTTTTTTTAAATAAAAACTCAATGAGAGAACATAAGAGAAAACAGAAAGACTCCAAAAGCATATGTACTTCATCTAGATAAAGGTCGGCGACAAAGTCACCTATGTTTGAGTATATCGACTTAGGAGTCAAATGAGGACATTTGATCATAGGTCAGGGTTGCCATTTTTCGATTAAGCAATTTATGTGATCACATCTTATGAAGCTGCTTGTACTCATGACTTTGAGCAAAGCTCCTCAAAGATGTGAAGAACATACCTTGGGCTTGTTGATGCTTTGCTCATGTAGGTAGACTTGATGTAGGTGCTCATTGAATGTGAAGTTGGAGCGCCATTTCTACTTGTGTAGTTCATCTTCCTACATGGGTTAGGCAAGCAAGGAAATACTCGAGAATATCCAAGATGACAAGAGTGAAATACTAGATGTATAAGATGTCAAAAAGGATATGTGGAATTTTGTTCCTTGAACTCAACATCCCAAAGGGCTAGATACTTGGTCAATGACAAGATTACTCATGATTTGAGTGTGTGGTAATCTTGTGGAATGTAGATCATCCAAGTACCTGCAAGGAGTTAGATGCAATACAAGGAGGCAAATGTGTCCAAGACATATGATCATCATCATAAGAGAAATATGAAGGATTAGTCAAGAGGCTCATGCCTTGCATGCATCAAAGGAGTTATCACTCCAAGTTTGAAGCATCAATGATGTTCAACTCACTCCTTAAGCGACAAAACACTTTCTCATCAAGAGGTTTTGTAAAGATATCAGCAAGTTGTTTGTCAGTACGAACATGCTTAAGATTAATATCACCCTTGGCAATATGATCACGAATAAAATGGTGACGAACTTCAATATGCTTTGTTCGAGAGTGTTGCACTGGATTGTGTCCAATTTTAATAGCACTCTCATTGTCACAAAGCAAGGGAACACGTCTCACATGTATCCCATAATCTTTAAGCGTTTGTGTCATCCATAGCAATTGAGCACAACACGAACCAGCAGCAATATATTCAGCTTCGGCAGTGGATAAAGATACCGAGTTTTGTTTCTTGGAGGACCAAGATACAAGGGATCGACCAAGGAATTGACACGTACCCGAGGTTGACTTTCTATCAACCTTGTCACCGGCATAGTCCGAGTCGGAATAGCCAACAAGATCGAAAGAGGCTCTCTTAGGATACCAAATGCCAAAGTTTGGTGTGTGTATCAAGTATCTCACTATCCTTTTAACAGCTTTAAGATGACATTCTTTAGGGGCTGCTTGATATCGCGCACACATGCAAACACTCAACATTATGTCAGGACGAGAAGCACAAAGATATAGTAGAGAACCAATCATAGATCGGTAAACCCTTTGATCAACGGGTTCTCCATCTTTTGTCAAGTCATTATGTCCACTAGTAGGCATGGGGGTACTCATACCTTTGCTTTCTTGCATGTTGAACTTCTTGAAGAGATCCTTGGTGTACTTTGTTTGTGAGACAAAGGTACCCTCCTTAGATTGCTTGATTTGCAACCCAAGGAAGAATTTGAGTTCACACATCATGGACATCTCATACTTCTCCGACATAAGCTGTCCAAACTTCTTGCTAAAATGGGGTTTAGTTGAACCAAAGATAATATCATCAACATATATTTGGCACACAAATAGTTCACCATTAACCCTTTTTGTGAACAGCGTTGAGTCTATCTTTCCAATCTCAAAGCCTTTTTCAAGGAGAAAACTAGTCAAGCATTTGTACCAAGCTCTAGGAGCTTGTTTAAGACCATAAAGAGCTTTATGCAACTTGTAAACATGATTAGGCTTTTTGGGATTCACAAAACCGGGAGGTTGTTTAACAAATACTTCCTCCTCAATTTCACCATTTAGGAAAGCACTTTTGATATCCATTTGATAGAGAGTAATATCATGATGATTGGCATAAGCAAGAAGAATGCGAATGGACTCAAGTCTAGCAACGGGGGCATAGGTCTCACCATAGTCCATACCTTCGACTTGTGTGTAACCTTGAGCTACGAGACGAGCCTTGTTGCGGATGACTTGTCCATCTTCATCTTGCTTGTTCCGAAACACCCATTTGGTTCCAATGATGTTTTGATCATCGTTGGGCTTCTCTACCAAAGTCCACACCTTGTTCCTCTCGAAGTTGTGTAGTTCTTCGTGCATAGCATTCACCCAATCCGGGTCTTTAAGTGCTTCTTCTACCTTCATAGGTTCAATACTAGAGATAAATGAGTAATGCTCACAAAAGTTAGCTAAGCGAGTTTTAGAGCGAGTAATTCTCCCGGAGTTGATGTCGTTCATCATTTGTTCCACGGGATGATTCTTCTTGACTCTTGCTCGAACTCGGGATAGCTTTTGTTGATGTTGTGGCTCAGCTTCCTCATCATCTTCATCTTCCTCTTCTTCTTCTTCATTGTTGTTGGTGTTGTCTTGAGGTGGTGGAGAAGGAGGTTGTGGTGGATCTTCTTGTTGCATTTCCTCATCTTGGTGAGTTCCACTTGTGGAGGCCTCCATGTTGCCTTGAGGTTCATCTCGCTGTGAGGTAGGTGGCTCCACATATGTAGATGAGGTACTCTCCTTCACTTCCATGGGACGAATCTTCCCGATAGATAAATCTTGGATAGCTTCCGATGGGTCCTTGTCTCCTACATCAATAGGCATTTGCTCTACTTGCGAGCCATTAGATTCATCAAACTTCACGTCTACCGTCTCTTCAACCTTTCGGGTGAAATTATTGTAGACACGGTAGGTGTGGGAGTTTGATCCATAACCAAGAAGAAAGCCTTCATGAGATTTAGGAGCAAATTTAGACCGACGATGCTTATCAAGGATATAGCATTTTGAACCAAAGACACGAAAGTATCCCACTTGGGGTTTGTTACCGGTGAGGAGCTCGTATGATGTCTTGCCGAGGAGCTTATGAAGATAAAGTCTGTTGATAGCATGACAAGCTGTCTCGACCGCTTCTCCCCAAAAATGTTTCGGTGTCTTGTATTCATCAAGCATCGTTCTTGCCATCTCTATGAGCGTTCGGTTCTTCCTCTCAACAACTCCATTTTGTTGAGGAGTGTACGTAGCCTAGAACTCATGTAGAATCCCTTCCTCATCGAGAAAAGAGTCTACATTGGCGTTCTTGAACTCCGTTCCATTGTCACTCCGAACTTTCTTGATCTTCACCTCAAATTGATTTTGGGCCTTTTTGGCAAAGGTCTTGAAGATCCTCTGAACCTGCGATTTATCATCAAGGAAAAATACCCACGTAAATCTGGAATAATCATCAACTATAACTAGACCAAAGGAGTTACCACCAAGGCTTTTGTAAGCATTGGGACCGAAGAGATCCATATGAAGAAGCTCAAGCGGTCTCCTTGTGGTCATGATGTTTTTCACGGGATGACTTCCACCAACTTGTTTTCCTGCTTGACAAGCACTACAAAGTCTATCTTTGTCAAAGAAAACATCTTTAACACCAAGAATATGATCACCTTTGATTAGCTTGTCTAGGTTACGCATACCAACATGTCCTAGCCTTCTATGCCATAACCAACCTTTAGAGGATTTAGCAATGAAACAAGCTCTAGGTTGGGCTTTCTTAGTGAAATCAACAATATATAGATCACCTCTACGAATACCAGTAAAAGCCATGTCTTGATTATCACGACGAAAGACTTGGCAATCTACTTTGGTGAATAGCACATTGAATCCAAAGTCAGCTAATCTAGACACGGAAAGTAAGTTGTATCCAAGAGATTCTACAAGCATGACATTTTGAATAGAGCTATCATGAGATATGGCCACCTTACCAAGGCCAAGTACCTTACCCTTGGAGTTGTCTCCAAAAGTCACATACTTGCGTGGACCATCGTTCTTTGCAAGCTCTCGAAACATGTCTTTATCTCCAGTCATGTGATCGGTGCATCCACTATCAAGAATCCACTCTTTTCTGCCGGACATGTAGTCTCTCAGATTTGCCATAAGATTGAGACTCTTCATGACCTTGTCTAGCTCGGTGTCCGAATCGGAGTAATCATCATCATGCTCATGCTCATCATCATATTGACCCATAGATTGTTCATCATCAACACCTAGGTCAATTTGATAAATATTTGCATTAGTTTGGTCAATGGAACAATAATCTTCGGAATGCAATGCAATAGCATTTCTAATGATAATATTGATAAGACCGGGATCACCCTTCTTTTTCATAAGATCACGAAGCTCAAAGAAACATTTATCAAAGTTGGGATCATTGGGGTGCAACTTATCAAATTCAATAGTCTTGTGTAGAATTTCATCAAGACTTCTCAAAGAGTAGTCCGGATAAAGTTCTTCCAAGAATTTCCACATAGCATAGGCACACTCAAAGTTTGTAACAAGATTAAGCAAGTCATCAGGTAACCCTCTAATGATAAGATTTACAGTTCTAAGGTTACGAAGCAAATCAAGCTCTTCATCCATGGTAGGGTGCAAGGGATCAAATGGAGGCACATATGGGGTCTCAATATATTTGCACAAATTGTACATTTTAAAGATACTAAGCATTTCAGACCTCCAAGAGTTATAGAACCTTCCATTAAGAACAGGCACTCTATGGCTAACACTCCCATCCGTAGACACGTCCATCTTCCTCCAATGGTGTGTAAACCAAAGCAATGGAGACCAAGGCTCTGATACCAATTTTAGGATCGAAGAAGTATGTCTAGAGGGGGGGGGTGATTAGACTACTTGACAATATAAAAAATCTGCCTTTTGGTTGTGCAAAGTTTTGGGCAGTTTCACAATTAAGATCAAATCAAGTATCACACTACACATGCAATTCTAGAGTATGGGCAGCGGAAAGTAAATTGCATATATAGTAAAGAGAGGTGGAGAAGATCAAACGCAGTTTGGTGACACGAAGATTTTTGTCGTGGTTCCGATAGGTGGTGCTATCGTACATCCACGTTGATGGAGACTTCAACCCACGGAGGGTAACGGCTGCGCGAGTCCACGGAGGGCTCCACCCACGAAGGGTCCACGAAGAAGCAACCTTGTCTATTCCATCATGGCCTACGCCCACGGAGGACTAGCCTTACTCGGGGTAGATCTTCACGAAGTAGGCGATCTCCTTGCCCTTACAAACTTCTTGGTTCAACTCCACATCTCAAAGACGGAGGCTCCCAAGCGACACCTAACCAATCTAGGAGGCACCACCCTCCAAAAGGTAATAGACGGTGTTGATGGTGATGAACTCCTTGCTCTTGTGCTTCAAATGATAATCTCCCCAACACTCAACTCTCCTCACTGATATGGCTGTGGTGGAAGAAAGGTTTGAGTGGAAAGCAACTTGGGAAGGCTAGAAATCAAGTTTCATATGGTACGAATGGAATGGCTTGATCTCAACACAAGGGTAGGTGGTTCACTTCTCAGAAAGTGTATGGTAGAAGTGGTGGTACTTTCTGATGGCTCTCCTCACGAATGAAGAGGGGGTGGAGGGGTATATATAGCCTCCACACAAAATCCAACCGTTACACACACATTTGACCAATCTCGGTGAGACCGAAGTGAAAACTCGGTCAGACCGAAAGTTCAAATATAGTGAACGTTGGGATTTTCGGTGGGACCGAAAATACCATCTCGGTGGGACCTAAAGTGTATCTGATGAACGTTGGAGTTTTCGGTGAGACCGAGAAAGAAAACTCGGTTGGACCGATTTGAGAAAGAGCAGGAACATGCCAGAATCGGTGAGACCGAAAATGAATTATCGGTGAGACCGATTTGAGCCAAGACAGAAGCTTGCCCATTTCGGTGTGACCGATAATACAAACTCGGTTATTCCGAAATGATGTGAAATGGTTACAGAAGGTTGGCAGTTCAGTTTCGGTGAGACCGATCTCAAACTCGGTATGACCGATTTTTCTAGGGTTTGGAATATGGCAGAAGTGGTTCATCTCGGTGGGACTGAGTTGGAAGAATCGGTTTGTCCGAGATTACTTATGGGTGTGTATAGTAGTGAAAGGTGCTGATAGCTGAAGGAGATAAATCACTAAGCACTTTGAGCAACCAGATCATCAACACAACCTCATCCCCTTTTAATAGTATTGGCTTTTCCTATGGACTCAATGTGATCTTGGATCACTAAACCAAAAATAGAGTCTTGAGCTTTTGCCAATGCTTGCCTTAGCATTTGAGGGGTCCACTTCTTCAGTCATCTTGCCATACCAATGTGATTGGGTTTCCTGAAACATACTTGATAAAAGCATTAGTCCAACCACGAAGTATGTTGTCATTAATTACCAAAACCACCCAGGGAGCAAATGTGCTTTCAATAATCCTCTCCGTCCTGAAGTTGAGCTCCCCGCCAAAGGTCACTGGCAGCGTGATCTTTCCCTTTGGCTTGCTCCTTCCCGGGTTGATCCCCTGGAACGACCCGGTTTCTTCGAGCTCGCCGTTTGGGATCTGTAGCTTCTTGATTACAGCCGAGGAGATCAAGTTCAGGCCGGCCCCGCCGTCAACCAACATCTTGGTGACCTTGAGGTTGCGGATAGTTGGTGAGACCAACATCGGCAAGCACCCGACCGTAGTGGTGCGGTCAGGGTGGTCCTCAAGGTCAATGATGATGGGCGTGCCGGACCACTTCAGCAGCCTGCGTGACTTGACGGGCGGCTCAGCTGCATTCACTTCTCGCACCCACTGCTTGAGCTGGCGGTGGGAAGTGTGCAGAGAGGCGCCTCCATCGACACACAGAACCTCTGTGGCCTTCTGGAACTCCTGCTCGCTGTTATCTCCTTCTTCCATGTCATCGTCGTCGTCTTCTTCCTCATCCTTGTCGCGGCCCCGGGGAGGTCTGTCACCTTGCCGCTGCTTGGCCTTGCCGCGGCGTCCTCCCCGGCCATTGAACGGCCGCTTCTTGCTGGGTTCTCCTCCGCCTCCTTGGGCCTTCTCCTTGTCGCGACGCTCGTATTCAGCCTTCTGCTGTTCTACGAGGTACTCGACTCTTTTGCAGTTCTAAAGATCGTGGCCCTTGGTGCGGTGGATCTTGCAGTACTGCTTGTCGGAGCCGTCCTGCTTGTCGGTTGCCGCTACAGGGGCGGGCTCCTTGCCGGAACCGCCAACCTGTGCCTTCTTGTCGGGAGCCTCCTTGCCGGACTGCTCGACAGCCAGCACCTCCTTGTTCTTCTTCTTTCTGTTGTTCCGCCGCCGGCTCTTCCTTCCCGGGGCGGCATCCTCGCTGTCGCTTCCTCCTGCGCCAGCATCCTCTTCGGGGAGTCTCCTCCCCTCTTCGGCGCGCGCGCACTTGTCAGCCAGAGCGTAGAGCTCGCTGACATCCCGAATCTTGGTCATGGCCATCTCTTCCCTCATGTGGCGGTTACGCACGTTCTGGTGGAACGCGCTGATAACCGCGGCAGGGTGGACGTCGGGAATGTTGTGTTGCACGCGGCTGAATCTCTGGATGTGCTTGCGCAGGGACTCTCCTTCCTTCTAGGCTAAGATGTGGAGATCGCTCTCCTGGCCGTGGGGTTTGTGGCCGCCTGTGAAGGCGCCAACAAACTGGTGGAACAGATCCGCCCATGAAGAAATGGAGTTCTCCGGCAAGTGCATAAGCCAAGACCGGACGTTTGGCTTAAGCACTAGCAGGAAGTAGTTGGCTAGTATCTTCTCGTCGCGTCCCCCGGCAGCCTGCACTGCTATAGTGTAGATGCTGAGGAACTCCGAGGGGTGTGTCTTGCCGTCGTACTTCTCGGGTATGTCGGGCTTGAAATTCTTCATGCTGGGCCACTGGACTTGCCGCAGCTCACGGGTGAACGCAGGGCAGCCTGCCGCATACGGCAAGTCGCCTGGTTCACCGGGCGCGTGCACGTCGACAGCAGTCCCAGCGCGCTGATCTGACTGTCTTCGGGCTTCTCGTCGACGCTCGATGCGGGTCCGAGCGTCTTCTTTCCGCCTGTCGTCTAGGACTTGGCGCTGATCGCGGCGAGCCCGTGGATCCGACGACGCCGTGGAGTCGTCGTCGACGTTGATCCGGCGGGGTGGCGATTTCTGCTTCCGCGGCGGGGAGTGCACGGTAGTTGCACCCCCGGCGGTCTTGTCGCCATCGGCCTTCGCTTGGTCGACTTGCCGCGGCCGTGAGGTTGCCGGCTGCTGTGGCGTGTCGTTGTTGGCGAAGGCGATGAGGCTCTGAATCGTCGCCCTCCAGTCTTCGGCCTTGTCTGCCGCTGGAGGGAAATCGAGGAGCAGTTGTGCTCTTGCTAGAGCTTCTGCTGGAGAAGAGGGGAACGGCGGCGAGCGGTGCGAGGAGCGGGACACGCTCGGACTTCTAACAGCATTAGAAGGAGCACGTTCCCGCCCCGGCGAACGCGCCTTGCTCGTGCCAGCACGCTGGCCTTGAGCATCCCGCGATCCTCTGGCTTGGCTACGCCCCAGCAAGCGTATGGTACCTCTGGTACCACGCCGCTGCGGGTCTTGTACCTCCCGAGAGAGACGTGGCGCGTCCACGGACACCGAGGCTTTGGAATTCGCCCGGTCGTCCGTCTTGTCCTTGGACTTGGTGGCGCCGTGAGTTTCCTCGCCGGTGACCACCCTTCCGCCGGTGTCTCCTCTACCAACCATTGGTTTTGGTGGCGGTGGAATCGACGCAGACGGGCCTCCGACCTCCGAAGCCTTCTTCTTCGGAGGCATGTCGTTGTAGCTGATGAAGTTGATGAAGTTGGAGATGTTGATGAAGAATGTGCCCGCGTGAGCACCGGATCAGGTTCGCACAACCTCCACGCCCCCTACCTGGCGCGCCAAAGATGTCGGGGGAAAACTGTCCTCCCACGAGCACCTATGGGACTGGAGCCCCTTCTACGTTGCGGTAAGGGAGCGGAGGGAGCACGGAGAGCAGATCGAGGAGCACACGCAGGCAGTTTTACCCAGGTTCGGGCCGCGCGGACGCGTAAAACCCTACTCCTTCCTTAGGTTGTATTAAGTTCTTGAGCTCGGGAGCTTGAAGAGCTACAGTACTAGCTACACCGAGCGAGGGAGTTGTCTAGGTTTCGAACCCTTTCTACGTTGTGCATGGGCCTCCTTTTATAGCTCAAGGGGTCACCGACAGGTGTCAACGTAGAGGAGGGTAAAAGTGTAATTTTGGTGGTAGTTGAAACAGTGCATGAATAGTGCATGAACAGTGATCTTCACCTAACCTTGACAGTGGGGGACAAGGGCATTAAATGCCCGTCACCGTCGACCCCAAAAGCGTCCGCCCATGCTTCTCCGTTCGCCACGGCGGTAGCCTCGTCACCGTGGCTTGCCACCGTGTCCCCCAAGCTGCACAGCCATCCGCCACGTGCCCCTGGAAGGGCCCCAGGGCGACACGTGGGCCGATTAGCTGGAGCGCGGGCACACAGCGCCGGTCTCCCCGGCAAGCACCTTGCCGGGGTAGTGATCTTGTCGGGCTCGGAAGCTTGTCGCTCTCCGGGTCTTGCCGGGGCGCACGATGCGCCGAGGCATCTCTTGAGGTAAGTGTTCCTTGGCCTTCCTGGCAAGCTCCTCTTGCCAGGGTCTTGCGCTAAAGTGATAACCTTGAGCCTGGTGCGGCCTTCCCGGCAAGCTCCTCTTGCCGGGGCTTTGATCTTCTGTCTTGTATACTTTGTTTTTGAATGGCTCCATAGGGACAGGAGAGGTTCTTGGCGAGCACGTGGTAAGCCCAACCGCGGGAAGCTGCTACTGCCCGTGCACAAGTTGGGGTACTAAGGTACCCCTATCTTAGTACATCGACACTTGTTGCTTATTTACTTTTCCGCTGCTACTATTACAAAAACTACAAAAACATTATCGTTACTTTTATTGCCGCTACCGCTACTATCATATTACTTTGCTACTAAACTATCTTGCTGCAGATACTAAGTTTCCAGGTGTGGTTGAATTGACAACTCAGCTGCTAGAGTATTCTTTGGCTCCCCTTGTGTCGAATCAACAAATTTGGGTTGAATACTTTACCCTCGAAAACTGTTGCGATCCCCTACACTTGTGGGTTATCACTCGTCGTCGAACGAGACTAAGAGGGACATACATTCCCCGTTCAAAAACTCGTATACTATGTATCCGTGGTTCTCACACCGTGCAAATCACGATACCCCCATTACCAGAAAATTGCCTATGTGGTATTCATGGCATCTCGGAAGCTCCGACACTAATTTCAAGAGTGTTCGGTTACAGTGGCATCTGAAGTACCACACAATAATATCATAAACAATACGCCACTGGACGCAGAGCCAAATGGGCCATCGAGCTCTTATCATTCGAAATAACATACAAACCACGCCGTACTATTAAGTCCCTGGTGTTGGCCGAGTTCGTCGTGGAATAGACTGAAGCCGAACTCCCTAATGAGTACCGATCATACTCCCACTGGACCATGTACTTCGACGGTTCCAAAATCCTAGGCGTATTAGGGGCCGGCATCATCTTGATATCCCCAACAGGGGATACAGTCCACTACGTACTGCAAATCATGTACACAGACTCAAACAACGCGGCCGAATACGAGGCACTATCGCACGGTCTCCACATGGCCGTATCCATGGGTATACAAAGGCTCGAGGTGCGCGGAGATTCAAACCGCGCCATATCTCAGGTAAAGGGAGAATTTGATGCGAAGGATTCAAAGATGGTAGCTTATTGAAACGTCATATTAAAAATATTGGCTCAATTTGAGGGGCTGGTGTCGGTGTAAAAACTGGCAGATCTCGGGTAGGGGGTCCCGAACTGTGTGTCTAAGGATCGAAGGTAACAGGAGGCACGAGACACGATGTTTACCTAGGTTCAGGCCCTCTTGATGGAGGTAATACCCTACTTCCTGCTTGATTGAATTTGATGAGTATAGGGATTACAAGAGTTGATCTATCTCGGGATCGTAATGGCTAAACCCTAGATGTCTAGCCTGAATGAGTATGATCCGCTCTTCGGACTAAACCCTCTGGTTTGTACAACCACCGGAGGGGGCTAGGGTTATACATAGTCGGTTCAGAGAAAGGAATCTTCATATCTGCACGCCAAGCTTGCCTTCCACGCCAAGGAGGGTCCCATCCGGACACGAGGGAAAGTTTTCCGTCTTGTATCTTCACGGCCCATCAGTCCGGCCCACGTCATGTAGCCCGGACGCCCAAGGACCTCGTACTCCAGGACTACCTCTGTAGCCCTTGAACCAGTCTTCCGATGATGATGAGTTCGGCACGCAAGTTATCTTCGGCATCGCAAGGCGGGTTCCTCCTCCGAATACTCTGAAGTAGTCCCCCGAACAGGAGATCTATATCCGGCTCTAAACAATAGGTTAACCTCCCAACCACAAAAGCACAATACTTCAAAATATATCCAGCGACAGCTTTTTTCGGCGAAACGTCATGTTTGGTTGTGCTATCATTTTGAACCTTTTTTGGGCCTCCCACCTTGTGTTTCAATACGCAACTCTCATTGACACGTCTTGTCAAAGCAGAGATCGTGTCCCCTTATCGTGGGATTCTCATCAATACAAGTTTTGGTAACCAAACCGTGCCGTTCGCACGACCCCTCGGGAACAGGCGGGTTTTAAGGCTTGAGGGAGGGGGACGCTCCATATTCGCAGTCCATATAAGCGGATAAAATCCAACTCTTCCGCCCCACGCCTCATTCTCTCTTGGCCTCTCCATCCTCGAGCTCCAGCGCCCAAGTTCCAAGCTTTTCTCCCCTCAGCAACTCCTCCGACTATGGCCGGCTCTCAAGGCAAGTGGATGGCCTCCTCTGTCACGGAGGAGAACATCAAGGAACTGCGGGAAGCGCGGTATCTAACCGCGGAAATCAAGCACAGGCTTCCCAATCCAGGGCAGGTCATCCCTACTCCGGAGCCCGGTGAGAGGGTGGTGTTCATCCCCCATTTCCTTCGCAGACTCGGATTCTCCCTTCACCCCTTTGTAACCGGTCTCATGACTATGGGATGGATTTGCATGAGCTGGCCCCAAATCCATTCCTTCACATCTCCGCGTTCATTGTCGTGTGCGAGGCCTTCCTCCGCGTCCCACCACACTTTGGCTTATGGCTCAAGATTTTTAATGTGAAGCCGAAGGTGGTTGATGGGCAACACGCAGACTGTGGTGGCGCCATGGTGAGAAAGAGCCCCAAAGTCAATTGGCCAAAGGGGGTCTTCGTGGACACCGTCAAAATATGGCAACAGGAATGGTTCTATATCACAGAATCCCGCTCCTCCAAGTGGGCAGCCGCTCCAGCCTTTAGATCTGGACCCCCACTGAGGCTCACATCCTAGACCAACAAGGGTCTGGACTGGGGTCAGTCCCTGAGGTGTTGTTGCTGCAGAAATGTGTCAAGAGTATGATAGCGAAGGACACTACCCTCGCTGATGTAATCCAAGTAATGTTGATTCGCCGCGCGCTTCCCTGCCAGCGGCGGCCCCTCAAGATGTGGGAGTTTAACCCGGAAGGGCCGCGGACCCTATAGCGGTTCTATGGCACGACGCATAAGGGGATCTGGAAGCTGCTTTTTAAGAAGCAAAAATGTGGCCGAAGTCATCAGACGACACCCGCCTCAACTGCAACCATCCGGCCATCAAGGTAAATTCTTAAACCTCTGAACACCAATAGGTTCGTCGCTTTGAAGGAAAAGCACTGAGTAGTCCATCCCAAACAGGCTTGGATCAAGAAGGCGGAGCAGATCCGGTGTCCGGCTCCGCTCCCCGAAGACCCAGCCAATCCTCTACTAATGAGGATGTTGGTCCCGATGCCATACCAGGCACCGGTTAAGAAGGCCAAGAAGAAGAAAAAAGAGGAGGGCACTTTGGACGCAATGTCCGGAGAAGCTGATGCCCAGTCCTCCCACGAGGGTGACAATGACGAGGAGGAGGAGGAGGAAGAAGAAGATCCTCCCCGCAAGGGCAAGAAGAGGGCGGCCTCCGAAGACCTGGAGGCCAAAGCCTCCAAGAGGGACAAAATTACCCTCCCCGATGACTCGGAGTTAGACGCCGAGGCCATCCCGAAGTATTGTCGTTGGACCAATCCCTAAGCCGACTCGTAAGTAGCCCGGGATTCTTCACGTTATCAGATCTCTATGACCCATGATGATAACTCTAATTTCTATCTTTTAGTCCGGCCCGCGATCTTCCCCAGCTATCCTCATCCTCGGGGGATCTGGCGCCGGAGATGATGGAGAGTGAGTCGCCTCCATCGGCTTCCCTGCCGCCTAGGGCGGATCACGCCAAGGTGTTATCTCATAGGCCCACCCCAAGCCTTGAAGAGACGCGGGGGGGCGATTTAACGACACCAGAGGGTAATGCCTCGGCTGCCGGAGGACTGGGGGTACAGACCCCATGAAGACCGGCAACGGAGGTCCTGGTCGGTCCGACCCCTAGCTGCATACGACTCCGGAGATCCACAAGGCTCCGGGGTCTAATGAGCGACCCCCTACAGGAGAAGAGGGAGCGGCGACCTCTACTAATCTGGAGGCGCCAAATACCAGGCGGACACACTCCAAAGTGCCTCCGTCCTAGAAGAGCACTGCATCATGATGGGTACGGTGTTTGAGAAGATTCGGTCCGCCAAGAGCGGGCTGAACGAAGCCTTCTCCAGCCTACTAGCACGCTTCGAGGTATGCAGTGTAATATTTTGATCGTTTTTATGAGAAATATGCCTGTATATAGATAGTAGCCCCTGAGACTCTGTTCGGTTTTTTGAAAGAAAAGCGAGCAGAGGATCAATAATCAGTTATCAGTTGGTAACATACTATTATCTGGATTAAAACAGGCTTCGCTGTTAGTGGCGAGTGCCCAGTCAGCCGAAATTTCCGAAATCAAACGGAAACTGGAGCGAGCCGACGAGGACCTTGTCCATGCTAACACACGGCTCGACCAGGCGCAAGGTATAAAATACATCTTACTGTGCACCTGTTTATGTTCGTGTTTTGTGGGATTTCAAGAGCTGCAATGTGCGTGTTTGTACAGATGGTGCCGCTGCGGTGGAGACCCTTAGGGGTGAGCTTGCCCAAGCCAAGGAGAGAGCAAGGGTAAGCCAAGCATCTGCTGATAGAGCGGCTGTCGATTTAACGGCCGAATAGGCCGCTCGGTGCCGTTTTGAGGAACGGGTGACTGAGATGGAGAAAAAGCTCAAGGACACCACCGTTAACTGCGAGCCCTTCGAAAAATAAAATAAGGCAAAGGGGACCAAACTCTCCAAGGCTCTTCAAGACGCTTCGAAGGCGTGGTCTGAATCCCGCGTAGCGCGCAAAGAAATCTGTCAAGCCGGACAGATAGCGGCCGGTAAGCCCTTTCTTTTACAAGCTAAATTTGGGGACCAGAAGTATGCCTTACTTAATCGATTGTGGAGTTCTCCACACGCATTTGCGGATCTGTCGAAGAGTGCTGCGGACGTCACCCAATTCTTCCAGGCCCAGGAGGGGTACGCGACGGAGAAGCTCTTCTAGTCGCAGTTTGTGGGGCAGAAGCATCCCCGACTGCTAAATGACCAGATGGCACAATGGGCGGAGCTGCATAAGATGTCCAGCGCGACCATGAAGGACGTCACAGTCCGGTTGTGGCCGGCCGAAGATATTCCGAACATCTACTTCGGCCTCGTGCGGCGTCTCGTCGACGCGCTACCCCGAATTGACGATGTCAAGAGGTGGTCTTGTATTGAAGGGGCGCGAATGGCCTTCGCCCGTGTCAAAATGCACTAGGCAAAGATGAAGGCCGAAAAGGTGGCAGTTGAGGGTTCGCCCGAGAGCAAGGACCACCGCACACCAGAGCGCTATTTTGAGGACATACTAAAAGGTTCCCGCCTTATAGAAGGCCAATGCTCTAAGGATGTAGTGTTTGAATGAACGAGTCCGAACTGTTCGGGAGTTTGTGTAATGAACTAAGTTTTTTGTAATACATTCCTTCTATTATGAAGAGTTTTATCCTCATGTGTGGCCGTTTTTATATCTGAGAGTTCCCATTCGTCGGCTTCAGCCCCCATGTAGATACTACCAGGGTGTTCGGAATTGCACATGAATACACTTAACCCAATGTCTTGGTCCATGAAGGAGGTAGCAGTGCGGCGAACCAGGCAATCATGCTATTTGGTTTAATTGCTCTCACTTAGCCGTAGGAGTTTGACGATGGTCCTACAAAGTAGCCCCTAGTATGTACGCGGCTTCCCCTAATGTGGATGCATTACATATGTGACCGAGAAACAGTCCTTCGTGTAATATGGAAAAAAACCGCTAAAGATTGTAATAAGTCACCGAGTGGGTGACCAGCTCTCGCCACATCATGACAGTCAGTTTTCGGCTTTCTCTATTGAGGTGTTTAACCGGACGAACTAGAAACACAATCGCAGTAGTTCTCCCTTTACTACCCTATCCGATCAGACAAAACATAGGGTAGCAAACACAGGAGCCGGGCAACCCGACTATTGACCAAAGACATGATTCGGAGCTGATGCATATAGTGCCGAGCTCGGCACACCGAATTTTGCTATGAAGCTATTCGGACTTTTTGTTTGACAACACATATGTTGCCCTATAGAGCCCCTGGCAATTTATGTCAAGGTGTGTTCATGAGACGGCATAAAGTCTATAAGTAAAGACGATGCCGAATAAGAATTTGGTTTACTGTAATCTGATTGATACGTCAAAGCGTAGTTTTATAGAGGGTACCATAATCACCAAGGTCATTTTACATGCCAGGGGTCTAGGGCTAAGGGAAAAGCTCTATACAGGTTCTTGAGGGAAGTTGTGATCTACAAAATCCCTTGCGCCTTCCTGCCGCACGGCTGCGCCGCTTTCGCCTAAGTAAGAAAGATTCCTTGAGGGGGATGATCTTCGGCTATTTATACGGAACCGGGGTCGGAAAGAGTCTTTTATGAGTCTGTAAGATGAGTAGGTTTTTATTTCACCTGCGATAAAAAACAAGAGATGATTAAGGAGGGCCGTATAAGGTCAAACTGTGCAATAGGCATGTCCCATGTATTGCCTCCGTTGATGCCCAAGGTATTTTGGGTGCATAGTTATGCATGCGCGGTACAAATTTCGTTGTTGTTCGTGGCGATCGACAGAGGCAAAACTGCTAATCCAGCCCTAGGATTGTCGGGCTGTCGGTATGCAGAACAGTTCGGCCTTGTGTAATGAAGTCCGGCGACCTAGTAGTCGATAAGGTGTGCGGCTTGACGGGGCTGCTTTGTACTTCAACCGCGATGGCTGCGGTATGCTCCTTAGTATGGAGGGAGCGCTCCATGTTTCCGTTGATTGTAATGATGCCATGTGGACCGGGTATCTTGAGCTTTAGGTAGGCGTAGTGTGGAACCGCATTGAAGCGGGCGAACGCGGTTCGTCCGAGCAGTGTGTGATAGCGTATGCAGAAGGGGACGATATCGAAGGTCAAGTCTTCGCGTCAGAAGTTGTCCGGCGAACCGAAGACGACTTCCAATGTGATTGAGCCCGTACAGCGGGCCTCTGCACTAGGTATTAATCCCTTAAAGGTAGTTTTAGTGGGCTTGACTCTTGACGAATCAATGCCCATTTTGCGGGCAGTGTCTTGATAAAGTAGATTGAGACTGCTGCCGCCGTCCATGAGGACTCGCGTGAGGTGGAATCCATTAATGATTGGATTGAGGACCAGAGTTGCCGAACCTCCATGACGGATACTGGTTGGGTGGTCCTTTCGGTAAGGTGATCGGACAAGCCGACCATGGGTTGAATTTTGGGGCGACCAGCTCTATGGCGTGGACGTCCCGTAGTGCACGCTTGTGTTCCCTTTTAGGGATGTGTGTGACATATATCATATTCACGATTTTTACTTCAGGGGGAAATTGGTTATGTCCCCCTGTGTTCGGTTAACGAGGCTCTTGGTCATCGTTGTCGCTGGGCGATCCCTTCCCCTTGTGTGTGGCGTTGAGTTTGCCGGCCTGTTTAAAGACCCAAAAATTTCTATTGGTATGATTGGCGGGTTTATTGGGGGTGCCATGAATCTGGCAAGGCCGATCAAGGATTCTGTCTAAACTGGACAGGCCATCTATGTTTGCCTTGAATGGCTTCTTCCGTTGACCGGATTTGGAGCCGCTGAATCCGGCGTTGACCATTGTGTCTTGGGTTCCATCATTATTGTTTTGTCGCTTGTGTTTGTTGCGTCGTCGCTTGCCATTGTCGTCCCTGGTTTCGGAGGAGCCAGGGTCGCTAGTGTTATTGCTTCTACGAGCAAGCCAGCTATCCTCTCCCGCGCAAAAACGGGTCATAAGTGGGGTGAGGGCTGCCATGGATTTTGGCTTTTCTTGGCCGAGGTGTCGGGCGAGCCACTCGTCTTGGACGCTATGTTTAAAGGCTGCGAGGGCTTCGGAGTCCGGACAATCCACCATCTGGTTCTTTTTTATTAGGAACCTAGTCCGGCGCTGCCGGGCCGATTCCCCGGGTTGCTGGATTATATGACTAAGGTCATCGGAGTCTGGGGGCCGAACATAGGTACCTTGGAAGTTGTCTATGAATGCGTCCTCCAAGTCTTCCCATCTACCAATATAGTTTTCTGGTAGGCTGTTCAACCAGTGCCATGCTAGTCCCTTAAGTTTGAGGGGAAGATATTTGATGGCGTGTAGATCATCACCACGAGCCATGTGAATGTGGAGAAGAAAATCTTCAATCCATACTGCGGGATATGTTGTGATGTCGTATGATTCAATGTTCACAAGCTTAAACCCTTCTGGGAACTAGTGCTCCATTACCTCATCGATGAAGCATAGGGGGTGTGCGGCGCCTCTATGTGGGGCCACATCACGATGCAATTTGCATGAAGTCCGTATGCGGTCTTCGGCCCGGGCGTGGTTGTGCTTGCCGCGCCAGGATTGGTAATTGTCCTCTCACGTCAGGGCACACCCTCGCGATCCGTAGATTGATCTGGTCTGACCTGCTCTATTTTCCAGGTCCTGTCGTAGGTCATATGTGTATCCCCAAGCTGTTGTTTCTCTGGTTTTACGGTGAGGTGGTGTGGGCTGGTGTTTGGCTTGAGTTGCCGTTCTATCCCAGCCACGTGGCGGTCGGTCAGGTTCGTCAGCCGTGTTACATGCGGGTGGTATGGGCACCGGCGCTTCATCGTCGAATTGGGGTAGCAGCCTACGCTTCGGATAACTCTTTGTTGGGCGTTCAAGGCCGTATTCTTCGGCTGCTAGGACATTAGTCCATCTGTCGTTGAGCAGTTCTTGGTCAGCTTGAAGCTGTTGCTGCCTCTTTTTTAGGCTTCTTTCTGTGGCTATTAGCCGGCGCTTAAAGCGCTCTTGTTCAAGGGGTTCCTCTAGCACGATAAAATCTTTGTAGCCGAGGCTCACATCGTCCTCGGAGTGGTAGATAGTTGCTATCCTCCGAGTCTTTGTTCCCTGCTTGATCGTCAGGGTCGACTTGCCCCTCCTCCCGATCATCCTGTTCGGATGTTGGTTCGATGGGGTCTTCTTGTTCTTCGGCATGTTACGGAGTATCATTTTCTCCAGTGCCGGTCTTGTTGTCTTTTCCGCGACGCGATTTAGAGCGGCGCCGCTGATGCCGATGCTTCGGTGGTATCTCAGGAGATTCATCCTTGACTCGATCCTTATTATCATCATCGTCGCCTTCTTTAGGTGTGTCCACCATGTACACGTCATATGAGGAAGTGGCCGTCCATCGTCCGGTGAACGGCGGGTTTTGGGCCTGCTCCTCTCGAGCATCATTGTCTATACCGTCGATGTCTTCGGAGGCGTAGTCGAACATGTTAGTTAGATCCTCGACAGTGGCTATAAAGTGGGTGATGCGTGGGAAGTAAAGTTCCCTATTTTCAGCCCCTAGTCTGGGCTGGGCGCTTCGAAAGTGGTTCCTCTGTGATGGCGAGGGGTCGCATTAAGTCTAGAGCCTTGTTTAAGAGCGAGGTATGGATGGGGACCGAAGTTCCCTGGCCGAGCTCACAAGACGCGGACTCCGAGGGTTCGGAGCTAGTGTCTGGAAACATCCCGGCTTTATGATAATTGCCGGGGGCATTATCCTTTCCGGTTCTCGAGTGTTGAGCTTTATAGCCGTATATAGTCCAGCGGGCTCTAGACTCCCGTCTTCGGACCTGGTGACGCGCTCCGGATCTAAGGCCGTAGCAGCGGTTGGAGCCATGAACCCTTGGAAGATAAAGTCTCCTCGGATATCAGCGACATAGTTCATATTTCCAAAACTGATCTGGTGACCAGGTGCGTAGCTGTCGATCTGCTCTAGGTGGCCAAGCGAGTTGGCACGTAGTGCGAAGCCTCCGAATACGAAGATCTGGCTGGGGAAAAAATCTCCTTCCCAGCAATATCATTGTAGATGATCGATGAAGCCATCGAGCCTTTCAACGACGGCACAGTGGAACTCTCAATGAAGCACCAATGCCGGTGTCAAAACCGACAGATATCGGGTAGGGGTCCCAAACTGTGCGTCTAAGGATCGAAGGTAACAGGATGCAGGGGACATGATGTTTACCCAGGTTTGGGCCCTCTTGATGGAGGTAATACCCTACTTCCTGCTTGATTGACTTTGATGAGTATAGGGGTAACAAGAGTTGATCTACCTCGAGATCATAATGGCTAAACCCTAGATGTCTAGCCTGAATGAGTATGATCCGCTCTACGGACTAAACCCTCCGGTTTATATAGACACCGGAGGGGGCTAGGGTTGTATAGAGTCGGTTTACAGAGAAAGGAATCTTCATATCCGCACGCCAAGCTTGCCTTCCATGCCATGGAGAGTCCCATCCGGACAAGGAGGAAAGTTTTCCGTCTTGTATCTTCACAGCCCATTAGTCCGGCCCACGTCATGTAGCCCGGACGCCCGAGGACCCCGTAATCCAGGACTCCCTCAGCTGGAAGTTCACCATGTAGCTTGGGATAGTAACCAGGCAGCGGGTATACTAGCTCGTATGGGCGCTAAACGCGACCCAGTCCCGCCTAACACCTTCGTGGAAAGGCTGTTCAAGCCATCAGTAACATGGCAGGACGAGAGCAGAGACACTAATATGTACCCGAACACGCCCCCAGCCGAACTCAATATAGATGTCATCAGGGACCCCGACATGGAAATAACATCTTCGGCTCACGAGATCATGGCTGTTATAGCCCCCCTGGACCGCCTTTCCTAGCCTACCTTAATAGGCAAGAGCTCCCCGATGACCAAAATGAGGCCTACCGCATAATTCGGTGTTCTAAAGCCTATAAGGTTCACGAAGGTGAACTATACAAGAAAAGCACTACTGGTATTCTCCAATGGTGCATCTCTGAAGAGGACGGACGACAACTTCTAGTCGAAATACACGCGGGCATGGGCGGCCATCATGCCGTGGCCCGAGCTCTTGTAAGCAAGGCCTTCCGAACTGGTTTCTTCTGGCCAACTGCACGCGCAGACGCACAGACCCTAGTCCAACGTTGTGTTGGATGCCAGCTTTTCACAAATCAAAGTCATATGCCTCCCAACACTCTCAGAACCGTCCCCATTACCTGGCCCTTTGTGGTCTGGCGGCTGGATATGGTCGGACCTCTTAAAGGGGGAAGCCATAAAAAGAAATATTTACTAGTCATGGTGGACAAATTCACTAAATGGATAGAAGCCAAGCCAGTCCGAACAGCTGAGGCAGGGCCAGTAATAAATTTTATATCCGGCATAGTACACTGTTATGTTGTCCCGCACAGTATTTATCACAGATAACGTCACCAACTTCACGGCTGACGAGGTGAAAAATTGATGTGCTAAGTTAGGCATTAAACTTGATTACGCCTGTGTGTACCATCCTCAAACAAACAAACAGGTCGAAAGAGACAATGGCTTGATAATGAGCGGCATTAAACCCCGACTAGTGCGCTCCCTACAGGAGTCAGATAAACACTGGGTGGAGGAGCTCGACTCCATACTCTGGGGGCTGCGAACCACACCTAACCGGACAACCGGATACACACCTTTTTTCATGGTGTACGGCGCAGAGGCTGTTTTGCCCTGTGATATTATTCATGACTCACCTCGAGTGCGCATGTATGAAGAGAGAGAGGCCGAGCTCGATCGGCAGGATGACCTAGACGGCCTTGAAGAGGAGCGCGATATTGCGCAGGCCCGTTCCGCATTTTATCAACAACAGGCCAGGCAATACCAAAGCAAAGAAGTGCGGGCCAAGACATACAATGTTGGCGAACTCGTCTTACACCTCCCGGAGAAGAAAAAGGACAATCTCAAACTAAGATCGGAGGCCCCCTCCATTATTGATGAAGTACTCACCGGTGGAGCCTATCGCCTTCGAAACGCATCAGACAATCGCCTTGAGCCGAACCCATGGAATGCTGCCAGGCTCCGACGATTCTACGGATAGTTCGGCAGCACATGTTTTCTTTTCAGTCTAGGTCTTATTCCCTATTTTTATTTTTTTAAGTTCTCCTCTTTTTTTTCTTTTCTTATCGATAAGTTTTCGGCTCAACCGAACTATCATAGGGTAGAACATCCTCAAATGTATATACCTAAAAAATACTTGGGGGCTTCTATAACGGAGCCCATTATTAAACATCGTATTGCTCAAAATATTTATGTCGTCTATTTCATACAGCCTCCTTGGCATTATATGCACCTTTATGACTTAAGTTTTTGCCAAGCTGGGTTGCCTGGCTCCTGTGTTTATACCCTACGTTCCCGATTGTTCGGCTATGGTGTAAAGGGAGCACCTCTGCGATTGTTACAACCGGGTAATCCGGACCTGTACCTCAGACGGGTGAAGCCGAAAGCTAGCGTTCTTAAGGGAATAATTGGTCAACGGATACACGACGTATTGCTTTTAAAGCGTATAAACTTTAAAATCTCATAGGATAAGGCTTCCTACAATCCTTTTTTAAGGATCAAAGCCTAGGCATGCATACATACGCATGCTGACCCAGGGAAAGGAACCCTTAACGGAACTATTCTCTTTGGAAGATGTTTCTTATGTTAAATAGTAATATAACATAACTCCCTGAACATAGTTTGTCTGTTCAAGCAATTATGATCGGATTGCTTGATTACCGAACATACCACGTGTTCACCATAGGTATAGTATTCGGAAACACTCCGGCCCTTGGGTTTTCGGAGGTTAAAGCGGAAGGTCTACCATGACAATCTTTTAATTAAATTCGGCAGGAGATAAGTTTGATGATAAAGTACATTGTTATATAGAACCGAACGCCTATTCTTCATCTATACCATCTATAAGACTATCTAATTTACAGTATTGTTGAGAATACTTGGCGGCTGTCTTTACTAGGTCGTATACCAAGCTTACAGGGATTTCTAGTCCGTCAGGCCCTCGAGGTCCAACCCGAGCCATATTTTTCGGGTCTAGCCCAGCATAGCGTGTCTTCACCATAGCCCAGGCTTCTCGGGCACCTTCTTGACATGCTGATGCTTTCCATAATTCAAAGCGGCATCGAGCCCCTTTGAATAAACTCGCTAGTTCCTCCATAATTTCTGGAGGAGAATCGGCTAGCCATGTTCTTCATGGCTTTCCGAGCTCGCTCGTGTACCCTGGAGAGGTCTTGCAGTAGGTCACCTTGAAATCCGGACACCTCTCCTTCGGGCCGCCTAATTAACAAACCTGTAGGAACAATTTTCGTAAAAAGAACTTTGAATCAAGGGACTATAGTGAAAGCTAGGTTCAAGGTCATACTGAATATGCCGCCTTTAAGCTTGTTGTTCTCTTTCAAGGCATCTGATAGTTGGGCTCGTACGTCCTTTAGCTCCTCAGCTAGCTTGATATCTGTATCCTGCAGCTTGTTTTTCTCATTTATGATCTGTGTTAGTACACGCTGACCAGTAGTTGTTCGCCCTTTGGCTTGTTCCTTCGCCGCCAAAGGAGCCCTTAGCTTTTCTTCTAGCTGGTATGTTGGTACTGTTGCTGCAGTTCAAACAATGTATACCTAAAGATCATTGATCGGTACAGTACCATACTGTCCAGACACTATTGTTCTTACCATCAGAGCACTTCTTGGACTTCTTTTCTTCTAATTCGGTGGTGACAGTACTGAGCTTGGTCTGGCATTCTTCCAGCTCCTTGGATAATACGTTATTCTTTTCCTTGAGTACCTAAAAACACAACGATCCTTAAATCAGTTGGGCCAACTGCTTTAAGTCTCGGGGGCTACTGGCATATGAACATTGAATTAACACTCACCCGCAAATCCTTGGAAAGTTGGTGAGTGGCTCCGGCAAGTCTGTCTCGAGCGGCTCGGATATACGCATCCGTAGAATTGAAGGCATTAAACGCCTCCTCAGTGAAAGTTGCGTCACGCATGGCTGATTTTCGCCGCCGATGATTCATTGCGCTTTCCACTTCGGAATTGGTAACTGATACCTCATCTGAATCCTCTTGAAGAGGACAATCCGGCATTACACCCGCATCAACCCTAGTCCTTGTGGATGGTCCTAGGGCCGAATTGGTTGGAGCATGACCAGCAGGATCCCCGGACATAGACCGACATATACTCTTCCTAAAAAGAAAAAATAAAGCAGAAAATTATGATCCGGCTCTGCCACCAGACATATGTTAAGAAGTCATACCTCTTTGGTAAAGGAGGAGGTTCGGTGGTGTCTCCGGTCCCCTTTCGCTTCAGAGACCCACCCTGCGCAGGCGTCACCTTCTGGGAAGACGCTCTTGATTTAGTACGGCGGGATGAGCGTCGCCCCTTTTGAGCATGAGATGGTGCGGTGGGTGAGGCCCGCTGGGAATACTCTCTTTGAAGAGGTGTCTCCTGTGTACTTACATGGGAGGAAGGAAGAAGGCTAGGATAGTCGGCTATAATAGCCACTTCGGTACCGTCATGGTTGGCTTGATAAAAAACTCCATCTTTAAGATCTATGCCTATGTCCGGATCTTCCTCAAATCTGGGATCCATGTCTTGAATATGGTCCTCTAGCTATGGGATGGGACTGCTAATCCCTTCGACCACCTTCCTCCACTCCTATTGGAAGTAACCAAATTCAGTCCGGTTAATATATCTCAAAATATAAATTGAGGGAAACTAGCGATCAGAGAAAGGTTTACCCGGTCGATGGGGTTATACATAGAGAAACCCTCCCGACACTTCAAGCGAAGAAAATCCTCCTTCCCCCCTTTGTAGAGATCAGCTAGGATGGCGGCCAAAGCGGTGGGGTTGTCCGGACCCTGGCGTAGACAGCGTGAGGCATCATCCTGGACATTATAGTGCCACATAGGAAACCCTCTGGGCTGAAGCAGTTGCACGCATTGCGTTATTGAGATCGCCATCACCTCAATTATCGTCAGCTCGAGGTGGACAAGTAATATGATCTTGCTTACAAGTCTTTTGACCTCCGCACCGTCTTCCTCCTTGAGACTGCAGGGACACTAGTTGAAACGCTTCTTTAAAGGAGCATTGGAGTATCCGGGAAGACCTTGCCGGATTGGGTCCGGCAGGACAACATCCTCGATATAAAACCACTCCGAGGGCCACTCTTTGGATGCCTTCTTTGGAGTGCCAGATAGATAACTTGTCCCAGCTATACGCCACACTTCGGCGCCGCCTACCTCGAATATAGATCCCTTCTAGGAGCGAGGGACAAGGCAGAAGAACTTTCTCCATAGCTCGAAATGAGCCTCGCAGCCCAGATATAGCTCACGAAGAGCGACGAAGCCCGAGATGTGCAGGATGGACCCCGGTGTAAGGTCATGAAGTTGGAGGCCATAGAACTCCATAAACACCACGACGAAAGGTTGGATAGGAAATCCTGCGCCTCTTAGGAGGAAGGAGACGAAGCACACCCGTTCTTCTTTGGAAGGATTGGGGAAACTTTCCGCCAGGGCTTGACCATCAATAGAAGTTAATCCAGCCCGGACGGGGACTAGATCCTCAGGAGGGAGATATCCCTGCGTCTGAAGTTTTCTCAGATGCGCATGAGATACTGAGCAACTCTCCCAATCGCCCGCTTGAGGGCCATGAGGGCGCGAGGAAGAACTGGGAACACCGGCCATGTTTGAAGATTTTCCGTGGCAGGATCTAAGGATTTTCCGCGTGGAATGGAATGGCATGTGAGATCTAGTCTCTTTAAATAGGCGCTTTCCTTATGCAGTCGAGGGGTTTATTGTAAAAATACCCAAACGGTTCGCATTCGTCTCACACGTGGAAGCCAAGATGACGGCGGCAGGGAATAAATAGGATATAATATTAAATATGGAGCCGAACTATCATCTGATACAAAGGAGGACTCATCTTGCAAGACCGAAGACATGAAGTTGGATACAACCTCGTCCTTGAAGACAAGTCTAGGGGCTACTGAGGGAGTCTTGTATTTAGGGGTCCTCAGGCATCCGAGCCATTGATGTTAGGCTGAATTAATGGGCCATGAAGATAGAAGCAGAAGGCCCTCCCCCGTATTCGGTTAGGACTCCTATGTATGTAGTAAGGCAAGAAAGATGTCCGGATGTAATGATTCCTTCCTCCCCAAGTCACCTTTATAACCCTAGGCCCCCTCCGGCGTGTATATATGCCAAGGGGTTTAGTCCGTAGAGACAAGAGAATCATATCACATAGGCTAGACTTTTAGGGTTTAGCCATTACGATCTCGAAGTAGATCAACTCTTGTAACCCCATATTCATCAGGATCAATCAAGCAGGAAGTAGGGCATTACCTCGATCGAGAGGGTTTGAACCTGGATAAATATCACGTTCCCAGTCTCCTGTTACCATATATCCTTAGACGCACAACTTGGGCACCCCTACCCGAGATCTGCCGGTTTTGACACCGACAGTGGGATGCTCTCAAACGATAAAAGATATGTCTTAACTCTGAGCAGCCACCAATTTATGGTGGAGGGGTGAGCTATTTATAGCCACGAGGCAACCCGACATTGATGACCCACAACCGTAATGGATCTATTGCAGCGTTTTCGATAAGTAAGAGTGTCGAACCCAACGAGGAGCAGAAGGTATTGACAAGTGATTCTGAGCAAGGAATAACTGCAAGCACTGAAAGATATCTTTTTAGGGGTTTTCTTGATATAAGCAATAGGAAAGTAACAGCGAGCAAAGTAAAAGGCACTGGAGAGTAACAAGTGGCCCAATCCTTTCTGAGCAAAGGAGAGGCCTAGCAACTGAACTTATAAAGGCTAAAGTGTTCTTGAGGACACACGGGAGAGGTAGTCATGTGCTTTCGCCATATTTCGTATCGGTACTATGTGATGTGTTGATAAGTGTTAAGTGGGTGGATCTATGCTAGTACACCCTCTAGACTAAGATAAGTGCACTCTTATGATTAAACACCTTGCAAGCATCCGCAAATACAAGATAGTATTTAAGGCAAAAGCCTAACCATAGCAATACGATCGATGATCCATTGTTCCCTTGTGCAAAAGCGTGTGAACTGGGGTTCAGGTTTCTGTCACTTCGGCAACACACCGTAAGCATTCTTTGTACACAATGTATTCCCCTAGGTCCTTAATAAGGCGAAGTGTTGAGTGTTCGACTCACACAACACCACTAGGAAAATAACAACACAACTTAAGTATCAAACAACATATATTACTTCAACATCATATGACTACTAACAACAAGACTTCTCCCATGTCCTCAAGAACTAAAGTAACTACTCACAAGACATAAAAGAGATCATAATCAGTGGAGATAGATGGGTGATAAACAATCTGGACATAATGATATTTCTCCAACAAAACTCAATAGCATTCACCACAAAGTAGTAATCAACACCGATAGGGTAGAGAGGATAGATAGTACGGATTACAACACAAGTTGCTATGGTGAGATGAGATTTGGATGAAGATGGAGATTGTGCTGATGTTGGGGATGATGTTGATGATGATCTCGATGATGCCCGTGACGATGGTGATGACGATGGCGATGAACTCCCCTTCCGGGAGGTGATCTCCCCGGCGGAATCTGCCTGCCGGAGATGGCTTTTTCTTCTCCGTAGGTTTCCGCCACGGAGCGGCGGCGGAACTCCGTCAAAATTCTCTTTTATTAGGGTTTTTGGATGACGAGGAGTATATATGCCAATAGGGGCCACCAGAAGCGGAGAGGGGGGCCCAGGCCCCCCCTAGGGCTGCCAGGGGTGGGGCCGCCTGGGGTGGCCGCCTGGGCTGCCCCTGGCTCCCCTCTGGTTTCTCTTTTGCGTGTCTTCGTGATCCCTCTGGAAAATACCCTCCGTCGATTTTCAGGTAATTTGGAGGTATTCTTCTTCAGCAACTCAGCGTCCACTTTTTACCGCTGAATCTCGCGTCTGCTGCTCCGGCATCGGAAAGTTGCAAACTGTGTAAAATAGGCCAAAACATCATAGGAACATCATCATAATGTGAAATATATCAATGAATAAGGATTAATTACGATATAAAATAGTGATGCATTTTGGACGTATCAACACCCCCAAGCTTAGACCTCGCTTGTCCCCAAGCGAATACTGAGCTCGGTAAACCTGTCCACAAGTTTAGAGAGTGAAGTGTCGATAAAAAGAATACGGACAAGAAGCATCACAGTTTCTTCATCAAACTCAAACATCCTCAACAACAATTTTCAACTCATAAAGCCCTTATAAAAGAGTGGTAACACTTATAAACAAAAGTAGGGCTAAGGAAACTCATCAAATCATGGCAAACATGTCCTTTGGTCAAAGAACAACTAATAGCTTTCACTTTTGCTCTTTCTCTTTATGTTTTGATAAGATTAATTGAAGCTTTTGAAAGAACATATTATTAGGCAAGAAGTGAAAGTGTCAACACAAGGGAAGATGTTTGCTTTAGCTAGGCTTGACAAACAACTTACCTATCAAATGATAATGTCAACAAGGATATGATATGACAAATCTTAATGCAAATTTATATGAATGAATCCTCGTCAACATCAAATGTCTGCTCTCTTTAAGAATAGAAGGAAGTAGGAATAACTGACTCATCCTAAAAACTAAGAGATAGGCCCCGCTCTAGGGAAGTAGGGAAAACTCATGTGCTATCCTTAAATCAAACAGAATGAAAACAAGTTTTGAGAGGTGCATGATTTGTCAACGAATGCTAATAGATAACTCAATTACTTCTCGAGCGGGACAAGGTTCGAGGAACGGCTCCCGTACGGGGACGATCACATCCCCTTAATTCTCCTTTGTTTATCGCTGCCAAAGTTTTCTGATTTCTCATGAACAAAGCGTGAAGGAGGGTTTGTTTGTTGTATTATCTTTTATGAGCCGGGCGCACTCATGCCAGTTCCTTCTCGTATTAGGGGTTTGCAGATTAGATATTCAATCCCGGGGTAAAACTTGTCCAACTTAAAAAGATCATGAATTAACTATTACTTCCTCATGAGCTAAAACAGGGGCACAAAATAGGAGATTTTGAACATTTAAGGATAACAGACAAATTCTATACTTTAGGAGGTGGTAGTGGAATACCACGAATAGGAAGGTATGGTGGACTCATATGGAAGGTATTGGTTTAAGGGTATGGATGCACAAGCAGAATTCCGCTTAGTACAGAGTTTAGGCTAGCAAAGGCTTTGAGAGAACAGACAAATGATGATGACTAAGATGCAAAGCAATATAAAGCATAAACATTAAAATAAGCATAACACATCAAGTTGTCTTCCTTGTCAACATAACACTTCAAGCATAATAACATAAAGGTTTTGGCTATGTCGCTACTTTAAGAAAATCATGCTTGTTGTTATGACCAAAGCTATGTTTGCCAAGATTAAATAAAGTTTTCAAAGCCATACCTGATATAAGGTCAATACTCCCCATAAGAATCATCATATAAGGTCGATTGCGTGAAGAGAATACCGAGTGCAGCAAAGGAACCAATAGACTTCTCATTAATATTCCATCATAGACGACTCCACACTCACGGATACAATCTCTCCACAGAAGGAATGATATACCTCAATGCACACACCTATTTCATATAATAACCTCCCTAGACATGATACGACTCTACTTGACTATAAAAGACAAAAGATAAAGATAAAGATACCGGGCACTCCCCCAAGCTTGAAACAAGCCAAGGGAATGCCATTACCCAAGGAGATTTCACTCCTCATTCTTGTTGACGTTGATCACGTAGTCCTCGGCGAAGCGCTTCCATGGAAGGGGTTCCCCAGTCTCATATGAGAAGTTTGTCTGGAAAACTGTAGTTGACTGGGATGGGATCATGCGGTATATCTTCCATCCTTGAAAGATTGTCCGCCACCGGATTGTCTTCTCCCTTCCTATCAACAATCTACAAATCAAATTCTTGAAGAAGGAGTACCCATCTGATAAGTCTTGGCTTGGCATCCTTCTTTGTCATAAGGTACTTAATGGCAGCATGGTCAGTATGAATAATAACTTTGGAATCAACAATATACTGCCTAAACTTATCACAAGCAAACACTACAGCTAAGAATTCTTTCTCAGTAGTAGCATAATTCTTTTGAGCACCATCAAGGGTTTTACTAGCATAATGTATAACATTCAATTTCTTATCAACTCTTTGCCCTAAAACAGCTCCAACAGCAAAATCACTAGCATCACACATAATCTCAAAAGGTAAATTCCAGTCAGGTGGTTGTACTATAGGAGCGGTTATTAAAGCTCTCTTGAGAACTTCAAAAGCCTCCTTACAATCTTCATCAAATACAAAAGGAACGTCCTTCTGGAGAAGATTAGTGAGGGGTCTCGAAGTTTTAGAAAAGCCTTTAATAAATCTTCTATAGAAACCAGCATGACCGAGAAAACTGCGAATACCTTTGATGTCCCTTGGATAGGGCATCCTCTCAATTGCTTCGATCTTGGCCTTGTCCACCTCAATTCCCCTTTCGGAAATCTTGTGGACAAGAACAATTCCTTCGTTAACCATGAAGTGGCACTTCTCCCAGTTGAGTACCAGATTTGTCTCCTCGCATCTCTGCAAAACTTTATTAAGGTTGTGGAGACAATGGTCAAAGGAAGTTCCATAGACAGAGAAATCGTCCATGAAGACCTCCACAATCTCCTCACAGAAACCATGAAAGATAGCAGACATACACCTTTGAAAAGTAGCAGGGGCATTACATAAACCAAAAGGCATACGCCTGTAAGCATAAGTACCAAAGGGACAAGTAAAAGTGTGAAGGAAATATGCCCTAGAGGCAATAATAACGTTGTTATTTGTATTTCCCTTTTATCATGATAAATGTCTTTTATTCATGCTAGAATTGTATTAACCGGAAACTTAGTACATGTGTGGATACATAGACAAAACAGTATGTCCCTAGTATGCCTCTACTAGACTAGCTCATTGATCAAAGATGGTTATGTTTCCTAGCCATAGACATGAGTTGTCATTTGATCAACGGGATCACATCATTAGGAGAATGATGTGATGGACAAGACCCATCCGTTAGCATAGCACTATGATCGTTTAGTTTAACTGCTATTGCTTTCTTCATGACTTATACATGTTCCTATGACTATGAGATTATGCAACTCCCGAATACCGTAGGAACACCTTGTGTGCTATCAAACGTCACAACGTAACTGGGTGATCATAAAGATGCTCTACAGGTGTCTCCGAAAGTATTCGTGGTGTTGGCATAGATCAAGATTAGGATTTGTCACTCCGAGTGTCGGAGAGGTATCTCTGGGCCCTCTCGGTAACACACATCACAATAAGCCTTGCAAGCAAAAGACTAATGAGTTAGTCACGAGATGATGTGTTACGGAACGAGTAAAGAGACTTGCCGGTAACGAGATTGAACTAGGTATAAAGATACCGACGATCGAATCTCGGGCAAGTAACATACCGTTTCACAAAAGGAACAACGTATGTTGTTATGCGGTTCTGACCGATAAAAGATCTTCGTAGAATATGTAGGAGCCAATATGAACATCCAGGTTCCGCTATTGGTTATTGACCGGAGATGAGTCTCGGTCATGTCTACATAGTTCTCGAACCCGTAGGGTCCGCACGCTTAACGTTTGATGACGCTTGGTATTATGAGTTTATGAGTATTGATGTACCGAAGGTAGTTCGGAGTCCCGAATGAGATCACGGACATGACGAGGAGTCTCGGAATGTCCGAGACATAAAGATTGATATATTGGACGGCTATATTCGGACACCGGAAGTATACCGGAAAAGTTTCGGATTTATCGGGAATGCCGGAGGGGGTTACCGGAACCCCCTACGAGAGGGGATGGTCCATAGTGGGCCTAAAGGGTGAGAGAGAGGCAGCCCATAGGGCTGGCCGGCGCCCCCACCTAGGAATCCTAGTTGGACTAGGATTGGGGGGGCGCCACCTCTCCTATTCCTTTCCCCCTTCTTCCTTTCAGTGAATCCTACTAGGAATAGGATTGCAATCCTATTCCTAGTAGGACTCCCTCCCTAGCCGCACCAGGAGAGATTGGCCGGCCTCCCTCCCCTGCTCCTTTATATACGGGGGCAGGGGGCACCCAAAGACACACAAGTTGAATTGTTTAGCCGTCTGCGGTGCCCCCCTCCACAGAATCACACCTCGGTCGTACCGTCGCGGAGCTTAGGCGAAGCCCTGCGCCGGTGAACACATCATATCCGTCACCACGCCGTCGTGCTGACGAAACTCTCCCGTGAAGCTCAACTGGATCAAGAGCTCGTGGGACGTCATCAAGCTGAACATGTGCTGAACGCGGAGCTGCCGTACGTTCGGTGCTTGATCGGTTGGATCGTGAAGAAGTTCGACAACATCAACCGCGTCACTTGACGCTTCCGCTCCCGGTCTACGAGGGTACGTAGACACACTCTCCCCTCTCGTTGCTATGCATCTGGTAGATAGATCTTGCGTGATCGTAGGAAAATTTTAAAATACTACGTTCCCCAACAGTGGCATCATGAGCCAGGTCTATGCGTAGATGATATGCACGAGTAGAACACAATGAAATTGTGGACGATACTAGTCATACTGCTTACCAGCATGTCATACTTTGCTTCGGCGGTATTGTGAGATGAAGCGGCCCGGACCGACATTACGCGTACGCTTACGCGAGACTGGTTTCACCTTTACGAGCACTCGTTGCTTAAAGGTGACTGGCGGGTGTCTATCTCTCTCACTTTAGCTGAATCAAGTGTGGCTACGCCCGGTCCTTGTGAAGGTTAAAACAGCACATACTTGACGAAACATCGTTGTGGTTTTGTATGCGTAGGTAAGAACGGTTCTTGCTAAGCCCGTAGCAGCCACGTAAAACTTGCAACAAACAAAGTAGAGGACGTCTAACTTGTTTTTGCAGGGCATGTTGTGATGTGATATGGTCAAGACATGATGAGTTATACGGTTTTGTATGAGATGATCATGTTTTGTAAAGTTATCGGCAACTCGCAGGAGCCATATGGTTGTCGCTTTATTGTATGAAATGCAATCGCCATGTAATTGCTTTACTTTATCACTAAGCGATAGCGATAGTCGTAGAAGCAATAGTTGGCGAGACGACAACGATACTACGATGAAGATCAAGGTGTCAAGCCGGTGACGAAGGTGATCATGACGGTGCTTTGGAGATGGAGATCAAAAGCACAAGATGATGATGGCCATATCATGTCACATTTTTTGATTGCATGTGATGTTTATCTTATTATGCTTCTTATTTTGCTTAGAACGACGGTAGCATTATAAGATGATCCCTTACTAAATTTCAAGGTATAAGTGTTCTCCCTGAGTATGCACCGTTGCGAAAGTTCGTCGTGCCGAGACACCACGTGATGATCGGGTGTGATAAGCTCTACGTTCAAATACAACGGGTGTAAGCCAGTTTTGCACACGCAGAATACTCGGGTTAAACTTGACGAGCCTAGCATATACAGATATGGCCTCGGAACACTGGAGACCGAAAGGTCGAGCGTGAATCATATAGTAGATATGATCAACATAAGATGTTCACCATTGAAAACTACTCCATCTCACGTGATGATCGGACATGGTTTAGTTGATTTGGATCACGTGATCATTTAGATGACCAGAGGGATGTCTATCTAAGTGGGAGTTCTTTAAATTAATATGATTAAATTGAACTTTAATTTATCATGAACTTAGTCCTGGTAGTACTAGCATATCTATGTTGTAGATCAATAGCTCGCGATGTTGCTCCCCGTTTATTTTTCATATGTTCCTAGAGAAAACCAAGTTGAAAGATGTTAGTAGCAATGATGCGGAATTGTTCCGTGATCTGAGGATTATCCTCATTGCTGCACAGAAGAATTATGTCCTTGATGCACCGCTAGGTGACAGACCTATTGCCGGAGCAGATGTAGACGTTATGAACGTTTTGACAAAAGCTCGATATGATGACTACTTGATAGTTTAGTGCACCATACTTTACGGCTTATAACCGGGACTTCAAAAATGTTTTGTACGCCATGGAGCATATAAGATGTTCCAAGAGTTGAAATTAGTATTTCATACTCATGCCCGTGTCGAGAGGTATAAGACCTCTGACAGTACTTTGCCTACAAGATGGAGGAGAATAGCTCAACCAGTGAGCATGTGCTCAGATTGTCTGGGTACTACAATTACTTTAATCAAGTGGGAGTTAATCGTCCAGATAAGATAATAATTGACAAAATTCTCTAGTCACTATCACCAAGTTAGTAGAACTTCGTGATGAACTATAATATGCAAGGGATAACGAAAGGAATTCCCAGCTCTTCGCGATACTGAAGTAGGCAAAGGTAGAAATCATGAAAAAGCATCAAGTGTTGATGGTTAACAAGACCACTTGTTTCAAGTAAAGGGCAAAGGGATAGAAGGGGAACTTCAAGAAGAATGACAAGCAAGTTGTCACTCCCGTGAAGAAACCCAAAGCTAAACTCAAGCCTGAAACAAGTGCTTATACTGCAAAGGAAATGGTCACTAGAAGTGGAACTGCCCTAGATACTTGGCGGATAAGAAGGATGGCAAAGTGAACAAAGGTATATTTGATATACAGATTATTGATGTGTATTTTACTAGTGTTCATAGCAACCCCTCGGTATTTGATATTGGTTCAGTTGCTAATGAGTAGTAACTCGAAGTAGGAGTTGCATAATGAACATAAACTAGTTGAAGGATGAAGTGACGATGTGTATTGGAAGCAGTTCCAAGATTGATATGATCATCATCGCACACTCCCTATACTTTCGGGAATAGTGTTGAACCTAAATAAGTGTTATTTGGTGTTTGTGTTGAGCATGAATGTGATTTGATCATGTTTATTGCAATACGGTTATTCATGTAAGTTAAAGAATAATTGTTGTTCTGTTTACATGAATAAAACCTTCTATGGTCATACACCCAATGAAAATAGTTTGTTGGATCTCGATCGTGTGATACACATATTCATAATATTGAAGCCAAAAATTGCAAGGTTAATAATGATAGTGCAACTTATTTGTGGCACTGCCGTTTAGGTCATATTGGTGTAAAATGCATGAAGAAACTCCATAATGATGGACTTTTGGAATCACTTGATTATGAATCACTTGGTACTTGCAAACCATGCCTCATGGGCAAGATGACTAAAACTCCGTTCTCCGGAACTGTGGAGCGAGCAACAGATTCGTTGAAGATCATACATACAGATGTATGTGGACCAATGAGTGTTGAAGCTCGCGGCGGGTATCGTTATTTTCTGACCTTCACTGATGATTTGAGCAGATATGGGTATATCTACTTAATGAAGCACAAGTCTGAAACATTTGAAAAGTTCAAAGAATTTCAGAGTGAAGTAGAGAATCATCGTAACAGGAAAATAAAGTTTCTACGATCTGATCGTGGAGGAGAATATTTGAGTTACGAGTTTGGTCTTCATTTGAAACAATGTGGAATAGTTTCACAGCTCACGCCATCCGGAACACCACAGCATAATGGTGTATCCGAACGTCGTAACCGTACTTTATTGGATATGGTGCGATCTATGATGTCTCTTACCGATTTACCACTATCGTTTTGGGTCATGCATTAGGGACAGCTGCATTCACGTTAAATAGGGCACCATCTAAATCCGTTGATACGACACCTTATGAACTATGGTTTGGCAAGAAACCAAAGTTGTCGTTTCTTAAAATTTGGGGCTGCGATGCTTATGTGAAAAAGCTTCAACCTGATAAGCTCGAACCCAAGTCGGAAAAATGTGTCTTCATAGGATACCCAAAAGAGACTGTTGGGTACACCTTCTATCACAGATCCGAAGGCAAAATATTCGTTGCTAAGAACGGATCCTTTCTAGAAAAAGAGTTTCTCTCGAAAGAAGTGAGTGGGAGGAAAGTAGAACTTGATGAGGTAATTGTACCTTCTCCCGGATTGGAAAGTAGTACATCACAGAAAATTGTTCCAGCGATTCCTACACCAATCAGTGAGGAAGTTAATGATAATGATCATGAAACTTCGGATCAAGTTTCTGCTGAACGTCGTAGATCAACCAGAGTACGTTCCGCACCAGAGTGGTACGGCAACCCAGTTCTGGAAATCATGTTACTAGACCATGATAAACCTACGAACTATGAGGAAGCGATGATGAGCCCAGATTCCGCAAAATGGCTTGAAGCCATGAAATCTGAGATGGGATCCATGTATGAAAACAAAGTGTGGACTTTGGTTGACTTGCCCGATGATCGGCAAGCCATCGAAAATAAATGGATCTTCAAGAGGAAGACCGACGCAGACGGTAATATTACTGTTTACAAAGCTCGACTTGTTGCGAAAGGTTTTCGACAAGTTCAAGGAGTTGACTACGATGAGACTTTCTCACCTGTAGCGATGCTTAAGTCTGTCCGAATCATGTTAGCAATTACCGCATTTTATGATTATGAAATCTGGCAAATGGATGTCAAAACTGCATTCCTAAATGGATATCTCAAAGAAGACTTGTATATGATGCAACCAGAAGGTTTTGTCGATCCAAAAGGTGCTGACAAAGTATGCAAGCTCCAGCGATCCATCTATGGACTGGTGCAAGCATCTCGGAGTTGGAATATACGCTTTGATGAGGTGATCAAAGCATATGGTTTTATACAGACTTTTGGAGAAGCCTGTATTTACAAGAAAGTGAGTGGGAGCTCTGTAGCATTTCTAATATTATATGTAGATGACATATTGTTGATTGGAAATGATATAGAATTTCTGGATAGCATAAAAGGATACTTGAATAAAAGTTTTTCAATGAAAGACCTCGGAGAAGCTGCTTACATATTAGGCATCAAGATCTATAGAGATAGATCAAGACGCTTAATTGGACTTTCACAAAGCACATACCTTGATAAGATTTTGAAGAAGTTCAAAATGGATCAGTCAAAGAAAAGGTTCTTGCCTGTATTACAAGGTATGAAGTTGAGTAAGACTCAATGCCCGACCACTGCAGAAAAATATAGAGAGAATGAAAGTCATTCCCTATGCCTCAGCCATAGGTTCTATAAAGTATTCCATGCTGTGTAGCAAACATGTTGTGTACCTTGCCATGAGTTTGTCAAGGGGGTACAATAGTGATCCAGGAGTAGATCACTGTACAGCGGTCAAAATTATCCTTAGTAACTAGATGACTAAGGAAATGTTTCTCGATTATGGAGGTGATAAAGAGTTTGTCATAAAGGGTTACGTCGATGCAAGCTTTGACACTAAATCCAGATGACTCTAAGTATCAATCTGGATGCGTATTGAAAATGGGAGCAATTAGCTAGAGTAGCTCTATGCAGAGCATTGTAGACATAGAAATTTGCAAAATACATACGGATCTGAATGTGACAGACCCGTTGACTAAACTTCTCTCACAAGCAAAACATGATCACACCTTATTACTCTTGGGTATTAATCACATAGCGATGTGAACTAGATTATTGACTCTAGTAAACCCTTTGGGTGTTGGTCACATGGCGATGTGAACTATGGGTGTTATTCACATAACGATGTGAACTATCAGTATTAAATCACATAGCGATGTGAGCTAGATTATTGACTCTAGTGCAAGTGGGAGACTGAAGGAAATATGCCCTAGAGGCAATAATAACGTTGTTATTTGTATTTCCTTATATCATGATAAATGTCTTTTATTCATGCTAGAATTGTATTAACCGAAAACTTAGTACATGTGTGGATACATAGACAAAACAGTATGTCCCTAGTATGCCTCTACTAGACTAGCTCATTGATCAAAGATGGTTATGTTTCCTAGCCATAGACATGAGTTGTCATTTGATCAACGGGATCACATCATTAGGAGAATGATGTGATGGACAAGACCCATCCGTTAGCATAGCACTATGATCGTTTAGTTTAACTGCTATTGCTTTCTTTATGACTTATACATGTTCCTATGACTATGAGATTATGCAACTCCCGAATACCGTAGGAACACCTTGTGTGCTATCAAACGTCACAACGTAACTGGGTGATCATAAAGATGCTCTACAGGTGTCTCCGAAAGTATTCGTGGTGTTGGCATAGATCAAGATTAGGATTTGTCACTCCGAGTGTCGGAGAGGTATCTTTGGGCCCTCTCGGTAACACACATCACAATAAGCCTTGCAAGCAAAAGACTAATGAGTTAGTCACGAGATGATGTGTTACGGAACGAGTAAAGAGACTTGCCGGTAACGAGATTGAACTAGGTATAAAGATACCGACGATCGAATCTCGGGCAAGTAACATACCGTTTGACAAAAGGAACAACGTATGTTGTTATGCGGTTCTGACCGATAAAAGATCTTCGTAGAATATGTAGGAGCCAATATGAACATCCAGGTTCCGCTATTGGTTATTGACCGGAGATGAGTCTCGGTCATGTCTACATAGTTCTCGAACCCGTAGGGTCCGCACGCTTAACGTTTGATGACGCTCGGTATTATGAGTTTATGAGTATTGATGTACCGAAGGTAGTTCGGAGTCCCGGATGAGATCACCGACATGACGAGGAGTCTCGGAATGTCCGAGACATAAAGATTGATATATTGGACGGCTATATTCGGACACCGGAAGTATACCGGAAAAGTTTCGGATTTATCGGGAATGCCGGAGGGGGTTACCGGAACCCCCTACGAGAGGGGATGGTCCATAGTGGGCCTAAAGGGTGAGAGAGAGGCAGCCCATAGGGCTGGCCGGTGCCCCCACCTAGGAATCCTAGTTGGACTAGGATTGGGGGGGCGCCACCTCTCCTATTCCTTTCCCCCTTCTTCCTTTCGGTGAATCCTACTAGGAATAGGATTGCAATCCTATTCCTAGTAGGACTCCCTCCCTAGCCGCACCAGGAGAGATTGGCCGGCCTCCCTCCCCTGCTCCTTTATATACGGGGGCAGGGGGGCACCCAAAGACACACAAGTTGAATTGTTTAGCCGTGTGCGGTGACCCCCTCCACAGAATCACACCTCGGTCGTACCGTCGCGGAGCTTAGGCGAAGCCCTGCGCCGGTGAACACATCATATCCGTCACCACGCCGTCGTGCTGACGAAACTCTCTCGTGAAGCTCAACTGGATCAAGAGCTCGTGGGACGTCATCAAGCTGAACGTGTGCTGAACGCGGAGGTGCCGTACGTTCGGTGCTTGATCGGTTGGATCGTGAAGAAGTTCGACAACATCAACCGCGTCACTTGACGCTTCCGCTCCCGGTCTACGAGGGTATGTAGACACACTCTCCCCTCTCGTTGCTATGCATCTGGTAGATAGATCTTGCGTGATCGTAGGAAAATTTTAAAATACTACGTTCCCCAACAAAGTGGTCTTCTCTTGATCAGCAGTGTTAACATGAATTTGAGAGAAGCCAGAATAACCATCGAGGTAACAAAAGTGGGTATTTTTGGATAACCTTTCAAGCATTTGGTCGATGAACGGCAACGGGTAGTGATCCTTCCTGGTTGCCTTGTTCAGCTTCCTGTAATCAATACACATTCTATATCCAATAATAATTCTCTGAGGTATTAGTTCATTCTTATCATTAGGAACCACAGTTGTACCTCCTTTCTTAAGAACACAATGTACCGGGCTTACCCACTTACTATCTGCTATAGGGTAGATAATACCTGCGGCTAGAAGCTTGAGAATCTCACTTCTTACAACATCCATCATCTTCGGGTTCAACCGTCGTTGATGATCAACAACTGGTTTAGCATCGGGCTCAAGGTTAATAGTATGTTGACTGATAGATGGACTAATCCCCTTAAGGTCATCAAGGGTATAGCCAATTGCACCTCGGTGTTTACGAAGTACTTCCAATAGTCGATCTTCTTCATATCCTGAAAGGTTAGAGTTGATAATAACATGATATACTTTCTTTTCATCTAAATAAGCATACTTGAGCGTATCGGGAAGAGGTTTAAGATCGAACACCGGGTCTTCTTTTGGTTTTGATAAAATTCCCAAAGGTTCAACCGGAAGGTTGTGCTTCAGGATAGCAGGTTGTCTCAAGAATATTTCATCTAGTTCATTTCTTTCCTGCATATGCAAATCATTCTCGTGGTCCTCCATATATTGCTGCAAAGGATCATTAGGGGGAATAGCAATAGAAGCAATACTTTCAATAATTTTATCATCACTAGGTAAATCGGTACCACGAGGCTGCTTAGAGAACTTAGAAAAATTAAATTCATATGGCTCACCATTGAATTCAACAGAAACTTTACCTTTCTTGCAATCTATTATAGCTCCACAAGTTCTAAGAAAAGGTCTACCAAAAATAATAGGATAAAAATTGTCCCTCACTGAACCAAGTACTAGAAAGTCGGTAGGGTATTTTACCTTTCCACATAGGACTTCAACGTCTCTCACAATTCCAATAGGAGAGATAGTTGCTCTGTTTGCAAGATGAATGGTAACATCAACTTCTTCAAGTTCACAAGGTGAAATCTCACCGATGATCTCTTGATAAAGTGAATAGGGGATAGCACTAGCACTCGATCCCAAATCGCATAGCCCATAATAATTGTGATCTCCTATTTTAACAGATACTACTGGAGTACCTAAAATTGGGCCTTTATTCTTGGCTATGTGTGACGCCCGAAGACCGACGTCCCAGAAGATCCCAGGAGATTCCAGAAGATTCCAGATGTTCCGGGTTTCCCCTTGTGTTCTTTGTGCTTGTGTTATTTATTTTTGCATTGCATCATGTCATCATGCCATCATATCATTAATCTTTTGCATCTCAACTCAAATAAATCGCGTGGACCTTCGGTTCATTTAAATCAAGGGAAGGTGACTTCTCTTTATAACATATAAAAGCCTCTCAATATTATTAGGGAGCTATATTAATAAATATTCCATTTGTTCGGAATTAACCAACACACTTGCAAATATTCCCCATGCTTCTTTAATTCAAGTTTCACCTTCAAAATCTTGCCAATAATTCTTTTCCGTTGTTTCGAGGTTCCTCCGAAAATTCGAACATTTTTGGACACTTCTATAATCAAGTCTCAGTTCAAACCCATTTGAATTAAAAATTCAAATGTGTTTGAATTTACATCCTTCTTTCATGCCACTTATAATTTTATTGGATCATGCTTATTTTTATGAGCCCGAGAAAATTTAACCCTTGCCCTAACTCTTTTTCTAACACCTCCTTCCTTTATTTCTCCTTTGCGGTTTTCTGTTTTTGTTTGGAAAAACAGCAGCAATTTTAAAAGGAAGAAACTCCTCCAGCCAGGCCTCCTCGCCCGTCTTCTCCTCCTCCCTCTGGGCCTCAGCCCCCCCAGCCGGCCCAAGGCCCGACTCCAGGCCGAGCTAGCGCTAACCCTAGCGCATCGTTCGTCCCTCACCGATCGCTCCTCCCTGTTTTCCCGAGCCGCCGCCAGATTCCCTCGATCTCCCTCACCCCTTCGCCCCATCCCCGCATCGACCTCCTCCTCCCATCGCTCCTCTCCCTCTGCCCGTTTCCCTGGCGCCCCGCGAGCTGGCTGCGCGTCCCGGCCGCGACCTCAGGCCCTCCCCTCTGCTGGACCTCCCTCCGGTCCTCCAGCCTCGTCAACAGCAAGGCCTCGCCTGGCCCCAGTGCCGCGGCCAGAAGCCAGCGCCCGAGCTCCATCTCTTCGCCAGCGCCTCGCCGCTCTGCTTCCCCTCCAGCCGCCTTGTGATGGACCGGACTCGTCTTCCTTCGTGCCCTCGGAGTCCCCGTCGGCGCCGCCTCCCGTCCTCACCTGTGCGCAGGCGCTCGAGCCGCCCTGCCTCCAAGCCGTCGCCCCGTGCGTCCAGGCCTCTGCCTTGCTTCCTCCAGCGGCCGCCGTCGTCACCAGGGAACTCTTCTCCAGCAGCGCCACTGGACCGCCCCGAGGCCAGCCAGGGCCTCGCCATCGCCCCGTGGCTTCCGCGCCCGACGCGCGCACAGGCCGCCCCGCCTCTGCGCGACTCCAGCTCGCCGTGGCTCTCCTCCTCCGCAGCGCCCGGCACCTTCCCAGCGCCGGCCCGAGGTCAAGCCTCTTCGCCGAGGCCGCAGCAGAGCAGCGTCTGCGTCGCCCCCTGCTGCCTCCTTTGCCATGGACGTTCTTGCTGCTGCCAGGCCTCGTCTCGCCTCTGCTCCGAGCGGGTGGACAAGAGGCGTCGTCCCGAGCAACCCGCAGCCTTTTCCTTTTTTTTTTGTTGTTTTGTTGCTGATATTGTTATCTCAAGCACCCTGGAAACAGCAAGTTTATCTTCTTTTGGACCTGAACGTCTATCGTCGCCCGTACGTCTACCGTCGCCACGTGTACCTCTACGGCTACGAGCTCCGTGTACGACTACATGAACGAGTACACGGCGACCCGACCAAGTACCCCTACACGTCGATGCGGCAAGTACCACGACTACCCTCGAAGAGCTCGGATCCGTCAAGTTCGACTACCGTCGCCGACACCAAGTACCACTACCCTCGACATGTACATCTACGAGAACGTCTACTTCCGCTACCGTCGCCCGAGTACAACTACCGCATCGTGAACCACTACTTCCTCTTCGGAAACGTGAACCACTACTTCCTCTATGACTCACGAGAACGACTCCTTCCTCTACAATCTCGAACCGTCCCGAAACGAGTGTTTCGAAGGTATAACCCGAGACGTGACACCGTGGTTGAATGCTTGTGTTGTATGAAATGTTTCCCGTGTGTGCATCGTGTCCGTTTCGTCCGTTGTCATGTTCCTCGGTTGCCTCGTCACCGACTCGTGGGAACCCGGTGACGGGATCGCCCCACCTTTCATCTTGTTCGACTTGCTCACGTCGATTCTTTCTTTTGCCCGGACTCTCAACGAGTTACCGAAACCGATATGTTGCCGTGGCATCATTTTCGGAATTGTTGCCGTGGCACCCTTTTCCTTCCACCGCGGTGACGATGCTTCATATCCTCTTCATGTTAAGCTTTTAAAAATTGCATAAACTTGATCATGTCATCCGCATCATGTTAACAACATTGAAATGTTTAATTGTTGTTGCTTTATAATTACTAAACATGCTCATGAGGATTTTCCGGATATGTTGTTGTTATTTTCCGGCCTCATTTAAAATGTGTAAATAGTTAGTTTACTTATGCTACACCTCTTGCCATGTTAAAAACATTTAATCTTGTCTTGTAAATAAACGAGAGTCAACTAAATAATTAAATGTGGTGTTTCGTCAATATGCAACTCGTTGCATATTGAGCTCCACTTAACTTGTAGTTTTGTTTGTGCACTTTGCCATGCCATGCATAATTAAACCGGACATGCATCATACTTGGATGTGCATCGTATGCCATGTTTATGCTTGCGTGTTTACCGAGTTGTTTGCTTCTTTCCGGTTGCTTCTCTTGTTAGCTTCGGCTTCCTTCCGGAGTTGTGAGGATTCGCTCGTCTGTTGCTCCGTCTTCTTCATGGATCCGTTCTTCTCCCTTGTGGAATCCCAGGCAAGATGACCATACCCTTGGATACCTTTACTACCATTGCCATGCTTAGTTGTCTCGATGCTATCGTTACATGTCGCGCTACCCATCTTTTATGTCAGCCTCTCCTTGTTGCCATGAAACCTCTAACCTTGAAACCTTCCTAGCAAACCACTGTTTGGCTATGTTACCCGCTTGCTCAGCCTCGCTTGCTCAGTCCTTCTTATAGCGTTGTTAGTTGCAGGTGAAGATGAAGTTCGTTCCAGGAGGGAACTTGTTGTTGTTGGATATATCACAATATCTATAATTATTATTAACACACCTATACACTAGGCATGGGTGGAAGGCTTGGCCTTTTGCTCGGTGTTTTGTTCCACTCATGCCACCTTAGGCGCCGATAAACCGGCATTATGTTCCTTGATTTTGCGTTCCTTACACGATGGGTGAAATGGGGACCCCTTGACAGTTCGACTTTGAATAAAACTCCTCCAGCAAGGCCCAACATTGGTTTTAATTTGCCTCATAATAACAACTTAATTAATTAATTAAATTTGCATAGGGAGTTAGCGCTACCCGAGGATTCTTAATTCTACATAACAGGGGGGGCCAGTGCTGATGGTGTTGGTCCCAAACTAGAGTCACTTGCGGTACCACCCAGTTCTCTGGGGTCTTCGGTTGCTGTACGCTGTGCTCATCCGGTCGTGGCCTGAGACGAGATACGCGCGGCTACTATCAGGGTGTCGGCACGCCGGGAGGTCTTGCTGGACTTGTTTTACCATTGTCGAAATGACTTGTGCTACCGGGATGCCGAGCCTGATCGGATTTTCCCTAAGATAAGGAGTGATGATATTATATTTATCACTTCAGCTAATCGTGAGAGCTTGTGATGGGCTAAGTTGGGACACCCCTGCAGGGTTATGATCTTTCAAAAGCCGTGCCCGCGGTTATGTGGCAGATTGGAATTTTGTTAATGTCCGGTTGTAGAAAACTTGACAGATGATCCGAAGTAAAACACACAACTGTGTGAGTAACCGTGACTGTCTCTTTTCATTTTGAGAAGAGAACACGGTGGGGTTATGTTTGACCGTATGTAGTCAGGATCGTTAGCGATCACCTTTTGCGACCGTTTGCGTAGGTGCTCATCTTATTCTGGTGCTCGTAAGTTAGCCACCATATTATGCTTAGCCGCTGCTGCAACCTCACCACTTACCTCTTCCTACCCATAAAGCTTTGCTAGTCTTGATACCCATGGTTATGGGATTGCTGAGTCCTCGTGGCTCACAGATACTACAACACCAGATGCAGGTTCAGCCGAGTTTGAAGCAGGAGCTGGTTCAAGTTCTTCATTGGGAGCTCGATGAAGAGTGTGGCCGTATGTTTGTGACGTTTCGATGTTCAGTAGTGGTTTCTACTAGGATTCGATCCTGACCTGTGGCTTTATGTTGTTTGGTATCTTTCTTTGGTTCTTCACCCGTAGTCGGGTTGTGATGTTTTGAATGATGTATTGCTTATGAATTGTAATGTGTGAAGTGGCGAGTGTAAGCCAACTATCTCCTTTTGCAATTTAATCCCTCTTTTACATGAGTCGTGCAAAGATACCAAACTTGAGATCATTCTAGGATGGGCTTATACCTTTAAGTCATGCCTCGACACGTAGGAGGTATAGTCCCATCCTGGGCATTACAAGTTGCTATTCAGAGCCTTCTCCGACCTAGAAGCCCCCACTGATTGATCGAATCGTTGACGGTTGAGTCTAAGCACACACTTGAAAATGTTTTGAGTCCTATATATATATCGGAGAGTAGGATTTCTTTTGCTTCTCATCTCTTTCCACTCTGGTGAGGACTCCTGACGATTACTCTTGTCTCTTCTACTTTCAAAAATTGCACCAAATTTTTTTTAGGATCTCGCGAGTATTGTTTGGATTGTTTCGATGTCTTTGTGACGAGAACATTGTTCTCGATGCCTCCTATCATTAGGGGTTGTGGCAGTGTCCCGGGGAGTTGAGCTCCGAGGTGTTGTCGTCACAAATCCATCGCGGCAGTACTAGAATACTTAAGACGGCCGACATCGAAAACTCTCCTATGCGGTTAGTGGCAAGATAACCCCGACATCACCCAGTACTGGGGAGGTAGTTCGGGAGTATTGCCATAGCTTGTATAGTGGATGTGTTTCGAAGGTCCGAGGTAAACAGTTTCCGAGAAAGACTGGTTATGTGTTGAAGGATGGATGCACCTGGATGTAGGTTTAGAGTTGATTGCGCGGTGCTTCCCGTGTATCCCCAACACCTGATTGCATAACTGGAAACTTTCGGAAATCTATAGGTGGGTTCATCTAGTAGTTCTAGGCATTCTTACAACGGATGCATGATATGAAGTTCGGGGTTCTACCTTGAGTGAAGTGGTTTTATGGACTTGTTCTGATCGGGAGTTGCATCTTAAAGGGTCCTTGGCTATGCTGATCCGGGGATTGCAAAACCCTTTTGTAACACGTTCCATGAGCTTTCAGCACGAATATGTCGGAGCGAAGCTTCTATCTTGTATTTGTTCTATCTGATCCTTGTTCCCTTTTATTTATCTTTTTTTTCTACTTCTAAGTGGCTTCTCGACAAGTTGATGTACCTGCGGAATTCATTCGTTCAATTCTCTGTTCGGATGATACTGTGAAGATCATGTTGCATATCTATCCTTTGTTTTTGATTTGATTCTGGTATTCGAGTTGCTTCGATGTCAAGTGTTGATTCCATACCTTTCCTAATTGGTGTTCTCATATTGATATGGGAGTGCTAGTCCTTCTTAATCATCAAGATGGTCATGTTAAATTCTTTTTCAACCGGTGTGCCTTCTCTTCAAGTTATTCCATACGGACACCGTTGAGAAATCTGACGATTTGTCTGTTTTCATTCGTCCCAAGTTGTCTTTGTTTTCCCCACCCTCCCACCCTTCTTCTTCTTGGAGCCAGTAATTCTCAGATGAAATATCCATTTTATTCATGTGATGTGTCTTCATTCATTTCCTTCAATGTTCTTATCCAGTGATTATCATGAAGATGCTCAGGAGCTTCAAGTTTATAGTTGTTCCATTCTCATATTTTTCTCCGGTGGATGTAATTCAAGATTTCGGTGTTGATCTTATCCTTTTTCCTCATTTCACAATGCTTTCTTATTCCGGTGCACCAATTAATCATTCTCCTCTTGCTATTCATATCCGGAGTGTTGAAGATTCATAATTCCATTCTTAATCCGTTCAATTTATTTTGTTGAGGATTGTCATCTTATTCAAGCCATTTAATTCATCCGGTGCTATATCTTTTAAGCAATCTTTTTCAACGGTGATTTTTTTTGGAGTTATACTCAAATTCTTTTCAAAGTGTGACGTAAGAATGATTTCCATCAGTCACATGCCTTCTCCAAGATCGCTTTCAATTCTTGTTCATCATTGGTTCAACCTTTTAATTCTTCATTCCGGAGTGCCTCAACAATTCATGGTGGTGTATTTAATCGTCTTCTCTTATTTGAAGACCGGAGAAGTGTTTCTCTTAAATCTTGGCCCGTTCTCGTGAAGATTCGTGGTTTTAGCTTCATGCCATCCTCATTATTGTTCCATTTGTGAGGAATTCTTTTTTATACCCATCCGAAGCATTTCATGAATTCTTTCTGTGTTCCTCCGAAGGCCATCATTTTAGAATATTTCTTCGTTCTCAGTTTTCAACTTCATCCTCCCAATATTCTTCATTGATGCCTCTTCGTTCGTCTCCATATTTTTACGGTGGTTCTTTCAAGTTTACTTTCCGTTGTTATCGTATTAATTCACTCGTTCTTTTCATAATCCTACTGGTGCTTCATTGAAGATTTACCCAAGCTTGTGCGAGATCTCTCTTAATTCTTTCCAACGAGAATAAGTAGTATGCCAAATCCTTTGGTTGTCATCAATTTAAATTGGTGAAGGAGATGCATTACATAATTCTTATTCTTATTCCTTCAAGGTGATTTAATTCTTTTGTCTGGAGCTTGTTCATCATATCATATTCTCGGTTCTAAATTCTTCATCTTGTTTTCCGGAGTTCTATCTGATTCATCGCAGGCCGTGAATCTTATTATTTTCATCTTTCACTTCTCATGCTTTCATTATCGGAGTTCTCATGGTGGTTCATCATGTTTTAATTCATCCTCGAAGTCTTCATCAAGATTCTTGTTGGAGGAGGTCAAATATTCTTCTTCTTGCATTTTGTAGTGCAATCCTTTCTACCTATTCTTTTCAGATGGTGGTATGCCATTTTTGACAATTTTCTTCATGTTTCATGATTCACAAGTTGTCAGGAATGAGATATTTAAAACCATCATTTTCCTTGTTCAGGAGATCTTTTCAACCCTTCAATCTATTCATTGGAGTTATCTTGGGTTGTATTTCACCTAAAGCTTTCCCTAAGGATTGTTGCTAATTATGGTGCTTATAATGAGCCAAGTTCTTCATTTATCATTCCGGTGATATAAGTTTATCGTCCCCTTGTTGATCTCAATGCAATCAATCTTTTCCGCTAGTGGCTGATTGTCACCTCTTAATGTTGAGATGTGTTCCATAAGCCCACATCAAGCTTATTCATTTTCGTTGTTGATTTTTTCCAACAACTCCGTTCATCCCTTCTTTGTAAGGTGGATTTTCCTAATTCATTCGTGGGAGAAGTTGTCTTTTCTTCTCCATTCTTTTCTTTCGTTGATTTATATGCTATTCTTTCGTTCCGGAGGCATTGTGATGTTGCTCTCTCCAAACCATCATCTCGTTTTATCGAGATCATATTCTTCCTTTGCTTGTCTATTTAACTGGAGTGTTGCATTCTTCATTCAAGTTCCGTCATCTTATCTAGTTTTGCCTATCTTTTGTTAACCGGAGTGCTGTCTGAATCTTCTTACCCCTTGTGCCATTCTTTTAATTGTTCCGAAGGCTGTGTGTTGTTGTTTTCATCAAGTATCATTCCATCTCCTCAAGTTCTTGTTAATTCCTTCCATTTTCAGGCGGAGTGCTGTCCAAATTATGTCATTCTTATTCCTTGGCTATACCGTTGCAGTTTAATATTCTTTTGGTTCGTAAGCTCTTCTTCCATGTCCTTCAACCTACAAGGTTCTCGTAATGTTCCTTGTTCCTCCTTTTACCGGAGTGCTCTTAACTTCGTTCATCTTTGTTGTATTCTTCTTTCAACTTGTTCAACCTCTCAAGGTTCTTTGGTTTCACTCGTCTGTCAAAGAAGCAACTTTGTTTTACCTCTTCCTCTTCCGTTTTTACCCGGTGATATCTCTAGGATCTCGGGTCGAGATCCTCTGTTAGTGTGGGAGAGTTGTGACGCCCGAAGACCGACGTCCCAGAAGATCCCAGGAGATTCCAGAAGATTCCAGATGTTCCGGGTTTCCCCTTGTGTTCTTTGTGCTTGTGTTATTTATTTTTGCATTGCATCATGTCATCATGCCATCATGTCATTAATCTTTTGCATCTCAACTCAAATAAATCGCGTGGACCTTCGGTTCATTTAAATCGAGGGAAGGTGACTTCTCTTTATAACATATAAAAGCCTCTCAATATTATTAGGGAGCTATATTAATAAATATTCCATTTGTTCGGAATTAACCAACACACTTGCAAATATTCCCCATGCTTCTTTAATTCAAGTTTCACCTTCAAAATCTTGCCAATAATTCTTTTCCGTTGCTTCGAGGTTCCTCCGAAAATTCGAACATTTTTGGACACTTCTATAATCAAGTCTCAGTTCAAACCCATTTGAATTAAAAATTCAAATGTGTTTGAATTTACATCCTTCTTTCATGCCACTTATAATTTTCTTGGATCATGCTTATTTTTATGAGCCCGGGAAAATTTAACCCTTGCCCTAACTCTTTTTCTAACACCTCCTTCCTTTATTTCTCCTTTGTGGTTTTCTGTTTTTGTTTGGAAAAACAGCAGCAATTTAAAAAGGAAGAAACTCCTCCAGCCAGGCCTCCTGGCCCGTCTTCTCCTCCTCCCTCTGGGCCTCAGCCCCCCCAGCCGGCCCAAGGCCCGACTCCAGGCCGAGCTAGCGCTAACCCTAGCGCATCGTTCGTCCCTCACCGATCGCTCCTCCCTGTTTTCCCGAGCCGCCGCCAGATTCCCTCGATCTCCCTCACCCCTTCGCCCCATCCCCGCATCGACCTCCTCCTCCCATCGCTCCTCTCCCTCTGCCCGTTTCCCTGGCGCCCCGCGAGCTGGCTGCGCGTCCCGGCCGCGACCTCAGGCCCTCCCCTCCGCTGGACCTCCCTCCGGTCCTCCAGCCTCGTCAGCAGCAAGGCCTCGCCTGGCCCCAGCGCCGCGGCCAGAAGCCAGCGCCCCAGCTCCATCTCTTCGCCAGCGCCTCGCTGCTCTGCTTCCCCTCCAGCCGCCTTGTGATGGACCGGACTCGTCCTCCTTCGTGCCCTCGGAGTCCCCGTCGGCGCCGCCTCCCGTCCTCACCTGTGCGCAGGCGCTCGAGCCGCCCTGCCTCCAAGCCGTCGCCCCGTGCGTCCAGGCCTCTGCCTTGCTTCCTCCAGCGGCCGCCGTCGTCACCAGGGAGCTCTTCTCCAGCAGCGCCACTGGACCGCCCCGAGGCCAGCCAGGGCCTCGCCATCGCCCCGTGGCTTCCGCGCCCGATGCGCGCACAGGCCGCCCCGCCTCTGCACGACTCCAGCTCGCCGTGGCTCTCCTCCTTCGCAGCGCCCGGCACCTTCCCAGCGCCGGCCCGAGGTCAAGCCTCCTCGCCGAGGCCGCAGCAGAGCAGCGTCTACGTCGCCCCCTGCTGCCTCCTTTGCCATGGACGTTCTTGCTGCTGCTAGGCCTCGTCTCGCCTCTGCTCCGAGCGGGTGGACAAGAGGCGTCGTCCCGAGCAACCCGCAGCCTTTTCCTTTTTTGTTGTTGTTTTGTTGCTGATATTGTTATCTCAAGCACCCTGGAAACAGCAAGTTTGTCTTCTTTTGGACCTGAACGTCTATCGTCGCCCGTACGTCTACCGTCGCCACGTGTACCTCTACGGCTACGAGCTCCGTGTACGACTACATGAACGAGTACACGGCGACCCGACCAAGTACCCCTACACGTCGATGCGGCAAGTACCACGACGACCCTCGAAGAGCTCGGATCCGTCAAGTTCGACTACCGTCGCCGACACCAAGTACCACTACCCTCGACATGTACATCTACGAGAACGTCTACTTCCGCTACCGTCGCCCGAGTACAACTACCGCCTCGTGAACCACTACTTCCTCTTCGGAAACGTGAACCACTACTTCCTCTACGACTCACGAGAACGACTCCTTCCTCTACGATCTCGAACCGTCCCGAAACGAGTGTTTCGAAGGTATAACCTGAGACGTGACACCGTGGTTCAATGCTTGTGTTGTATGAAATGTTTCCCGTGTGTGCATCGTGTTTGTTTCGTCCGTTGTCATGTTCCTCGGTTGCCTCGTCACCGACTCGTGGGAACCCGGTGACGGGATCGCCCCACCTTTCATCTTGTTCGACTTGCTCACGTCGATTCTTTCTTTTGCCCGGACTCTCAACGAGTTACCGGAACCGATATGTTGCCGTGGCATCATTTTCGGAATTGTTGCCGTGGCACCCTTTTCCTTCCACCGCGGTGACGATGCTTCATATCCTCTTCATGTTAAGCTTTTAAAAATTGCATAAACTTGATCATGTCATCCGCATCATGTTAACAACTTTGAAATGTTTAATTGTTGTTGCTTTATAATTACTAAACATGCTCATGAGGATTTTCCGGATATGTTGTTGTTATTTTCCGGCCTCATTTAAAATGTCTAAATAGTTAGTTTACTTATGCTACACCTCTTGCCATGTTAAAAACATTTAATCTTGTCTTGTAAATAAACGAGAGTCAACTAAATAATTAAATGTGGTGTTTCGTCAATATGCAACTCGTTGCATATTGACCTCCACTTAACTTGTAGTTTTGTTTGTGCACTTTGCCACGCCATGCATAATTAAACCGGACATGCATCATACTTGGATGTGCATCGTATGCCATGTTTATGCTTGCGTGTTTACCGAGTTGTTTGCTTCTTTCCGGTTGCTTCTCTTGTTAGCTTCGGTTTCCTTCCGGAGTTGTGAGGATTCGCTCGTCTGTTGCTCCGTCTTCTTCATGGATCCGTTCTTCTCCCTTGTGGAATCCCAGGCAAGATGACCATACCCTTGGATACCTTTACTACCATTGCCATGCTTAGTTGTCTCGATGCTATCGTTACATGTCGCGCTACCCATCTTTTATGTCAGCCTCTCCTTGTTGCCATGAAACCTCTAACCTTGAAACCTTCCTAGCAAACCACTGTTTGGCTATGTTACCCGCTTGCTCAGCCTCGCTTGCTCAGTCCTTCTTATAGCGTTGTTAGTTGCAGGTGAAGATGAAGTTCGTTCCAGGAGGGAACTTGTTGTTGTTGGATATATCACAATATCTATAATTATTATTAACACGCCTATACACTAGGCATGGGTGGAAGGCTTGGCCTTTTGCTCGGTGTTTTGTTCCACTCATGCCACCTTAGGCGCCGATAAACCGGCATTATGTTCCTTGATTTTGCGTTCCTTACACGATGGGTGAAATGGGGACCCCTTGACAGTTCGACTTTGAATAAAACTCCTCCAGCAAGGCCCAACATTGGTTTTAATTTGCCTCATAATAACAACTTAATTAATTAATTAAATTTGCATAGGGAGTTAGCGCTACCAGAGGATTCTTAATTCTACATAACAGGGGGGCCAGTGCTGATGGTGTTGGTCCCAATCTAGAGTCACTTGCGGTACCACCCAGTTCTCTGGGGTCTTCGGTTGCTGTACACTGTGCTCATCCGGTCGTGGCCTGAGACGAGATACGCGCGGCTACTATCAGGGTGTCGGCACGCCGGGAGGTCTTGCTGGACTTGTTTTACCATTGTCGAAATGACTTGTGCTACCGGGATGCCGAGCCTGATCGGATTTTCCCTAAGATAAGGAGTGATGATATTATATTTATCACTTCAGCTAATCGTGAGAGCTTGTGATGGGCTAAGTTGGGACACCCCTGCAGGGTTACGATCTTTCGAAAGCCGTGCCCGCGGTTATGTGGCAGATTGGAATTTGTTAATGTCCGGTTGTAGAAAACTTGACAGATGATCCGAAGTAAAACACACAACTGTGTGAGTAACCGTGATTGTCTCTTTTCATTTTGAGAAGAGAACACGGTGGGGTTATGTTTGACAGTATGTAGTCAGGATCTTTAGCGATCACCTTTTGCGACCGTTTGCGTAGGTGCTCATCTTATTCTGGTACTCGTAAGTTAGCCACCATATTATGCTTAGCCGTTGCTGCAACCTCACCACTTACCTCTTCCTACCCATAAAGCTTTGCTAGTCTTGATACCCATGGTTATGGGATTGCTGAGTCCTCGTGGCTCACAGATACTACAACACCAGATGCAGGTTCAGCCGAGTTTGAAGCAGGAGCTGGTTCAAGTTCTTCATTGGGAGCTCGATGAAGAGTGTGGCCGTATGTTTGTGACGTTTCGATGTTCAGTAGTGGTTTCTACTAGGATTCGATCCTGACCTGTGGCTTTATGTTGTTTGGTATCTTTCTTTGGTTCTTCACCCGTAGTCGGGTTGTGATGTTTTGAATGATGTATTGCTTATGAATTGTATTGTGTGAAGTGGCGAGTGTAAGCCAACTATCTCCTTTTGCAATTTAATCCCTCTTTTACATGAGTCGTGCAAAGATACCAAACTTGAGATCATTTTAGGATGGGCTTATACCTTTAAGTCGTGCCTCGACACGTAGGAGGTATAGTCCCATCATGGGCATTACACTATGACAAGGTTAGTGGAAACAGCACAAAAATTTACATTGGAATCCAAAACATCATTAGTAACAAGGTCTTTAACCAATGCAACTTGAGGATCGACCTTGATCTGGTCCTCAGGCTCATCAATTCTTCTCTCACTTTTATTTATTATCTGTCACAAGAGAGTGCTCCCTTATCCTTGCGGGAAAAGGAGGCTTTTCATATATAACTGCAGGTAAAATAGGGTCAGCAACATGAATATCAACAGGTAACTCTTTGAAAGGTTCATGATGCTGATCTCTCTTCTTTTTAAAAGAATCAACGTGAGAGGCAAAATCCTTACAAAAATCAATCATTAGATGGGAATCAAGACCAATCTTAGAGCAAAAGGTATTGAAGTAATCAGTTTTCACATAGCTCTCAATATAATCATGCTCATAATTTATAGCGGGTTCAATACCTTTATCGATTTCCCAATCTTCGATATTCCTCTGGATCCTTTCAATGAGATCCCACCTTTCTTCAACACTCTTCGTCTGAAATACCCCACTAGAGGAGGCATCCAGCATCTCCTTATCCTGACGAGAAAGCCTAGCATAAAAATTAGTAAGTATAATTTCCTTGGGGAGCTCATGAATAGGACATTTGAGCATTAGGGACTTCAATCTCCCCCAAGCTTGAGCAATGCTTTCTTCGTCACGAGACCTAAAGTTATAGATATAGTTCCTGTCTCGATGAATTTCATGAAGAGGATAAAACTTGGTATAAAAGAGAGACATAAGCTCTTGCCAATCAAGCAAGTGTGAGTTATCGAGAAGCTTATACCAATCTGAAGCTTTATCTATAAGCGATACGGAGAACAATTTCCTCATGACAAACTCCATTGATACACCTGCAAGCTTAAATAATGAACATAGTTGTGACAGATATAGCAAGTGTTCACCGGGATGTCTGTCTCCTGCATAACGATTAGCAAAACATAATCGATAATACCAGCTGGTATTTTATAGGGCACAATTTCAGTAGGGGGAGGAGCAAAACATAATCGATAATACCTGCAAGCTTAAATAATGAACATAGTTGTGACAGATTTGGACGCACGATTTAAAAGATAAAATATTTTGAATAAACAGATCTAAAAAAAAGGGAAAACTTTCAGGTTGCGACAAGTGGCACCCATGCGGTGCGCCACTTGTTGCAACCCGAGAATGTTGGAGTGATCTTTGCAACGAGCACTTCTCAACTAGTGATTTCGCAGTAAGCGAGACATAGCAATGGCATATTTTCGTTTCTAAAGGAAAAGGGCAATACTGGGCGCCGGCACGCCGGCCGAAAGTTTCGGTCGGTCGCACCCTAGCCACCAGATGCCACTAGCCCTGGCCGTTGGATAAATAGCAAAAAAAAAAGACGATTCGCCCAGACATCTTCTTCCTCCTGACGCATCTGGAGCACGCGCAGCTCCCTGTATTTCACCGTCTCATGCAACTTTTCCCCAGCGCCGCGCTCGCCTTCCACATGCACCGCCCGCGCTCTTCCTCGACCTTATGCTCGCTGGCAACCCGCTCTCACCGACACATCCTTGGCAGCGCCACGCTCGTTCTCAGCCTTGTGTTCGCTGGCAACCCACGCTCGCCGCCGCATCCTTGGCCGCCCGTGCTTACCGCCCATGGCAACCCCGGTGGAGATGGCCACAGCACCCCGTCGTCGAGCTCGCGCCGTACCTCGCCCTCAATTTGCTGGTCACAACAAAATAAATCATGGGTCGTAGCAAAAAATTATGATGGTTCCAAAAAAAATCACTTCACCTCACCGGTGCTGCCCACCCTCCTCCCTCGCCCTCCTGCAGAAACAAATGGCGATGACTCCGTGGTCTCGCAGCAAACGGTAGTCGTAGCAAAAATTGGGGCTAGTTCCTGCAAACCAAAAAACGGGTAGTAGCAAAAAATTCAGAAATCAAACGGCATCCCAACAAACCAAAACGTGATGGTAGCAAAAATTGAAGCTTGTTCCAGCAAACCAGAACACCGGTGGTAGCAAAGATACAAAGTTGAGGCCTGGTTTCAGCAAATCAAAAAGACGGTGGTAGCAAAATTCTACGCTGGTTCCAGCAAAAAACAAAATGGTGGTAGCAAAAAATACAAAGAGACGGTGCTAGTTTTAGCAAAACCAAAACGCCGATGGAAGCAAAAATTTGTGCGGGTTCCAGCATCAGGCCGCCATGGTGGTAGCAAAGATGCAAGTCGAGGCCTGGTTCTAGCAAATAAAAAACACGGTGGTAGCAAAAAACGACGCTGGCTCCAGCAAAATACAAAACGGTGGTAGCAAAAACATACAGAACAGCGCTAGTTTGAGCAAAAAACAGAACATCGATGGAAGTAGAAATTTGTGTGGATTCCGACATTTGGCTGCCATGGTTGTAGCTCTCGCCAGCATCCACAGGCTGCCACATGTAGCTAGAAGCACTACACGTTGGCTCGCCGACAGTCGTACTCTACTCACCTCTGCATCTTCGTTTGTGCTCCTCAGGGATCGCTTGCTCGCCACACACCTCTTCCGCCGTCGGCGAGCTGTTTATTTGGAGGTAGGCCATGGGAGAGAGAGGACGCGGGGAAGGATGGCTGTGAGGCTGGGGACACACGCGAGAGGATAAAAAGGAAATGATAAGGAAGAGGAGCAGTTGGGGTCAGTGGATTAAAAAACGGTGGGGTGAGTGGATAAGACCGCACACAGCCAGACGATCTATTGCAATCGAACGAACCGCGCGTGACCGGCACAACGGTTCAGCCGGCACCCCGGCCAGAAACGTTTTTCAAAGGAAAAAAGCAATTGCATTTTCGCAAACTCTGGCTCAGCCCGACTATATAAGCCCAGTTACAGTTTTTTTGTTTTTTGAGTGGGCCTAGTTACTGAGTTGAAGGCTTGCCGCACTACCAGCCCATCCCTCGCTTCTCGCCCGTGGCCAGTCTGATCCGTCCGCCTCCATGCCTGCTTCAGTCTCCATGACGACCTAGGTCTTTCTTCTCTCCTCGATCGACCGCGCACGGTTCTCCTAACCTCCTTCTCAGCCCCCTTCCTCTCGTCTCCTCGTCGGTTGGAGCTGCGCGAACTCGCCGTCGACGCCTACACGCCGCCCGCGCCGTACGCCTTGGGTTAGGTATCTCCCCTTCTCAATTCTCAGTTATGCCCTTGTTTTTTTTTTGCTAAGAATTGAGATTTCTGGTAATTTCGACGTCGACTTCATCGATTAATCCTTACAAGTCTTGACGCGTTATGAATTCCTTGTTCAACAGACTAGGTAGTTCCTTTTTAAATTGTCTATTTTGAGAGTTGGCTAGTTTTGTGTTTTGCTGACGCTCAGCCACGTATGCAGATCATGGAGGGCCAGCCCATGGTGAGCTATTCGGCAGGATCAGTGAACTCTGTTGTCTACAAGCTCACCAAGCTAAAGGATTGCTCCCTTGTAATTGAAGGGTTGCAAAAGGATCTTATGATTCTTTTGGAGAGTTTCGGCCAAGTGGTTGTGCTGCGTGACCTAGCCCTGGCGGTACAGGACATCCAGCTCTACTTGACCGGATCCTACGGGCCGCCGCCACCACTGGGCCGTCATGGCTGCCGTGGCAGCCGCCGGCCCTGGCGGTCTCCACCGCGTTCAGCCGGAGCGCTGCCCGAATTCCTTCGTGGAGATTCCTTTCTATCTCTTATTAACCGGAGTGGTTTCGAATTCATTCTTATTCCTTCAACTCTTGTTTCATTCCTTTCAACTTACAAGGTTCCCGTGTGTTCCTTGTTCCTTTTTGTAACAGATCTTCCGAATCTCGTTCTTGTACGTTGTATCCTTTCTTCCAGTTATTCAACCTCTCAAGGTTCTTTGGCTTCACTCTTTTGACCTCGAAGAACTTTGTTCTTCCTTTTCCCTTCCGTCTCATTCCTAAGTTCTCGGGACGAGATCTCTTGTTAGTAGGGGAGTGTTGTGACACCCTGAGACCGGTGCGCCAGGTGTCAACCAGTTATTCGTTGTCAGTGCCATGTCATCTGCTTGCGTGTTGCATCTTTGCCATGTCATCATGTGTGTGCATCATCATGTTTTCAAAACTTGCATCTGTCCGAGTTCGCCTGTCCTTCCCGTTGTCCGTTCTGAGCCCAGACACACTCGCACGCGCCCGCGGTGCCTCCGAATATTTATTTTGTGAGTGGCCGGAAAACGTTCTTGGAATGGGTTGAAACTTGGCGTGTGGTCTTATTATAGCATAGGTAGACCGCCTGTCAAGTTTCGTCGCGTTCAGAGCTCGCTTGATAGCCCAACGGTTAACCGTGTTAACCGCCGGAAGCCTTCTCTCTTTTGGCCCAGCACCCCTTTCTCACAGCCCACCAAGCCCATTCTAACCCCTCCATGCTCTTGGCCGTTCGATCACGATCGTGTGGCCGCGAACCGCTCCTCATTTGGACACTCCTAGCTCCCTCTACCTATAAATATGTGGCTCCTCCCGAAATTTCTCGCAGATGAAACCCTAACCCTCTTACCTCCGCACCGCCGGACACTTCTTCCCCACAACGAACATGTCCGTCGCCGCCCACAGCCACTCCCGCGGCGCCACCTGTCCCCGCCGCCATCCCACCACCGCGCGGGCCCGTGAGCCCACCGCCGGCCCTTCGTGCGCGATCCTCCGTCCACCGCCGCCTGCACGTCCGCCCGCGCCTCCTTGCTTCCCTGCCGCCCGCATGCTCCTCGCCGGAGCATCTTCGCCGCCGCCGCCGGCATTACCGCCGCCGCGCCGGACCTGCTCGCCGCCGGCCCCTCGCCTGCACCCTCCACCCCGCCGCCCTGCAGATCCGCCACCGCCCTCACCGGATCCGGCCCCGTTCCGGCCAGATCCGGCCCCTCTCGCCGTTGCCCTTCGCCGGCACGCCCTGCCCCGCCGTCGTCCGGCCATCAGCGCCACCGCCGCCGGTTCCTGCTCGAGCAGGAGGCTCGAGGAGGGCGTCGACCGAGCCAGCCTCGTGGGCTCGCCGCACTACCCCGCTGGGCCGGCCCCAGCACCGCACCTCTCCCGGGTGGGCCGAAGACCTCCCCAAGGCCCAGGCGGGGCCTCTCCATCATTTGGGTCAAGGCCCAGGGGTGAGCCCCTACCCTCCTTCTCCGTTGGCCCAATGTGCTCTGTTCGGCCCGTTCGATGTTTTTTTTAACTTGTCAGTTTTTGGCTAAGTCCTCAGAAAATGCATATTATGATGCTATGTTTGCATGGTGATATCTTTATGTGTGGTGATCCAAATTGAGTGAATGATATGTCAAAATGATCGTGGTGATATGCTGTACACTTTGTTCCATTGTGCCATGCTTGTTTGACTTCATCTAGATGCTCTAATCTCTGTTGCAAGAGTGCTACTTGTTATAAACTGCTGCAACTTGTTATTTTCATGCCATGTTTGAGATATGATAACTTGGTGCATGTTTATCCAAATGATGCATATGATATGTTAAAATGTTCATTGTAATGTGTACTACATGATGGTTGCTGTAGCATGCTTGTTTGACTCCATATTGCCATGTTAATCTCTGTTGCAAAAGTGCATTTGACTGTTATGTGCTGAAACTTGTTATGAGATGCTGATTTCAATTGCTCTTTGCTATTGATGTAGTTGTCTTCATGCCACATGTCTAGATGTTTTAGAAGTACAATAATATGGTCTTTGAGGTGGTGCATTTAACTTTCCATGATTTGCCTTGAGGTGACTTAAACATGCTTGTAAACATGCCATCCCAACATAACTGTTTTATACATAGTGAAATTTCTGCAAAGTCTGGAATCTGTCTTATCCTGATGCTATGTTTGCTTGATGCCCTAGTCAAATCCATGCTTGTTTTGGAGTGGCCAATGATCATGTCTTGTTGTCCATGTTATTTTCTATCCATTCATGCCCTTACTTGCCCATATGACCTGTTGTAGCTTATTTATTTCTTGCTCTCAAGTTGGTATAAAATATAGCTGTCAGGTTTTTAACGTCATGATCAAAATGTTGTAGCTTGTTGCCATTGATCCATGCCTCTTATGGAGTTGCTCCAATGGAGTTGTTTGCTGTAGGATATGTCTACTTCATGTACATGCTTCTTGTCACCATGTTTGAGTGCTGTAGAGTATATTTTTCTTGCTCCAAAGTTGCTATGTGGCTGTTAACTTCAGCTTGTTGTTATATCTTGTTTCATGTGTATCTTTTAGCCTGTTGCTCCGTTTTGGGTGTGCTTTATATGAAACTTGTGTGATTTTGCATGTAGAATCATAATATCATATTGTTTTCATGTTTGGAGTGAGTTTGCTTGATGTTTGGGTGCATCTTGCACCGTTGCCATGCTTGTCTTGTTTTGCTCATATCTTCTAGGTCGTAGCTCCGAATTAAACAAACTTTATATGAAACTTGACTAGAATTTCGTGTAGATCATGATGGTGCATGTTAACTTGCTGTTTAACAACTTGAACATATAGTTTTTTCAGATCTGGACTAATTTCAAGTTATGCACATGAGGGCTTACCGGATTTGTTATATGTAGTTTCCAGCCTCATTTAAACTTGTTGACTTATGTTGTTTTTGTGTGCTTCCTGCCTTGACATGTTTTGCATCATATATAGACTTGTCTTGCATCCTACTTGGTTGAGCATATTGTCATGTTCTTGTGTTGTTTTCCTGTGCTTACTACCTTGCCATGTATTGCTTCCTATATAGACTTGTCTTGCATCATACCTTGCCATGTATTGCATCATATATAGACTTGTGTTGTTTTTCTGTGCTTCCTACCTTGCCATGTTTTGCTTCCTGTATAGACTTGAAGGAAATATGCCCTAGAGGCAATAATAAATTTATTATTTATTTCCTTATATCATGATAAATGTTTATTATTCATGATAGAATTGTATTAACCGGAAACTTAGTACATGTGTGAATACATAGACAAAACAGAGTGTCCCTAGTATGCCTCTACTAGACTAGCTCATTGATCAAAGATGGTTATGTTTCCTAGCCATAGACATGAGTTGTCATTTGATCAACGGGATCACATCATTAGGAGAATGATGTGATGGACAAGACCCATCCGTTAGCTTAGCACTATGATCGTTTAAGTTTTACTGCTATTGCTTTCTTCATGACTTATACATGTTCCTATGACTATGAGATTATGCAACTCCCGAATACCGGAGGAACACTTTGTGTGCTACCAAACTGTTGGGGAACGTAGTATTTTAAAATTTTCCTACGATCACGCAAGATCTATCTACTAGATGCATAGCAACGAGAGGGGGGAGTGTGTCTACGTACCCTCGTAGACCGGGAGCGGAAGCGTCAAGTGACGCGGTTGATGTTGTCGAACTTCTTCGCGATCCAACCGATCAAGCACCGAACGTACGGCACCTCCGCGTTCAGCACACGTTTGTAAATACAGGCTTCTCCAAAAGTCTGTATAAAACCATATGCTTTGATCACCTCATCAAAGCGTATATTCCAACTCCGAGATGCTTGCACCAGTCCATAGATGGATCGCTGGAGTTTGCATACTTTGTTAGCACCTTTTGGATCGACAAAACCTTCTGGTTGCATCATATACAACTCTTCTTTGAGATATCCATTTAGGAATGCAGTTTTGACATCCATTTGCCAGATTTCATAATCATAAAATGCGGCAATTGCTAACATGATTCGGACAGACTTAAGCATCGCTACAGGTGAGAAAGTCTCATCGTAGTCAACTCCTTGAACTTGTCGAAAACCTTTCGCAACAAGTCGAGCTTTGTAAACAGTAATATTACCGTCTGCGTCGGTCTTCCTCTTGAAGATCCATTTATTTTCGATGGCCTGCCGATCATCGGGCAAGTCAACTAAAGTCCATACTTTGTTCTCATACATGGATCCCATCTCAGATTTCATGGCTTCAAGCCATTTTGCGGAATCTGGGCTCATCATCGCTTCCTCATAGTTCGTAGGTTCATCATGGTCTAGTAACATGATTTCCAGAACTGGGTTGCCGTACCACTCTGGTGCGGAACGTACTCTGGTTGATCTACGACGTTCAGTAGAAACTTGATCCGAAGTTTCATGATCATTATCATCAACTTCCTCACTAATTGGTGTAGGAATCACTGGAATAATTTCCTGTGATGTACTACTTTCCAATATGGGAGAAGGTACAATTACCTCATCAAGTTCTACTTTCCTCCCACTCACTTCTTTCGAGAGAAACTCTTTTTCTAGAAAGGATCCGTTCTTAGCAACGAATATTTTGCCTTCGGATCTGTGATAGAAGGTGTACCCAACAGTCTCTTTTGGGTATCCTATGAAGACACATTTTTCCGACTTGGGATCGAGCTTATCAGGTTGAAGTGTTTTCACATAAGCATCGCAGCCCCAAATTTTAAGAAACGACAACTTTGGTTTCTTGCCAAACCATAGTTCATAAGGTGTCGTATCAACGGATTTAGATGGTGCCCTATTTAACGTGAATGCAGCTGTCTCTAAAGCATAACCCCAAAACGATAGTGGTAAATCGGTAAGAGACATCATAGATCGCACCATATCCAATAAAGTACGGTTACGACGTTCGGACACACCATTACGTTGTGGTGTTTCCAGGTGGCGTGAGTTGTGAAACTATTCCACATTGTTTCAAATGAAGACCAAACTCGTAACTCAAATATTCTCCTCCACGATCAGATCGTAGGAACTTTATTTTCTTGTTACGATGATTCTCTACTTCACTCTGAAATTCTTTGAACTTTTCAAATGTTTCAGACTTGTGTTTCATTAAGTAGATATACCCATATCTGCTCAAATCATCAGTGAAGGTCAGAAAATAACGATGCCCGCCGCGAGCATCAACACTCATTGGTCCACATACATCAGTATGTATGGTTTCCAATAAATCTGTTGCTCGCTCCATAGTTCCGGAGAACGGAGTTTTAGTCATCTTGCCCATGAGGCATGGTTCGCAAGCACCAAGTGATTCATAATCAAGTGATTCCAAAAGTCCATCATTATGGAGTTTCTTCATGCGTTTTACACCAATATGACCTAAACGGCAGTGCCACAAATAAGTTGCACTATCATTATTAACCTTGCATCTTTTGGTTTCAATATTATGAATATGTGTATCACTACAATCGAGATCCAATAAGAATAGACCACTCTTTAAGGGTGCATGACCATAAAAGATATTATTCATTAAAATAGAACAACCATTATTCTCTGATTTAAATGAATAACCGTCTCGCAATAAACAAGATCCAGATATAATGTTCATGCTCAACGCTGGCACCAAATAACAATTATTAAGGTCTAAAACTAATCCCGAAGGTAGATGTAGAGGTAGCGTGCCGACGGCGATCACATCGACTTTGGAACCGTTTCCCACGCGCATCGTCTCCTCGTCCTTAGCTAATCTTCGTTTAATTCGTAGTCCCTGTTTCGAGTTACAAATATTAGCAACCGAACCGGTATCAAATACCCAGGTACTACTACGAGCATTAGTAAGGTACACATCAATAACATGTATATCACATATACCTTTGTTCATCTTGCCATCCTTCTTATCCGCCAAATACTTGGGGCAGTTCCGCTTCCAGTGTCCAGTCCCCTTGCAGTAGAAGCACTCAGTTTCAGGCTTGGCTCCAGATTTGGGTTTCTTCGTTGAAGTAGCAACTGACTTGCTATTCTTTTTGAAGTTCCCTTTCTTTCCCTTGCCCTTTTTCTTGAAACTAGTGGTCTTGTTAACCATCAACACTTGATGCTCCTTTTTGATTTCTACCTCCGCAGCTTTGAGCATAGCGAAGAGCTCGGGAATTGTCTTTTGCATCCCTTGCATGTTATAGTTCATCACGAAGCCTTTATAGCTTGGTGGCAGTGATTGAAGAACTCTATCAATAACACTATCCTCGTCAACTTTGCAACCAAGTTGAGTCATATGATTGTAGTACCCAGACATTCTGAGCAAGTGTTCACTGATAGAACTATTCTCCTCCATTTTGTATTGGAAATCTCATATTTCTCAATTCGGGCATTTGCTTGAAATATTAACTTCAACTCCTGGAACATTTCATATGCTCCATGACGTTCAAAACGTCGTTGAAGTCCCGGTTCTAAGCCGTAAAGCATGGCACACTGAACTATCGTGTAGTCATCAGACCGCGACTGCCAGACGTTCAAAGCGTCTGCATCAGCGGAAGGGGGCTTGTCACCTAGCGGTGCTTCAAGGACATAATTCTTCTGTGCAGCAATGAGGATAATCCTCAGGTTACGGACCCAGTCCGTGTAATTGCTACCATCATCTTTCAACTTAGCTTTCTCTAGGAATGCATTAAAATTCAAAGGAACGGTAGCACGGGCCATTGATCTACAACGACATAGATATGCAAAACTATCAGGACTAAGTTCATGATAAATTAAAGTTCAATTTAATCATATTAATTTAAAGAACTCCCACTTAGATAGACATCCCTCTGGTCATCTAAATGATCACGTGATCCAAATCAACTAAACCATGTCCGATCATCACGTGAGATGGAGTAGTTTTCAATGGTGAACATCTTATGTTGATCATATCTACTATATGATTCATGCTCGACCTTTCGGTCTCCAGTGTTCCGAGGCCATATCTGTATATGCTAGGCTCGTCAAGTTTAACCCGAGTATTCTGCGTGTGCAAAACTAGCTTACACCCGTTGTATTTGAACGTAGAGCTTATCACACCCGATCATCACGTGGTGTCTCGGCACGACGAACTTTCGCAACGGTGCATACTCAGGGAGAACACTTATACCTTGAAATTTAGTAAGGGATCATCTTATAATGCTACCGTCGTTCTAAGCAAAATAAGAAGCATAATAAGATAAACATCACATGCAATCAAAATATGTGACATGATATGGCCATCATCATCTTGTGCTTTTGATCTCCATCTTCAAAGCACCGTCATGATCACCTTCGTCACCGGCTTGACACCTTGATCTTCATCGTAGCATCGTTGTCGTCTCGCCAACTATTGCTTCCACGACTATCGCTACCGCTTAGTGATAAAGTAAAGCAATTACATGGCAATTGCATTTCATACAATAAAGCGACAACCATATGGCTCCTGCCAGTTGCCGATAACTTTACAAAACATGATCATCTCATACAAAACCGTATAACTCATCATATCTTGACCATATCACATCACAACATGCCCTGCAAAAACAAGTTAGACGTCCTCTACTTTGTTTGTTGCAAGTTTTACGTGGCTGCTACGGGCTTTAGCAAGAACCGTTCTTACCTACGCATACAAAACCACAACGATGTTTCGTCAAGTATGTGTTGTTTTAACCTTCACAAGGACCGAGCGTAGCCACACTTGATTCAGCTAAAGTGAGAGAGACAGACACCCGCCAGTCACCTTTAAGCAACGAGTGCTCGTAACGGTGAAACCAGTCTCGCGTAAGCGTACGCGTAATGTCGGTCCGGGCCGCTTCATCTCACAATACCGCCGAAGCAAAGTATGACATGCTGGTAAGCAGTATGACTAGTATCGTCCACAATCTCATTGTGTTCTACTCGTGCATATCATCTACGCATAGACCTGGCTCATGATGCCTCTGTTGGGGAACGTAGTATTTTAAAATTTTCCTACGATCACGCAAGATCTATCTACCAGATGCATAGCAACGAGAGGGGGGAGTGTGTCTACGTACCCTCGTAGACCGGGAGCGGAAGCGTCAAGTGACGCGGTTGATGTTGTCGAACTTCTTCGCGATCCAACCGATCAAGTACCGAACGTACGGCACCTCCGCGTTCAGCACACGTTCAGCTTCATGACGTCCCACGAGCTCTTGATCCAGTTGAGCTTCACGGGAGAGTTTCGTCAGCACGACGGCGTGGTGACGGATATGATGTGTTCACCGGCGCAGGGCTTCGCCTAAGCTCCGCGACGGTACGACCGAGGTGTGATTCTGTGGAGGGGGGCAGCGCACACGGCTAAAACAATTCAACTTGTGTGTCTTTGGGTGCCCCCCTGCCCCCGTATATAAAGGAGCAAGGGAGGAGGGGCCGGCCAACTCTCCTGGTGCGGCTAGGGAAGGGATTCCTACTAGGAATAGGATTGCAATCCTATTCCTAGTAGGATTCACCGAAAGGAAGAAGGGGGAAAGGAATAGGAGAGGTGGCGCCCCCCCAATCCTAGTCCAACTAGGATTCCTAGGTGGGGGCGCCGGCCAGCCCTATGGGCTGCCTCTCTCTCACCCTTTGGGCCCACTATGGACCATCCCCTCTCGTAGGGGGTTCCGGTAACCTCCTCCGGCATTCCCGATAAATCCGAAACTTTTCCGGTATACTTCCGGTGTCCGAATATAGCCGTCCAATATATCAATCTTTATGTCTCGAACATTCCGAGACTCCTCGTCATGTCCGTGATCTCATCCGGGACTCCGAACTACCTTCGGTACATCAATACTCAAAAACTCATAATACCGATCGTCATCAAACGTTAAGCGTGCGGACCCTACGGGTTCGAGAACTATGTAGACATGACCGAGACTCATCTCTGGTCAATAACCAATAGCGGAACCTGGATGTTCATATTGGCTCCTACATATTCTACGAAGATCTTTTATCGGTCAGAACCGCATAACAACATACGTTGTTCCTTTTGTCAAACGGTATGTTACTTGCCCGAGATTCGATCGTCGGTATCTTTATACCTAGTTCAATCTCGTTTACCGGCAAGTCTCTTTACTCGTTCCGTAACACATCATCTCGTGACTAACTCATTAGTCTTTTGCTTGCAAGGCTTATTGTGATGTGTGTTACCGAGAGGGCCCAGAGATACCTCTCCGACACTCGGAGTGACAAATCCTAATCTTGATCTATGCCAACACCACGAATACTTTCGGAGACACCTGTAGAGCATCTTTATGATCACCCAGTTACGTTGTGACGTTTGATAGCACACAAGGTGTTTCTACGGTATCTGGGAGTTGCATAATCTCATAGTCATAGGAACATGTATAAGTCATGAAGAAAGCAATAGCAGTTAAACTAAACGATCATAGTGCTATGCTAACGGATGGGTCTTGTCCATCACATCATTCTCCTAATGATGTGATCCCATTGATCAAATGACAACTCATGTCTATGGCTAGGAAACATAACCATCTTTGATCAATGAGCTAGTCTAGTAGAGGCATACTAGGGACATACTGTTTTGTCTATGTATCCACACATGTACTAAGTTTCCGGTTAATACAATTCTAGCATGAATAAAAGACATTTATCATGATATAAGGAAATACAAATAACATCTTTATTATTGCCTCTAGGGCATATTTCCTTCAGTCTCCCACTTGAACTAGAGTCAATAATCTAGATTACAAAGTGATGATTCTCACACCCAAGGAGTCTTGGTGCTGATCATGTTTTGCCCGTGGAAGAGGCTTAGTCAACGGGTCTGCAACATTCAGATCCGTATGTATTTTGCAAATCTCTATGTCTCCCTCCTTGACTAGATCGCGGATGGAATTGAAGCGTCTTTTGATGTGCTTTGTTCTCTTGTGAAACCTGGATTCCTTCGCCAAGGCTATGGCTCCAGTGTTGTCACAAAAGATTTTCATTGGACCCGATGTACTAGGTACTACACCTAGATCGGATATGAACTCCTTCATCCAGACTCCTTCATTTGCTGCTTCCGAAGCAGCTATGTATTCCGCTTCACACGTAGATCCCGCCACGACGCTCTGCTTGGAACTGCACCAGCTGACAGCTCCACCGTTCAATAAAAATACATATCAGGTTTGTGACTTAGAGTCATCCGGATCAGTGTCAAAGCTAGAATCGACGTAACCGTTTACGACGAGCTCTTTGTCACCTCCATATACGAGAAACATATCCTTTGTTCTTTTCAGATACTTTAGGATGTTTTTTGACCGCTGTCTAGTGATCCACTCCTGGATTACTTTGGTACCTCCCTGCTAGACTTATAGCAAGGCACACATCAGGTATGGTACACAGCATTGCATACATGATAGATCCTATGGCTGAGGCATAGGGAATGACTTTCATTTTCTCTCTATCTTCTGCAGTGGTCGGGCATTGAGTCTTACTCAACTTCATACCTTGTAAAACAGGCAAGAATCCTTTCTTTGACTGATCCATTTTGAACCTTTTCAAAATCTTATCAAGGTATGTGCTTTGTGAAAGTCCAATTAAGCGTCTTGATCTATCTCTATAGATCTTGATGCCTAATATGTAAGCAGCTTCTCCGAGGTCTTTCATTGAAAAACTTTTATTCAAGTATCCTTTTATGCTATTCAGAAATTCTATATCATTTCCAATTAACAATATGTCATCTACATATAATATTAGAAATGCTACAGAGCTCCCACTCACTTTCTTGTAAATACAGGCTTCTCCAAAAGTCTGTATAAAACCATATGCTTTGATCACCTCATCAAAGCGTATATTCCAACTCCGAGATGCTTGCACCAGTCCATAGATGGATCGCTGGAGTTTCCATACTTTGTTAGCACCTTTTGGATCGACAAAACCTTCTGGTTGCATCATATACAACTCTTCTTTGAGATATCCATTTAGGAATGCAGTTTTGACATCCATTTGCCAGATTTCATAATCATAAAATGCGGCAATTGCTAACATGATTCGGACAGACTTAAGCATCGCTACAGGTGAGAAAGTCTCATCGTAGTCAACTCCTTGAACTTGTCGAAAACCTTTCGCAACAAGTCGAGCTTTGTAAACAGTAATATTACCGTCTGCGTCGGTCTTCCTCTTGAAGATCCATTTATTTTCGATGGCCTGCCGATCATCAGGCAAGTCAACCAAAGTCCATACTTTGTTCTCATACATGGATCCCATCTCAGATTTCATGGCTTCAAGCCATTTTGCGGAATCTGGGCTCATCATCGCTTCCTCATAGTTCGTAGGTTCATCATGGTCTAGTAACATGATTTCCAGAACTGGGTTGCCGTACCACTCTGGTGCGGAACGTACTCTGGTTGATCTACGACGTTCAGTAGAAACTTGATCCGAAGTTTCATGATCATTATCATCAACTTCCTCACTAATTGGTGTAGGAATCACTGGAACAATTTCCTGTGATGTACTACTTTCCAATATGGGAGAAGGTACAATTACCTCATCAAGTTCTACTTTCCTCCCACTCACTTCTTTCGAGAGAAACTCTTTTTCTAGAAAGGATCCGTTCTTAGCAACGAATATTTTGCCTTCGGATCTGTGATAGAAGGTGTACCCAACAGTCTCTTTTGGGTATCCTATGAAGACACATTTTTCCGACTTGGGATCGAGCTTATCAGGTTGAAGTGTTTTCACATAAGCATCGCAGCCCCAAATTTTAAGAAACGACAACTTTGGTTTCTTGCCAAACCATAGTTCATAAGGTGTCGTATCAACGGATTTAGATGGTGCCCTATTTAACGTGAATGCAGCTGTCTCTAAAGCGTAACCCCAAAACGATAGTGGTAAATCGGTAAGAGACATCATAGATCGCACCATATCCAATAAAGTACGGTTACGACGTTCGGACACACCATTACGTTGTGGTGTTTCTAGGTGGCGTGAGTTGTGAAACTATTCCACATTGTTTCAAATGAAGACCAAACTCGTAACTCAAATATTCTCCTCCACGATCAGATCGTAGGAACTTTATTTTCTTGTTACGATGATTCTCTACTTCACTCTGAAATTCTTTGAACTTTTCAAATGTTTCAGACTTGTGTTTCATTAAGTAGATATACCCATATCTGCTCAAATCATCAGTGAAGGTCAGAAAATAACGATACCCGCCGCGAGCATCAACACTCATTGGTCCACATACATCAGTATGTATGATTTCCAATAAATCTGTTGCTCGCTCCATAGTTCCGGAGAACGGAGTTTTAGTCATCTTGCCCATGAGGCATGGTTCGCAAGCACCAAGTGATTCATAATCAAGTGATTCCAAAAGTCCATCATTATGGAGTTTCTTCATGCGTTTTACACCAATATGACCTAAACGGCAGTGCCACAAATAAGTTGCACTATCATTATTAACCTTGCATCTTTTGGTTTCAATATTATGAATATGTGTATCACTACAATCGAGATCCAATAAGAATAGACCACTCTTTAAGGGTGCATGACCATAAAAGATATTATTCATTAAAATAGAACAACCATCATTCTCTGATTTAAATGAATAACCGTCTCGCAATAAACAAGATCCAGATATAATGTTCATGCTCAACGCTGGCACCAAATAACAATTATTTAGGTCTAAAACTAATCCCGAAGGTAGATGTAGAGGTAGCGTGCCGACGGCGATCACATCGACTTTGGAACCGTTTCCCACGCGCATCGTCACCTCGTCCTTAGCTAATCTTCGTTTAATTCGTAGTCCCTGTTTCGAGTTACAAATATTAGCAACCGATCCGGTATCAAATACCCAGGTACTACTACGAGCATTAGTAAGGTACACATCAATAACATGTATATCACATATACCTTTGTTCATCTTGCCATGCTTCTTATCCGCCAAATACTTGGGGCAGTTCCGCTTCCAGTGTCCAGTCCCCTTGCAGTAGAAGCACTCAGTTTCAGGCTTGGCTCCAGATTTGGGTTTCTTCGTTGAAGTAGCAACTGACTTGCTATTCTTTTTGAAGTTCCCTTTCTTTCCCTTGCCCTTTTTCTTGAAACTAGTGGTCTTGTTAACCATCAACACTTGATGCTCCTTTTTGATTTCTACCTCCGCAGCTTTGAGCATAGCGAAGAGCTCGGGAATTGTCTTTTGCATCCCTTGCATGTTATAGTTCATCACGAAGCCTTTATAGCTTGGTGGCAGTGATTGAAGAACTCTATCAATAACACTATCCTCGTCAACTTTGCAACCAAGTTGAGTCATATGATTGTAGTACCCAGACATTCTGAGCAAGTGTTCACTGATAGAACTATTCTCCTCCATTTTGCAGCTGTAGAACTTATTGGAAATCTCATATTTCTCAATTCGGGCATTTGCTTGAAATATTAACTTCAACTCCTGGAACATCTCATATGGTCCATGACGTTCAAAACGTCGTTGAAGTCCCGGTTCTAAGCCGTAAAGCATGGCACACTGAACTATCGTGTAGTCATCAGACCGCGATTGCCAGACGTTCAAAGCGTCTGTATCAGCGGAAGGGGGCTTGTCACCTAGCGGTGCTTCAAGGACATAATTCTTCTGTGCAGCAATGAGGATAATCCTCAGGTTACGGACCCAGTCCGTGTAATTGCTACCATCATCTTTCAACTTAGCTTTCTCTAGGAATGCATTAAAATTCAAAGGAACGGTAGCACGGGCCATTGATCTACAACGACATAGATATGCAAAACTATCAGGACTAAGTTCATGATAAATTAAAGTTCAATTTAATCATATTAATTTAAAGAACTCCCACTTAGATAGACATCCCTCTGGTCATCTAAATGATCACGTGATCCAAATCAACTAAACCATGTCCGATCATCACGTGAGATGGAGTAGTTTTCAATGGTGAACATCTTATGTTGATCATATCTACTATATGATTCACGCTCGACCTTTCGGCCTCCAGTGTTCCGAGGCCATATCTGTATATGCTAGGCTTGTCAAGTTTAACCCGAGTATTCTGCGTGTGCAAAACTGGCTTACACCCGTTGTATTTGAACGTAGAGCTTATCACACCTGATCATCACGTGGTGTCTCGGCACGACGAACTTTCGCAACGGTGCATACTCAGGGAGAACACTTATACCTTGAAATTTAGTAAGGGATCATCTTATAATGCTACCGTCGTTCTAAGCAAAATAAGAAGCATAATAAGATAAACATCACATGCAATCAAAATATGTGACATGATATGGCCATCATCATCTTGTGCTTTTGATCTCCATCTTCAAAGCACCGTCATGATCACCTTCGTCACCGGCTTGACACCTTGATCTTCATCGTAGCATCGTTGTCGTCTCGCCAACTATTGCTTCCACGACTATCGCTACCGCTTAGTGATAAAGTAAAGCAATTACATGGCGATTGCATTTCATACAATAAAGCGACAACCATATGGCTCCTGCCAGTTGCCGATAACTTTACAAAACATGATCATCTCATACAAAACCGTATAACTCATCATATCTTGACCATATCACATCACAACATGCCCTGCAAAAACAAGTTAGACGTCCTCTACTTTGTTTGTTGCAAGTTTTACGTGGCTGCTACGGGCTTTAGCAAGAACCGTTCTTACCTACGCATACAAAACCACAACGATGTTTCGTCAAGTATGTGCTGTTTTAACCTTCACAAGGACCGGGCGTAGCCACACTTGATTCAGCTAAAGTGAGAGAGACAGACACCCGCCAGTCACCTTTAAGCAACGATTGCTCGTAACGGTGAAACCAGTCTCGCGTAAGCGTACGCGTAATGTCGGTCCGGGCCGCTTCATCTCACAATACCGCCGAAGCAAAGTATGACATGCTGGTAAGCAGTATGACTAGTATCGTCCACAATCTCATTGTGTTCTACTTGTGCATATCATCTACGCATAGACCTGGCTCATGATGCCACTGTTGGGGAACGTAGTATTTTAAAATTTTCCTACGATCACGCAAGATCTATCTACCAGATGCATAGCAACGAGAGGGGGGAGTGTGTCTACGTACCCTCGTAGACCGGGAGCGGAAGCGTCAAGTGACGCGGTTGATGTTGTCGAACTTCTTCGTGATCCAACCGATCAAGCACCGAACGTACGGCACCTCCGCGTTCAGCACACGTTCAGCTTGATGACGTCCCACGAGCTCTTGATCCAGTTGAGCTTCACGGGAGAGTTTCGTCAGCACGACGGCATGGTGACGGATATGATGTGTTCACCGGCGCAGGGCTTCGCCTAAGCTCCGCGACGGTACGACCGAGGTGTGATTCTGTGGAGGGGGGCACCGCACACGGCTAAAACAATTCAACTTGTGTGTCTTTGGGTGCCCCCATGCCCCCGTATATAAAGGAGCAAGGGAGGAGGGGCCGGCCAACTCTCCTGGTGCGGCTAGGGAAGGGATTTTCCTACTAGGAATAGGATTGCAATCCTATTCCTAGTAGGATTCACCGAAAGGAAGAAGGGGGAAAGGAATAGGAGAGGTGGCGCCCCCCCAATCCTAGTCCAACTAGGATTCCTAGGTGGGGGCTCCGGCCAGCCCTATGGGCTGCCTCTCTCTCACCCTTTAGGCCCACTATGGACCATCCCCTCTCGTAGGGGGTTCCGGTAACCCCCTCCGGCATTCCCGATAAATCCGAAACTTTTCCGGTATACTTCCGGTGTCCGAATATAGCCGTCCAATATATCAATCTTTATGTCTCGAACATTCCGAGACTCCTCGTCATGTCCGTGATCTCATCCGGGACTCCGAACTACCTTCGGTACATCAATACTCAAAAACTCATAATACCGATCGTCATCAAACGTTAAGCGTGCGGACCCTACGGGTTCGAGAACTATGTAGACATGACCGAGACTCATCTCTGGTCAATAACCAATAGCGGAACCTGGATGTTCATATTGGCTCCTACATATTCTACGAAGATCTTTTATCGGTCAGAACCGCATAACAACATACGTTGTTCCTTTTGTCAAACGGTATGTTACTTGCCCGAGATTCGATCGTCGGTATCTTTATACCTAGTTCAATCTCGTTTACCGGCAAGTCTCTTTACTCGTTCTGTAACACATCATCTCGTGACTAACTCATTAGTCTTTTGCTTGCAAGGCTTATTGTGATGTGTGTTACCGAGAGGGCCCAGAGATACCTCTCCGACACTCGGAGTGACAAATCCTAATCTTGATCTATGCCAACACCACGAATACTTTCGGAGACACCTGTAGAGCATCTTTATGATCACCCAGTTACGTTGTGACGTTTGATAGCACACAAGGTGTTTCTACGGTATCCGGGAGTTGCATAATCTCATAGTCATAGGAACATGTATAAGTCATGAAGAAAGCAATAGCAGTTAAACTAAACGATCATAGTGCTATGCTAACGGATGGGTCTTGTCCATCACATCATTCTCCTAATGATGTGATCCCGTTGATCAAATGACAACTCATGTCTATGGCTAGGAAACATAACCATCTTTGATCAATGAGCTAGTCTAGTAGAGGCATACTAGGGACATACTGTTTTGTCTATGTATCCACACATGTACTAAGTTTCCGGTTAATACAATTCTAGCATGAATAAAAGACATTTATCATGATATAAGGAAATACAAATAACATCTTTATTATTGCCTCTAGGGCATATTTCCTTCACAAACGTCACAACGTAACTGGGTGATTATAAAGGTACTCTACAGGTGTCTCCGAAGGTACTTGTTGGGTTGGCGTATTTCGAGATTAGGATTTGTCACTCCGATTGTCGGAGAGGTATCTCTGGGCCCACTCGGTAATGCACATCACTATAAGCCTTGCAAGCATTGCAGCTAATGAGTTAGTTGCAGGATGATGTATTACGGAACGAGTAAAGAGACTTGCCGGTAACGAGATTGAACTAGGTATTGAGATACCGACGATCGAATCTTGGGCAAGTAACATACCGATGACAAAGGGAACAACGTATGTTGTTATGCGGTTTGACCGATAAAGATCTTCGTAGAATATGTAGGAGCCAATATGAGCATCCAGGTTCCGCTATTGGTTATTGACCGGAGATGAGTCTCGGTCATGTCTACATAGTTCTCGAACCCGTAGGGTCCGCACACTTAACGTTTGATGACGATCGGTATTATGAGTTTATGAGTTTTGATGTACCGAAGGAGTTCGGAGTCCCGGATGAGACCGGGGACATGACGAGGAGTCTCGAAATGGTCGAGACGTAAAAATCGATATATTGGACGACTATATTCGGACATCGGAAAGGTTCCGAGTGATTCGGGTATTTTCGGAGTACTAGGGAGTTACGGGAATAGAAGAGAGAGGCCAAAAGGAAGGAGGCGCGTGCCCCCCTTCTGGTCCGAATTGGACAAGGGGTGCAGCCCCCTTTTCCTTCTCCCTCTCCCCCTCTTTCCTTCTCTCCTACTCCGGAAAGGAAAGGGGAATCCTACTAGGACTTGGGAGTCCTAGTAGGACTCCCCACACTTGGCGCGCCCCCTCTAGGGCCGACCTCTCCCTTGCTCCTTTATATACGGGGGCAGGGGGGCACCCTAGGACACACAAGTTGAATTGTTTTAGCCGTGTGCGGTGCCCGCCTCCACAGAAACACACCTCGGTCATACCGTTGCAGTGCTTAGGCGAAGCCCTGCGCCAGTAGATACATCATATCCGTCACCACGCCGTCGTGCTGACGTAACTCTCCCGTGAAGCTCAACTGGTCAAGAGCTCGTGGGACGTCATCAAGCTGAACGTGTGCTGAACGCGGAGGTGCTGTACGTTCGGTGCTTGATCGGTTGGACCGCGAAGAAGTTCAACAACATCAACCGCGTCACTTGACGCTTCCGCTCCCGGTCTACGAGGGTACGTAGACACACTCTCCCCTCTCGTTGCTATGCATCTAGTAGATAGATCTTGCGTGATCGTAGGAAAAATTTTAAATACTACGTTCCCCAACAGTGGCATCATGAGCCAGGTCTATGCGTAGATGATATGCACGAGTAGAACACAATGAGTTGTGGGCGATACTAGTCATACTGCTTACCAGCATGTCATACTTTGCTTCGACGATATTGTGAGATGAAGCGGCCCGGACCGACATTACGCGTACGCTTACGCGAGACTGGTTTCACCGTTATGAGCACTCGTTGCTTAAAGGTGACTGGCGGGTGTCTGTCTCTCTCACTTTAGCTGAATCAAGTGTGGCTACGCCCGGTCCTTGTGAAGGTTAAAACAACACATACTTGACGAAATATCGTTGTGGTTTTGTATGCGTAGGTAAGAACGGTTCTTTCTAAGCCCGTAGCAGCCACGTAAAACTTGCAACAACAAAGTAGAGGACGTCTAACTTGTTTTTGCAGGGCATGTTGTGATGTGATATGGTCAAGACATGATGAGTTATACGGTTTTGTATGAGATGATCATGTTTTGTAATGTTATCGGCAACTGGCAGGAGCCATATGGTTGTCGCTTTATTGTATGAAATGCAATCGCCATGTAATTGCTTTACTTTATCACTAAGCGGTAGCGATAATCGTAGAAGCAATAGTTGGCGAGATGACAACAACGCTACGATGGAGATCAAGGTGTCGCGCCGGTGACGAAGGTGATCATGACGGTGCTTTGGATATGGAGATCAAAAGCACAAGATGATGATGGCCATATCATGTCACATATTTTTGATTGCATGTGATGTTTATCTTATTATGCTTCTTATTTTGCTTAGAACGACGGTAGCATTATAAGATGATCCCTTACTAAATTTCAAGGTATAAGTGTTCTCCCTGAGTATGCACCGTTGCGAAAGTTCGTCGTGCCGAGACACCACGTGATGATCGGGTGTGATAAGCTCTACGTTCAAATACAACGGGTGTAAGCCAGTTTTGCACACGCGGAATACTCAGGTTAAACTTGACGAGCCTAGCATATGCAGATATGGCCTCGGAACACTGGAGACCGAAAGGTCGAGCGTGAATCATATAGTAGATATGATCAACATAAGATGTTCACCATTGATACTACTCCATCTCACGTGATGATCGGACATGGTTTAGTTGATTTGGATCACGTGATCATTTAGATGACCGGAGGGATGTCTATCTAAGTGGGAGTTCTTTAATTAATATGATTAAATTGAACTTTAATTTATCATGAACTTAGTCCTTGTAGTATTAGCATATCTATGTTGTAGATCAATAGCTGACGATGTTGCTCCCCGTTTATTTTGTATATGTTCCTAGAGAAAACTAAGTTGAAAGATGTTAGTAGCAATGATGCGGAATTGTTCCGTGATCTGAGGATTATCCTTATTGCTGCACAGAGAAATATGTCCTTGATGCACCGCTAGGTGACAGACCTATTGCAGGAGCAGATGTAGACGTTATGAACGTTTTGACAAAAGCTCGGTATGATGACTACTTGATAGTTTAGTGCACCATGCTTTACGGCTTATAACTGGGACGTCAAAAACGTTTTGAACGCCACGGAGCATATAAGATGTTCCAAGAGTTGAAATTAGTATTTCATACTCATGCCCGTGTCGAGAGGTATAAGACTTCTGACAGTACTTTGCCTACAAGATGGAGGAGAATAGCTCAACCAGTGAGCATGTGCTCAGATTGTCTGGGTACTACAATTACTTGAATCAAGTGGGAGTTAATCTTCCAGATAAGATAGTAATTGACAAAGTTCTCTAGTCACTATCACCAAGTTAGTATAACTTCGTGATGAACTATAATATGCAAGGGATGACGAAGGTAATTCCCGATCTCTTCGCAATGCTGAAATCGGCGAAGGTAGAAATCAAGAAAGAACATCAAGTGTTGATGGTTAATAAGACCACTTGTTTCAAGTAAAGGGCAAAGGGATAGAAGGGGAACTTCAAGAAGAATGACAAGCAAGTTGTCACTCCCATGAAGAAACCCAAAGCTAAACTCAAGCCTGAAACTAAGTGCTTCTACTGCAAAGGAAATGGTCACCGGAAGTGGAACTGCCCTAGATACTTGGCGGATAAGAAGGATGGCAAAGTGAACAAAGGTATATTTGATATACAGATTATTGATGTGTATTTTACTAGTGTTCATAGCAACCCCTCGGTATTTGATACTGGTTCAGTTGCTAAAGAGTAGTAACTCAAAGTGGGAGTTGCATAATGAACATAAACTAGTTAAAGGATGAAGTGACGATGTGTATTGGAAGCAGTTCCAAGATTTATATGATCATCATCGCACACTCCCTATACTTTTGGGATTAGTGTTGAACCTAAATAAGTGTTATTTGGTGTTTGTGTTGAGCATGAATGTGATTTGATCATGTTTATTGCAATACGGTTATTCATGTAAGTTAGAGAATAATTGTTGTTCTGTTTACATGAATAAAACCTTCTATGGTCATACACCCAATGAAAATAGTTTGTTGGATCTCGATCGTGTGATACACATATTCATAATATTGAAGCCAAAAGATGCAAGGTTAATAATGATAGTGCAACTTATTTGTGGCACTGCCGTTTAGGTCATATTGGTGTAAAACGCATGAAGAAACTCCATAATGATGGACTTTTGGAATCACTTGATTATGAATCACTTGGTGCTTGCGAACCATGCCTCATGGGCAAGATGACTAAAACTCCGTTCTCCGGAACTATGGAGCGAACAACAGATTTGTTGGAAATCATACATACTGATGTATGTGGGCCAATGAGTGTTGAAGCTCGCGGCGGGTATCGTTATTTTCTGACCTTCACTGATGATTTGAGCAGATATGGGTATATCTACTTAATGAAGCACAAGTCTGAGACATTTGAAAGGTTCTAAGAATTTCAGAGTGAAGTAGAAAATCATGTAACAAGAAAATAAAGTTTCTACGATCCGATCGTGGAGGAGAATATTTTAGTTACGAGTTTGGTCTTCATTTGAAACAATGTGGAATAGTTTCACAACTCACGCCACCCGGAACACCATAGTGTAATGGTGTGTCTGAACGTCATAACCGTACTTTATTAGATATGGTGCGATCGATGATGTCTCTTACCGATCTACCACTATCACTTTTGGGGTTATGCATTAGAGACAACTACATTCACGTTAAATAGGGCACCATCTAAATCCGTGGAGATGACACCGTATGAACTGTGGTTTGACGAGAAATCTAAGTTGTCATTTCTTTAAGGTTGGGACTGCGATGCTTATGTGAAAAAGTTTCAACATGATAAGCTCGAACCCAAATCGGAGAAGTAAATCTTCATAGGATACCCAAAAGAAACTGTTGGGTACACCTTCTATCACAAATCCGAAGGCAAGGTCTTTGTTGCTAAGAATGGATCCTTTCTAGAGAAGGAGTTTCTCTCGAAAGAAGTGAGTGGGAGGAAAGTAGAACTTGATGAGGTAATTGTACCTTCTTCCGAATTGGAAAGTGGAACATCACAGAAACTAGTTCTAGTGATTCCTATACCAATTAGTGAGGAAGCTAATGATGATGATCATGAAACTTCAGATCAAGTTTCTGCTGAACTTCGTAGATCAACCAGAGTTCGTTCCGCACCAGAGTGGTACGGCAACCCAGTTCTGGAAGTCATGTTACTGGACCATGATGAACCTACGAACTATGAGGAAGCGATGATGAGCCCAGATTCCGCAAAATGGCTTGAGGCCATGAAATCTGAGATGGGATCCATGTATGAGAACAAAGTGTGGACTTTGGTTGACTTGCCCGATGATCGGCAAGCCATCGAAAATAAATGGATCTTCAAGAGGAAGACCGACGCAGACGGTAATATTACTGTTTACAAAGCTCGACTTGTTGCGAAAGGTTTTCGACAAGTTCAAGGAGTTGACTACGATGAGACTTTCTCACCCGTAGCGATGCTTAAGTCTGTCAAAATCATGTTAGCAATTGCCGCATTTTTATGAAATCTGGCAAATGGATAACAAAACTGCATTCTTTAATGGATTTATTAAAGAAGAATTGTATATGATGCAACCAGAAGGTTTTGTCAATCCTAAAGATGCTAACAAAATGTGCAAGCTCCAGCGATCCATCTATGGACTGGTGCAAGCATCTCGGAGTTGGAATATACGCTTTGATAAGTTGATCAAAGCATATAGATTATACAGACTTGCGGTGAAGTCTGTATTTACAAGAAAGTGAGTGGGAGCACTACAACCTTTCTGATAAGTATATGTGAATGACATATTGTCAATCGGAAATGATGTAGAATTTTCTGGAAATCATAAAGGAGTGTTTGAAAGGAGTTTTTCAAAGAAAGACCTTGGTGAAGCTGCTTACATATTGGGCATCAAGATCTATAGAGATAGATCAAGACGCTTGATAAGACTTTCGATAAGTACATACCTTGATAAGATTTTGAAGTAGTTCAAAATGGATCAGTCAAAGAAGAAGTTCTTGCCTGACTTGTAAGGTGTGAAGTTGAGTAAGACTCAAAGCCAGACCACGGCAGAAAAATATAGAGAGAATGAAAGTCATTCCCTATGCCTCAGCCATAGGTTCTATAAAGTATGCCATGCTGTGTACCAAACATGTTGTGTACCTTGCCATGAGTTTGTCAAGGGGGTACAATAGTGATCCAGGAGTAGATCATTGTACAGCGGTCAAAATTATCCTTAGTAACTGGATGACTAAGGAAATGTTTCTCGATTATGGAGGTGATAAAGAGTTCGTCGTAAAGGGTTACGTCGATGCAAGCTTTGACACTAAATCCAGATGACTCTAAGTATCAATTTGGATGCGTATTGAAAGTGGGAGCAATTAGCTAGAGTAGCTCTATGCAGAGCATTGTAGACATAGAAATTTGCGAAATACATACAGATCTGAATGTGACAGACCCGTTGACTAAACTTCTCTCACAAGCAAAACATGATCACACCTCATTACTCTTGGGTATTAATCACATAGCGATGTGAACTAGATTATTGACTCTAGTAAACCCTTTGGGTGTTGGTCACATGGTGATGTGAACTATGGGTGTTATTCACATAACGATGTGAACTATCGGTATTAAATCACATGGCGATGTGAGCTAGATTATTGACTCTAGTGCAAGTGGGAGACTGAAGGAAATATGCCCTAGAGGCAATAATAAATTTATTATTTATTTCCTTATATCATGATAAATGTTTATTATTCATGCTAGAATTGTATTAACCGGAAACTTAGTACATGTGTGAATACATAGACAAAACAGAGTGTCCCTAGTATGCCTCTACTAGACTAGCTCATTGATCAAAGATGGCTATGTTTCCTAGCCATAGACATGAGTTGTCATTTGATCAACGGGATCACATCATTAGGAGAATGATGTGATGGACAAGACCCATCCGTTAGCTTAGCACTATGATCGTTTAAGTTTTACTGCTATTGCTTTCTTCATGACTTATACATGTTCCTATGACTATGAGATTATGCAACTCCCGAATACCGGAGGAACACTTTGTGTGCTACCAAACGTCACAACATAACTGGGTGATTATAAAGGTACTCTACAGGTGTCTCCGAAGGTACTTGTTGGGTTGGCGTATTTCGAGATTAGGATTTGTCACTCTGATTGTCGGAGAGGTATCTCTGGGCCCACTCGGTAATGCACATCTCTATAAGCCTTGCAAGCATTGCAGCTAATGAGTTAGTTGCAGGATGATGTATTATGGAACGAGTAAAGAGACTTGCCGGTAATGAGATTGAACTAGGTATTGAGATACCGACGATCGAATCTCGGGCAAGTAACATACCGATGACAAAGGGAACAACGTATGTTGTTATGCGGTTTGACCGATAAAGATCTTCGTAGAATATGTAGGAGCCAATATGAGCATCCAGGTTCCGCTATTGGTTATTGACCGGAGATGAGTCTTGGTCATGTCTACATAGTTCTCGAACCCGTAGGGTCCGCACGCTTAACGTTTGATGACGATCGGTATTATGAGTTTATGAGTTTTGATGTACCGAAGGAGTTCGGAGTCCCGGATGAGACCGGGGACATGACGAGGAGTCTCGAAATGGTCGAGACGTAAAAATCGATATATTGGACGACTATATTCGGACATCGGAAAGGTTCCGAGTGATTCGGGTATTTTCGGAGTACTGGGGAGTTACGGGAATAGAAGAGAGAGGCCAAAAGGAAGGAGGCGCGTGCCCCCTTCTGGTCCGAATTGGACAAGGGGTGCAGCCCCCTTTTCCTTCTCCCTCTCCCCCTCTTTCCTTCTCTCCTACTCCGGAAAGGAAAGGGGAATCCTACTAGGACTTGGGAGTCCTAGTAGGACTCCCCACACTTGGCGCGCCCCCTCTAGGGCCGGCCTCTCCCTTGCTCCTTTATATACGGGGGCAGGGGGGCACCCTAGGACACACAAGTTGAATTGTTTTAGCCATGTGCGGTGCCCCCCTCCACAGAAACACACCTCGGTCATACCGTTGCAGTGCTTAGGCGAAGCCCTGCGCCGGTAGATACATCATATCCGTCACCACGCCGTCGTGCTGACGTAACTCTCCCGTGAAGCTCAACTGGATCAAGAGCTCGTGGGACGTCATCAAGCTGAACGTGTGCTGAACGCGGAGGTGCCGTACGTTCGGTGCTTGATCGGTTGGATCGCGAAGAAGTTCGACAACATCAACCGCGTCACTTGACGCTTCCGCTCCCGGTCTACGAGGGTACGTAGACACACTCTCCCCTCTCGTTGCTATGCATCTAGTAGATAGATCTTGCGTGATCGTAGGAAAAATTTTAAATACTACGTTCCCCAACAGTGGCATCATGAGCCAGGTCTATGCGTAGATGATATGCACGAGTAGAACACAATGAGTTGTGGGCGATACTAGTCATACTGCTTACCAGCATGTCATACTTTGCTTCGGCGGTATTGTGAGATGAAGCGGCCCGGACCGACATTACGCGTACGCTTACGCGAGACTGGTTTCACCGTTATGAGCACTCGTTGCTTAAAGGTGACTGGCGGGTGTCTGTCTCTCTCACTTTAGCTGAATCAAGTGTGGCTACGCCCGGTCCTTGTGAAGGTTAAAACATCACATACTTGACGAAATATCGTTGTGGTTTTGTATGCGTAGGTAAGAACGGTTCTTTCTAAGCCCGTAGCAGCCACGTAAAACTTGCAACAACAAAGTAGAGGACGTCTAACTTGTTTTTGCAGGGCATGTTGTGATGTGATATGGTCAAGACATGATGAGTTATACGGTTTTGTATGAGATGATCATGTTTTGTAATGTTATCGGCAACTGGCAGGAGCCATATGGTTGTCGCTTTATTGTATGAAATGCAATCGCCATGTAATTGCTTTACTTTATCACTAAGCGGTAGCGATAGTCGTAGAAGCAATAGTTGGCGAGACGACAACAACGCTACGATGGAGATCAAGGTGTCGCGCCGGTGACGAAGGTGATCATGACGGTGCTTTGGATATGGAGATCAAAAGCACAAGATGATGATGGCCATATCATGTCACATATTTTTGATTGCATGTGATGTTTATCTTATTATGCTTCTTATTTTGCTTAGAACGACGGTAGCATTATAAGATGATCCCTTACTAAATTTCAAGGTATAAGTGTTCTCCCTGAGTATGCACCGTTGCGAAAGTTCGTCGTGCCGAGACACCACGTGATGATCGGGTGTGATAAGCTCTACGTTCAAATACAACGGGTGTAAGCCAGTTTTGCACACGCGGAATACTCAGGTTAAACTTGACGAGCCTAGCATATGCAGATATGGCCTCGGAACACTGGAGACCGAAAGGTCGAGCGTGAATCATATAGTAGATATGATCAACATAAGATGTTCACCATTGAAACTACTCCATCTCACGTGATGATCGGACATGGTTTAGTTGATTTGGATCACGTGATCATTTAGATGACCAGAGGGATGTTTATCTAAGTGGGAGTTCTTTAAATTAATATGATTAAATTGAACTTTAATTTATCATGAACTTAGTCCTGATAGTTTTGCATATCTATGTCGTTGTAGATCAATGGCCCGTGCTACCGTTCCTTTGAATTTTAATGCATTCCTAGAGAAAGCTAAGTTGAAAGATGATGGTAGCAATTACACGGACTGGGTCCGTAACCTGAGGATTATCCTCATTGCTGCACAGAAGAATTATGTCCTTGAAGCACCGCTAGGTGACAAGCCCCCTTCCGCTGATGCAGACGCTTTGAACGTCTGGCAGTCACGGTCTGATGACTACACGATAGTTCAGTGTGCCATGCTTTACGGCTTAGAACCGGGACTTCAACGACGTTTTGAACGTCATGGAGCATATGAAATGTTCCAGGAGTTGAAGTTAATATTTCAAGAAAATGCCCGAATTGAGAAATATGAGATTTCCAATAAGTTCTACAGCTGCAAAATGGAGGAGAATAGTTCTATCAGTGAACACTTGCTCAGAATGTCTGGGTACTACAATCATATGACTCAACTTGGTTGCAATGTTGACGAGGATAGTGTTATTGATAGAGTTCTTCAATCACTGCCACCAAGCTATAAAGGCTTCGTGATGAACTATAACATGCAAGGGATGCAAAAGACAATTCCCGAGCTCTTCGCTATGCTCAAAGCTGCGGAGGTAGAAATCAAAAAGGAGCATCAAGTGTTGATGGTTAACAAGACCACTAGTTTCAAGAAAAAGGGCAAGGGAAAGAAAGGGAACTTCAAAAAGAATAGCAAGTCAGTTGCTACTTCCACGAAGAAACCCAAATCTAGAGCCAAGCCTGAAACTGAGTGCTTCTACTGCAAGGGGACTGGACACTGGAAGCGGAACTGCCCCAAGTATTTGGCGGATAAGAAGGATGGCAAGATGAACAAAGGTATATGTGATATACATGTTATTGATGTGTACCTTACTAATGCTCGTAGTAGTACCTGGGTATTTGATACCGGTTCGGTTGCTAATATTTGTAACTCGAAACAGGGACTACGGATTAAACGAAGATTAGCTAAGGACGAGGTGACGATGCGCGTGGGAAACGGTTCCAAAGTCGATGTGATCGCCGTCGGCACTCTACCTCTACATCTACCTTCGGGATTAGTTTTAGACCTACATAATTGTTATTTGGTGCCAGCGTTAAGCATGAACATTATATCTGGATCTTGTTTATTGCGAGACGGTTATTCATTTAAATCAGAGAATAATGGTTGTTCCATTTTAATGAATAATATCTTTTATGGTCATGCACCCTTGAAGAGTGGTCTATTCTTATTGGATCTCGATTGTAGTGATACACATATTCATAGTATTGAAACCAAAAGATGCAAGGTTAATAATGATAGTGCAACTTATTTGTGGCACTGCCGTTTAGGTCATATTGGTGTAAAACGCATGAAGTAACTCCATAAAGATGGACTTTTGGAATCACTTGGTGCTTGCGAACCATGCCTCATGGGCAAGATGACTAAAACTCCGTTCTCCGGAACTATGGAGCGAGCAACAGATTTGTTGGAAATCATACATACTGATGTATGTGGACCAATGAGTATTGATGCTCGCGGCGGGTATCGTTATTTTCTGACCTTCACTGATGATTTGAGCAGATATGGGTATATCTACTTAATGAAACACAAGTCTGAAACATTTCAAAAGTTCAAAGAATTTCAGAGTGAAGTAGAGAATCATCGTAACAAGAAAATAAAGTTCCTACGATCTGATCGTGGAGGAGAATATTTGAGTTACGAGTTTGGTCTTCATTTGAAACAATGTGGAATAGTTTCACAACTCACGCCACCTGGAACACCACAGCGTAATGGTGTGTCCGAACGTCGTAACCGTACTTTATTAGATATGGTGCGATCTATGATGTCTCTTACCGATTTACCACTATCGTTTTGGGGTTACGCTTTAGAGACAGCTGCATTCACGTTAAATAGGGCACCATCTAAATCCGTTGATACGACACCTTATGAACTATGGTTTGGCAATAAACCAAAGTTGTCGTTTCTTAAAATTTGGGGCTGCGATTCTTATGTGAAAACACTTCAACCTGATAAGCTCGATCCCAAGTCGGAAAAATGTGTCTTCATAGGATACCCAAAAGAGACTGTTGGGTACACCTTCTATCACAGATCCGAAGGCAAAATATTCGTTGCTAAGAACGGATCCTTTCTAGAAAAAGAGTTTCTCTCGAAAGAAGTGAGTGGGAGGAAAGTAGAACTTGATGAGGTAATTGTACCTTCTCCCATATTGGAAAGTAGTACATCACAGGAAATTATTCCAGTGATTCCTACACCAATTAGTGAGGAAGTTAATGATAATGATCATGAAACTTCGGATCAAGTTTCTACTGAACGTCGTAGATCAACCAGAGTACGTTCCGCACCAGAGTGGTACGGCAACCCAGTTCTGGAAATCATGTTACTAGACCATGATGAACCTACGAACTATGAGGAAGCGATGATGAGCCCAGATTCCGCAAAATGGCTTGAAGCCATGAAATCTGAGATGGGATCCATGTATGAGAACAAAGTATGGACTTTGGTTGACTTGCCCGATGATCGGCAGGCCATCGAAAATAAATGGATTTTCAAGAGGAAGACCGACGCAGACGGTAATATTACTGTTTACAAAGCTCGACTTGTTGCGAAAGGTTTTCGACAAGTTCAAGGAGTTGACTACGATGAGACTTTCTCACCTGTAGCGATGCTTAAGTCTGTCCGAATCATGTTAGCAATTGCCGCATTTTATGATTATGAAATCTGGCAAATGGATGTCAAAACTACATTCCTGAATGGATATCTCAAAGAAGAGTTGTATATGATACAACCAGAAGGTTTTGTCGATCCAAAAGGTGCTAACAAATTATGCAAGCTCCAGCGATCCATCTATGGACTGGTGCAAGCATCTCGGAGTTGGAATATACGCTTTGATGAGGTGATCAAAGCATATGGTTTTATATAGACTTTTGGAGAAGCCTGTATTTACAAGAAGTGAGTGGGAGCACTACAACCTTTCTGATAAGTATATGTGAATGACATATTGTCGATCGGAAATGATGTAGAATTTTCTGGAAAGCATAAAGGAGTGTTTGAAAGGAGTTTTTCAAAGAAAGACCTTGGTGAAGCTGCTTACATATTGGGCATCAAGATCTATAGAGATAGATCAAGACGCTTGATAAGACTTTCGATGAGTACATACCTTGATAAGATTTTGAAGCAGTTCAAAATGGATCAGTCAAAGAAGGAGTTCTTGCCTGACTTGTAAGGTGTGAAGTTGAGTAAGACTCAAAGCCAGACCACGGCAGAAAAATATAGAGAGAATGAAAGTCATTCCCTATGCCTCAGCCATAGGTTCTATAAAGTATGCCATGCTGTGTACCAAACATGTTGTGTACCTTGCCATGAGTTTGTCAAGGGGGTACAATAGTGATCCAGGAGTAGATCACTGTACAGCGGTCAAAATTATCCTTAGTAACTGGATGACTAAGGAAATGTTTCTTGATTATGGAGGTGATAAAGAGTTCGTCGTAAAGGGTTACGCCGATGCAAGCTTTGACACTAAATCCAGATGACTCTAAGTATCAATCTGGATGCGTATTGAAAGTGGGAGCAATTAGCTAGAGTAGCTCTATGCAGAGCATTGTAGACATAGAAATTTGCGAAATACATACAGATCTGAATGTGACAGACCCGTTGACTAAACTTCTCTCACAAGCAAAACATGATCACACCTCATTACTCTTGGGTATTAATCACATAGCGATGTGAACTAGATTATTGACTCTAGTAAACCCTTTGGGTGTTGGTCACATGGTGATGTGAACTATGGGTGTTATTCACATAACGATGTGAACTATCGGTATTAAATCACATGGCGATGTGAGCTAGATTATTGACTCTAGTGCAAGTGGGAGACTGAAGGAAATATGCCCTAGAGGCAATAATAAATTTATTATTTATTTCCTTATATCATGATAAATGTTTATTATTCATGCTAGAATTGTATTAACCGGAAACTTAGTACATGTGTGAATACATAGACAAAACAGAGTCTCCCTAGTATGCCTCTACTAGACTAGCTCATTGATAGAAGATGGTTATGTTTCCTAGCCATAGACATGAGTTGTCATTTGATCAACGCGATCACATCATTAGGAGAATGATGTGATGGACAAGACCCATCCGTTAGCTTAACACTATGATCGTTTAAGTTTTACTGCTATTGCTTTCTTCATGACTTGTACATGTTCCTATGACTATGAGATTATGCAACTCCCGAATACCGGAGGAACACTTTGTGTGCTACCAAACGTCACAACGTAACTGGGTGATTATAAAGGTACTCTACAGGTGTCTCCGAAGGTACTTGTTGGGTTGGCGTATTTCGAGATTAGGATTTGTCACTCCGATTGTCGGAGAGGTATCTCTGGGCCCACTCGGTAATGCACATCACTATAAGCCTTGCAAGCATTGCAGCTAATGAGTTAGTTGCAGGATGATGTATTACGGAACGAGTAAAGAGACTTGCCGGTAACGAGATTGAACTAGGTATTGAGATACCGACGATCGAATCTCGGGCAAGTAACATACCGATGACAAAGGGAACAGCGTATGTTGTTATGCGGTTTGACCGATAAAGATCTTCGTAGAATATGTAGGAGCCAATATGAGCATCCAGGTTCCGCTATTGGTTATTGACCGGAGATGAGTCTCGGTCATGTCTACATAGTTCTCGAACCCGTAGGGTCCGCACACTTAACGTTTGATGACGATCGGTATTATGAGTTTATGAGTTTTGATGTACCGAAGGAGTTTGGAGTCCCGGATGAGACCGGTGACATGACGAGGAGTCTCGAAATGGTCGAGACGTAAAAATCGATATATTGGACGACTATATTCGGACATCGGAAAGGTTCCGAGTGATTCGGGTATTTTCGGAGTACTAGGGAGTTACGGGAATAGAAGAGAGAGGCCAAAAGGAAGGAGGCGCGTGCCCCCCTTCTGGTCCGAATTGGACAAGGGGTGCAGCCCCCTTTTCCTTCTCCCTCTCCCCTCTTTCCTTCTCTCCTACTCCGGAAAGGAAAGGGGAATCCTACTAGGACTTGGGAGTCCTAGTAGGACTCCCCACACTTGGCGCGCCCCCTCTAGGGCCGACCTCTCCCTTGCTCCTTTATATACGGGGGCAGGGGGGCACCCTAGGACACACAAGTTGAATTGTTTTAGCCGTGTGCGGTGCCCGCCTCCACAGAAACACACCTCGGTCATACCGTTGCAGTGCTTAGGCGAAGCCCTGCGCCAGTAGATACATCATATCCGTCACCACGCCGTCGTGCTGACGTAACTCTCCCGTGAAGCTCAACTGGATCAAGAGCTCGTGGGACGTCATCAAGCTGAACGTGTGCTGAACGCGGAGGTGCTGTACGTTCGGTGCTTGATCGGTTGGATCGCGAAGAAGTTCGACAACATCAACCGCGTCACTTGACGCTTCCGCTCCCGGTCTACGAGGGTACGTAGACACACTCTCCCCTCTCGTTGCTATGCATCTAGTAGATAGATCTTGCGTGATCGTAGGAAAAATTTTAAATACTACGTTCCCCAACAGTGGCATCATGAGCCAGGTCTATGCGTAGATGATATGCACGAGTAGAACACAATGAGTTGTGGGCGATACTAGTCATACTGCTTACCAGCATGTCATACTTTGCTTCGGCGGTATTGTGAGATGAAGCGGCCCGGACCGACATTACGCGTACGCTTACGCGAGACTGGTTTCACCGTTATGAGCACTCGTTGCTTAAAGGTGACTGGCGGGTGTCTGTCTCTCTCACTTTAGCTGAATCAAGTGTGGCTACGCCCGGTCCTTGTGAAGGTTAAAACATCACATACTTGACGAAATATCGTTGTGGTTTT